>ML675613.1:37358354-37444942 GCA_007922155.1 Mesoclemmys tuberculata
AATGTATATCAGTTTCCATCTATTGTCTCCTTTCCCATTTGTTAATTTTTTTTAAAATTTCCTTTAAAAGCCATTGCTTTGCCATTGAACGAAAGTGGGATATTATCTAAAATCTTCCTCTTTCTTGATGGGAATTCTGGGATTTTGGCCATCTAATACACTCTTCTCAAAGAGCTTACAATTTTCATTCACATTTTTTTCTGTCTAAATTTATCGTCCCAATCAAGTTAGCTCATAATTTGTCTCATCTTTGGGAAATTAGCTCCTTTGAAGTACCAAGTATATACATTATTGGCTGGAAGTTTCCACTATTTGCCTACCTTGAATGTAATCAGGTCATGATCTCTGGTCCCTAGGCAACCATAAAATGCCAGTTCAATGATTAATTCATCTTTAGAAATCATAATGAGACTCAGAATAAGTTGATCTCATGTTGGGTGCCTTATCTTCTGTGTTAGAAAATTACCTTAAAATAAATAAATAAATAAAACTCTAATGATGTTTGGAATGCTGGCTGCAGGAGACTTCCAGCATATGTCTCCCTCCATAACAAAATAGTTTTTCTTTCCACATGTTAAAGACAGGTATTGAAGGAGCAACTCATCCTGGGGGGAGGGGGTGTGCGTGCGTGTCTCTCTCTCTCTCTCTGAGACTTTCTTCAGGGCTTTGTAGCTAACATATAGAAGAATCCAGTCTCCAAGCCTATCAAGTCAGCAGTTTTCCCCTTAATGAGATTCACATTAGAAAAAGAAAAATATCAAAAAGAACACTATTCGAAGATGAGATTCTCCAAATCTAAAGAGAAAACCATTCTGGTTTTAATTCCATATGCCACGTACAGACAAATCTCATGTAGGCTTTAAAGAGAGTTCTATCTGTATTTGATACAAGGGATTGAGCACTACACGTGAGCAGCCCAAAAGGCAAACTTCCTTGGAAGCTATGAACTAAAGAGTCCCAATTGAAATGAAACTCAGTTCTCCAAAGGATGTATTGAAAATAAAAGCTTGCCTCTGGACAAATATATAACCCCTGTATAAGAGCCTTCCCCTCAAATAAGGGCTCGTAATCAACTTTACAGTCACAGTAAAGTCTTGTAACACCAAACAGCTAGGAAAGAGCCTAACATACTACATATGCCCTTTAGCAAAGAAGGTTAGAAAATGTATTATATTTCTTCACTTCCCATGTTAAACCCTCATGCAATGAAAGAGCGGGATTGTTAAATTAACCCCTTTTTCTCTGCACCGTTATTTCACCTTCCAGATCTCCTCTGTAGTCATTCAAAGGTGAATTACTAGGTTATGTCAGTAACAGAATGTTCAGTGCAAGTAGTCTTTGAACATATAGGCATGGGCACCTAATTTAGGCTCCTTTGAGAATTTCAGCCTCCAAGTATGATGGATTGACATGCTGTAAACAAAGAAGCTGAACGTGTTTCTATCCTTCCACATTCAATGGGCTTGTGCTTCTCCAGCAATAGAAGAATATTTGGTAAAATAGTGGTTATTGCTAAAACCCAGAACGGTGAAGGGAGAGGAATGTTCCTTCCCCTCTCTAAGTGCTTGGGATGACATCAAGAGTGGCAAAGGAAACATG
The DNA here is from genome assembly GCA_007922155.1 of Mesoclemmys tuberculata. Taxonomy (NCBI): domain Eukaryota; kingdom Metazoa; phylum Chordata; order Testudines; family Chelidae; genus Mesoclemmys; species Mesoclemmys tuberculata. The sequence continues at coordinate 37,359,954 of ML675613.1, forward strand.
GAACACTTGGCAAATAAGATGGATGAGGAAATAGACTTTCAAACTGTTTCGATTCAAATATAATTTTGATCATACTTTTGTTTTTATATAAGTGCAATTTTGTAATCCTGTTATAGATTTGAATATTTAAACAGGTTTCACACTTCACTCGGGAGGGGAAGGAGAGAGACAAATAATCAAAACCAGCACTAGATGATCAATTCTACCCTTCTGCAAGTCGTTGAGAAAACATGTCATTGAGTGAACAAATACTTAAATGAAATGAAACTATGTGTTTGCTCTGAGGCATTACAGCACAAAGGGCCAACCAGCACCTTGACACTATAGTGCATCAGAGAAAGAACAGATAAATGGCAAATAAGTAAAATCAAAACAATCATTGTATTTAATTATACATGACTTTATTAGCATTAATGGCACTGTATAAACAACCCACCTTGCCAGTTTCCCCCTTACCAACAATAAATGATGTTACAGATCAAAACACATGTGACTCCATGGCTCTAGGAACAGATTATGGAAGTTGCAACTTTCATCTCTAAATCACTAGTTCAAATCTGCACAAATCAGCAGTGTCGCAATGTGTTTAACTGTCTGATGTCTGGTCAGGTGCCTAGGGATATGAAGCGAATTGATTACCTTAGTCCAGATCAAAACTGGCAACCCTTATTGGCCATCTTGGTGATGCCAAGGATTGCTCAAGTTATGGAAACAGATTTAGCCCTCGTCTCAGCTCTAAAGATGAACCTGACCTTAGGGTTACGATGGTGGCATTCAGACAGGCAGTTTGAGTGCTGTACTTTCCTTGTAGATGACTACATTCTCCTTTTCACCAGGGCTAAATGAGCAGATCCGAACTACACGAAATACCTTTTAAAACATGTATGTCTAGGCTCTCAGGATTGAGACTGACCTTCAAAGCAGCCGAGATTAATTCTTACTTATATAGCAATGAAAAAGCCCTAACTATTGAAGCTCCCCAGAAGTTAATTTCACATTAAATTGGCCATATGAGTGAGACAGGAAAACGTATCCTTGCTTCTGCAAGTTATTTGGTTGCACCAAGCTGCATGGATCCCTCTACTGCAAAAAATAACCCAAGGGAGATCCCTCTACACAAAGGGCTTCTCCAATGCTCTGAATCTCCACTGTCTTTCAAGACAAAAGCCTTTCCCTTCTTTTGCAGTATTCTCTTGATCCGGCTTTCACTAATTAAACACGGGGATAACATCATTGTTATGTTAAAAAAATGCACTGATTTCATTGGTACTTGCACACACACACTCCATGGCAGCAAATGCTCTGCCACAAATGAAAAGGGAGACTTTGCTCAGGGATCCGTGCTGCCTCTCTCTCTGTCTTTTGCAGATAGCAAGATAAATCCGGTCCTTGCTTTATGAAAACAGCATTTACAGAGCTCACAGAATTGTGTGCGCGTTCAAATGTACAGAAACTCTAGTGTATGCCTGCAATGCATTTTAATCCACCTAGTGATTAGAGGAATGGATTGAGTCCTAGCAAGTTTATTGTTCTTTCTAATTGTCAGCGACTGCTACACTTCACTTGCCTGAAGCCATCCAATTAACATATCACCACTACACAAAATATTGTAATATGCTCGGTGCCCTTACAACAAGAAGCAAACTTACACTCCACTTCCATCCTACAGCTCTATCTTAATTAGGTCTCCTCTACATTAACAGACCTAGGGGTAGAATCACAGACATCCATGGATAGACAATGAGGCCATCTCATTCTTTTGCCTATTGCTGTGCCAAGTTCAATGGAAATATTTGCTGTTGTTACGTAGATCAAAAGGGAGAGAAGAAAAGCTCAACTAGAGAAGTGAAAAACATGTAACTTGTGCCCCGAGATATTGCTATGGCAACATTTAAACAATGAACAGAAAACCCTGCAGGATTCTGTTTTTGCTTCCTTGGATACCAAATGTAAATCTTCCCTCCCTCTTTTTGTGTGTATTTTGTGTGTGCACGCCTAACTTTGGCCTTTCTCTCTAATGGATATAAGAATATTCCTGCTCCCCGCCAGGATCACTTTGTTTTAATTGATCTAGACGTATCACAGCTTGTACATCTGCAATCAAAAGAGGAAGGGAGATACAATAGACACCAAAACACTCTGAAGGAGAGAAGGAAGGAATGGCTCTGGAGATGGACAGTAAAAAAAGGAGCCCTTCCTTTGTTGGTCAGGGGATAAAGGCAACCTTGCAGAACTCTCACGAAAATTTGCCAGTATAGGCAAAAGAAAGCTACTTTCCAGTCCTTTACTCGTGTGTGTGAGTGTGAGAGGTTGCTTAGTTCCAACTTTAGGACCTATTCTTTGTCAAGGCTTAGTCACATAAGAAATCTCAAGGATCAAGTCCTTGTTAAAGGAGCAGGGGTGCTGGCATAAGAAAGGATATGCAGGATCAGGCCCTAGGTAGGCAGTGATCTAAAGTCACCACCACTTGACAGCTATTGAGATGCTCTAGAAATGAGTTGGTGAATCTCAATTCCTTTCATTTGTGCAAAGGTTTCCATATTGCAGTTGTTGCAAAATGACCCCTTTGCTGGAAATCTCAGCAGAGAGGTCAAGGGATCTGTCCAGGCCAAGGTGGAAACACATTGGTAGGTTTGGGAGGGAAGTTTACACTGCAGTAAATTGCGACGTACTCTTCCCTCAATCCACCCCAGAGAATATACTAGGGACTTCAGCATGATCCAAGGCTGTGAAACTGGTGCTTTTCACCAGCATCAAATTCACTTTAGTTTAAATAAGGGGAAACAAAATTTAAAACCAAATCACTGTCTTTAACCTCCTGAAATCCCACATACCTACTATAGACTATAGTTGCTATAGACTATATAGACAGTCTCCATTTTCATACTGCTGATTGACTGCAAGGATGACATTGTGGAAGCATGTACAATATAATTAGTTTTTAAGGACACTGACACTTTATCTTAAAGAAAGAGTTTAATGAAGCTACCTTTATATTTTGAGAATCTCCTCCACAACCTTTAGTTTACATTAAAATATAAAAGTACACATTTATAAATCTCCATGTTTATAGCACATAAACTATTTTGTCATTTTGTTTAACTGTCTTTACAAGTCTCCTTTTCCATTGACCATTACCACCAAGATTACAATGCTAGACAAGGTGATCCAAAGGCTACTTCGGCAAGAAAACCAATCTGTGCCTACTATATATCAGCAAAAGACATTTTCTAAGTGTGAAAAGATGTGGACTGCCTAGGTTTTACATCAGCAATAATTTTTGCATCACAACCACAGATTACCAAGAAAGGTTGCATTTGTAGCTTAAATGATCTTTGTCCCTCAGAGGAACAATTACAACACAGTATTCTAGTTTCTTCTGAACTGGCATTAGACATGTTACTATAGGCATAACTGCTCACTATTCAAACTGTACTTTCTATTCACACACACTATTCACACCAGCTTCCTACCAACCAAAGAATGATTTACTCCTGACTCTGAAAATGAAGGCAGTTTGCATATCATATACTGCTGAATGATATACCTGTATTCTGACATGAGAGATGGAAATAGCAAATTCAACCAGCTTTTATTTCTATCGGGTTACTATGAAATAATCACTTTTCATTTCATTTTGTTTTCTAAGGCCGTCTATTGTAGATTTGCCCAACACCTTCAGATCAAGACATCCAAGCGCAAATAATTTGAATGCTAGACTCCCTTCCATTACATCACTGAAAGAGTTAAACTTCAGGCTGCTCCATGTGTCTTTGGCTACTTTGCCAAGTGAGTGATTCATGGAAGTGTGCAACTATTGCATCTTTAGAAGCTGAGACGCATCTCCAGATTTCTAATGTTGAAAAGCTTTGCCTTCTGCAGTCCAGATTTATGTCTAAATTTTCCCAGTACTTCTTCAGCGCATAAAGAACACCCTCCTGGTATTTACTATACAAAATGAATCAGGCATCCTATTGTCAAAGATTAGACGGGCTTTACCTACAGGTTTTCTGTTTATGGGCTCACTTCACAACAATCCAGAGAAAAGCTTGAAGATTCCAAACACAACCCCCACCCCCACTTGGCCACTTTCTCTCTCTTTCAATAATTACTGAGTAGCAGTTTAACATACATTTAACTGCTCTATTATTGCAACTGGTTATGTAAGTGTACTAGCCCCAATAGGGCTGAGAATTATGATAAAATATATTGAACCCCACAGGGGGGTTGAGGAAAGCAATGCAATTGTCCTCACAGATTGACAAATTTATTGCCTACTCTGTGCCCCCAGAGGAAACGAGACTGAAAGTATTCCATACTAAACACACTTAGTTGACGACTTCCGAGCAGGGTAAGAATAGATATGGCTGTAAGGGACATTTTTTTTTATTGTACCAATTTTCTTCTTGTTTTAAGCCCAGCACAATAAAGTCCCTGATTCTGTGCCCATGGCAAAACAAAAATCCCCATTGACTTCCTTGGAAGCAGGATTCCCTCCCCCCTCCCCGCCCCCGGCCATCTTTCATTCCTTTCAAGTAGCCAACGCTTCAGGAACATGACCTCTGAGCAGAAGTATGGGATATTTTTAAATGGCAGAAGCTCTTATTTACATTAGATCAATAAACTGAAGAAGGTTTCTATCAAATAAATAGGGCAAGGGGTTTTTAGTTGTTTGTTTGTTTGTTCGTTTTGTTTTTTTAAATTTTTGTTTTATTCCAAGAAGTTACAGCTCTTGTTCTGCTTGTGCCTTCTGAGAGAGAAAGCCTGAGAAAGAGGGAAAGAATGTCAGCCAGTGAAAGAAAGAGGCATTCCAATCAAGATGACACTATACCAAGCTCTTTCCCCCTCTTCACCCCTTCTCGTGTGAGATTGGTCAAGGGTAGAAAAATCAGCGGTGATGCTAATTTTGCACCTTGTCTGGCAAAAAATAGCCTTTATCTGCCTAATAGATAATTTATTTATGTCTTCAGGGTCCCCCTCAACTTCCTTTTTCACCAGATTCCAGTCTCTGACAGTAAAGATCTTCAATCTGAGCCTCTGCACATGGAGGCCAGGGTTGGGGGAGGGAAGAAGAATATTTAATAAGCAAGCAGTTATGCCAGCAGAAAAGAGAGGAGAAACGTGGCACTGTCCCCCACTAGCAAACAGGGACCCCAATTATTTCAAACACCATTATCTCACCTTTCTCTCCTCATCCCCCACCCCACATTTCTGTAGACAAGGACAGACATAATTACTTGATACAGGCTTGGCCCATTATCTGCCCATTACTCCTAATCAAGGAAACCCCACCAGAGACAGGGAGTCTTTTTTTCTCCTAAAGTTAACTCCTAATGCCACAGAATACTCTCTCTTTATCAACAGGAAATCTACAACTGCTATGAAATCCTCTGGGAGCCGGGAGGACTTACCATCAAACCATAGCAAATTGCCTAAGAAATCTGGAGTACATCTGTGGCAAGGGTAGCAGTTTTCTGAACTCTCCTTCAGTAGTGAATATCCGTCCCCTCTCTCTGCTTTTAACCATCCTTAATCACTCAGTGCAAAATGTAACGTTTCTCTCCAGACTGCCTCAACGTCTCCCTTCTCCCCCCCATCCAAAAGCCATCCTTCACCTGCCTGCCTTATTATCATATTTCCATGTTAATACACCACGTTGATCTGCAATGTCAGATCGCATAACAACAATTAAATCGGAGCCCTTCGATTTCCAATGCTTAAAAAAGGAAAAAAAAAAACCAACGTTGAGCATCACACTCCTCCGGCTGCCGTGCAACTTGCGGAGGTTGTACAGTTTGGGCAACCAAGCAGCACAACACCACACACTGCAGGGGCTTTCTTAGGAGAGTTGGGTGGGTTTTTTTGCTAGTGAACATTTACAAACGCCGCAGACCCAGGCATGCAGGCATCTGCATCACCTCTCGGGGCTTGGATTTTACTAACCGTAACACTGGATCCAGGATAGGAAGGTTTAGTTACAGCCCGCTCCCGCTCCCCTCCCCCGCCCCCCAAAACCCGCATTTATAATTCAGCCCGATTTTTTTTAAAGGGAAGACAAACATCAGCGGAGGGCTTGTTTTCTTTCCCCAGAAAGAAGAAGAATAAAATATCAAAGGCACTCACTGTATTTCAGATTGCACAGAAGACTATCCAGATGGAAATCCGAGCGTTTAAAGGGAGGAGGGGGAGAAGGGAAGGGGGGTAAACTATTTCATTTCAGCAGCAAAGCCAAAATGAAAAAAAAATTAAATTAAAAATAAAATATCCAACTGCAATTTTCCATCAATTTCAGTCCACATAGGCTCCAATCCAACCCAACCTGCTGATTTTTTCCTCCCTCAACCGATTCTTCTTGTCCACCCCCACCCTTTTTCCCCGTCGCTCTTAACTTTTCTGCTTAAAATTGTCGTAGGTGTATCATTAAATTCCTGTCTTCTTTGGGGGATTTTTTTTTTAAAAAAAGCTAAGCATTTAAAACCCCCTCAGAGCAAGAACAGTCCTTCTCCTTTCTGAAAGTTTTCATTCCAATCTGGATCCTTTGCCTAGTTTCCTTTCTCTGAGGGTTTCTGCCTTTCTGGCTCCTCTGTTCTCCATTGCCAACTATTTATTTTTTTCGTTGGAGGATAAAGAGGGGTTTATTTTTAAACAACCCTCTATCTGAACTGAGACCGTTTGCTTTTAATGCATTTTTGTTGTGACTGTTAAGATCCAGGTCTTGCCAGGCAATTTTCTTCTTCCCCCTTCTTTGCTGCACTATCAATTATCCAATCCATGTGTTTCCACGTTAGATCGGGGTTTCCCATTCTTCGGGTTTCCCTATTTTCCCACACACACACCTTCACCAGAGTCTCCTCTTACATTCAGAATTTTTTGTTAAAACAATAAACTTTTTTCTCTCTCTCCCCCCCTCCAAAGATCTGATTAGCTTTCCAATCACAACCCAGTGCGCAATTGGATTTTTGATTTCAGCAAGAAGCCAGCCATCCACAGCATCATCACATCTCTCTTCAAACTCCACGTTATATCCTTTTGCTTTCCCTCCAACTCCTCTGCATTTTCAGACTCTCGCATTAAATGGGGTGGGGGGAGTGGAGGAAAAGTCAAAGGTCCCACCAGCTGTCAAGAATAAATCCATCCCTTATTTAATTTTTTTTAAACACACGTGGGGTGGGTGTTTTTGACACTCCCTCTTCTCTTTGCCCCCACTTCTCAAAATCTCCTGACGTTCAAACTCCCCCGATGGGGCACAAAAGCTCCCTGGGGAGCAGTGATTTGTCCTCCTAACTGGGAATTTCACAAGAACGGGGTCCCTTGCTTTTCATTTCGGCTTCCTCTCCATCTTTTGTCCGGCAGCAGTAAAGATCCAGCAGTTCCGAGACGGATAAACTTCTTCTATTTCTTCTTTGGAGAGAGAGAAGCACACACAGAGCGAGCCCTCCAATCTCTGCCTCCCTTTTCCTCCCCCTAGCTACTGCAATCGCAGCTCCGATCTCATTTCCAAGATCAGCCCGGTATGTTTCAGCTCTACAAGTTGGTACCCCCTTCTGCATAGCAGCAGCTTAGGCTCCCATCTTCTTCCACATCGCAGTTACCTTCCCCTTTCCTTCCCCCTCCCCTCCAAGAGGGCACATTCCCAGGAGCGGTCGCTTCTTTCATTCCTTATCCCAGAAATGCACAGCAGAAACCTTTCCTCCCTGCCATCAGCTCCAGCTCCAAATCTCCCTGTGTGTGTGTATTTATATCTAGCCGGTTCCAGTCAGCTGCTGCTGAGAGTAGCTTTGCTCTCTCTCTCCCCCCACCTTTGCAATGGCACCTCAGGGTTTCCAAAGGTCCAAGGGTCAGCCTTTGTGCCTACACTCGTCCCTTATCCCGTCTTCGATTCTCTCTCCTTCCCCCCCCCTCCTTTTCTCTGCTTGTGATCAGTAAAATACAATTACCCAATTACCTCCCATCATCTTAGCACTGATTGGTCAATTGCATTAACACTTGATGTCAAGGCAAAGGATATTAAAGCTCCTGCGGTAGGGCACTGCTGCCACCTGGCGAACAAGCTGGGAAAAGGCTCAGTGTTACCTCAAGAAACCTCGAAGCGAGGAAGGAGTAATTGAAAAGCAAGGGCTCGTCTTGAGGAAAGGAATGTCAAAACTCATTTTCTTAAAAGCCTGCCTGATTGTGGCAGTTCAACAGTGTTCACAGGTACATGCCTAGCCCACAGACGGATAGGGAAAGTTAGTAAAGTAAATGATTTTCTATAAAATCACCCTTAGAAACCGGTTATATTTCATTTTACTTTAGTAACTTTCCCTTTCTGTGGCTAGGCATGTACCTGCAAACACGATGTACATGTACATTCAAAGAAATATATGTTTACATTACACACACGCGCGCAAATACACATTTAAAACATTTATCTCCATCATTTGAAAAAAAAAAACCAGAAGTGTCACTCAGTACAAAATCCTGGCACATTAGCAAACTGGAAGATTTTAAAATATTGTATGGTCTCAGGAGGTTTGTGAGTGAGTAGGGTCACAATATAATCGCCATGTTTACCCTACGGGCATTACAGTAGCAGAACTACAGTACCATGGCTCATGTTTCTGTAACGCTATAGTAAGGCTTGGCAAAATTCAGTGTTTATTTTCCAGCATTTTGAAAATTTCAACAACTTAAATTGTCACAGTTGTGCAAAATTATGTGTTTTAAGCATTTTATTCTTATTTTTATTATTTAAATGTTCACAGCTGAGGGAAATTATACGGGGTCTAATTATTTAATGACAGCAGACATGGAGATTCAAAAAGTAAAAACATTGACAATTACAACACAAATATCAATGCTACATGTCAGAATACACAAAGTAAATAGCCTCAAATCAAACTGTAATAAGTTCACAAGCAGCATTTTTTCTTCTTTTGCCTTTCTCTAAGCTTTGATTATTATTTATGGAAATTTTTTTTCTCAGTTCGCATTTGTACAGTGAAATTGAGATTTATAGATAAAAACTGAATCCTTCCAAGTGTACTCATAATATAGACATAGACTATAGAAACAGAAAGGGTTTTTCAATCCCTGTAGAAACTCCGCCTCCCCAAGTGACACTTGCTAGGTCAACAGAAGCTTCCTTCCCTCAGTCTAACTTGTCAACTCTGAGGATTAGGTTAGCATAGTTATGGTGCTCAGGGGAGTGGATTTTTCAACCCCCTCTCCATTCTAGTGCAGAAGCTATGTCTATCTAAGCTTCCAAGTGCAGACCAGGCCAATTAATAGACTCTCAGATATTCCGTGCCATATCCGTCTCTGATGTAACTCCATAGGGATGAATCAGAAGTGGGGGGAGAGGGAAGAGGGGCTGGAATTGCAATGCAACATTCTGTTTGAGTTTACAAATGAAGCCTATGATCTTGCAAATGTTTATGCACATGTTTAACTTGATGTAAATGGAATCGCTATTTACATGCTCACTGTTCAGCATGTTCATAAGTGTTTGAAGGATCAGGCCTAAACTCAGTGGAAGTTCTGACCTATGGAAAGCTATATATGATCAAGGCAAGCAAGCAGAGTATGGATGATACACTCCCCACTCCTGCATTTGTTGCTCTCATAATCAGAAAGAAAGTATTTATAGATCAAACTCCCCCACATGCACCCAAAAGAGAATGATGATAATTATAGCGGATTCCATAAATCAAACAGTTGTTGCCAGTTATTTTTTGCATGCAATATTACAGTCACACTGTCACTCTGCTCTCTAAAATAGTAATAGACATATTAGATATCCTTACTTATCCTAACTCTTTTATAGGAACTTGGAAAAAGTGAAAATGAGAAGAAAAGAGAATGGAAAACTCACAGTTACAAGTTTGGGACCTGAAAATGTTATATACATATTTATTTAATTGTAGACTATATTTTCCGGTTAATTTCAGTTCAGTGACAAATTTATTGGATCAGTAGCGAAGACTTTGGAGCTCAGTCCCCTGTTATACATTACACCTGGTTGTGTTGACTCTGTGAGAGAACTTGTGCAGTAACATTCTACTTAGTATGAATAAGGAGATCATCATCTAGCTCTTACTCAATTATATATTTTAGGGCTTGATTCCACTGTAACTGAAGTCAGTGGCAAATGCATGCTGACTTAAATGGGTGGAGGATCTGGACCTGGACCTGGATCAATAACAAGTAGCCCAAATTTGGTTGTTTCCCAGGCATGCTGCATGCTGTTCAATAGGGTTTTGTGGAAAGTGCTGACCGTATGCACCAGAACTGATGAAGCAGTTGAAAGGAATATTTGCTAGGTAGCTGGCTGCTCAAGTTCCTATCTGACTGTATAATGCTGCTGGATTTGTGTTGTAATATTAAGCAAGCATTAGGACTCCCAGAGCCTTGTGCAAGTACTTTTATCTTTTTATTAGATAAATATGAAGAAATAAATATCAAAAGAAAGATTTTTTTCAGAAGTATAAAAATATCACATTCCAATAAATGTTTCCACCAAGTTTGGGGTTTTTTTTAAATATATTTTTATTATGGCAAAGTTACAATTAAACATTAACATAGTACATTGTACATTACTAATTTCTTATTCAGGATCAGGTTAATATTCAAAGAACCTGGCTAAAAATTCTGGCTTTGTTTTTAAAGGTATCTAAAACTTGCCTACTAAAACTAAGAGTCTGTGAACAAATCTGAAGTTTTTTGTTTGTTAAAATCAAATAAATAGTCTTCGTCACTGGTGATGTTTAGCTTTTGTGGATCTAATCTGATTCTCAGATGCAACTATCTGCAGCAGTTCTTTTGACTCAGACTAATAATTTACTCTTTCTCCAGAAATTTGCATTTTATACAGCTTTGATGTAATTCCAAATGACATTAAAATGTGAATTTTTAACTGGTGCCAGTATTTATATGAATATATATATAGAGAGACTATAGTAGGTAAAGTAGATATGATTTAACAAAAAAAAAAGTATCAAGACAGTAATATGATGATAAACTACAAGTAGGAACTGAAGAAAAATATCAGATGAAGGCATCCCATTCAATTACATCACATGAAGAAAACCAACTAAATATTGATAACTTTGATAAGTGCTTTTATAAAAATGCAAGACATTTAAATATTAAGAAAGGTGAACTTGAGTGCCTGGTATTAAATGATATTACTATAATAGGCATCACAGAAACTTGGAGGAATGATAATTAATGGGACATAGTAATACCAGTGTACAAATATATATAGGAATGGCAGAGTAGGGCGTGCTGTTGGGGGAGCGGCACTATATGTGAAAGAAAGCAAAGTCAAATAGAGCAAAAATCTTAAATGAATCAAACAATACCACAGAATCTCCATGGACAGAAATTCCAGCCTGAATAATTAGTTGGAATATACATTCTGATTTGATACGACTAATTGTGAAATGCTCGGGGAGATTAGAGAGGGTACAAAACCAGAAAACCCAGTAATAAGAGGATTTTCAATTATCCCTATATTGACTGGGAACATGTCACCTCAGGACAGGATGCAGAGATAAAATTTCAAGACACCATCAACGACTGCTTCTTGGAGCAGCTGGTTCAGAACCCACAAACAGAAAGGCAACCTTTGATTAGGTCTTAAGTGAAGCACAGGTTCTTGTCCAAGAGGTGAATGTAGCTGATCCACTCAGTAATAGCGATCATAATGTCATTAATTTGAACATCCTCACAGGGGGGAAAATACGAAAGAAACCCATTACAGTAGAATTTAACTTCAAAAAGGGTTACTACACAAAAATGAGGACGCTAGTTAAATGGAAATTAATGAGCGAGTTGCCTGCAAAAATGAAATGCCTGCAAGCTACATGGACACTTTTTTAAAACAGAAACTCAAACTGTATCTATATCCCAAATAACAAAAACAGTAAAAGGACCAAAATATGCAACCATTCCTAAACAGTGTAAAAGAGTGGAAACAAAAAGGCATACTTTAAAAACTGAAGGTCAAATCCTACTGAGGAAAATAGAAAGGAGCATAAACTCTAGCAAGTCAAGTGTAAAAGTTTAATTAGGCAGTCCTAAAATGAATTAGAGGAGCAACTACCAAAAGACAAAAACTAACAGTATTTTTTGAAGTACATCAGAAGCAAAAAGCCTGCATAATAACCAGTGGGGCCGCTGATCAATCCAGTTACCAAAAGAGGACTCAAAGAAGATAAGGCCATGAGAAGAAACTAAATAAATTCTTTGCAATGGTCTTCACCGCAGAAGATGAGAGAGAGATTCCCACAGCTGATGTATTCTTTTTAGTTGACAAATCTGAGGAACTCTTCCAGACCAAGATGTCAGGAGAGGAGGTTTTGGAAGAAATTGATAAATTAAATGGTAATATGTCACCAGAACCAAAAGGGTATCCACCCAAGAGTTCTGAAGGAACTCAAATACGAATTTGCAGAACTACAAACTGTGGCATGAAACCTATAGCTTAAATCGGCTTCTGTACCAGAAGAATGGCAGATAACTAATGTGACACCAATTGTTAAAAAAGGCTCCAGAAGCGATCCCAGCAATTACAGGCTGGTAAGCCTAATTTCAGTACTAGGCAAATTGGTTGAAACTACAGTAAAGAACAGAATTATCAGATATGCAGATGAACATGATATGATGGGAACAGTCAACATGGTTTTTGTAAAAGGAAATCATGCCTCACCAATCTATTAGAATTCTTTGAGAGGGTCTACAAACATGTGGACAAGGGTGATCCAGTGCATATAGTGTTCTTGAACTTTCAGAAAGGCTTTGACAAGATCCCTCATCAAAGGCTCCTAAAGCAAAGTAAGCAGCCACAGGATAACAAGGAAGGTCCTTTCCTGGATCAGTAATTGATTAAAAGATAGGAAACAAAGGATAGGAATAAATGATCAATTTTCACAATGGAGAGAGGTAAATAGTGAGATCTTCCAAAGATCTGTACTGGGACCATTCATATTCAACATATTCATAAATGATCCGGAAAAAGGGGTAAAACAGTGATGTTGCAAAGTATGCAAATGATACAAACTTATTCAAGACTGTTAACCCAAAGCAGACTACAAATATTTACAAAGGGATCTCACAAAAGTGGGTGACCGGGCAACAAAATGGTAGATGGCATTCAATGTTGATAAATGCAAAGAAATGCACACTGGAAAACATAATTCCAACCGTACATATAAAATGATGGGTCTAAATTAGCTTTTACCACTTGAGAAAGAAATCTTGGACTCATTATGGATAGTTCTCTGAAAACATCTGCTCAATGTGCAGAAGCAGTCAAAAAAGCTGACAGAATGTTAGGAACCATTAAGAAAGGGATAGATAAAGGACAGAAAATATAATGCAACTCTATAAAGCCATGATATGCCCTCACCTTGAATACTGAGTGCAGTTCTGGTCACACCCTCTCAAAAAGATATATTAGAATGAGAAAAAGTACAGAGAAAGGGAACAAAATTTGTTAGGGCTACCGAACAGCTTCCATAAAAGGTGAAATAAAAAGACTGGAATTGTTCAGCTTGAAAAAGAGAAGAATGGGGAATAGGGATATGATAGAGGTCTACACATCATGAATGGTGTGTAGAAAGTGAATAAGGAAGTGTTATTTACTCCTTTGCATAATACAAGTGCCAAGGCCCTCCAATGAAATTAAAAGGCAACAGGTTTAAAACAAACATAAGGAAGTACTTTGTCACACAACACAAAATCAACCCATGGAACTCATTGCCAGAGGATATGAAAGCCAAAAGTGTAACCGGGTCCAAAAAAAAAGAATTCATGGAGGATAAGTGACCATTAACCAATATGCCATTAGTCAATATGGTCAGGGACACAACCCCATGCTCTGGGTGTCCCTAAACCTCTGACTGCTAGAAGCCAGTACTGGATGACATGGGATGGATCATTTGATAAATTACCCTGCTCAGTTCACTTCCTCTGAGACATCTGGCACTGGCCACTGTCAGAAGACAGGACACTGGGCCAGATGGACCATTGGTCTGACCCAGTATGGCCGTTCTTATGTAGCCTAAAACTATAATTTCCTGTTGTAAAATTTGCTATTTTTAATGTGCTTATTATTTTTTTTTTAATCAACAAAGAAAATACATGACTAGTCACTCAGAACATAACTCCAAAACAATCTGGAATCAAAATGTCCTATCTAATTTCCAGGCTTACTTGTCAGCTAGATGCCAAATATCTCCTATATAATTTTAAAACAACAGGACATCATTCATCAATGTATATATCCATCATGCAAGTAAATGATAACAGCTGGTCAAAATTGGCTGGGTGAAATATTTTTTCCCTGACACTTTGTAATAATTGTTTTCTTCAGTTTGTTTTATGCTGGTTTAGAGTCTTCAATCTTTCACTTTGCATGGGACTTTCAGAAGCCAGCAATTCCCTGCAGATCACTTTGGAAAATTCACTTTTACTGTATTCTAAAGTTCACATGGAAGTACCATAGGAAAGGTCTTGGACTATGTGGAAGGAATAGGACACCACCTAGATATCCATCCACACACTTACAAAGCACAAACACTGACACAGACAAGTCCAAGTGGAAAAGGAAGTGGCAAGGAACACACACACACACACACACACACACACACCCTGGTTCCATCTTTACATGGTCACGCACCCACTGCTCCATTTTGGAAGAAAAGTCTTAAGGATGCTTTGGAACGGCAATCACACCAGTGCTGGAGGACTAGGAGTGGGCCCTAGACAACTGGGAGTTCTGGTTGCTCATAGGGAGTCACAGAGCTCTCTTGCCATAAAGTTAATTATCTTGCAGCTTGTGATGCACAAGGCCAAAGGCTATGATCATAATCTCAGTCACTTCACGTTCCATTTACAGACCAAGAAGATTATGGACCAAGAGGTTTAGCAGTGAAGATAACTAGTTATATTCTGACAAGTAGACTGAAACAACTCACATTTATTTCCCATCAAACCAGACATGTTTCCCTGATCCTAGGTAAGGGACAGTATCAATACTTACTGGCTTGTGACAGAAAATGTTGATGTAATTGGCAACACAACAGCAGGTTGCAATAGCACAACTGTCCCTTACTGGCAGCAGATGGAGGTTAAAGAACTGAACTTCTATATGTGAGTGGCATTGAGAAGGGCTAAATGTAAAAGACTGGACACTCAAAGTGGTCAATCATTTGGTGGAAGGGAAATCTCTTTAGTCCTTCACGAAACAAATATTCTAATATATTGCTGATCTGTGGATCAAGAG
This sequence comes from Mesoclemmys tuberculata, assembly GCA_007922155.1. Lineage (NCBI taxonomy): Eukaryota > Metazoa > Chordata > Testudines > Chelidae > Mesoclemmys > Mesoclemmys tuberculata. Next base: position 37,375,222 of record ML675613.1, read on the forward strand.
GGTGAGATAGACATCAACTGCACAGTCAGAGAAGCCTGCAGAGGGGTAAAGATATTGTGCACAAACTGGCAAAGTATATGGGAAGGCATGGGAAAAAAAAGTAAAATAAGACCATTGTGCTAATAAAAAGTAAAGTGGGAGGCAGTTTCAGAGCTATCTGTCTGATCTGATCCAATTACACTTCAACCTTCTTTGAATATAGTCACAAAAGCAACTCTGGAAAATAATCCTCCTTCTTCCTTATAGTACATTGCTGACAAGACTTTATTTGTGCATGGAAACAACACTGCCATTTTGGTTCTTTTCACTCTGATACTTTCCATAAGAAAGAAAATTACCTGAATCAGATCCAAAGTCCATTGAAGTCTATGAGAAACTTTCATTGTCTTCAATGGGCTTTGGATCAGGCCCTCCCAATTCTAATTAACTGAACAGCTTGTCTCAGGAACTAAGGGATGGTGATAATCTAGTAGCATATTTCGTGGAGATGGCGATATAGTAAAAAAAATAAATAAATAAAACTTGACTTTGATTTGGCTCACACCAATGTTACACATATAGAATTCCACTGCTTATTGTTGGTTTACTCCAATGTGAGTGATACAAAATTCATCCCCCATGCCTTCAGCATTAGAAGTTAAAAATGACAGTGCAGACATACTATTTTGTATATATAAGGATCCCCCAGCTTCTTTTAGATTTAATCTCATTCTATTAATACTTCCCAAATGTGAAATTTGATTTCACAGCTATACAGTTGCTGGAACACCAGCTGGTTAGGAGAAGTCAAACTACAAGTCACTGGACTTAATACAGGGTTAACAGAGTGAAATTTAATGTCCTGAAGTACTCAGGAGGTCAGACTAAATGGTCTGTTTGTCTCCTCCATCCTTAAACCCTTTAAGCTATGAAACCATAAAGTATTTGCTGGGAAGGAAAATACCAGTTGCTGCATCTTCCTTTTGTAAAGATGTTCTTTGTAAACTTGATTCCACTTCACACAGTGACACACTCAGCATGTTTGTTTGAATCCAGCTGGAGAGCTGCAGACACAAATATCACAATCTGCAGTTAAAAATGTCTGGGTTTTAATGTGCACAATTCTTCAATGTAATTCAAATGACTGAACAGAAAGATCAGCTGATCTGTGAAATGGAATCCAGTGGCATCCATGTTTCTTTGCAACAAGGGCCAAACAATTAGTGATTGAAAGGCTTGTGAAAGAAAGAAAGAAGCCCTGTACTTTTTGGGCAAAATTCTCCTTTCCAGTCTGCAATGAGATTCTCTTATTCACCTATCTGAGAGGACTGTACATAGAACAAGCACAGAACAAGCAATAGAGATGAGCACCGTGGATCAGTGAGGAAAAATTTGTCCATAATATTTAAGTGAAGAACAGCTGTATTAATGAACAGGTATAAAAAGACTAAGTTATAAGAAATACAGAGAGTTAAATTATTTCTAAGCATCTCTTTGGACTATAATATTACCAAATTGGGAGGTCTAGTGCCCAGAGTTTTACTAAAATTAATTTAGGTTCCTATTGTACTAAGCTGATCACAAAGCATCCAGAATCAACACCTATCAATTTAAGTCATAAGGGCTCAATCCTGAAAGGGTACTAAGCACCATACAAGCACTTTAAGGTCAGGTTCATAAAACTTATGGCATGCATATGGTCAGAAAAATGATTCTGTAAAAATGCCTCCTTAATAGTCAGTGACTGAAATTCTGGCTGTATTGAAATCGATGGTAAAACTCCCACTGACTTCAATGAGGCCAGAATTTCATCCAACATATCTACCTCTCATGTGACTGAGTTCTGTGCACTATCTGTAGGTTCTTTCTGTGTTTAAAATCTGTAGCCAGAATGTTCTCTTCTAATTACTCTTGCTCCAACTTTATGGTACAGTCATCATAGCAGAGAAAGGTTAAGCTATTTCCATGTCTATGCCTTAAACTAAAAAACCCAAGGTGATTCAAAATCTGCCCTTTACTCACCTCCACTAATTAGGCATAAGGAGTGTAGGTGTCCCTGTCAAAATCACGGGATGCTGCAAGAGCTGGGCAAGGTAGAGTGTACCAAGTTGGACAAGCCATAGGTACAAATTACACAAATGACATCTCTGTGGTCCTTTACTACATTCACATCACAATCTGGTTTAATTTTCACCTACAGCAATGAGAATAGATTAAGAAGAAATACATAGCTTGATTGCCCCCACCATAGGAATCTGGGGCTCTCCAAATTGTATTCAAGTCAAAAGTGTGGTGGCAGCCATTATATGCCATTGCAGTGGTAACCACAGCAAACAACTAGAATAGTACACACACCTAAAAACCTGAAGAAAAAAATATCAAGAAGTTTTCTCCATTTCATTCTATATTTTTAAAAATGGTCAAATTTTGCACATATCCTATAAAATGTCTTGTTTTTTGATAATTTTTTGAGTGATCATTGCTGAATTTGCACTAAAAATGACCCTATTTTCAACAAAAATCCATACAAGTTCTGATTCGCTAAATGGCTTGGAACCAAATGCCAAATGTTTTCATTCAAAATTTCCTACTTCAAAGTTTTGTCACTTTCACAGAGTCAAGCCCTCATTATACAATATGATGCACACAAAAGTGGACTTCTTCACCCAGGCAGAGCACCATGGAGGTCAGAATCTGATTCCAATTGCACTGGTGTAAGTGAGGAATAACTTCTTCCAATTCAATGGAGTCACTCCTGATTTATTTAGGTGTACATGGGAATGTATTTTGGCTCTTAATATTACCTTCATATAGCATCCTATGTGTAGCTGCTTTTGTAAATGTCAGTAGAGTGACATTGCTCTCTTGCTATTAAATTGGATTCATAAGATTGCAAACCCTAAAAGCATAGAGAAGTAGACATGGACATGAATGATAGAGTACTTTGGGAATTATCTCTTTTACTTAAAAAAGTGACAGCAATTTTTTCTCCATGTTTTTTAAGTAGCAAGAATATGATTCATTGACATAGAGATGGATGTTGCAGACATCTTAATTTCTTCTCTTGAGAAGTTAGTGACTGGAAAACATAATTCTTATTTACCTGAGACTAGAATCTTAACCATATATGCCTAAAAATACACAAGAGAATTCAACCAAACAGCCATGTTGCTCTGCAGCTCCCAGCAGGAGAAACACATACGGGTCTAAGTTCTGCTGTTTTGTTCCTCTACTCAGTGTAGACTCAGGGTAATGTTTTAGTGAGGAGGAAAAAGACCTCACACAGCTTAACAGAGAACTCTGAGCCAAGGATGAAGAAGCATAGGTGGTTCCAAAGTCCCCATCATTCAGCAAAATAGTGCTTTTGAAGGCAGCAATGCAAGCCCTTGAAGAAAGGTATAAAATGAGAAAACAGGGAGATCTGTATGTGAAGAGCCTGACAGAGAGAGAGGATCCCTGCCAAGAGGAAATATGTTCATGGCATAAGTATATAATAACTGCACCTTACACATCTGCTCTACATGAAGTTTCCTACATTCTTTTCAAGTATGCACAGCTGAACGTTGTTAGACTTCACAGTAGTTTAGGAGATACTTTCACTTTAAGCCACTTTTCAGGTGCTTATAACTTTCCAAATAAATTAACCTCTGGATTGAAATTTCATCTACGTGTTCACAGCCCAAAAGATGATCACAATTTCTAGAGGTAAGAAAAAATTCTACTTGCCCTTTTTTGAGATTTCTCAACATAAAATAAGTGACAGTTTCCCAGCATTTAATTTTTTTCCAGAGGCTTTTTTCCCCCCGTTTACATAAATAAAAGAAGGCTCCTCTTTAAACATGGATACCTGCCATATACTTCAACATCAACAAGCAAAAGTGCCTTTGGTATGTGGGAAGAAACCTTGTTTAGACCTGTCCAAATTTTAAGATTTACAAAATAGTGTGTTTACACTGGGAAAGATTAGATTTTTAAATGATTAATATTGGTAAGTATCAATTTCACTGTACACACACTGACTGATGAAAAAATATTTCCATCAATAATAGTCAAAATTGACAGAAAGACAAAGTAAGAATAATTTTGCTTGAAAACATATTATAATCAAAATCCAATAATTTAGACTTTTGAATTAGTCTTGTTACATATGAACGAGCAAATGAATTGTAAAAACAAGTATGATTGCTTGATATAAGGATACTTATTTTGCGTATTTTGACATGTAATGTTGACAATTTGTCCTTTAACTTTTTGAATTTCAACATTAAATAAATGATCGACTCCCCCATAATTTCCTGCAACTGTGAAAATGTAAATACATGGAACATTTAAAAAATGCTCAAAGCCCATAATTTTACATAATTGTGAAAATTAAATCAATACAAGTCTTAAAAATGCTTACAACTAAATATCAATATTAACTGTCAAAATTACCCAAAAAACCTCCCAAATTCTGCCAAGCCTAACGTAACATACATGCACAGTTCACTATTTTCTAACAGCCAGTGTAGTCCAATGAATAGGAGTCTAGACTTGCTCAGGGGCTTCTATTCCCAGTCCTGTTGTGAGACAATGGACAAGTCAGTTAATTTCTCTTTGCCTCACTTCCTTCATGGAGACAGCAATGCTTACTCAGGGTATGTCTACACTTAAACTGCTACAGCAGCATAGCTGCTCCATGGTATCACTTCAGTGCAGACACTACCTATGCTGACAGATGGGGTTCTCTGTGGTGTAGGTAATCCACCTCTGCAACAGAATTCTTCCACTGACCTAAAGCTGTCTACCGAGCTGCCCTACGCTAGAGATCAGGACAGCTTAACTATTGCTCTCATGGACACAGTGATACCAATGTAAGTTCCTTGTAGACCAGCCCTCAATTTTGCTAAATGCTTTGAGACCTATGCCTGCTATATAACATGCCTGTACTTTAACTGGCATTTTTGCCTGCGCAAGGGCTGATTACAACTGAGTATAGGCCTTAGGATTTTGCCCTAATTTATTAACAATGAGGAGAGACATGAGGCTCCACATATATGTTCACAAATGCATTAGAATATAGTTCACAGACCACCCTTAATGTTGAATACTCTGGACCTTTCCCACTCTATAGCCAGCTCCCTATTCTTTCACTTTCCCACTCTTCCACCCCTATTAAAATTTTGCACTCTGGGGCTTTGTATCCAAATTGAACAATGCCATAAAGATCAAAGGACATCTGAAATACTCATTCCCTTTCCAATAACATCTTAAAGAGGGCAGAAAAGAAACTATAGTAATAACAGTGACTATTTTATAATGAATCCATTCATATATTATTCATTGCCATTCTAGATGAGACCAATGTTCCATCTATTTCAGAGAAGCCAGTATCAGATAGGTCAGAGGAAGGTCCAGGAAATCCCATAATAGATAGTCCATTCCTGTTTTACAGCCATGTAAGTGAAAAAAGAGTTAGGCCACATGTTTACAATGTCAGATAGTCTCTCCCAGTAAACATGATTGGAAAACAGCTATAATTCAGGAAGGAATAAAATAACCCGTCTCTGCAATGGTTATAGGTTATTTTATTTTCTCTCTCTTTCTTTCTTTTTCCTCTTTTTAAATATATGCAGCATGCTTTTCTAGTGTTCAGAAATCAAATTAGCCTTACAGTGTTGAAATATATTCCTGGAACTACTATGTATTTAAATCATCTGGGCTTTGCCGAGGTTACAAGAAGGTTCCTGAGTCATACTACTAGCTGTATTTTAGATAAATAAATAGACAGATAGATAATTTATATATATATAAAGTGATATATAGCTGACCATGATATGCCGGAATATTGGATTGTTATCTGAGCAGTATAAATCTTGACTTTCTTTAGCATGTGCAATACAAACTCACGGAGGATTATGTGGGGGGAAAATAGGAACATATACTCTGGAGGGAGCAAGGAGAATATATTTGAAATAGATATTTACATATAGGCACTCTAAGACAGGGTTCTCTGAAAAGTGGCTATAGTGAACTGTTCTCATTCTGTACTCGTTGTCCACTAGGTCCATAGATAATAAAATGAGAAGCCTTTTCAGACCAGGTTTGTGAAAGTGATAAAAATAGATAGGATTTTAATGTGTTAGGTCATGATTTTTAATACATAGCTCTTTCTGATTCCTTCTTTCCTTTCTGTCTCCAACGTTTCCTTCCCAATGTGCCCTGGGCAATGTGACATACAGTCCTACCTTAACAAGTCAGATCTGATCTTCAAGATCTAGGGAAGAGCTGTCTCGGAAGGGGATGATTTCTGGTGATGAAGACATCATCAACACCTGCAAAGAAAAAACACATAGATATTACAAGCTTGATTACACAACAAAGCACAGGCTGCGATGTGAGAAAGTTTGGGCTTGGTTCATATAAGTAGGAATCTAGGCATCTCTTGCTACATGCAATAATTGTTTTTTCTTTATGTCATTTTCTTGAATTATCCCCCTCCTTCTTCACTTGTTTATACTGGAATAGAGTTTCTTTGCTATTATGTATGGTTTCCACTTCATTACTTCAGTGGTGTGGAATTTCTTTTACAATGCTGATAAACTTAGCTGCATGTAGTAGATTAGAATGCATTGGAAAATACCATAGTTTACAGCACTGATACAGTGGGTAGAAATGCTGCTGGAAGGGGAAGCAGCCTTTTGCTTCTCAGGAAACTAAACACCTGAGCCAAAATTTTCAAAAGTGAATAGAAATTTTGGGTGCCTCCATTTTTAGGAGGCCAATTTGAGACATTTTAAAGTGATTTGATTTTCAGAAGCTCGGTACTTTCTGAGAATCAGGCCCATTTAAAGTGTCTCAGGTTGACTACCCAAAACTGGAAGCATCCAAAATCGTTCATCTCTTTTGAAAATCTTTACTGAGACTTCTAGATCTAGTTCTGGTACTGTTCAATATCTTCATCAAGGATTTAGATAATGGAATAGAGAGTACCCTTATAAAGTTTGCAGATGATACCAAGCCGGGAAGGATTGCAAGTGCTTTGGAGGACACAATTAAAATTCAAAATGATTGGGACAAACTGGAGAAATGTTCTGAAGTAAATAGGATGAAATTCAATAAGGACAAATGCAAAGTACTCCACTAAGGAAGGAACAATCAGTTGCCCACATACAAAATGGGAAATGACTGCCTAGGAAGGTGCTCTGCAGAAACGGATCTGTGGGTCATAGTGGACCACAAGCCAAATATGAGTCAACAGTGTAACATTGTTGCAACAAAAAAAAAAAAGCAAACATCATTCAGGGATGTATTAGCAGCAGTATTGTAAGCAAGACATGAGAAGTAATTCTTCCACTCCACTCTACGCTGATTAGGCCTCAAATGTAGTATTATGTCCAGTTCCGGGCACCACATTTCAGGAAAAAATGTGGAGAAATTGGAGAAAGCCCAAAAAAGAGCAACAAAAATTATTAAAGGTCTAGATAACATGACCTATGAGGGAAGATTGAAAAAAAATGGGTTTGCTTAGTCTGGAGAAGAGAAGATTGAGGGGGAAAATGATAACAGTTTTCAGGTACTTAAAAGGTTATTATAAGGAGGAGGGAGAAAAATTGTTCTCTTTAAACTCTAAGGATAGGACAAGAAGCAATGGTTTAAATTGCAGCAAGAGTGGTTTATGTTGGACATTAGGAAAAACTTCCTAACTGCCAGGGTAGTTAAACACTGGAATAAATTGCCTAGGGAGGTTGTATAATCTCTATCATTGGAAATTTTTAGGAGCAGTTTAGACAAACATCCCTCAGGCATGGTCTAGATAATACTCAGTCCTACCTTGAGTGCAGGGGACTGGAGTAGAAGACCATTCAGGGTCCCTTCCAGTCTTATGATTCTAAGTAATAACATTCCTAGCATTTGGCTAAGAAGCAGGAGCTATGCTTTGTAGCCATGAATATATATAAAATATAAACTCTGTTAGAAGTGTGGCAAGCTTCCAACTTTCCCCTAGCAGGTCTCGTGCTTTACGTCCACCTTCTGTGGTCAGGACACCCCCCAACTACCTTACCCTCCTCCTTGGCTGTAGGGGAGCTCTGTCTCCTGGCCTGCGAGAGACCCTTCTCCTGCAGCTACCCCAGACCTGCTGGCAGCCCCTACTGCAAGTGTTCCCTCCCCTTCCTTTAGGGAAGGCAGGGTTTAAATACCCCTGGTCTGGCCCTTCATTGGGTCCAGTTGCCATTAATTGCTCTTCTCTCTGCCTGCCAGGCAGAGGGTTTTTAACCCTTTCAGGCCCTCATAACAGCCCATATAGCCATCTGGCCTAACTTTACCACAGAAGTTTTATACTGCTTCATGAGGTATATGGTACTGCAAACAGGAAGTGTTGCAGATTGGGACATGTCTCCTTCTCTTTCCATGAGTGTGCACATTAGAAATAGCCCTGGGCTGCAATGTGAGGTGGGAGGCTGTGCACAGAGGGATTATAATTAAATAGTTAAACTTCCTGGTCAGCAAAAAAACTTGGTATGGGAGGAGTGTGCAGAGAGATTGTGTCTTTGACAGTGCACTAGAAGATTAAAATTTACTTGGAAGAACATGCAGCTATTTTGGGATGGAAAGAACGTAAGATTTCAAGCACTCTTCATTTCCCTTTTTTTTTTTTTTTTTTTTAAAAGTCTTCAAACACCTGTTTCATTATGCATCCCAATTGCAATGAACTAAAACCACTCTCCTTGTTCTGTGCTGTACCCACTCATACAGTACTGATTCTGAAAAGTACTGCTGAGCATCCTCAACTTCCACGGTTATAGGATAGGTACTATGTAACTCCAGGGAGGAAGCCTGTGGATTGTAAATGATATGCAACAGGGTGAATGTAAATATGTGTTGGCCTTTTGTCTCACAACAGTGTGGGAGTAGAGAATTTGTTAGGCAAAGAACCAGGAGAGAGAAGGAAGCTCTGATGAGATGCAGTAATGACACATTATTATTCACGGTGTGATGTGTTACTCAGAGCAATTGTCATAAAGCACAATTCAGAGCACACAAAAAACAAACAATGAAAACCTTGAGAGAAAAGGCAGGTCTCTGGGTCTGTCACCCTCCAGGTCATGGATTCACTTCTATGTTATGCGTTGCATCTAATAAAGTGAATCAGGATACTAAAAACCCCAATGAAATAAATAAATTAATTACAAATCAGGACTGGTCTGTGAAGGCTTCATGATTTGAAATAGGGCCACAATTCAATAAGTTTAGAATTCACTGACTACTATTCAACCAGGTCTAGAATTCATAGATTAAAGGACTTGAACTACTAGCACTTTAAAAGAGTGACCGGGGCACTTAGTAGGGGAATCAGTCCAAAGCTGGTGATTGAGTGAGGACCTCAGAGGGGAAGAATGAAAGACATAAATATGGAAATTTAAATCACCCAGCATTAATACACAGGATTGAGGTAAGAGGCAGAAAGAGAGCCAGTCATCAAACTCAGATTAAAAAGAAAAGAGGTAATAACCAGTTGGAAGGAGAGGGAAGGAAAGGGTCTGAAAACAGTAAGAGGAGAAGAGGAGAAATCCCAAGCCACTACTGAGACCATAGGATTGGGAAGTAACAGGATAGGTTACTAAATGAGAGGGCAACAACATATAATATGTCCAATGAGGAGAACCAGGTATCCTTATGGAGAAGGAAGTTAGAAAATTAGAGGTTATGGATCAGAGAGAGTTTCTAAATGTTAGAACAAGAATTCCCAGGTTTTGTTGTGCAAGTTTCATGTTTAAAATAGTCCAGCAATCAATGCAATATTTCAAGCTTTAAATTCACAGTTAATTAACTATGGAGAAATGCAGCCTGAAATATTAAAAAAATATATGCTCACAATTCTTTGCCAACTTGGAATAGATTCTCAACACAATCACTGCTGCACAAAGAGCTTTAATATCTCTACTTAAAAAAAAACACACAATTTTAGTATTGGTGAAAGATGCTGGATTTAGAGTTCTATAGACTGCAGACCACTCTTCATCCAGGGAGCAGGGAGAACACACACAACTGTCAAACAAACTTACAGCACATATTTGTCCCCTTCCCTTTCAGGAGTGTCTTAAAACTGATGGGGAGACAGAGTTAAAAGTATAATTCATAGTGCATAATTCTATTAGATGAAATTAGTCTGGTTATGGCAGCTTTCTGGTTCAAAAACACTCTCACAAGTTTGAAATGTATTTTCCAAGAACTCTCTCTCAAATCAGTCTCTTATCTGCTGTTTTCATTACAATTCATTTGCTAGGATATTATAAATAAGTGAATGCAAAAAGCCAAACTCCTTTATCCCCCAGTTCAAGAGAAAAGGTATTTGTGGAAAATGTTCTGAGATGTTCACTTAACCTATATCTGAATGGCATGACTCCTGAGTGTTCAGACTGAAAAAGTATTAAGTTCATTTTGACAGCTGGGTGAAATGTGTCAAAATTCAAAATGTCAATATATTTTCATTGAACTTTTGAATTTTTGATGAAAAATGGGAAGGGGGATATTCTCAAATACATCATCCCCCATTTTCCACTTGCTGTACTGATTTTATACATGTGCAAACTGAAATATAGAGACCATAGTTGCTTTGCATAGTATCTCATTTTCAGAGCTTTCAATAGAACCCAGAAGTCCAATTCCTGAGCCCTCCAAGGCCACTGCTTTAACTACTATGCCAAACATTAATGCAATTAAATACTTGGCCTAGCTTCTAGACCATACAATCTGAGAGACTATTGCTTTCACAGGGTGAACTTTGGTAGCATCCACTTTATCTTTCCTGCTCCTCTCTCCCTTCCTTTCCCATATATAGTTTCAGTTCATGACTAGGATACTTACTATGTATTTATAATCTTCTGATCTGGAGTTAAGAAGGGGAAAAAAATCAAAGACAGGAGGAGGAAGCAATTCTAAAACACAATTAGCAGGTCAGTGAGGCACCACTGTAAAGTCAATTCAGCCTGTGTTCTGTGAAGCTCTCTTTCCCCTACTAGGTGGTGTCAATGTATTCTAGTCGCATCTACACTTCAGCTACCCTCAACTGATTCTTTCAAAATACTATGGATAATCCGCTATAACAGAACTGACATTAAATCCCACTGCAATTCTCCCTATTACAACAACATGTAAGCAACAATGATGGAGGTGCAGAGCACTTCTTGGGGAAACTAATGACTGGTTGACATGAGTTAATGGTCATTAGTCCCTTAGATCCCCATGTATTTTTTATTGGAATTATAATACGAAAGCATCTATAGGCTTTCAAAAATATTATAATAACAACATCGAAAACCATAAGAAGTTGTATTCACATAGTGCTTTTCATCACAATGCATCCAGAATCATTATGTAGGAATTACTTTACCAACAACTCAAATATATTCAGCAGAAAAAGAGGAGCACAACTGCTGCTTAACAGCTAGCAACATCATGTAACACTTTCGTACAGGAAGCAAAGAATATTGTCTCCAGTCTTATTTGCATGGACATTTTGGTAGGCAAAACATAATTACAAAACTTAGAATTCAGCCAGGTCACTAAGTAAACAACACCTATACTCTTGAAAAAAATAAATGCTTTGGGAGCTTTAATGACTCTAGCAAACATGACCTCAGTGACCATCTCCTTGATTTTACATCTAATCAGGAATAAAGATGTCTGAAATTTCAAATTCTTTTGAAAAAGAACAAAAACTTGAAATATTAATATTTCTTATGGAAATTCCAATTATTATTATTTTCTTTTTTTAGGAAAGTAAAAATATTTTGGTTCTTTTTTTCCAGAATGAACTGAGCAGCTAGTTGCCCCAAATCCTGAGGACCCTCAAGCTACCCAACTCCCAGGGTCTTCCCCCACTCCAGAGTACACTTCAGGCTGCACCAACTCCCCAGAAAGTCCCCCATCACAGAGCAAGGAATCTAGAAGTCCTGAGAATTTGATCTGGAACAGAGGCTTTCAGGGCTTCCAGGTTCCCATCTCCACTGTAGAGTCTGGAAGCCTGAGGATCCATAGCTCTGAAGCAATACACATAGGCTGCCCTCGAGTTATGTAACCTGCAAGCCTCGGCTTTTCAGCAGCACACCAAGTGAGCTGGCATGAAACCAGAAAGGTTTCCCAGGTAAACCCTAATAGGCAAGGTTTCATTGGATCCCTGTCTGTATTTCAGCAGAAGTTAGTCAAAACCAAAATGTTTCTATGAAACATTCTTGTTTTGGCCTATCAGAATTTTCTAATGAAAGATCATTTTATCAGAAAATTCCCAACCACCTCTAATCAGGAATGTAACATTCCAAGCAGTACAAAAAGACCTCCTCACAACAGGTTGGGACACCGGGTCCAGACTAACTCAGAGGAAAGAAAACACCTTCAGTATTCCATCACCTTTAGTTTTCCTAGGAAGCCTCCTATTTAAGTACCAATCATACCTGACTCTATTTAGCTTGTGAATCGTGACAAAAGCACAATTAAAGTCAGAGTTGCAGTTGACTAAGTAGTACAGGATGAACTTCAAATTGGAAATTTTGAGGCATTCCTGGAAAACTAATCTCCTGGAAATCAACAAATCAAATTGCTTGACTGTACCCTTAATATTCTATTCTGTGTAAAATTTTTCATAACATTCAAACATTGTTACCCTATGAATATGAGTGGGAATGGGCATGTTACAAGGGGGGGTGTTTCATATTATATACTTCTAATTGCTTGTGGTTTTTATTGATATATAAATAAATAATAATAGTCAGGAGTACATTTCTCATCATTCAACTGGACCTATACATCACTGCCAGATGTTAGGACAGAAGAATCCCATGCACTGCTATAAACTGAGGACAGACTGGCTAGGCAGCAGTTCTGTAGAAAAGGTCCTGAGGGTTAGAGTAGAGAAGAAGCTGGATATGAGTCAACAGTGTGTCCTTATTGACAAGAAGACTAACAGCATATTGGTCTGCATTAGTGGGATAATTGCCAGCACATTGAGGGAAGAGATTTTTCCCTCTATTCAGCGCTGGTGAGGCTACATTTGGAGTACTGTGTCCAGTTTTGGACCTCCCACTACAGAACAGATGTGGAAAAATTGGAGAGAGTCCAGAGGAGGGCAACAAAAATGATTAGGGGGTTGGCGCACATGACTTATGAGGAGCAGCTGAGGGAACTGGGCTTGTTTAGTCTGCAGAAGAGAAGAATGATGGAAGATTTGATAGCCCTTAGCCACCGGAAAGAGAGCTCTGAAGAGGAGGAACCTAGGCTGTTCTCAATGGTAGTAGAGGACAGAACAAGGAGCAATGATTTGAAGTTGCACTGAGGGAGGTCTAGGTTGGATATTAGAAAAAACTTTTTCACTAGGACGGTGGTGAAGCACTGGAATGGGTTACCAAGGGTAGTGACAGAATCTTCATCTGTAAAGGTTTTTAAGGTGTGGCTTGACAAACATCTGGCTGGGATGATTTATTTGGGGTTGGTCCTGCTTTGAGCAGGAGTTGGACTAGATGACTTCCTGAGCTCCCTTCCAACCCTAAACTTCTATGATTCTATGACTGAGACCACATTCACTGTATGTTTGTGCCTGTGGGAAAGATACCATCAGCCTAATGGGAAGAAGGGAGAAATTCTCTGTTAGTTGAAGACGTGGATGAATAATTAAATGCTTTGCCTCATAAGCAGGACTATTTCCATACCTCAAAGGTACTCACTACACGTTCTGCTAGTGGCACAGGGAAGACTAAAGTAACAGTTAATCCTACACGGAGACCGTTAGAATGTCAGTGTTTAATTAAACTAGCTTTAGTCTGAGTGTAGACTGACGATATAATGACGTCACATGACAGCAGAAGGCAGTTGTGTTGTTGACTAGCAGCTTAAATAAAAGTAACCTGAGAGGGATCGTGTTATCCCAGTATGTAGTGCTCTTGCTGCAGTATTCTCTTGCATTCATTGTTCTTAATCTCTGCAAGGGGCAAAACAGCATGAAGTATGTGAACTGTGAGACAGTCAGGGATGTTCCAGGGAAGTGCAGCATTGTGGCAGCTGTTCCTTGCTGTCCTTGGTGCTGAATTTACCACTGTGAGGAGGGGATTGAGGCTGTGTACACTTGTGCATTTTTCAGGGGAAAAGCAGCATCAGCTGTGCTAATCCATATAATAGGGATGCTTTATGAGAGAAATGCTCTATCACCCTTTTATCTAGAATGAAAATATTGAAGAAGTGACTCAGACAGGAATTAAGAGATGAACAACATGAATTCTTTATTCCAATAACCTTAACACAAGAGTGACTGACAGCACTGATAAAATCTGTAAAATTATTAGGCAGGTGTGGTGAGGTATTTGAACACTATCTCAGAGCCTTACTGAAATCATGCGAGTAAAACTGGTGTACTAAGGTCCTGGCCACACTCGAATTTGGATAATTCTATCATTTCTAACAGCATTTTCAACTGGAGAAGTTCCTCTCAACTTCCACCCTTAAAATATGTTGTACAGCATGGCTAGCACGAAATGGCTTCTACTTTTCCACCCCAGAATCGACTGCATTTCCAAGTGTTGTATTGCTTTTGATTCTTTCTGGATGAAACTGACCTATAAACGTATGCAATTATTTATGTAGAAGGGATTTTTCTGACAGACATTTAAGTGTGTCTCAAGAAGAAAGGTTTCCAAATTAGAAGTAGTCAGGGTCAGAAGGTTTGTGAAAGAAGAACTCCAGCAATTTCTTTTTCTTGATGCAGAGATCTTAAAGATTTCTTTCATAAATTGGTAGTTAGGAAAGAAGGCAAGCTTCTTTTTATTAGAGGGAAATCCAAGATTCAATCCAAATGAAATGGCAGAAATTATAAAATACACTAAGGCAAAGGTAATATTAGAATACTGATATGTTAGGGAATATACATTTACTGCTACATTAAAATATTTTTCTCCCATTCAGTACTAGAAAAAAAATAGACCAGATCCTTGGTTCTGGCTAAGTACAGTATAAATGGGTGCAATGTGATGGCAGAGATACAAAAGTATGATTCTCAGTCCTCTTTTCTAATGTTACTGACTAAATTCTGCTCATCTTACTCATGTATGTGGACTCAAATGACTTCAGTGGAATTACATGAATAAGGTGAACAGGATTTGGCCCTTTATTTCACACTTATTTTTGCAACTATTTCTTGTTTATTCACTTGCAGGTGTGTATTTACAGACATCTGAATTGATAAAGGGAGAACCACGTTTGTCCTCTGGAATTTTGGTGGCAAATATTAATTCAGAGAAAGTAAGTTTTAGACATTACTGGTAAAACTGAAAAGGATCCATATGAGATATGAGGAAATTACCAAAGGACATGGAAATCCTATTAGGGATCAGCACATGAATCCAGATATTTCCCAACTATTATGTGTCTTATGCCATTGATCAGACAAACAATACAGTGACGACTCAGAACACTGACACACTCTTTCCAAAGCTGCCTGCCAGCACTATCGTAACATTAAGGACAGATGAAATAGAACCCAACTAATGAGAAAGTAAAGAGGATTTTTTTCTTCATCATCACCCATTTAGAATAACTACTGTGGATTGTGAAGGCCTCCTAAAGGACTTGTTATTTTCTCATATCAAGGAGTTCTCTCTGTACTGGCTTCAGTGCAGAAGACACTGATGGATAATATAGCAGTGTACACTTCTGTTTATGTCTGCCTTTTTCTTTCCAAATGCACAAGGCATGGCCACAAGCCAATGGAAGAGCAGCTGTGAGAATGTAAACTACTGTTTTTACTCAAGTCCACAGGATTGTGCATGATTTACACTCAATGATTTAACAACAGGGCTAGGTGTTTTGCCTTCAGCTCTCTCTCTCTCTCTCTCAAAAAAAGTCCTCAATGGAACTGTACTTAATTGTCACATGAAATCTTAACTAACAAACAAGATTAATAACTCATTATTCCTTAAAGGACAACATATGTAGTGAACCACCCACAATTCTTGAGGACCCTTTCTGCACTTTCAAGCATTGCTGTGCAAAGGAAGATCAATGACAACAACTTACACTAATAGTCCTAAGGACTCCCAAATGGTTTACAAATTATAGATGGGAATCCCATTTTATACTACTGAAACATAGCCACTGTGAACTGGAATGTGGCAGCTGTTTAGCATTATAAGCAACGCTAGACAACAGTTAAAGATAAAAAGGGAAAAATAAACTCCTTTTACACATGAAACTGCGAGGGAGGAGGGTTAGACAGGCAAAATGTAATTACCCACATTGGAATTGGGCTAGTATATAATGGCTAAAACTCTAACTCTTGTAAAAAGTGCACAGAGCTTCAGTTCAGATTCTAAGCTTTTGCATCTTTCTAAAAACCGAATACTCAACAGAATAGTATGGCCCAATACAATGAATATTGGATCAAAAATGACTCACAGCACCCGGTATTTTGTTGCCTTGAAGATTTCTCAACCCCAAAGAGACTAGGTTGCATCCTCCTTGGTTTCTAAAATCTGGTAAGACCACAACTCATAGACTTTAAAGTCAGAAGGGACCAATATGATCATCTTATGTGACTTCTTGCACTATGCAGGCCACAGAACTTCACCCACTCACTCCTGTAATAAATTCCTAACCTATGTCTGAGTTACTGAAGTCCTCAGATCATTGTTTTCAAGATACAGAGAATCCACCAGCAAGTGACTCCATGCCCCGTGCTACAGAGGAAGGCGAAAAACTGCCAATCTGCCTTGGAGGAAAATTCCTTCCCAACTCCAAATATGGCAATCAGCTAAACCCTGAGCATGTGGGCAAGACTCACCAGACACCCAAGAAAAAATTCTCTGTAGTGACTCAGAACCCACCCCATCAAATGTCCCATCACAGCCATTGGGCATATTTACCACTAGTAGCCAAAGATCAATTAGTTGCCAAATAAGGCTTCCCCATCATACCATCCCTTCCATAAATGTATCAAGCTTTTTTTTGAAGCCAGCTAGGTTTTTTACTCCCACTGCTTCCCTTGGAAGGCTGTTCCAGAACTTCACACTTCTGATGGTTAGAAACATACATCTAATTTCAAGTCTAAACTTCCTGATGGCCAATTTATGTCCATTTGTTCTTGTGCTCACGTTGGCACTGAACTTAAATAATTCCTCTCCTCTCTGGTATTTATCCCTCTGATGTATTTATAGAGAACAATCATATCTCCCCTCAACTTTCTTTTGGTGAGGTTGACATCGTATAACTATAAACAAATCCAGCTCATCAGCTAGGCTAGTTGGATACGATCTTGCATAATGTGGAAACCCTGAGAGTGAAAGAGAGAGTCTGTTTCAGAATGTAACAAACATCCTTCATTACATAATTGTAGGTATGGTAGGAAATGTTAGCAGGAGCAAGCTTTATACTACTGTCTGACAGAGAAGAGTCTTGCAAATTGCATCTGACCCTTTGGCAGGCTGGTAAGGGAAGGTTTTTTGTCTGTCTCTCTGTGTGTGTGTGTGTTACAGTTTCTCACGTTGTCTTTAGTACTCAGGGTTAGAATGTTAATGTGAAATTGTAAGCACAAGATGAAAAAGAAGGAAATATAGAAAGGAGAGGCTCACTTAAATCTTGAATTTCCACATTATTTTCCCCTGTAAGTGGAAAGACTAGGAATTAATAGAAAAGCTTGATAAATACAGTACATCAACCTCTAATTTTCCATTTCATATTCATTAACCCCCAAGATTTAAAGCAAACAATGTATACATCTTTATTTTTCAAAGTAAACTTAATAAATTAGTATGGATAGAAGGTGTTATGTTGATAACCCTTAAGACTGAAGTTCTCTATTGAGCCAAAAACCAAGGATAGCAAGGACAGTGGCAATGCAAACTTCCCCATCTTCACTGCTTTGCTAATTGCCTCAACCCTGATCAGGATGGACTTCTTCCACTAGCAAGATTGTACTTCAGTCTCCATGGGCATACATTCTCCTCAGCCATTTTCTCCCTGATTTTCACTCTGAAGTCCACCAGCCCTGACTCTAAAGGCTACCTGTAGGAGTGAGTAGAAAAGTTCAGGAGTTCATTACCCATAGCCCATTCAAAACTGGGGCCTCTCTGTCTATAAGACTGCTAAATTAGTGACAGCTATAGTGATAGTTTATGGAATCTACTCTGGGAAGTAGGTTAAGATAACCAATTTATTTCACCTAAACCACCAAAGAGTCATCAGACGGTAACAAAAAAATTGAAATGATCTTGAATCAAAGTCCTAGATCTGGACAGCCACAGTGCTGAGCAAGTTTGAGTCCCATTGTTTCTATTACCAAAACACCAGTTCTGAATGTCCCCAAACTCTGAAACATACATTGTTTTTTGGTTTTCGTTGTGTGTGTGTGCGCGCACATGCCTGCGCACGGGTGTGTCCCCCTTGATAATACTTTCACTTTAGTCTTAGGTTCTAAAACTGAAACGTCTGCACAAAGGGACTTTCCACATATTCAAAGAGTGAGCTCAACGCACCAGAACAGGGACACTGCTAAAGGCTGAACAGTCTATTTGCCTCAGGGCTTGAGAGCCACATCCTCTTTGCATAAAATGAAATAGATTGCAATCATTCTCACTTTCAGCATGGATCTGAGGCCTCTAAAGACTCCAGTTCTCAGCATGCTGGGCTGACCCGCATCCTTTTGGATTAGAGCAGGAGTATTACATACTGGGACCTGAAATCTCCAGACCCTGCACTACTATATTGCAAATGAAGACTGCTTGCTAGAACTCTGTGGCTGGACTGCTGTCAGGCCTGAGCTATGTTTGTTCCCCGTGTCACTGAGAAAGTAAGGATAAATACTGTCCCCACCTTCGCAGATGCAAAGCCAGTGTAGTTCTACTGTGGAAAGAGGAATTGGGCACTCTGCACAGTTATGTGAATTTCCCCCTCAGTGCAGAGCTCTGCTCTGTGTTGGGGGCAAGGGGTACACTGGGCATAGGGCTTTTCAATTATAACTTTTCAGCAGCTAGTCTTCATGCCACAAAGGGAAATGCAATGGCCATGAGGACTACGGGGCTCCTGAAGAAGATGAGGTGTGGCACCATGGCCTGGCAGGGAGGACTGATTCCTTCCTAGCTCCTATAGAGCTCCCTATTGTGCAGCCTAACTACTCTGCATGCAGGTTCAAATATTTGGCACAAAGAGAACAAAGGGGGGTCGGGGAAGGGCTCCTGGCTAAACACTGTATGATCACATTTGATTCTCTCACTGAGATAGCAGGGAGTGTCAAAATCCAGCTACTCTATATTCTGCTTGGTACCTTCGTTGTCTTGGAGAAAATGGAATTAATTGCTTCATTTAGCCCTTCACTTAATTCAGCCTATTACTGCGCACTTCAGTTGCCACCCAAATGAGCAAGATGTGGTGCTGAGGGGAAAAACACATTTAATGGATATCTCATAAATGTGCAATTGTTTCTCTTTCAGCAAAACAGTGACCTAGCTTTGAATTTATGGATTTCAGCAATAGCCTCCCTGACATTAGGATTAGCGAAATAGCTCTGTCTCACATACCAGCACCTACTTGTCGGATTGATCATCTACTTATGGTCAGTGTAAAATAAATGTCAGAAAAAATCATTTCATTTTTGTTATCAAAAACTCTGGATATCTGGCTCAGAGTGAGCTTCTGTTATTTCTGCACTTCATACTCATGGAGTGCTTCCCATACGACCATAAACAGTTTATTCGTCTCTTGCAAGTGATCATCATTGGTTTAAGCCACCAGTTTAATTAATTCATCCTATTATGGCTTCTGTTTAAGAAAAAACAAGTCATGTTGCAATCTACAAGAAAACCAATGGGATTTTACATTGTGAGAAACTGTGGGGAGAGTCTATAAAAATGACTATTACTATTATTTAAAAGTGAGAGATTTGAGGATCATGCAATGCATTATAAATAAGTTTTAGAATTTAAAAACCCAGAACACATTTATAACTTAAAACTTCCTTGAAAATTGCGTGTAAGGCAAGGACACAAAAGGAAAGAGAAGTCAGAGATGAAAGAGAGAAGTCAGAAGTTAGAGATCTGGGGCTGCATTGTCAAAAAATACTTTATCTTAGTTCTACAACCTGTGTGTGTATTTTTGTACTTTAAAGTTTCCATGCTTAGGTTTTGTGCATATCAGAAACACGGCAATGTTCACAGACTTCAGCTGCACATGTAAATCAGTGCAGCAATTTGACAACTCAACTTTACAAACAGGGATACACGTACAAATATTCACTCATGAAAACTTGTGTGCCACATTTTCAAGTGAAAATTTTGAAGCCCCTTTTTGGCCCTTTATGGTCAACAACTTGTCCATGTTCTTAGCCATTGAAGCAATATTCTTTATGATATATTCTCTGATACTTCATCAAATGCAACATCAAATAACTTAAGCAATGTGGCTTCCATCACTTCTCTTGGGTGACTATTCTGAAGTGGAAGAGATCACACCATTAAGAAGTTTTTTTCCAGTCTAAAGTTTCCTTTGTTCGGTTTCACCCTTTTCCTCCATAGACTTATATAGAATCCTACATTTTAGCAGCAGGGAAAGACCATGCACCTCAACAGACATGACTATTTGCACCAGCTACCTCACATTTGTTCTAGGTGCCCCAACTCCCTTAATGGTTATATTATGGGGTAGCAAAGTGGAAAGGGGGGGAGGGAAACAAGTAATTTTACATCAAGAAGAGAAGGTGAGAGAAAATGTCACTGTACATGACTCAGACTGATGACTGTCAGTTCTTCATCCTACATTTTAAAAGTGTCAGTGTTGATGCATGATGAGGTACAAATAACCATTGCTTGTTACAATCTCTTTTCTTTGTCATTCCCTTGAAAGTAGTTGTGTGGGTTTTATAAGAAAAAAAAATCTATATCAGTATATTCTTGGATTAATAAAATATTAATGCTGAAAGTCATCCTACAGAGTCAAACCTTCCCACCAGTCAGAATAAATGAATGCTTTAATCCTAAACTCTATGAATTGAGCCCTACCTTAAATGTATTTAAGTAGTCTGAAGGAGAGGTAACCCGCAGAAATAAGTTTATTACCTAGAATGTCTTTGGATATTTCACTGAAAATACAGAGAGTCCAGTTTACTTATGTCCTACATCTTGTGTTATCATTTACATCTGTGCAGCATGAGGACCAAATGGGTGCAAAACACTACTGGTCAGAACAGTAGACAGCCACTTTTGACACTCACTTTGCACAAGACTATGGTAACTGGGCCCACACTTGGTGACAATGATATAAAGTGAAGAAGCTGTCACATTACCATACCAATACTGGATAAAATCCTGAACTCTACTCCAATGTTGTTTGTTGACTTTTTAAATACGGTAGTAAAGAGAAATATATAAAGGAATATATTCCTATAAACCCAGCCCACTCCAGGATGCCCCAAGCAGACATGGGAGACTTCTGTCATCCCTATTTTCTCATCCCTATGGATGAGAGATATATTACTTAAGTAGTAATGGAAGAAAGCACAGGGGAGGGAAATGATGAAAATGCTATGTCCCATGCACTTTTCAAAAGAAGGGGCATGTTAACTCTACTGTGTGGACCAAACTACACTTTGAGTGGTAACTTTCTTTTCCCCAAATTCCTACACCTAGAATATTAACAGGTTCCTCAAAAGTGTTTTTCTTTTCCTACTTCTTGCAATTAGAAGTGCAAAGTATACAAAAAATGAACTCCCAAATCAAAGTGCAATTTGATTTTTATTTTAAGTAATTATACTTGGTTAAGGTGCTAGCCTGGAACTCAGGAAACATGAATTAATTCTGTACACAGCCATAGCATTCCTGTGTGACTTTGGGCAAGTCACTTAGTTTTTCTGTATCACAGTTCCTAATCCGTAAAACTGGGCTAAGAGTATTATTAGTTAACTATTAACGATTAGCAGTTAATTATTAACAAAGAGCCTAGACCCATATTCATAACTCATGACCCCACTGGGCTACTCACTGTACAAACTCAAAACAAAAAGATATTTCCTGCCCCAAGGACCTTACTAATTATAAGTCAAGAGACAAGCATAGAGATAGATGAGCAAACAATGAGATTATACTGGTCAGCATGACGGGCAATGGTTTCTGGACACTGATAGCTGTGATAAAGTCAGCTGGACGGCTATAAAAGGGTGTGCAGGGGCCAGTATGAGGGCCCAAAAGAGTTAAAAACCCTTTGCCCTGCAGGCAGGAGAGAGAGCACAGCAGGGCGATTAGAGGCACCTGGCCCCAATGAAGGGCCAGGCCAGGTGTATTTAAACCCTGCCTTCCCTAAAGGAGGGGGAGGGAACAAATGCAGAGGAAGCTGCAAGAAGGATTATAGCAGCTGGAGAAGGTGGTTTCCTCCCAATCCAGGAGACAGAGATCCTCTACAGCCCGGGGAGATGAGGTAGCTGAGGGCCCCTTGGCCAAGGAACAGAGGTAAAGCTCAAGACCCACCAGGGGGAAGCTGTCAATTTGCCACACAGCTAACCATTGACAATGTTTTTTGTAGGCATCATGGCAAAGGAAAGTTTTGAGTATGGATTTGAAAATGGATAATGAAGAAGCTCTACAGATGTTTAAAGGGAGTATTTCCCAAATATACTGCAGCACAGGTGAAAATGAAAAGATGTTTGTTTGAAAATTTAACAAGTGGGAAGTGGAGACTGGCATTATATGATGACCAGAGGTGAGCATCAATAACTCAGTATATGAAAGGCAGTATCTGAAAGGCATCCTGACTATACCATGCCAGAGATGGGGACCCAAAGTCTTTGGCTAAATCTCGAACACCACCTGGAATACAGCAGTTGAGATAGACGGATGGATAGAATGACTTTTTGTTAGGGGAAATACAGAGCTTTTTCTTCTATTATGAGAAAAGTTATTCTGGGTTTTACCTTTTCTCTTTTTTATATACAATTAAACTAGCCCTCTGTAAAGTTTTAATGCTGTGTGAGTCATATTTAATTGCAACTTCACATTCACTTTTTGAAGCATCAAGTTCAAATGCAACCCTCACACTGAGACACTTATTTATGTGTGCAGCAGGCCTGCTCAGGGCCAGATTAATGCATGGTCTTTAGGGGCTGCAGCCCAGGGCCTCAAGCTAAGGGAAGGCCCTGAAAAAAAAAAAATTTCCCCCTACGTGGTGCTGGGAGCAGGGGGCTGCCCCTGTCAGACTGCAGGTGTCAGCCTCTGAGTCCCACCTGGCTGCTCCTAGTCACGCCAGCTGCTACTGTCCAGCTCCATGCAGCTGGCATAAAACAGAAGTGCTGGCCGGCTAGGGAGAAATGCTGGCTGGGCTGGGCTCTGAACCAGCTCACTTGGTTCCCGGTGGTGGCACCTGCCTGGCGCCGCACTATTCTCCGTGCCGCGGAGCCCACCCCTGACACTGATGGGGAGGGAGGATAGAGAGGAGCAGCCGCTGTCAGTGGTGAGCTCCTCTCATTGTTTACTGTGAATCACAGGCAGGTTCATGGTGATTTTCAGGGCTCTTCTCTTCTGGGCACTGGTGTATAGCTATTCCATGATTTGTGCCTACATAAAGCTGCTGAAACTTTTGTGGACCATAGGAAGGAGGCCAGGCAAGACCTTCCAGAGGATCATCTGGGAGAATCCTCCAGCCTGCCTCAGTGATCCCTCCTTGGGCACCCACTGTTACATGAGGATTAAGGTTTGGTTTCTGTGCTAATCACTTAGTACAGCGGGGGGACTCACGCTCTCAATTTAGTTATGGTCACAAGCGTAAACTGCTGCTAAGAGGCAAATATTTTTTTTCCCCCTTTTGCTCAGTCACTTCTTAATTTCTGTTTGAAATCAACCACTCTCTGGCAAATTGCTACTGCAGGATTAGAACCAAGGCCCGGTCTACATTTACCTTTTCGATTTGGCGGCAGTTGACAGGAGATATGCTAGTGACGTAAATCACTTGCATATCTCCCATCGACTTTGCAGCATCTCCTCTGCACGGCGTCCATGCTCCTCTGCATCTAAGGGAACAGCATTCCCTTCGACACAGCGCTACACCACTTACCGGGGTGGTTTTCCTGCGTCGCTTCCGGGATCGACTGAGCACGTCTATACAGACCACTCGGTCGATCCAGAGCAATCAATGTGACGGCAGCGAATTTGCCACCGTCAGCGTAGACCCAGCCTATATGACAATAAGTCAATTGAGATGCTGAAAGCTTTTTCAGATACAAGGTGGTCCGTACATGCCCAGGCTACAAAAACACTATGGCAGAATTATGTAAATATTCAGGAATTTCTCCAAAAACTTGCCAATGATCCAAATCCGAACCTAAATATGCGCAACAATGCTCGATCACTGGTCGTGAAAATGGACAAACTGGAAATTGCTTCTTTTTTTTTTTTTTTTTTTGCAGCCTCTGGAACACAGTTCTGTAGAGATTTCAAGCAACAAGCCCTGCACTTCAGGCTGTTGACCTTGACTTGCCTAATGCTGTAAAGTTGGTAGGCTCTTTAAAGGATTTTGTGGCTGGTCTATGAGTTCCGTTAGACAGTTTTGAAACTACAGCTAAACAAATGACATCTCGAATTTCTCAACAGTATAAATTGGAAAAGCACTGTGAACTGAAGGATAAAAAAAACAACTGGACGAGTCTGGGGAGCCAGACTGTAAGTTGTCAGGCCAAGGGAAATTTTGCATGGAGGTTTTCAATGTTATTGATAAACTTGTTGCAGAGTTGCATCACAGGTATGAAGCACAGAAAGAAGAATGTGGCTACTTTGGATTTATGAACAATCTTTATCTACTTTCTGCATCAGAACTACATGCTTCAGCTGTTAAACTACAAAACAAATACAGTACCGACTTTCAAGAGGATTTTGAAGATGAACTGGTTCAGTTTAGGGAGGTCACAAAAAATGAGGAAAACAAAACGGCAAACACACTACTTCACATTTTAAAACAATAGAGTCTGCAGTCTGTGTTTCCCGATGTAGACACTCAATTTTAATAAGTAGTGATGGTAAAAAGTTTCAATCCTATTAGTAAACCAATATTAAATAACCTCAATAGCACTCTGACAGTGAGATCTTTTAAGCATCTGCAAGCCTTGATTATAGCCATGAGAATTGTGGGTACTCAGACTTTCCAAAATCAGTCCCTTCCTGTTTACAATCAAAACAAAAAGTGGAATTACTCTTTTTGTGTTGGTGGCCTAGTGTACTGATGATTTTAAATAGAGCTTATTCTGACAAAATGTCTATCCCATGTTTGCATACTTAAGAAGGTTGAAGAGTTCTCCTAGGCATCTAATTCTTGGGTGTGCATCTGATCTTATGTTCATATAGTTCCTTTCAGTGAGATGAATCTCAGTGATGTTAGCAGAGTATCATACAACATATACAGGTAGCAATACCCACCACAGGGTCTGTGTCTACACTATGAGTAAGAAACATGATTCCGAGATCACATACACATTAGCATTAGCTCTCATTGATCGAGCATTCTAAAAATAGTAGTGTGCCTGGGGTAACATAGGCAGTGACAAGAGATGGCCTGGGCTAGCTACCCTGAATACATATTCTGTGGATAAGTACTTGTTGCAACTATCCTGTGCCATTGCTTATTGCAACCTGTGATACTCTACTGTTTTTAGCATGAAATAGTCTAAAATGCAACAGGCTTTTAATTGGGATACGGCTGCTGTTAAACAGCACACAACCCTGCAACAGTTTAAGTCAACACAGGCTAGATCCACAAAGAGACTTAACCCCACTGAGATCCTTAAAACATCTGCTCAGCTTCCACCTAACACTGTAGCTCCTAAATTCCCTAGGTGACTAGTTTTCTGCTAGTAAAGTCTCCTAGTAAAGTCTGCTAGTAAAGCCAAAGCTTCTACCACTTAAGTCCTGCTGCCCCTGAGCTTCTTGGTGTCCTAGCTCAGGTCTAAGCCCTGGTAAGATTCAGCTATAGATGTTCCCTCACCCATCTCATCTATGGACAAGACCTGAAAGGCATGCTCAGAGTACACCTGTGAGGTCAGGCCTCTCCCAAAAGACAGCTGGAAATGGAGGCATTTGTGTGTCCCCCAGAATACTGAATAATATTAGGGCACTCCTCTGTGATGTGGGAGACCTGTTTTCTCCACTCCACTAATTTGGAGCAGGAACTTTAATTTAGGTCTCCAATATCCAATGTGTACAAAGTACTCTAATCACCAGACTATAGTGTCAATTTGTCTTTCTCAATCTCTCCTACAGAAGCTGTTGCACTTTATATAAATCATTAAATAGTCATTGGGTCAATGAGAGAAAGAGAAGCAAAGGGAAAATCCCAACCATAATCTTCATGTGGTAGAGGGTGAAAACACTTATTGAGTGGCAAATACAGCTCTGAGGTGTGAGTGTTTGCAGGTATAAGTGATCAATCCAAAAAAAGTGCAAATGGCTAATTGGACAGATGATCATTTAGGGGCAGCTTTTTGGAGAACAGAAAATGGCTCTCAGGAAGCTCTTGGAAGGTCGGCTCTTGGAAACAAGATAATCCAGAAGAAGGTAAATTACAAAGGAAAACCATTACAGGGTCAGCAAAGTGGGGATAGTGCCAGAGGTTTACTTAGATCCCAGGTTCTTTGTGTATCATGGATTCTTCAAGTTCAAGTCACTTAAAACATAGTAGTATGTTGGGGTAACCAAATTAGTCACCTTCTGGACAACAGTACCAAATTGAGAAAGACCTGGGAATTGCAACCTGGAATGTAGGTTCACTAACAGATAGGTCAGGAAAGGTGACTGAGGCAATGATTAGAAGGAAAATACATATACTATACCTATAGAAAACTAGGTGGTGTGGAGGCAAAAGTAAACCTTGAAATATGGATATAAAATTTTTTGTTCTGAAGGAAAAAATCAAATGACTAGGTAAAATTAATATGAGCCCAGTGATTGCACAGAACATTCTGAGGGTAAAAAAGAAGAGGAGATCAATTGACAACCGTTTGGCTGAAGATAGATAGTAGGGCTAGATGTGAGATGTCAGCATATATTCAACAGAAAGGTGGGCCTACGGAAGAGAAGCAGAGCTTTAGAAATGAGTTGGCTGTGTTGATTGATGTGGTTGAGAGTGATACCCTGTTAGTGGTCAATTGAAACTGTCATGTTGGTGAAAGAAGTCCAGCAGAAGGAATGGTGGGTAAATTTGGCTTTGGTAAAAGACATGCAGAAGTAGAGAAATGGGCTGAGTTGTGTTTGTTTAATGGGTTTACAGTGATGAATACATAGTTTGAAAAAAGAGAATCCCATACTACAATATGATATAGTGGGGAGAAAAAAAGCCAAGGAGGACTATATTGTGATAAGAAGAGAACATATTAAAATAATGAAAAAAGTAAAGGTTATACAGAGTTATCATGTGGCAGAACAACAAGAGGGGATGCCATTTTAGATTTAGTATTTTTGAGTAGTGAGGACCTCACAGAAGAACTGGTTGTAGGGGACAACATTGGTTCCAGCAACCATGAGCTAATTCAATTCAAACTAAATGGAAATATAAACAAAAGTAGATCTGTGACTCAGGTCTTTGACTTCAAAAGGGCTAACTTAAAAAAATTATGGGAATTAGTTGGGGAAGTGGACTGGACTGAAGAACTCCTGGATCTAAAGGTGGATGAGGCTTGGAATTACTTCAAGTCAAACTTGCAGGAACTATCTGAAGCCTGCATCCCAAGGAAGGGGGACAAATTCATAGGCAAGAGTTGTAGACCAATCTGGAAAAGTAAGCATCTCAGACAGATGATTAAGTGAAAACAGAAAGCCTACAAGGAGTGGCTTGTGTTCTTGGGGAACCAGGGTGAAAAACCCCTATTCTATCTCTGGTTCACCTGAATCCCCCCAGCCTCTGCTTGCACCAGAAACAAAGGCTATGAAAAGGCTGTGGGAGACACACCTAAAACCCTCCCAACAAGGGTGATAGGATTAAGACAACTCCCCATGCCTCATCTACATGAAAGATGTAAAAAGAGGCATCTCAATTAGCACATGGAATGGAGAAATGGAGCCTCATTTACATCGAAGATGGAACAAGAATTAGCATGAGGAATGGAGAACCAAGCTCCAAAGCAGGAATCGCACTGACTTCTGGGATTGGCAAGGCAGGGACACACTGCATTATGGGAGATCTCTGCTCTTGATGTAAATGAACTCACACCTACACCCATCCAGCTCCGCAGTTATCAGACCATTCAAGTATTGACATGCAAAACACTGAATCTGCCTGGTTGCATTGTGAGATCCCCCAAGGAACATTGACCATAGCTGGGAGTGATCAGCTCCTATTGTCTAGCATAAAGAAAACCTCCCTGAAGAACTTCAGTGAGACATTGTTTACCCACAAACAAACCTGGTTCTACAAAAAACCCCTACCCAAGTTTAAACCCTCTCTTGCTTTCCTCTTCTGATGCCTGGACCCAAATGCTTTCCTGACTGATCCTGTTGTGGGGTTTGCCTCTCCCCCAAATGTTCCTGACCCTAAGCTGAACAGCCTGTCTCCTGGGAACTTCTGAGCTGCAAGGAGTGGTGAGATCCCCCCCCCCCATCTTTCCCAATTCTCTCTCTCTCTTTAATCCAGTTATAATTTTCTACTTTTGTAATCAAACCTGGGCTAGCCTTTCTCCAATACCCCTACTGTAATTTTGTTGTATTGTAAGTGTTCGATTGTTTTTCTCTCCTTGAATGGCATCACTATTAGTATCATAAGTTTTATATACCTGGCAATAAACTAACTATTGTAATCAAGCTGGTTGCCAGTTTCTCTCTCTCCAAATGCATTTACTCCTTTGTGTTCTTGGCTTCCCTACCTTGCTCTGCAGCAACGCTTCTTTTACCTAAGCCAAAGATCCCTGGAGTGCCCAAAATCCTATGGGGTTTGCTTATCAAGGGGGTTACTGCTAGAACAATTGTGTTGTGAAGAGGCATATAAAGGGGGTAGCTGAAAAGTGCTGCTCTGCCTAGCCTACGGAGTCCAGAGGCGCATAAGGGTGACAGCTGAAAGTGCTGTTTGACCCAGCCTGATTGAGTCCAAGGGGCACATAAGGGGAACAGCTGAAAAGTGCTGTTTGGACCCAGCCTGCTCATAAGTGTGCTCCATTCTGGTGCGGTGCAACGGGCACATGAAGGTGACAGCTGACAGTGCTGTCTCCCAGCCTGCTGAGTTCAGGGACGTATAAGGGGTCAGCTGAGAATGCTGATAGCCCGGTCTGCTCAGAGGCACTCAGTTAATCTGGAATGGTGGTGTGTATCTGTGGGGGGGTTATTTGAATCTGAAAACCTTAGGTCCTGCAGGATAGCTCCATTGGGAGGGGACTTGTAACCATATGAACACACCAGTAACACAAGCAGCACACTAATAGAATCACACCCCCTTTTCCAGGAAAGTAACCTTAATAAATAAGCATACCCCAAAGTGACGGGAAAATCTGGTAACAGGAAGATGGGATGGATCAGCAAGGATAGCTACCTCTTTGAGGTCACAGCATGTAGAGATAAAGTGCAAAAGGCCAAAAGTCAAGTAGAGCTGGACCTTGTAAAGGGAATTAAAACCAATAATAAAAGGTTCTATAGCCATATAACTATGAAGAAAACAAAGAAAGAAGAAGCAGGACCACTAAGCATTGAGGATGGGGTGGAGGTTAAGGATAATCTAGACATGGCTGAATATCTAAACAAATACTTTGCCTCCATTTTTAATGAGGCTGATGATGAGCTTGGAGATAGTGGTAAGGTGGCTAATGGGAATGAGGATATGGAGGTAGAAATGACCACATTTGAGGTACAAGCCGAACTCGAACATCTTAATGGGACTAGACTGGGGGGACTAGATAAACTCCATCCAAGATTATTAAAGGAACTAGCACATGAAATTGAAAGCCCATTAGCAAGGATTTTTAATTAATCTGTAAATTCAGGGGCTGTACCGTATGACTGGAGAACTGCTAAAATAGTTCCTATTTTTAAGGAAGGGGAAAAAAGTTATCCAGGTAACTAAAGGACTCTTAGTTTGACCTCAGTAGCATGCAAGGTCTTGGGGAAAAAAAATTGAAAGAGAAAGTAGTTAAGGACATCGAGGTTAATGGTAATTGGGATAAAATACAACATGGCTTTACAAAAGGTAAATCGTGCCACACCATCCTGATCTCTGTTTTTGAGAAGATAACCAATTTTCTAGACAAAGGAAATGCAGTGGGTCTAATTTACCTAGATTTAAATTTATTAGTTAAATTGGAAAAGATGGGGATTAATATGAAAATTGAAAGATGGATAAGGAACTGGTTAAAGGGAAGAATACAACGGATCATACTGAAAGGTCAATTGTCAGGCTGGATCAGTCTTGGGATCAATCTTATTTAACATTTTTATTACTTACCTTGACACAAAAAGTGGGATTGTGCTAATAAAGTATATGGATGACACAAAGTTGGGAGGTATTGCCAATACAGAGAAGGATCGTGATATCATATAGGCTGATCTGGATGACCTCGTAGACTGGAGTAATAGAAATTGGATGAAATTTAATAGTGGAAAGTGCAAGGTCATGCATTTAGGGACAAATAAGAATTTCTGCTATAAGCTGGGGACACATCAGTTGGAAGTGATAGAGGAGAAAGATCTGGGCATACTGGTTGATCACAGGATGACTATGAGCCACCAGTGTGATGTGGCCGTGAAAAAAGCCACTGCGGTCCTAGGTGTTAGTACCATTATACAAGGCATTGGTCAGATCTCATCTGGAATACTGTGTGCCGTTCTGGTCTCCCATGTTTAAGAAAGATGAATTCTAACTGGAACATGTGTAGAGAAGGGCTACTGGGGTGAGCTGCGGAATGGAAAACCTGCCTTATGAGAGGAGACTCAAAGAGCTTGGCTTGATTAGTCTAACCAAAAGTCTGAGGGGAGATATGAAAGCTTTCTATGAATACATCAGAGGGATAAATACCAGGGAGGGAGAGGAGTTATTTAAGTTCAGTGCCAATGGGGACATAAACAAATGGACATAAACTGGCCATCAGGAAGTTTAGACTTGAAATTAGATGCAGGTTTCTAACCATCAGAGGAATTAAGTTCTGGAACAGCTTTCCATGGAGAGCAATGGGGGCAAAAACCTAGCTTGATAAAACTGAGCTTGATAAATTTATGGAAGGGATTGTTTGATGGGACAGCCTAGTTTGGCAATTGACTAATCTTTGACTATTCGTGGTACATATGCCAATGGTCTGTGAAGGGATGTTAGATGAGGTGAGTTCTGAGTTAGTATAGAGAATTCTTTCTTGAGTGTCATCTGGTTAGTCTTGCCCAGAGTTTAACTGATCACCATATTTGGGGTTGGGGAAGAATTTCCCCCCCCCAAAGGCAGATTGGCACAGGATCTGGGGGGGTTTCACCTTCCTCTATAGCCGGGGGCACAGCTCACTTGCTGAGAGATTCTCTGTACCTAAAATTCTTTAGACCATGATTTGAGGACTTTAATAACTCAGTCATAGGTTAGAGGCTTATTAGAGGAGTGGGTGGGTGAGATTCTGTGGCCTGCATTGTGAAGGAGGTCATACTAAATGATCATATTGGTCCCTTCTGACCTTAGAGTCTAATTATGGGGAAGCTTCAAAAGTTATCAATCTCTGTACAGAAGGTAGAAGGAGCACTGAATAATATGAAAAATTGTAAAAACAGCTTGTGAAAATGAGAACTGCTGATATGATCAAGACAGTTAGAGAGACTGGACTCAACTGTCTTAATAGATTACTATGTGTTTTCTGGGATCAAGCTAAAACACCTGATGACTTGAGAACAGGACTGATAGAGGGGAAAGGCTCATACAGATAATCCAAACACCTACTGGGACATTGCCCTGTAAGGTCAGCCTCTGAAAAGTCCTTGACAGAGTTGGAGGCAAGGTTGGGAAAAATATAGAGAGGAGCAATATGGAAGGAATACCATAGATGCAATATTTACAATAAGATCAAGGTTTGAAAGAATGATAAATGGAGGGTGTAACTGTCTTGTAGTATTTAATGATATTGAGAAAGTATATGATTTTGTTCTGTGGAAGTTGTTGTTTAAGGTATTGAGATGAATGGGAGGAGGACTGGAAGAAGTGGAGATGATAGAGGAGTTGCATTGAGGGTCAACAGCTAAAGTGGTAACAATACATTGAATTTCAGAGTTTTAAGGTGACAGTGGGATTGATACAAGGCAAAGTGCTGAGTACACTTTTCTTCATTTTAGTTATGGAGTTATTTAGCATGAGAACTAGGTCTGTGAAAACACTGAGACTACTAATGTATGCTGATGATTGGTCTTTTTTGGCTGACATGATATTTACCACTTCCTCTTCGCTATCAGAGTGGGCATCTGAATATGAAGATTGTGGTTTGAAGGTAAACATATAGAAAACTGAAGTTATGCAAGAAAAGATAAAAAAAAGGTCGTTGAAGAAAGTTGCAGGTCAGAAGCTGAAATCAGAAGACTGAATTTGTGTACTTGGGAATTACACTTAATGACATTAGAAAGAAAGATCTGGAGAATTGAAAAGAAGAATGGCAGGCAGTAAAAAAGGTGGCAGGAGTATTTTGGGACCAACAATTAAAAAATAAACTAAAAAGAAAAGTGGATGCGTCCTCTATGGCTTGAAAACTACAAGTTTTATGGAGATGAAAGAAAAGAAGATACAGGTAACAGAAAATAATATGCTGAAGAGAATTGCACGCAAGAGGAGGGCTGACAGAATGTGCATGGATAAAATTAAGGGGAAGATGAAGTTGGACTCTAAATGGTTGATTGGCAGGAGAGTGCATGTTTCAGACGGACTGAACACGTGATAATAATGAGAGAAAAACAGTCAGCCTAGAAAGCATGGGAGGAAAAGAGTAGCAAGAAAGGATGTGGAAGACCAAGAATATGATGGAAAAAATCTGTCAATAGAAGTCTGAAGGGAGAAAGACTAACTCTAAAGTCTATGAATCCATGCCATAGATCATGGGCATCTCCAACCTCATGTATATTGGAAGAGGAATCAAGAAAGGAAGTGAAATGGGCCAGAAAGAGAAAGAGAGGTTGATGCTATAGCCTGGTGGTTAGGGAACTCAAATGGGACTCAGGTCCCGTGCCTACTCAAATTAATAGTTTATTTATTTATACAAAGTGGAACAGCTTCAACACTAGGGCTTGAGAGAGCTCTATCCCAGAATAGACTACCCAATAGTCCAGTGATCAGGTGATAGGACACCCAAGTTCAAGTCCCTGATCCAAATTAGGCAAAGAGGCCATTTGAAACTCAGGTTCCAACATCCAAGATGAGTGCTATAATCACTGGGATATGAACTAAAATGCCGTCAGTCTCTCTCCCTCTCTCTCTCTGTTTTTTCATGAGAAAAGGCTGACCTAATCTGTTTTAGGTGCCTAATTTCAGGAGAGCGTTCACAGTTGTGAATCCAGAGTGGAGTTAGATGCCTGACTCCCTTTTAGGGGTACCCTTTTCTTTGGCATTTCCTATTGGCTAATTTAGGTGGCTCCCCACTCAGCATACTGGCCTCTGAATTCCATCCTTGGCACCTAGGCACTGTATAGGGGGCCTGGGCATCAAACTCAGTGTGGAGGATTCCACTTGGTATCAAGAAGCCTACTAGTTAGGTGTTGAAATGCTAGTTGTAAGTTCCCTTGTGGGTTTAGTTAAAAGTGAAAAGTGCCACTCCTAAATTGAATCATTCCAACCACCAAACCTTTTCAAGTTCCCCCATCAGTACACAAAACATACAAAGAGAACTTTGTAGCTGAAGGGCCAAATGAGGAGTTAAGTGTCCATTTATTGCTAACTTGAGTTGCAGGCTTAATTCTCTCTACACAACTAAGAGCATTTGCATCTCAGAGCCATTGGTTAAAAGAGAGAATTATATTTCACCTAAAGCTGACATTAAGATGTAAAATAATAGGAAGATTGAAACCTATTACTACCTTATTTTAAGAATAGTTTGGAGGAATTTCACTATGAAATACCTAAGACATCATACAAAAGTTTCACATAATGGATTCAGGAAACTGATTTGATTCAGGGACACCTATCTTTCTGAAGTATCTGACACCAACTTCACAGTTCTTTAATGAGATATATTGACACTCTTACTATTCTATTACAGTGCTAATGGCTGTTAAGACAAAACAACAAACAAAACTCAAAAATTCATTTTCTGTATCAGTAATTAACTTTAGATGTTTTACAATAGAACAAAAGACAGGAAAACTCTCGCACAGTTTTAAGTAAATGTAAGATCATAATGCAGATTGAAAATGAAGTGTTTTTCTCTTTTATGTAATAGCCAAGGAAGGAATCTACTTGTTGTGAAGATTTAAATTAAAAAAACCCCAAAGCAGCCACCAATTCTGTATAGTAACTGAATGGATAGACTAGGATTAGGTAGATAGCTTTAATCTTTGCAAAATGAATATGCAGTGTAGTTATAGCCAAGTCAGTTCTCAGGATATTAGATTAATAAAAGATTTCCTCACACACCTTGTCTCATCTATTAATAGTGAATTTAAGGAACATGCACTGGATACTTGGGTTAATGGGATGCTCATGGGGCTCATGAAGAACTGGATATATCTGGCGATGGACTCCTGGCATTGATGAGAAATGAGTTTTGGACTGGTTGCAATCTTCCAAAACATCCCCCAAAAGACCAGCTAATGAGGTAGGATAATCATTAAACTTAGCTAAACAAATATGATATACAAATAAGCTCTGCAGATGGGACAATAGAGATGAAAGTAAGTCAGATTTTGTCAATTTAAATAATAATAATAAAAACCTAGACATAACTATCATGAGCCTCATATGTTCTGTATAAAACCTAAATTAAGGAACAGCCACAACCCCCTATATCAACTGTGAGATAGACAGAAAAAGATTATGGCCTTAGCCATAATAAGAGAAAAGGAAAATTGCTTCATTTTTAGTCAGCAATCAGTGAAGAAACATTTTTTGTAGGAAAAAAGGGTAGACAATGTATTTTATATTGTATGAACAAGAAATAATTTATTGTACACATACTTTAAGGCTAAATAATTCACTTCTTTAAGAGTTGGTGATTCTAACAAAAGTATAACTGTGCTTTGGTGTACAATTACAGCTCGTGATCAAATAGTAAGTATATGTCATAAAAAGTTTCAAAATAAAACTGTTTTGAAATGTCTGTCAAGCATATCTGTGGAGAATTTAAATTTGTTTTTTTTGGACAAAACCCCAAAACAAAAATGTTTTTGAAACTCAAACCAAATATTTTTAAGTTTGATTTTCTCCCATCCCCTTTTCCATTTTGCTACTGAAAAGGGGGTAAAGGGTTAATCATGGAAGGGGAGGAAATCAGAGGGGGGACAATAACTGAAAAATGTTCTCTTGTTTTGGAATATTTTTTTTCAAAAATCGAAGGGAAAAAAAGCACATTTAAAATAAAATAGGTGAAAAACCTTGGCCAGTTCTAATAACGCGCTATAGAATGTGATATTGTCTGACATAAGCTAAATAGGGTTGGACCTATTTATGGTTTGAATTGGAGCCTGCCACAGAATTTGTCACAAGAACTGTTTTTTTGAAAGACAAAGACTGAACACACAATCATCACCAACTGATTTTTGCAGATACAAGTGTTGTTGCAAATTTTGCAGGCCTTAACCCTTTGAAGACTTTACCTCAGTAATTGGCACACTTGCTCCTGAATCAATGCTGAGCCAATATTAAAGGTGCCTTTCTCTATGTGTGATGTACAATTGAGGCCAGAATACCTTTAACAAGAAGAAGAGTGGGGTTCTCGACAAATTCCCTTTTGTGTAATTACATTCTGCCTGCATAAACCTTTCTGTAATTTCAACTAGATGTGTTTTCTTTTTCTTTCAATACTTCCTTTTAAATTGATCTGCTGGAGAATAATGATTATTGCATATCCATCCAATAGAATTTGAGTTTATTACATCTTAATGAAAAAGGAGTCAGCCATCAATGCTGGTTTTGTCATAATAGATGGAACAGGAATCCCAAAGGCATTTAGTGACTGTTTAGTATGTGGGTCAAACCACAGGCTGGGATCATATATGACATGACCCAATTCACTTTAAGGACACACACCAGTTATCACAGCAAGAAAAGTAAGGCAAAAGGCTAGGTGAAAAGACACTCAGATTCAGACTTTAAGGCCAGAAGGGACAGTCATTTTCATCTAGACTATCTCCTGCTTCTTGCAAGCTACAGAACTTCACCCACCCACTCTTTGGTTATGCTCTCAATTCCACCATAAAATTTGTGTGTGACTCAGGATATATTAAATAATCTCTCTGAACTGCAGTTTCCAAATTTGAAAAATAGGGATAATTAGATATGGATGAAGACTTTCCTATGATTTTATTATTTTGCAAAAAAATAAAGTTTTTCCAAATCATCTTCTTTTTTGCAGAAAAAAATACTTTCAACATATTTTGTTTTCTAAAAAAAATTTAGATGAAAAAATTTGAAAAAAAAATCCATTGAAAAAATTTGGTTAAAACCAATATTTGCTGAATTTACAAATTTTATTTGTTTCAAAATTGTGGGGATTTCCCCACTTCTTAATTTTTTTCCAAATTTAGCAAGTTGGGGAAAAATATGAAATAATGTAAGAAATTAAGGGGAAACACTTTCATATACTTTGTTACTCTCCTCCAACTTTTGCTTGTTGGAAAACTGTAACAAATGTTGAAAGTTAGAGAGAAAGTAAAATTTTATCAGTTGAAAGTGAGTAATTTTTAAAGTGAAAAATGTTTTTCTTCCAATTTTTTCATTCTTTCTTACTGTCCAACTACAAAAAACTGAACAATAATAAAGTAAGTGTGGGGAAAAAAACCCACTTTCTATATTTTTTTAATTTTCACATCAGAAAATTTTGAAAGGGTTTTCCCCATAAAAATTCCAGTTTTTTTGGCCAGCTTTAAATACCTTAACGTATCTCACAGTGATGATATACAACTAAACTAATGAGTTCATTTTTCCATTTTCTCTTGTTTAGTTTTCTTTATTTTCCTTTTCTTCTTTTCCCTAATTATCATGTTTTCTAGCCCTTTTCCTTTTATTTTCTTTTTTGAACTTTTTTTTTCCAAATCAACTTTATACAGGTATTTTAAAATGGGAATTAACTAATTATGTGGCACACTTCAGGAAATTTCCTTACCTAATTCAAAGAGATATAAGATCACCCTTTAAAATATTTTATTTTAAAAAATCTGTAAAAATATTTTATTAAGCTTAAAAGAGTAAAGTGAAATTTTTTTTCACTCTGTAAGATCAGAAAGAATTCAAAGTTCATACTTTAAACTTTTCTAGAATTTCCCACTACAGAGACAGAAGTAATAATTCAGGGCAGGGACTGTTTCTGTTCTGTGTTGTAAGTGTGTTCACCCTTAAAATATCTCTTATTCATCAACAAGCATTAGTTAGTTCCCCTTTGGTATGTGATCTAGCACTTTTCTCCCTCTGTGTGTGTGTGTGTGTGTGTGTGTGTGTGTGTGTGTGTGTGTGTGTGAAATAATTTATCCTTTAACAGGGCAAATCTTGGACTCCACAACCCAAAGTACCACAAGAGCATCAACTACAGAATAATCAATGATCTTAACCCCGTGAATCAACTCTATCAAGACAAAAGTGGAGAACATCCTCAAGCTCTCTAATCTTTAAAGTCAAGGAATCAACTAAGTATTGTATAGGTTTGAGTCGCAAAAGTCCTTCCTATAGAAGTTTCAGGTTAAAAAAGAAAAAAAAAAACCAGAGGCTTGCTTACAGCATATTCTGAAAACGTGAGTAACTAGAGTACACACCCAATATCAAGTTGAAAGGCATCTGGCTTGGACATATTTTTATATGATTGTTAGTCATGGATTTAAACCAAGATACTCCCAGGGAGATTAAACAGCTTAACAGCCAGATGCTGCAGAGCGGTATTTGGCATATGTGGAGTTGATAAAGTTACAAACTTTGAAGTCAACAGGAGAGATCACAAATATAAACCCAGTCACCACAATCACAAGAATTCACAGTCATAGATTCTTGAATGGTCTCTTACAATTTGTGTTAATATAATCAGTTCCATCTTGTATTTAGTGGTGACATTCTGAGTACCTTTCTCAGACCTGAAGAAGAGTTCTGCCTAAGCTCAAAATCTTGTCTCTTTCACCAACAGAAATTACTCCAATAAAAAAATATTATCTCACCCACCTTATCACCCAGTTAAGATGAGTAAAATGTGGCTTAGAGGCTTTTTTATATTTGCCCTATTTGTAGAGAAACACAGATAATATCACAGAACGCCTCATTCACTGTTGGATTGTGTGAGCAAAATTCTGAAGTTACTTAAGCAGGTTTGAAACTGGAATAACCGCAATGACTTCAGTGGCCAGTTATTCCAGATTGACACCAATGCAGTCAAGCTCAGACTCAGGCCTATGTGTTGTCTAATCAGAAAGATGCTTTTCCCCCATTTGGAAATGCTAACACATCATGGAAGGGGGGGCAGTATCAGTCCATGTTTTCCTCAAAGGTTTTATATTCCTTTCTTCAGCCATGATTTGTTGGGGGGCAAGATACATATAGGTGTGAAGATCCTCTCATATTCTCGAGGTCAGGTTATGGATAGAGCTGATTGGGGAAAAAATAGGATTTTGTTTTTCATTTGAATTTGTCAGTTTGTTAAAACTGAAGTGTTTTGTGGAGACAGTTCAATTATTACAAAGCTCTTGCCTGGTTTCATGTCAGATTGCCTGTCCAACTCCTGAGCAGCCTGCCAACCAGACAGCTTTGGAGTTGGGGATCCCAGGACTTCCAGAATATGTGGCTTCAGGTCACCCACCTGCCAGACTTCCTTACATACAGGGCTCCGTTACATTTGCAGCAATAATTTTGAAATTTCTGGTTTTAATTCCAAATTGAAGTACTACATTTCAAAATATAAAAAATCCTCCAGAAAAATTACCTTTCTCCACCCAGGTCTAGTTATCAATCACATCCCCTGATCTATGGAGATAGGCACCATCTCCTGACTCATTAAACCTTCCGTGCTCAACAATCAACATGATAAAAAGGTAGTTTTCCTCATTTTCACAGGCAAGGGATTTCAGCCAAATCATCTGAATCTGATTGTCATGTGCTACCCCATTCTCTCATGTTCTCAGTAATGGTTTAAGGGGTGGTGATGATGGGACATGAGATTTGTTGCAGGAGTGCTAATAGGATACAAAGCTTTTCACTTGTAAGTCAATGAGTCAAACCTAGACTAGGCTGGACATTTTTTACCATCTGGTGGCCTATGTGAAATAAGTCACTGGCTCAGTTCAATTCTCAAACAAGGACGGTCCATGTAACAAGCAGCAACATAATTTGAACCTTGATTGGTGACCTCAGCAGTGAGGCCAGGGAACATAATGACCAAGGAAAACAAACAACAGTCTAAACACCAGAAGCGTTCCCTCTGGAACAAGGTTGAAGGACACTGAGAAGGTTCAATGTGTGTGAAAAACTTGTGCTGCTCCTGCATGTGTTGTGCCTGTACTGTGGATAAACAGAGGACTTCATTATCCTGTTTGACTCTTCACCAGCTCTAAATGTGCGTGTGCCTGTTTTTACAGCTTCATCTCCGTTAGGAAAGGAACTTTTAGCACTGACACAGACATTTTAACGCATCCGATTGCTTGAGTAATAACTCTTTGCTGTGCATAGACAGAAGAGAGCGTTCTCAAGTAGCTGCATGCAGTGCTATTGGTGAGAGAAATCATTAATGGACTTTGACCAGTGGGCTAAGGTGACAACAGAAGGCAAACAATGGCCACAGGTAGTGTTGATGACAATTCTATTATTATAATGAAGCACTCTTGTGTGCAAGGCAACCACCCTCTCCTTGTTCAAATCCTGCTTCAAACATACTCCTTATGGCAAAATTACACGTCACGTTAACCCAGCAGTTACAAGAGCTGTTAAGTTCCTACCTAAAACAGGCAAATGACTCCACTGCAATCTCCCTTTGGTCATCCAAATAAGCATATGCACTGTTTTGTTTCTGCCTTTACAGCCAGATTCTGCCTGGCCTGGCATGACACAGCAAGAGGGGGGAAGGGTGCAAGGAGATTCTCTAAGCAGAGGTGCTAGGCACAATCACAGTTTTTGAGACCAAGGACTATTTCTGTCTAATAATTGTAGCCACCCTAAAGGAGGTGATGGGATCTTGGGTTTCCACATCGGCCAGTGGAGATATGCCTCCCCCCAAGGACATGTCTTTGCGCACCATCCAAAATTGTCATACTCACCTCAACTTCATGGGCTCACCTCCACAGCTACAGCCAGGATTCACTGGGCACACAAGGGAGCATCAAAAAACGGCCAGCACCACCGTTATCACTGAGTGTTGACTTCCTTTGACTGATTCAGGAAAGACATCAGTGATTTAATCAGGTCACAGCTCATCCCTACATGTGAGCTCTCCAGCCAAGACTGAGGTATTTTAGCAGAGAAAAAAGGCTTGCGACCTATTTTGTGGATAAGCAGGACTTCATTTCCCAGTGCTACCAATCCAGCACCAGCTCCTACAATGGCTCATTTAGAAAAAAATATAAAGAAGGGGGGACAGGTGTAGACTTGGTGATGAGATTGAAAATATAATTAATAGTACCACAGAGAGCCTCCCTTTCCGGCTTTCATCCATAAAAATAATATTTACGAGCTGAATGGCATTTAGTTAGGTATTAATAGAAACCCCCCACTTTCCACATGGTTCAAATACTGCTACACAGAAAATTTTTATATAGTTTCTCTGACAACCACATAAGCATCCTCTGAGTATCTTTCTGTAACAACTGATTGTATAATGCATGTTTAATCCAATGGCTATGAGGATGGATATAATTTTAAATCACAAGCCTGAATCAGTGGATTAATTTGATTTGGCAGAAGAATTAGTCCCACAGTGAAAATGGTTTACCACTTTGCAACACTTTAGGGGTTGACACAGCCACGCCTTGGGGGAAAGAAAATACTCTGATAATAAAGAAAGATTATGAAATAGAAGCATGTACCAAATAAACAATTGATTTTTTTGCTTTACATCTGATTAATCTCTCCTATTACCCTAGTTCCATAATGAAAAGACAGTGTGTTGACCTAAATGAATGGCTGCCCCATTAATAAGAAATGAAAGGGAAAACTACATTCAGTGTGTAAGAACCTGTGGAACTCACTGCTGAAGGACTGTCAAAGAATCACATGGGCAAGATCCTGGAATGCAGCCAGAGTGCACAGAAAAGCTCAAATGAGGATGAGATGGGGGTGATGATCAATAAAGTGCTTTAAAGCCACCTGTGTGCTTTCCTAATTGAAGCTATGCACATGCTGATTGGGTTCCAGTCCTAAATTAGAGCTGAGGGCATCTCTACATTTTGGTGACTGCCAGGGGCCCCCACGGGACATGCTGAGACTAGGGGATTGCTGGGGCATGAAGTAGCCCCATCCATGTCCCCCTTTACTCTGGAAGCACCCCTTACATGCATGAGTGGAAAGGAGAGGATTATTTTTCTGTTCTGAATGTATACTGCATTTCCTGCCTTTTCTTTCTAATATAACGTAATCATTGGGGGGGAAAAAAAAAGCAAGAAAGAGGCAAACTGTAGAGCTCAGGGATGGGCCTGGCACTACTAGCTTTTCCAATTCCAAGGCAATTGTGCAGGAGGCTTACATTAGAGTCCATTTATGCCCACTTGGAGCACAGCCACCTACTAAGATGAGTAGGCAATAGGGAGGGTAAAATAGAAGACAGCAGAATAAAACCAAGAGCAACACGGGGAACACTTATATCAATCTCTCCCATTTGGCTGCTGGACTCTTTCAATTGCTGAGCTGAGAGTCAGGGTCTGCTGTTTGCAATTCCACAACTGGCTGACCTTTCCCTCTAAGCTCATTAGCCTGCAGCAGATCCAGCCTCAGTGGCCTTCTGGGGCTCATGGACTTTTTCAGGTTTTATTGGACATTCAGTCTCCTAAGCCTCAGGCAAATCCTTCTGTGCAGTTCTTCTCATCACTATGTAATTACCTGGCCTTTCTTCAGGCTGGTTGGAATTCAGGGATGGAACTCACTGAAAAGCTTAAGGAATCAAAAAATCAGATTAGATCTTGTTTTCAATCAGCTCTCCTAACTTCACTATATAACAGCTGGAGTCAGCAACTTGAGAAGTGTGACTCTGGCAGCTTGACTAAATCTATCAGATGGTCAAATGATCCAGTTAGTATTTTCCAAAATCTAACAAGTTTAGAGATGAAAATAAGAGCACACACTCAATGAAAACACATAGACTGGTGAGAGATTATTGAAATGGCACAGTGTAATGATAATTGTATTTTATTTAGCTATTAAAATAAGAGACTAAGCCTCCTAAGCAGGTGTAATTGGTGTTGAATTA
Organism: Mesoclemmys tuberculata; assembly: GCA_007922155.1. Classification (NCBI taxonomy): domain Eukaryota; kingdom Metazoa; phylum Chordata; order Testudines; family Chelidae; genus Mesoclemmys; species Mesoclemmys tuberculata. The sequence continues at coordinate 37,417,691 of ML675613.1, forward strand.
AAACAATTTGAAATCTATACAGTGAACATTTCTTTGAAGAGTTGAATATTATGAAGAGAGAAGAAATTAAACTTTCTCCATCAATCTTGTTCCTTCAAAAATAATTGTCTATATCCTATTTCAGGAACAGGGAGGCAAGGCATAAGAAGATCACAGGACCCTGAATGTAATGCTGAATCTGGATCCAAGCAAACTTTCATTCAGATCAAGATGAAGTACTGCATGGTTGGATCTACAGTTTCTGGCAGTCACACATTCATATTCAAATCAAGGGGGCAGAGGTGGGAGGAACAAGATAATTTTGATTATTATATTATCTGTATTTATCACAGAGGCTATTTAAGTTCTAAATTTAACACTTCCTTATTGAATACCAAAGTATTCAATTGGGCACCTTGGCTTTATCCACAGAAATTGAGAAGGGTTCTTTCTCCCCAAAGGCCTGCTGAAAGAGGATATTTGGAGCAAACTCACGGAGATAGTGGTTATTTGACAAAGTTTTGCCCATGATTTTTCTATTAGATGCAGTGCACCTGTGACCCTTGTACTCCATGTTCACCACTTTTGTACAGTTATGATATATTTTGAACAATATGCCTTGTGAGGTATCATTTGAAAACTCAATCTGCTGAGCATCACTGTCCTGTTAAAAGGTGTGCATCAACATTGTATATGGAGTTATGAGATTTTTCTACGTTTGTTACTGAAACATGTAATTCTGTGGAATGCCCCCAAACTAGTGCCTCAGTGTCAACAATAGACTGACCACAGGTATATAAAAACTATTGGTTACTGAAGCAACCGTTTGCCATTCAGGGATTGTAAACAAAAGATTTGCATGTCATCCTGGAGATGTCCTCGAACATCACACATGTGAAAGGTGTGAGCAAGAAATTTACAATTCACCTGAAAGATGCTTCTAATCTCATGTACACAGGGGATTGTTTTGTCTACACCCTGGCAGAGGGTAATCCTCAAAGAGAGGAGGAGAGTATAAGAATGGAAAACACACAATATACATTTTGCCTTTCCTCCCCCATCTCTATACAGGGTAGCAAGATCTTTTGAAAGACCAAGAACCATCATTGAACTGAGAGGATTTGTCCTAACTGGAAAGGCTTTCCAATTAGTAGAGACTGCTGAATGATTTTAGGTGAGAGAGATTGCTTTTACCTTTTGCTTTTAAATCTTTAGTTTGATAATATTTAGGATTAGATTGCTGTTTTATACTTCTATTTTCTTTTGTAACCAATTCTAACTTTTATGTCTTTTCACTTATAATCACTTAAATGTCCCCCCTCCCCCTCTAGTCAAACATGTTTCACTGTTTATCTAAACCAGTGTGCTTTCAGTTGAAATGTCAGGGGAATCTCTACTCATATTAACAAACGCTGTTGCATATTCATTACCCTCTGATAGAATGATGAACATTTAATGAGCATACATTGTTCAGGGAAGCCTTGAACAGTGTAAGATGCACATTTCCGGGGTGCAAGACTGGGACTGAGGGGTATCCTAATATTGCCCAGTCCATGAGTGGCTGGGAGAGCATTCATGCAACGTTGAGGAGTGTTCCTTTACATGGTAATGGCTGTGTGAGCAGAGCCTAGAGAGGCTACTTTGTACTCGCAGAACAGGGCAAGAGATGCCTTGGTCTGGAAAATTAAGAGGCTGCAGCACTTCAGTCATTCAGATTGTACCTGAAGAAGGTCACAGTACCCTTTTTCCTTTCCAAGTAAGCAGGAACTTAAAGTGTTTTATAGTCAAACTACTGACTGCACTATTATGTTATTGCACATTTATCCCCTCTCAGTCACTACCATAGGAAATTGGCTTCAATTTACAAATCAAAGGATTTTTTTTCTACCTGCCAATACAACAAACTCCAACCCAGATCTAAAAAAACAACTTTTTTTCCCCACTGAAGTTAACAGATAAGACTTAAAGGCTCACAGGGATCACAAACATGGAGTAAGGAGGTTCAATTTTTTATATTGGCATTTTTCTGACCAAATTCCCATTTTAATCCCCATTTTAAGTAGAAATGGAGAAAGTATCACTGTTGCTAATTGTCTCTTGGATTTTCTTCTTGTGAATTATTTTTTTTTCCATGGATCAAGGTTAAACTACTGAGCAAATCTGGTTTAGGAAGGAATTTTACTTCTGGGAATAGTGGAACTTTCCCTCCTTCTTTTGATGCAATAAGCAGTGATAATCTATTAAAATCTAGTAGGTGTGTATCACAGTGTTACTTCAATCTGATTACAAGAGTATTTCACGTTTCTCAGGAACAAGATTTCCAGCCCAGATTCTACACTAAAAAGACCTTAATGTGTTTTGTTTTTTTTAAGGACACAGATCTATCATGAATTTACAGTATAATTGAATTTAATGTTAAAGGAAACAACAAATTAAAAAAGTACTCACAGGAGGAGAGGTCCCCAACTGGAAGTCAGAATCATTAGCCAGGTTCTTTGAATATTAACTTGATCCTAAATAAGCAGTGTGTGATGTAGTATGCTAACGTATTATTGAAACTTTGCCTTAATAAATAAATACATAAAAAATAAACTAAGAGAGAGAGCATAGTATGTGGGACTCAGTGTACCACCAACCTTGTCTAAATCACAAGAAATGCCCTTGCACGTAGCCTATTAAGCAGTTTACTCAAAATTGCAACATCTAGAAGAGTCGAGCATTACATAGCTACATAAACACAGACTTTCTTTTGATAAACATCCATACTTTCATATTATATATGAATGAGGGTTTTTTTTTAGTTTCTAAGAACCCACATATTGTGCTGATATCGCAGTTATTATCCCAATGTAGAATATGATGGATTCAGAGAATTATAGGCATACATACCTGATTGGGATTCAGCCAATTCCATTTTGTATTTTCAATTTTAAAACCTATACTGTAGCATTTGAAATTATTATTTTGATTAGCAAGAAACTAGACCCATGCAAAAAAAAGTTCTCACTGTTGAACAACAAATTTACAGTGAGCTAAACTATTGCTTAACCATTCAGAAGCAATTTATCTATAAATGAGGCTCCACATTTCCTGAAAATAAGCTTTTTCCTGAACTATTTGCCATGTTTACTTGGGCCAAATATAAAGAATGTAATTTCTATATTTCTGCATCCTGTCTTAGAAGAAACCAAAAGACGAGGTGTGATTAAAGAAAATCTTTTTCATACCTCAGAAAATAAGTTTGGATTTGTTCTGACATTTAAGTTAAGGTTCGGTGTGGTTTTTGTTTCATTTCACCCATTCATTGTGATAATCTTGAATCTTGATATTGTTGCTAAAGTTAGATTTTGAAGATGAAATTAAGGACATAATAATTTATTCTGTTCTTTTCTAATTAGGCAGTCATAATGCACCCATCATTGCTGTATCTGAGTGTTTTCCCAAGTAAAAACAAAACTAAACAAAAAAGTGATCTCTATAACATATTAAAATTTTCTCTTCCATTCCCCTTCTCTGTGCTATGGTAAATTCACTGCAATATATAAACAGTTATGCTGTAAGTGGCTTTGTGGGAAAGCAAAGTTCAAGAAGTAAGCTTTGCATCTGCACCTGAAATTGGCGAGGTTTCTTTGGTCATTCTTTGTTCCCACAAAATTCTATAGTCTCAGGCCAGCTGCTAAGAAAAATTCCTCTCTACTGTGTATGTGAACCGCAGTCTTGAAGTAAACAATTCCATCTTTCCTGAGAGGGCAATTGTGTTCTCAGAGTAAGACAGTTTAGGTATCCTAGACCCTCTCCACTGAGGACACTGGAAAAAAAAAATCCTTAATCTTCCTTTAGTTTTCAACAGGGAACCAGCTAGTAGATTAATCAGTATTCTCCGAAGCCCATATTGCTGAGGACGTGAACCGTCACTTTCTGCCCCACATGCAGTTTTTCCAATGCTGATGTTTTCAATGAGACATAATGAGATGAAACATAGGAAAAATCCCCTAGCAGTAAGAGCTATTGGTGGCATAATCTCTCCCGGGCTGTGGTAGACCCCAATCACTGCAATGGACAAAGCACTTGAGACTGTGTTGTAGAGAATAATCTTGAACCAGCCAAGGAATAGACTAGATCAGTCGTTCTCAATCTTTCCAGACTGCTGTATCCCTGAAGAACTGAGCCTTGCTGCCTGGGGCTGAAGCCTAAGCCCCGCAGAGCTGAAGCATGTAATTTAGATCTGCAGGGCCCCTGTGGAGTGTGGCCCCGACAGTTGCCCTGATTGCTACCCCCTAATGCCAGCCCTGTATTGACAGCTCTTCTAAACCTATTCTGTAACCCCCAGTTTAAGAAACTCTGATCTAGATGAGTTGATGTACCCCGTGGAAGACTTTTGCATACCCCCAGGGGTACATACACCACTGGTTGAGAACCACTGGACTATATGATCTAACAGATCTTTCCATCTCTAGTTTTTGTTGTTTTGTAAGAGAAGTGTCCTCAAGCAATTCACTTTGGATCTATCCTATTCACCTTTTGTGAATTCCCAGCCAATCAGAAGCCCATTACTTATGAATACCTTGAGATTTCCAGACACAATCTAACATCATGGATAACTTATTACATTTTGATTTACACTATTGGGTACATTTTTGACAGCCCTAAACTGTTTTAGTGTCAACTCCCCCCGAAATTAATGTAACCGTAGCTTTTTCCCTTTTTAAAAAATGTATTTTTATGGATCATTTCATATATGTTTAAAAAAATTGGCAGAATGATATAAATAAATAAATTAAATTAAACCATCTGGCCCAGACAATACTTCAGTAAAATACCGTTCCATGGCCACATTCAAGCTTATACTCAGGGGCTTAGGATGCTTCTATACAGGAAGGTTTCTAATATAAGTTTATGATGGGAGCAGATGTTCATTCCTGCTGTTTGGGTGGTGGTGACATCTGAAAGTTCTCTCTTTTCCTACTGAGGGAGAAATCCAAGGATAAAAAGTCTCTAAAACCAACAAGAGCCCTTCTAAAAAGGCCTTTTGTTATTTATCAAACTGCCATTATAAACAAACAAACAATGTGCCTATTTAGTGGTTCAGTTGTTATTGGTACTGTCCAAGTCCCTCCCCTTTATCACGGACCAAACACAAGATTAAAAAGATGGTAATGTACGAGTTAAGTCTTTATAACAAAATCAAAATATATGAGAATGAATAAGGTTCTTTACACTGGCTGGTGATCTTATGTATTCATCAGCAAGCTGAATATATTCCATCACAGAAACGCTATCTGTCTATATCAGTTTACCCTTTTAGTGGATCCAGAAGATCTGCTCCTTTAGCTTGCTGGGTATTAGGGAGATGTTTTCATTAAATGTGAAGTTGTGAGATTTATTTCTAATACATTTTGTATGTAGTTCATTTATGTCTTTATCATCTGCACGCATGAAACTAACTGCAGATCATTAAACAACATTCTCTCAGAGAATGGCTGATGGCAGGAAATTCTATAATTTCTAAAATAAATTCTATTCATACACAAGTCTGTAAAATTTGTGCATGAAGTTAAGGTAAATATTTTAAAGCACTTAGGCTTCTAAATCACTTCAGTCCCATTTTTTAAATATACCTTAGGCAATTAGGGCTAGATTCACAAAAAGATTTAGATGCCCAACTTCCACTTTGAGATATGGCTATAGAGTCATCCTAATTCTCTCTGGCCCAATGAATATTTAAGTATTTATACACCGTAGGACAGCTTCAACACAAGAGATTGAGATATACCTGCCTCAGAAAACCCCATAACCTAGATATCAAGGAACACAACTAAAAGTTCAATCCCTCCTCAGCATCAGGCAGACTGGGTATATGAAGCTGGGTCTGAGCCAGCTAACCTGGATGAGCCAGCTAACCAATAGGGTATAAGGGATGCAAAACCTTCTCTTCCTTGGTTATTTGCAGGAAAGGTCTGTCTGACCTGGTTTAGGAACCTAACTCAGGGAGATAGTCCTGACTGTGAATCCTGAGCAGAGGAAAGTGCATCCTTCTAGGCTAGAGTTAGGTGTCTACATCCTTTGAAGGGCAAGGCTTAAGCCACACCTGTCTCCTCTATATTTCCTTTTGGTTAGTTTAGGTAGTTCCCCACACAGCATGCTGGATTTCATGGATCCCATTCTTAGGTAGCTAACTCTATCTATGCATTGTACAGGGAGTCTGGGTGCCTAGCTCAGGGCTGAGAATTCCCCTAGGCAGCAAGGCACTTAAACATTAGGCATTGTAATGCTGACTCTAATTCCCGTTTGTGAATCTAGCCCATTTGAAAGTCAATGGATCTTAGGATCCTCAATCACTTCTGAATATGGGACTTAAGGCTTGTCCACATGCAAGTCCATACCACAGGGGTGTAAAGTCTAGTGTGCACTAGCATGTTGTTTGAAACAGGACAACATTCACACACACTAGGGAACATTTGTGCATGCCAGCAGGGTCCAGGCAGGACAGCAAGTGCACAACTTGTTAGTGTGCCCTAGAATTTACACTCCTCTTGTGCAGACCAATGCACAGTATAGACACGCCCATAGGTTCGTAAGTCATGAAAACACTTTTGAAAAGGCTTATGCTTATGAAGGTGAGACACAAACTGAACTGTGCCAAATACAGTGTGGGGGACAGGTGCTGAGCAATTTTTACACATATTTCTCTCTTCTACACCTCAAGCCTGAGCTGCAGCACCCAGGGGTTCCACAGCAGGTAGTATTCCCTTCTGATACATGTAAGATTGAAGGGACTTGTGGAATAATACCTTTATTAGGTATAGTCAAAGCTAGACTAGAAAAATCATCTTATAATTGATACATTATTAGGCACTATATGAGGATTTACATACATGACTCCCATTATCTAAAATGGAAGTTACAATGTTTTTTCTCTCCTCTCCAGCTTTGAACATTCTTAAACATCTGCCTTCTGATGTTCTTTTTATCCCAACAACAAGTGCAGCACCAGCAGAGACAGCCACAACTTTCCAATACTACCCTACCAGAACAACTAAGCCCCAACATAGAGGAACCACATCTTGATGCCAGAGGATAATTCATTTTCCATTACCACTCAATCTTTAGACTTTTGGTTGAAGCAGCCACTTACGGCAGTTGTGATTATTTATATAGTGTGGGAAGAACTTGTCCAGGAGGACCTGAACGCCACAAGGTCAATGCATAGTGGACACTGAAGAGCCTCCAGAAAGTAAAATCTTTTGGTCACTACAGATCTAGATTTCTACTACAGACTCAGAAAAAGCCATGTTTTTTTAAGGCCACCCTGGACCACTTAGGTCTCCATATACTGGGGGGAGGGGAAAGAAAATAAAGGAAAGGGAAGCAGAATCATTCTGTTATTCAAGTTTCTTCTTTCACTTGACAGCCACTACAAAATTAGAACCTGATCAACTAGGAGTCTTTCCGCTGAGTTCAACAGGCATTAGATGAGGCCCTTAGGGACCTTCAGACAAAAGTAGGAGGAGTAATACATTCCTTGTGCTTTGTATCAAGGCTCTCGTGATAGCCTGTTAGAAGAAATATCATACTACCTATTAAAAAAATCTATTTAGTTAAGTTTCACATTTTTTTAAAGGATGACATGGGGACATAAGCCTGTACTGAGTGTCTGTAGGTTAAGGAGCTCTGACACAGGAATTCAAATTCTAGAAGGCTGTTTGTTACATCACAGCCTACTTGTCACACTCCAGCCCCACTCTGGTTACACATGGCAAGATGACCATACTCCATGACCACCATACTCCAAATCCCAAAACCGCGTGCTTGGCAATGTCCAGTCCTGTCCTGTCCTGGACCATTCAGAGAGATAAAAAAAGGTTTGTTTGTTCCATTAAAAGGCACAATATCCAGCAGCTTGCCACTTTAACATTCACTTTCAATCTGAAACAGCCCAGTGCTGTGTTTGATTTAAAGAAAAACAAGTTCCATAACCATTGTAGATAAGATTTTAGGAGAGTTCAAGTATGCTAGATAGAGTTAGAAATGGTTACAAGGAAATAAAAGTGAAAAATGCTTTCTAGAGGCTAAGATTTAACAAAACAAGCTAAAGTCTTTGTTAAAAGTGGTTTGCTTATCAATCTACCTTCCAGCAAGACAGCTGACCAACTCCTCTGGTCAAGATCTCCTACGTGGTCCAAAATGCTTGGATCCTTTGCCTTCTTGGGTGAAGATAAATTGAGGAAGGTGAGATGGAGTTTCCTGGTGAAGGAAGTTTCACAGTGGTTTCTTCCTCCACTGGTGTTTGCTAAAATTCAAATTAATCTGTTTCCTACAACTATCTCCCCCTGCTGTCTTGATAGTCTTTTAGGTATTTTGGATTCCCATTTTCTCTTAATATACCTTGAAGATGCCTTGCAGGTAGCTGAACAACATTCCTTTGTCTAAGGTGCCTGGCAAACATACTTTGAAAACAATTTCCAGTATTTTTGTAATTTTGAATTCTCCTCCATATATACACACCACACATTAATATTAATGATCAGCAGTAGTCAGTTTTTTTTTCTTTATATCATACATGGACTTTTCAAATACAAGCTATGGGCTGGGATACACTGACCTAGTCTGACCAGCAGAAACTCTCTATCAGATATGAAAGAGCGCCTAGCCCTCTTTCATTGGGATGCATTAGGGTCACACCTCAGTAACACCTCTCAGCTACTCTGTACAAGCATCAGCTTCTTTCAAGGTACAGCAGACTCCCTTCTGGTTGCCACCCATTCTGTGACTAGCTCTCCTTTTCAAGCTTGCTTCCTCCCACTGGTGTAGACTCGGCAGGTGTATCTGTTTAGTAGCAATTGAACCCAGAGGAGCTCATTAGTCTTATCCTGATTGTGATGGGTACGTGCTGCATCACACGAAGGATCAAATGAAATGCAGAAGAAGAAAATTAGTCACATCTTTACTAGAGGTGACAGTAATAATCAGGGCAGTAGCAATTCTTTGCTTCTATATCCCTTCCACCCTTTACGTATCACTTTCAAAATATCTTGGGTTCTAGGTAGGTATGTTTGTTTCGGTTGTCATAGATTTTAAGTTCTTTTAAAGATGACTTATTAGGCTGAAAATACAGTACTATAAAAAGAAAAACAAAACAAAAAAACCCCCACAAAACATATGAAATCAAATTAGCTCCACAGAGATGTCCCTTTGCCTTAAAAATCTTACATCTTATTTGACCTCTTGTGCTTGGTCTTCATCGTGGAATGAAGACTCGTGAATCAAAGGCTGTAAGGCTTTTTTCCTCTTATTCCATAAGAAGCACTCTCCACCTTTATCTGTTTTTATTTTTTCATCTATACTATGTATTAGAAAAGAACCTTATCTCCAGAATATGTCTTTATTTTATTTATTTATTACATCTGCCAACCTGTTTAACCCTCATTCAGAAATGGAGCAGTAAATACATTTGCTTGAAGTTATTTTGTCATTTACCACAGGAAATGAAAGATCAACTTGTTATGAATCAATAATAATGAGGGCACATATCTATTAATCACTCTTACACATCCGTTGGGACATGACTTCACTTTTTCAAGACAAATTATGTCCTGATCTGTTCTCTTGACTTTATTAGGTTCATAATGCATAAAAATACCCTTAAACTGCATTCTAAAGTACTATCAGATGAATGAACACAATATCAATAGCCACTCTCTGGGCTTCGGGAAGTTGCTCTTTTAACTCACATATTTGAGCTGTGCTCTTTAACCTTCTGGATAAACTCTCACAGCTGGCCTGTTTTAGATCTAAATCAATCCTTGGGAGATTTTTCCTGCAGGTGCCACGAAGTACTATTTTTCTAAAAATTGACCTTCTATGTAACAGCACTGCAGATGAGGAGAGTTCACACTTCTAACAGTTTCATCCTGCAGGATAATCTTCATGCAGCTATGCCATGGCACCCAGTGATTATGAAGATTATCCATGAAATTTAAAATAGATTAGAGAGATAGATTAGATAAAACTAGATTCAAGATAATTAGATACAGATGAAACAGGTAAATCATGGTGTTATATCAACACATCACAATATCAGTACAGCTGTCATATGGCGGAATCAGATGTCATTCAGGATGCTGCAAAGTCCCCACAAGCTTGAAGGATCATTCCCAGGAAATCAGGACATCTTTAAAAAAAATCTGGAAGGGTGGCAAGCATAATATTGGCAAGCTTTTCCAATGTCTCTCTAGTTTAGCTAGATATAACAAGGCTATATTGTGAAAAAAAATTATCCTGGGCTAAAAACTTGACACATTTAAAAAAATTCTGTGAATGCTAACACCACCCTCTTCCTTGCCCTGCCCCTGCTCCCCAACCAATAAAATCCTTCCCCCTCTTTTAAGCACCAAAGGATCAATCCTGCGTGATGCTAAGCATCTTCTGGAATTTATAGAAGACCCTTATCTCCCATTTCATTGAATCCACTGGAGGTCTACAGGTACGTGGCATCTTATTGGAACGGGCCAAAAGTTTTTACACATTGCCAAGTGTGATTGACTAATTTAGACATCATGATACTTCCCCCCATCCTTCAAGAAATCATTGCATGTTGAAGAGTTAGAGTGGGGATGAGAAATAATTACAAACAGAGGCTAACCACTGTCAATCTGATTAATTAATTATCCATGCAGTAGAATCTGATGGGAGGGGGTGCTCCATTCACCATGATTTTCTTTTTGCAATCTCACACATAAGCATGGAACTTTTCTATGAGATATCGAGAATGCATAACAAGAACCTTAACATTAATGTACCCATGCACAAAATACACTTTCTTTTTCCTTCATAAGCCTTATATTTATTTAATTTACTATTTAAGAATAGATGAACAGTTATATTAACACCTGAGCCATTTTAAAGTGTTTTTCTTCACAGAAACAACAACTTATTTTTGTTTCCCTAATTCAAAAGAGGAAATGAATGACCTTGTTTGTTTGAGGAATTTGGACTATTAAAGATGTACCTCTAGATTAGACGGATAAGGTAGGGGAGAAAGACTAACACCACACCCATAGTGGAAGTGGCTATGATACAATGATTAATTTGACAGGATAACATGGCCTTTCAATAAATCATACACTGTAGCTGTCAAACAATTTCATTCATATGGGATCAGGGCTGTACCTCCTGTCCCAAAATCTATAGTACAGAACAAGTCATCAGAATTTGATTAGGACTTTTATGGCAAAGCAGGGGGAAACAAAAATGAGTTATTGGCTCCATACAAGCACTTAACATCTGGATCTCAATTCAGGAATGATCCAGAGAAATTAGAAATCTGCATCACAGAGATAACTTTGGTTTTCATTTAAAACAGGCCCAAGGTGAATGGGTCATGATGTCATGATGCTTTAAAAACATTAAAAGAATAATATTTTATATAAACTCCAACTTTATAAAAAAAACCCTAATATATGTGAGTGAATCTAATGCTAGTGAAACGGCCAGCCCTGGAGGCTGAAATATTTTCTCCATAGCAAAAATAGCAATTGAGTGAGCATCCCACAAACTATCCTATGGATATGCCTCAATCCTGACATGCAGGGACTATCTCCAAGGAGGAGAGACAACGAGACCATTCATTATGGTCTGGTGAGATTGTCGGCAAGGATGCCAAATTAGTGTGATAGTAATTTAGATTATAAACTCCTCAGGGCCTCCTTGTCTTCTTCTTCCAAGAGCATTATGTAAAGAACATCATCATCTCATATCATTTGGCCACCCAATAGTATATAGAGATAATACTGAGTCACTGCTAATCTGAGATGGTTATGAAATGATTTTATATCATTACAAGTTCTTGGAATTATCCTATGTCACTCAACTTTGGTTTTGAAAAATTATATGAATATTCAAGTGAATGGTAAACAAAATAAATCCTCCTTGTGCTAATGTCTATGAGACCAAGGAAATATTGTGGAGTTTGGGATTCCTATAAGAGTCTGTAAAACCAATGGTACAACACAATATTCTTTTTCATATTCTTCCTCAGGGACTTAGGGAAATCTGTTGGAAAAACACTGCACTTTTTTTCAGTAGATGCCATACATTGTCTTAACTCCCCAATCAGAATAAATAGCAATCTGTAGGGGGATAGAAACCCATGTAGGTGTTCAAACACATGAAATATCAATATGGGATAGGTGGCCATAAAGTCTTTTATGGCCTGCCTCTCCTAGTAAATATGAGATTGGGGCTGGCAAAAGTACGCAATGAAACATAATTATTAGGTCACTGATCAGAATGGCTCTCTTTGTCTTTACTAATAACTCAGATACCCCTGTTTTGGGCAATCATTAATCCCACTGCAGTAGGCTCATTTGTTTTAGACTTATCTCAATAAAGCTTATTAGTCAAAGTCATTCTCTTGTAAAAATAGGTGGAGAACAATGATGTGGTGACCAGGGGAAACGTTATTATGAATGAATAGAAACTAAAATATGGGCAAATGCCCTTTGAGTTAAACAAATCTCACTTTTGAGGATTTCAATAACTCAGTCATGGGTTCAGGGTTGTTATAAATGTGTATGGGTAGGGTTTTGTGGCCTGCCTTGTGCAGGAGGTCAGACTAGATGATCATATTGGTCCCTTCTGACCTATGAGTCTATTTTATGCAGAGACGCATGCTAGATCCAGTCAGCTCAGGGATATGGGAACCAGAGATATTCATATTATCCAGGAGGACAGTCAGTACATGTGTAGCAGAATATAATATTTGCCAGAACATATTGGAACTCTGGTCTGTCACATCCAATATCCTAAACATGGCAGTGTCTGAAAATGAAGCTGCAGAAGCAGTAAGTGAAAAGTCCCACAATGCACTTAGTTAGTGAAGCAGTATTCTGTGGGTCCATCATGCCACTCCTGAAGTAAATGAGACTTATGCCATAGATTTTATGGGGAGATAGATGAGCAAGGGGGGAATGGATTCCTTCATGACCTTTGTAGAAATCAGCTGAAGCTTCAAATTTGATTGTCTTGCATTAGCCTATATACTATAACTACACTGTTGTTATGGCCACAAAATCATCCAGCCTACTTCTTTTAAAAATACCACTACAATCTTCAATATTATGATTACAAATAATTAATCCAGACCACGTATAGCCCCAAAGCTACTGTTAGCTATAGTTGGGCAGAGGACAAAGCTAGTGACGAGCAGTGGGAGGAAATGAACAAGGAAATGTACTCGCTCTATCTTCCTCTCTTTTAAATGATATTATAAAAGAATGGATCAGTTCAGAAGAGGTAGTAAAGGGATAAAAAGGAGAATTATAAAAGGATCTTTTACCCTTCTAGAGGAATCAGCTGTTCCTTTATCTGCCTGAGTAATCCCTGCTTAAGGATTCCTGATGCAAACATGTTGGGGTAACCTGAAGATCATTTAACAATTTGACATATACAGAGAGTGAGACCTGAGGCAGGAGCAATACATGTGGTTCCCATGAAGATATTCCACCTGAGTTATAACATTTCCAAATGTGCTGCATAATGCAAGTATTAATAAGACACAGGTGCCTTTGCTGTTGCATAGAAACAGACGCACTGAAGCGAACCAAGTTACTTTTAATAAAGTAATTTCCATTTAAAATAACACAAGGTGGAGGCTGTAAAACAGCTTCCAAATCTACATGCCTAACAATGCCCACTAACATATGGGTGTGTCCATGCCAAGTAGAAACCTGCTACTATGTTTAATCAATCATGGGAATTGAAGAGAGGGATAAGTTTCCGTGTCAAAAATTAATATAGGAAACATTGTAATTTAAGCAAATTCATTGGGCTACCTATCTAGGAAACACAGTATTGGACAACTAAAAATGTAACTTCTATACACATGAACTGGGCCAAATCAATATGTTATACGTAGTAGGAGAAAGATGTAAGGACAAAGAATTAGATATGGCAAAATAATACTCTTGGTTTGAGCTGGGACTTGGAATCTGAATATGTTCAAGTGACCCTAGGCACGCCTGTATTCACACCCTACACACTATTGCAGATTACTGAAGTACAAAATATACTTTATGAGTTATAAGCTAATAATATGTTGGCTATTAAGATCATTGTAAAATGCATGCATTAACGTTATGTATGAAGTTATTAATTTCTCTGGTATGATGCTACTAAAATGTGTTTGAACCAGACAGGTCTGGGGACAGGATAAATAGTGGGTTTTTTTTCCTTCCAGAGAAAGGAAAGGCTGATGCTTCCATCCAAACACAATCTAAGATAATGGTCAATCATAGTCATGTGATCATGATTTGGCATATGAGAAGCTGCAGGGACAGGCCAATTTGCACTGTAGAGAGCACAAAAGGGAAATAAACCAGAATTCAACTTTCTCCATCACACTCGCATAGTACCCTTCGTCACTGAAGGAGTACTGAACTTTGAAAAGCATACATTGCAAAAATGCACTGGACTATAAAAGAGTGGGGCAAAGAACCCCAAGTTATTTGTCACTTAAGATGATAAAGGATCCAAGCACTTTATACTTTGTGGAAGATCATGAGCAAGGTGGTAGTTGGCCACCTTGCTGGAAGGAGGTGTGATAAGAATCTTATCTTGAACCAAGACTGTAGTTTTGTTATAGTTTAGTAACTAGAAAGCATTTTTCACTTTTATTTGTTTGTAACCATTTCTGATTTTATCTCTTATACATGACCTCACTTAAAACATCTCTTTTTGATTAAATAAATTTCTTTTACTTTTTTCTAAAATCAATCCAGTGCTGTCTTTGACTTGAAGCAATTATTGACTCCAGTTAAAGCAACAAACTGCTGTGCTTTTGTCTCTTTAAAGAACCTTTCCTCTGAATGTTCCAGTAGAGGGCTGTACAGTTCAAGGTGGACAGTTTGGGGGAAATTTGGAACTGGGGCTGTGTTGGGGGGGTCACTTGTCTAGCAGTATCCAAGGCTGGTGGAGATCAGAGTGTGACTGTGGTATAAGAAGCAGGCTGCTGATGTCACAGTTGTTAAACCAAGGCTGCTCAACACACAAATACTGAATACATGCTTATATGCTGGTTGGGAGTATCCAGACAGGGAGCTGCAGCAGCAGAGCATTTTAAGGCACTCAAGGTTACAAGACAAGCAGTGACAACCTCTCACTGATCTTAACTACACCCCAGAATGCTACACTTCATAAATAAGTTAAGATATTTTAATTGCAGACAGCACTATCATTACATTGCAGAGACTACAACCTTGGGCTCTGATCTCATCAGATCTCACAAATTAAGCAGGCTGTGTCTGGCTAGTACTTGGATAAGAGATCTCAAGAGAAATCCCAGGGCACTACTGCATGTGGTGTCAGTGATTTAGCAGCTAGCATGGTTTTCTCTCTGAGCCTGCATCAAGCCAACGGCTCAGCTTGGCATTAATGCCCTCTATCAAAAAGAAGCAATATGCGAACACAGAAATGATTGCGTTTCGTTTGTAGATGAAATGATTGATAAATATAATTAGTTATAGCCTAAGGAGGCAGTGTTCAAATACATGTTATGGGTTTATAATCAGTGTTCAAGTCCAGAGATATGATTCTATATTTCTCTGCATACTTGAGGAACCATTTTTGACAATATATCTCCAAACTATGTGCGGGTGAAGCACTTTGGAGCTCTTCTGGTTGGAAGGCTTTGTACAAAATGTGAAGAGATCATACCACAGCCTTTTAACCAATATGAGTTGGAGTAGCTTTTAAAGATAAAAGGGAAAGGGGGCATGCCAGTGATGATACAGATGGGTTATTAAAAATGATAATTTTCCATCTGTCATTCCAAATCAAGATTCTGGATATCTGCGTTACCAAGCCTAAAGCAAGTGAACAGAAAATGCAGCATTAGTAAATACCACTGCCTGAAATGATGCTGAAGAGCAGAGATACTGTCCAGTAATAACAAAGCACCAGATGCTGTCCACTCCATAGCAGTACAATACCTGGCAGGGCTGAAGACATTGTACAGTGAGGAAATGAGGATTTTTTCCCCCTGATGTGTTTCAGAGACTACTCATCCGCTGAGACTGAATAAATCTCCATAATTTTGAATGCTAAAAATTCCCTGCACATTGTTTCTTACTTAATAAAGAGCTCACCATAAAGCTTCTGAACAGTTAGCTTGAAGTCTTTCCAAGGCAATTATAATCTTCCTGTGTTACAGCAACCAATTCTCCAAATGAGAGACCTAACAGGTGCCTTATAATAATTTCAGACCATCCTGAGTTTAGGGAGAGAATGTCTTCTTATACCACAGGTTTTCTTGATTTCTGACAAGGTTTTACAGAATCTAAGAGAAGTCTTTCACTTCAAATAATTCTTTTTTTCACGGCAAGTGAATGGTCTGGCTGTTAATTAATCAGGTTGGGCCTGGAGATATAAGGTTTAATTTCCAACTCTGTCATAGACAACCTGTGTGACTTTGGACAAGTTACTCAATCTATATCTGTCTCAATTCCCCATCTGTAAAATGGAGCTAACAATATCCAGGGTTAGAAGGGACTGCAAGAGTCATCTAGTCTAACCTCCTGCCAAAATACAGGAATCGTTGTATCTAAACCATCCAAAACAGATGTCTAGCCAGTCTTTAAAAAAAAAAAAAGAAACCATACACACTCCAGTGAAGCAGCTTCCATTACTTCCATAGGCAGTTTGTTCCATTGTCCTATTGCTCTTACAGTTAGGAAGTTTTTTCCTAAAATTTAATCTAAATCTGCTATGCTATAGTTTGAACCTCGTATGGCCCTCTGTGTCAAGAGAGAACAATTTTTTCCATCTTTTTTATGGCAGCCTTTCACATATTTGAGGATCGTTATGTTCCCTTTTAATCTCCTCTTTTCCAAACTAAACATATCCAGTTCATTCAGCCTTTGCTCTTGCATCCTATCCCTTTGATCAACTTTGTTGCTCACCTATGGATCCTTTCCAGTTTCTCTACATCCTTTCTATACAAAGATAACCAAAATTAGACACAGAACTCCAACTGAGGCCTAATCAGCACAGAGTACCATGGTACTATCACCTCCCATGACTTGTATCCTATGCCTCTGTTAGTACAACCCAAAATTGCATTTGCTTTTTTTTTTTTTTTTTTTTTTTTGCAACAGCATCTCATTGTTGACTCGTGTTGAGGTAGTGATCTATCAACTCCCAGATCCTTTTCAGCAGTGCTAGTGCCAAGTCAGTTAGCCCTCATTCTGTATTTGTGCATTGGGTTATTCTTTCCTAAATGTAGCACTGTACATTTCTCTTTGCTGAATTTAATTTTATTGTGTATGGCATAGTTCTCCAATTTATCAAGATCCCTTTGAATTTTAGCTCTATCATCCAAAGTGTTTGGAACCGCCCAGATTGGTGTCATCTGCAAACCTGATTAGTTTTTTTTTTATTTCTACATCCACGTCATTAATAAAGATGTTAAGTAACAGACGATCCTAGTATGTATGTGCACTAATACTTTGCATATTATGTGCACATAATAAAATAACACGGGCCATAGGACTTCCCTGAATGAATTCCTGTTTGAACTACAGCACTTTTTTTTTTTAATGAAAACATTTGTAAAGCAGCTCTCTGAAGTTGTGTGTGGCATGTTCTTGGGTATGATCAACCACGGAGAGCTAGTTGTGAGGCTTCTTATGATGGGATATTCTGCTGAGGACTCTTAGTGGGAATAACCTTTTAGGACAAATGAAATCTGTCCCTTATTATCTGGAAGGGTACTGTCTCACACTCACACATTTTCAGTTGAAACCAGTTCATTGAGTTTTTATCATTTAGCTCTGAACTCTTTCATTCTTTTACTCCATATCCATCAGTAAGACAAGGTCCTAGAAGAACTACCATATGTCCAAAACCAAATGGAGCAAAGCTTGAAAGGAACAGAGTGAGGGGCCAGACAGATAAAAATAAATATACATTTCATTAAATTTTAGTATAAATGTTGCAATATCCCATACAGTATGTCCACCAGCATGTATTCTTGCTGTTATTACGTAGTATGAATGTAGTTTGTGTCCAGAATGATTGATTTATAAAATATTCCAATATGTTATGCCAACTCTCAACACAGTAATAGGTATGTGGGATGTGTCCATAATGCCCTACTGCTTGTTTTGAAAAAGGCTATTGCTTCCTTTTTGAGTACCTCTGATAATTGGCAATGTTTACAGAAGCAGCCAACATTTTATATTAGAGGTTCCGGTGGGTGCATCATGTGCTGATTGCTTTCTCTGTCAATTCATTTTATTTGCACGGTAATGACACAGAAATGAAACTATCAAAAATACTCAGCTCATAAAATCTGAAGGAAGATGGACAGCCCATTCCAGGCAACCTAATAGTATTCCACCTTGATGGGATTAGTTCACTACTTCCCAGGAATCCCTCTAGTAACAAAACAAGGTAAGAGGCTGACATGAGACAAGAGTAGGGGTGACCCTTTCATAATCTGAATGCATCTGGATGTTGGGGCATTGCCCACCAGCTCACAGGCTGGGGTAAGTGTTAATTATTTTTAGTTATAGAGGCAGAATGGGATTTACACCTCACATGCCCCTAGGCACAGCATCTTTATTCCCCACCTGCCAGCAGTTGACCTTCATGTTTTCCACGCAGGGGAGGAAGGGTGATGGAGGAGCAGGTATAGCCAGGTCAGCTCCACACATGGGGAGGGTTGAAGAGGGAAAGGGGCTGAAAAGACTGGCTTGGTCAGCTCCGGGTAAGGAGAATGTGATAACCCCTGGGCTCCAGCTTCTAGCCTGCCCAGGGGGTGAGGCCTCAGTGAAAAAAGGAAGAGAAGGTCAGTGGGGCCCCAGGATAGAAGAGGAGGAGGAGGAGCAGGGCCAGATTTCTAGCGCTTGTGTGGGGTCCCCAAATTGGCCAGGTTGTGCATGCAGCTGCATAGCACCTTACCTAGTGCCATGACCGGTTCCATAATGATTTAGAAAGAAAAATGTCATCTACTAAATCACCCATACCACTTGCTACAGCATCATATTTTTTCCCCTGGAAGACTCCCATGTCCCTACCTACTGATTTCCATTCTGGGGTAGTAAATTCCACCACTTTTTTCATAAAACTATTTCACATCCTAATAGATCCTGCTGTCATCATTGGCTGAGCATCACTGGCCAAAAAGATGCAGCCCTGGAAAAAATCAAATTAATTTCTCAGCCCTGGAAACTGCATTTAAATCTCCCAATCCCTGCACCCATCTCCCCAAAATACCTGAAAAAAACCACTTTGTTTCCTGCAAACACATCTGAGTGAGGAGACACATTGATTGACCTTGTTGACAAGCAGTAAAATGCAACACCATTTATGTTGGGGAGAAATGAACATTGCCATTAAACAGAATTGAGCACGTTAGGAAGTGTGGATTGTGAGCCAAAGGAGAATTTAAATATTTCCAGAGTTGCCTATGCCTCCCTCTCCTCCAGGGATTTATTATCATTTGATGTTGTGCTTCCAGCCCTAATAAATTAAATAACAGGCTCACTAAATGCAGAACAATCAGTTGCTCCAATTATTTATATGAAATGTTATCCTTCCAACAAAAGGATGTTGTGATGTTCTATTACTTGGCAAAGTTTGCCTTCACAGTGTTTTGTATTTTTCCCCCTGCCACCTCAGTCTGAACTTAATGAAATCACTTAATATGTTGCTTAAATGGGCCTCCCATATGAAGCAATCAGAGTGCCTGCCTTCCTGGAATCTGTCAGTCTTGGCAAAAACACTTCCAAAGACAGCACAGTGAAGGCCATTAATCAACTGTGTTATTATTCTCAGATACAAGATACAAGCTCAGAGGCGTAGTGCTCATAGATATCATAGTCAATAATGCCAGGACCCTGGTATATGGCTCCCTCCCTTGAAAAAAGGCAGACAGTGTGAGAAACACCTATCCCCTTTCCACATCCTCTCTGCATAATGTAGGAATAGTGAAAATAAGTCATTGATCATCTAAACACCAAAGAACTGAACTTCGTTGGTTTTTTTAATAGTTTTACTTACTGTACTAAAGACTGAAGATATTATTCCACACGGCAAGCCAGACAAATAGTCTACGTGGTGCTATACTATGCATCTGGTATAGTGATACCAGAGCCTTCAAGGAAAGATGATGACTTCCTATAATTTAGGTGGCAAAATAATGCAATACAATATTATGAAAAGGAGGATCATTCCTAGGGCTCGGCAAATACTGATACCTCAAAAATTGTCAGTATTCACAAGAAAGGAAGAAAGAAAGATTTTTTTTTTTTGCTTATGTCTATGCTAATTTTGTTCTTGCTCTTGGCAAATATTCTACCAAATGAGTTTACTGAATGAAATCTTTGCTGAAAAGGAAAATATTTGCAATAAGAAATTTTCAGTTTATCTACTGTGTATAGTCATGCTTGAAACATGATTCCAACAGTAATGCTTATCCAATCAAGGAACAAAAACAACTCCTTGTGAACTCTGTGCTAAATCAAAATTAACCAAAATTTCTCATATTTTGAATATAAAAAAAAACCACAATATACTGTTCATGCTCAATTTGCAGAGCAGAAATTATCTGCAAAAATTAATCTTGAAATAATTTCAAATCAATACAAACCTACTTGCAATCTAAAGATGAAAAGGAAAAGAGGAGAAGTTTGCTGAATGAATTGTTTCCTCTGAATTATTCACCCAGCTCTTGTAATCATATCCTATATGCCCATTACAATTGTAAAGAGAAAACCCCAAGGGGAAAACATAAATTAGCTTATCATGAAGTATACTGTAAGGGTTGAAAAGTATCAATATTTTCTCCAGCACATGAGTTTGAATTTTCTAATTATGAATTAAACTGGGAAAAATTGTAGTCTTGAACAGTGCAAAACTTACTGGCTTCACATTTCTCTGCAAACCTGAAACTCAGCCCTGGTTTGTCGAAAGCTTTGTGAATCTTTTGAGTAAAACTGGGCCTGGTTTCATGCATAGGTAGATTCAATTTATGGCTCTTTTATAAATCAAGTGATGCTCAGTAGTTGTGACCGAGTTTTTATTTTAATGTTTATGTTTGTTTGAACGCTAGACTCAAAGTAAGCTTATGGGGTGCAAAGGTATGTGGATGAAAACTGAAAAAAAAACAAAAAAAAACACAAAACACAATTTTGTCTAATATCATGTGAATAAAACATGGCGAGTTTTGAATGGCTGTAATGCAAAATGTAACTAAAGTCAGTGTTTAGTCCTAGGATTAACAGTAATAGGACCTAAACCAATTTTCATTTTCCTTTATCATAATACTGGTCCTAATCTGACAAAGCACTTAAGAAGATGACTAGTCTCACTACATTCAGTTGGACTGCTTACGTCCTTAAATTTAAGGATGGGCTTTGTTGGATCATAGGCACTAGTACAAATACTAGCTTTACTAAAACCAAAACCCCAGGGTTTCCTGCATAATCATTCATACAATTATGCACCTCAAATGAACAAATTCATACAGTCAGACACAGTAGGAATGGGAAAAGGTCTATTAGATCATCAGGAATATCTTGCAAAAATATAGGATTGTTATTTTGCAAAAGTGCTGTCTCAATTGCACATACACAAATCAGTACAACAGGCTGAATTTTTTCCCCCTTTTAATTGTTTTGTGACTAGCTCTACAGCTCAGACACATATATGCACAAATTTCCAGCCAGATATCTTTATTCAAACATAATCTCTAGTTGTGCATACACTTGTGTAATTCACCATCAACTTTCATGGGCTTCTGACGTTTTGAAAATCAAGCTCTATATATGCAAAGATTTAATACTTAAGGCAAGAAACTATGACACAATCAGATTTTGGCACAATCTACAAACCGGATAGCTTTAAAAGTAGTCTCAAATGATAGAAATTAGTCTACATGAAAAGGAATTTCAACTGTATTGCTAGATAACCTCACATTTGATGCATCAGACACAGAAAGTTTATTTCTATCCCTGCATGGGATTTGCAAACCAAAGAGTTGACAACACACATGGAAAAGCAAATCCTTTAAAAAAAAACAAAAACCAAGATACTCTCTTTGTCCAGAAAGTAGTTTAGATTTTAGAGAACTTCATAAATTCATATTGTTTTCTCTGTCTGGATGAGAACCATACATTACCACCTGGGAGGCACCTTAGATGCTTTATTTAATTCAAATGTAGTACAGATGCTGGCAACACTGGGACATGAAATATTATAATTGACAAATTTTTTACTCCTATCCCCAGATAGCTGAAAGGGATCAATATTAGTTGTTTCTCTCAATCCAGGCGAAGTGTATGTGTGTAGCAAGAGATATACTGAAGATGATAGATGTGGGATGAATTTATTCCTCTGTTGCTCATTTGCCATAGATTATTTATCCCACCTACCACCAGAGTTTGTGTGTGTCTCAATGAATTATGTGCATCTTTGATACAGATACTTTCAAAATAGAAACATCCACTCTGGAGACAGAGATAGACATTGTCAGTGAGGCTTGTCTGATGCTATGAAGACTTCGGTCCAATGTGAATTTCAGTCAAGGCTAAAAAATAAAACCCATAAAGAGGAACAAGCTGGAAGGAATCTTACATGATTCCAAGTGCGTAGATTTTGAGAATCAGGAAAGTTGAGTGATTTCTAGAGACATCTGCTCATGAGATATGACCTAGGCTTTTATTGGAGGCAAACCCCAAGCGTGTCATATTGATCTTCCTGTTTGTCAGCATTTGGGAAAAGCCTATCCATTTTCATTGCCACTTGCCCTGGAGATATTTAAGTTCCTTTGCTTGATTTAGGTGCACTGCATTCATTTCTGAATTTTATAGATAAACCTTATTCTTCAGGAATGTAATATTTCAATACACTGGATCAAAGAAGGCCTCTACAACTCATCAATTTAATGAGGACTTTTTACTCATTTTTGAGAGTTTTTTTTTTTCATTCCTACCAAAATGAGAACAAGTGCCATAGATGCATTACAAAAAGAGGGGAGGGGGGAAAACGCTGGTCTAAATTAGAGGCAGAAATTAATCTAGTATGAGATCAAACTATGAGTATCATTCACAGGAAGAATTAATAATGAGCGATACTTTTGGCATTTAACCTTAAAATATGGACAAGCTATTTAAACAAATCCAGCAAGCAAACTCAATTAGTATAAAGAATTAATTAATGTAAGAGACCAGCCTATTATCCAAACAAAATATAAACTTCATTGCAAAAAACTAAGTTTATTACTGAAGCTCACCAGGAGCTTTAAAGGAGGGGGAGTTCAATTAATTTTTGAAGCAATTGTGCCTGAGATTCAGAGGAGAAAACCACTAACAACGAAAACCTGCAGCTCACAACATGCAGAATTAAAAATCAGAGTCCTCAGAAAATGCTGAAGTGAACTTCTTGCAGCCAGTGTATCAGGGTAATTTGCAAAGCAAGATGCAAGTTTCTAATCAGCATTCGGTTAGGTGAGCCAATATCCAGCATTTAAAAAAAAAAAAAAAGCACAAAACTGCCAACAGAAATAAAGAAGCAATGAATTTGCAATGGACTTTAGAATTCTTGAGGAACATTTGCTAACTAGGGAAACTCAGTAGTTGTGTTTACTAATCCTCAAAGTAGGCAGATAAGTGTTCAGAATAGTGAATTTTAATCACGTTTTTTACTACTGAATTGATCTGCAGGACTGAGGTAGATCACATACACCACATTTCAGCTATCTACAAGTTGGAGATATTTTATTTCAAAGGTGCTTAATTCATTCACGTGAGTCACCTTTTTTGGGATGCTCAGGGGCTATAGCAGTGCCAATTGTTCACAGGTTTACACAAATTAGAGATGGGGAAGGGTTTGAGCTCAGAAGTTCAGATTAAGTTTCAGGGTGTCTGTCTCTGGGGTTCCAGTTTAATATAAAGATGTGCCCTGTGAATGGGCTTAGTTACAGGGATCTACTTTCATCTTCAGAAAGGATCATTGTAATAATTCAGCCCATCGCTGGGTCTGTTGGATTACTCCTTGAAGTTTATTTTCTAGTGCTTAATGTTGCAACCAATGGGGAGGTGTAACTGGAGTGACACTCACCTTTCACAAGTGCTCCCTTGCCAGATGTGTGTCTGCACCTCTCTCAGTCTATGCAGACTCCTGAAAGTGGTTTCCCAAGCATTTTTGGTGACTCAGCCATCCAGCCAAGTCACACATGGTCCATGTGGGACACAAACAAAGCAAATGCCTGCCAGGGTAAACAGTTCAAAAGGGGGGGGGACTATCGCAATACCATTCAGTCTTTACACAATCTCTCTGTCTTTACACAGTCCTGGCCCTGGTATTGAGCCAACCCCCCAGGGCTTTCTCCCTGAAGACACAGTCTTTGCCCTCTCTCGGCCTTTCTCTGACTCCAGCAGAGTCACGAAATAGGTCAGGTCCCTTTCCCAGAGGTGTATCAATGCTCAGTGAGTTGCTGACTCTCTTCTTTAGTCCCCTCTCTGGGGTTAGATTCAACTCCCTCCTCAGGGAGTAGGCCACTCCACTTTTGACCAGTGGTGGGAACCCGGGCCCACCCACTACTCTGAGTCGCAATCTAGGGACCCTTTGAATAAGAGCCATGCACCACGGCATCCCTTTTAGTTTGTTGCTGTGTGGCTACAGTTCTTTGGACCACTTCCCCATTGCCTCAAGCACCTTCACCAATGGCCCACCAAGTTCCAGGAGCTCTCACTTGCTCCCCTGGTCCCTGCCAGCAACTGAGCTGTCCATGGTGCCTGCTCCCTTCAGTCAGTCAGGAGCACTGCTTTGGCTCCAGCAGGGAACTAACTCTGTTCTGAACTTGTAGATTACTTTATAGGGTCTGCAACCATCTGATTGGCTGCTCCCTGAAGTCTTTTCCTGATTGGCTGTCTCCTGCGCAGTGTCTCTAGATCACTTGGAGCACTTCGCTCCACTGCTCCTTTCTGGAATGGGATGAGGTAGGATCCTGAGGCCTCTGGGCCTAGTACAACCTGTCACAGGAGGCCATTGCAGAAACTGGTAGATCTCATTGTTAAGAGGTTTTGCCTGATAATTTGGCCCTGATTGTCCCTGTGGCTTGCATGAATATGTATGTTTTTAGTGGTGATGGTGGGGGGGGGGCTCTCTTTGCTCCCAGTTTCCATACCCTGTACAAGTGCCAGGGATAATCAGAATCCTTGAATTCAGGGGAGGGCAGGAAGTGCTCTCTCTCTTTTTCTTCCTTGGGACACAAATCATCCCAAAGAAAGCTATGACTAACTGGCACATTTCAGCCCTTGGTGATGTGCCGTGACGTACAGATGATTATAATGTCTCTTCCTTAGATCACTCCTCCCTCACTCAATTTATCAGTTAGCTAAGCTATATGGTATATATTTAGCTCTTTTAATCTTTGCTCATAAGTCATTCCCTCCAGTCCCTAATCATTCTTGCTGCTCTTTTCCACCTATTACATATTTTATTATCTGTCCCCACCATCTCTTAGATTTTCAGGTTTCGTCATGAACGAGTTCAACAGATAGAAATGTATGTCAAAAATCTGAGGATGTCTACTTGAAATCAACCTGGGAAGCAGAAATGTTGATTTTCCATTCCAGCTGCAATCTGATATTGGAAAAGACACCTCATGGCATGGAGAAGGTGATCTTAACTGTGTTAACAATACAGTAAAGATTAGAATCAAAACAGTCAATATCCATTCATGAGGTTCGTGGTCTGCAATAGAAAATAAATAGCCAGTCATATACTTTTTATCACTGTTATGAAAAGCCAACTGACTGTTGCTGATACGCATCAATAAAATATGTGCCAGATTCCTTCCACCAGTGATCTGGCTCTTGTCTGTAAAATACAGAGTAGTAAGTGTGGAATATCATGAAGTGTGATTGGTAGTCATTTGAATGAATCATACTAGTTAGCACTTCAGCATGCTTTATAAACATTAACTAATGAATCTATTTTAGATTGTGAGCTACTCAAAACAGGGGATGTGTTTCAATGGAAGATTATATTGTTAGCGCAATTAATATAAAATAATCCTCCCAACACCTCTCTGACATTGTCATTATCTACCTTTTAAAAAATATGTAACCTGAGTCACAGAGAGGTGAAGTGAATTGTTTCACAACAACAACAACAACAAAACAGAGTTCATAGACTCAGACTCTAAGGTCAGAAGGGACCATTATGATGATCTAGTCTGACCTCCTGCATAATGCAGACCACAGAACTTCATCCACCCACTCCTGTAATAGATCCCTCATCTAAGACTGAGTTATTGAAGTCCTCAAATAATGATTTAAAGACTTCATGGTACAGAGAATCCACCAGCAAGTGACCCATGCCACAGAGGAAGACAAAAAAATCCCCAGGGCCTCTGCCAATCTGCCCTGGGGAAAAATTCCTTCCCGACCCCAAATACGGATATCAGCTCATACTGCCCTGAGTATGTGGGCAAGACTAACCAGCCAGACACCCAAAAAGAATTCTCTCTAATAACTCAGAACCCACTCCATCTAACATCCCATCACAGCCCATTGGGTATACTTATCGCTAGTAGTCAAAGATCAGTCAATTGCCAAATTAGGCTGTTCCTCTGATGGTTAGAAGTCTTTATCTAATTTGAAGTCTAAACTTCCTGATGGCCAGTTTATGTCTATTTGTTCTTGTGTCCACATTGGTGCTGAACTTAAATACTTCTCTCCGTCCCTGGTATTTATCCCTCTAATGCATTTATAGAGAGCAATCATATCTCCCCTCAGCCTTCTTTTGGTTAGGCTAAACAAGCCCAGCTCTTTGAGTCTCCTCTCATAAGGCAGGTTTTCCATTCTCTGGATCATCCTAGTAGCCCTTCTTTGCACCTGTTCCTGTTTGAATTCATCTTTCTTAAACATGGGAGACCAGAACTGCACACAGTATTCCAGATGAGGTCTGACCAATGCCTTGTATAATGGTACTAACACCTCCCTATTTCTACTGGCAATATCTTGCCTGATGCATCCTCGGATTGCATTAGCTTTTTTCAAGGCAACATCACATTGTCAGCTCATAGTCATCCTGTGATCAACCAATACGCCCAAGCCCTTCTCCTCCTCTGTCACTTTCAACAGATGTGTCAGAACTTAACATAGAAACATAGACTCATAGGTCAGAAGGGACCAACATGATCATCTAGTCTGACCTCCTGCACAAGGCAGGCCACAAAACCCTACCCATACACATTTATAACAACCC
>ML675613.1:37445342-37731763 GCA_007922155.1 Mesoclemmys tuberculata
GAGATTG
The DNA here is from genome assembly GCA_007922155.1 of Mesoclemmys tuberculata. Taxonomy (NCBI): domain Eukaryota; kingdom Metazoa; phylum Chordata; order Testudines; family Chelidae; genus Mesoclemmys; species Mesoclemmys tuberculata. The sequence goes on from ML675613.1 coordinate 37,445,350, forward strand.
TCCGGTCCCTCCGATTTTGTCCCATCAAGCTGTTCGAGTTCAACTTGTTGACCCTGCCTCTCCCCTCCCTATGTGATGCCCAGATCTTATAGCAAAGGAGCAAAGAACAAGCTTGAGAGGAGATTGGGGAGAGATCCCAGAAATGAAGTCTTTGCACACACCTATCCACTCCACCTTACCGAGATGGCTGATTCCTTGGTGTAACAGTCTTGGAAGAAGAGGATAGAGAGAAAGCCCTGTTACAAATAGCTGGTCCATTGAATTGTAATACAAATTAGAATTATGAAAGTTTTGAATTAGGCTAGATGCCAGTAAACAGGTCAGATAGTGCACCCACTTAATATAAATGTGTGTATTTTGCCACAAAGGCAGAAAGAGTTATAACGAAGGTTTAAGGGAAATTTCATAAGAAATTACTTACTTACTTGAATAGGTCATCTCTAGAAATTATAGACGAAGGCATTTCAAAGGCCTGAATAGATGAAACCATTCGTTTTCTTAAGACAAACCACTCCTTATAAAACATATTTAGTGCTAGTGGAAAGTGAAAGACTCAGCCTGAGAAACTGAGGTCTTCTAGAATGGAGCTGGAAGAAAGGCTGTGTAAACATGTGCACATTGTTTTGCCAATGTACTTGAGCAACCTGAAAGTGAGGGAAACTCCGCACGACTCGAGAAACATGTTTTTGAAGAAAATTGCTCAGGTGCCAACCAAAATCACCAGCTGAGTAGCCAATCATTTGCACAGAGAGATTATAATACATGGAAGGTTTGGATATGCAAGAAGCTGCTGATTTCAGAAACTGGAAGATTCTAGATACAAGCATGTTGTAAAAGGAACAGAGGAAACTCCTAAGAAACTGAGAATTGGAGCAACAAGAACTGGAGTAGTTACTATTCACCATTTGTGTATTGCCTAGCACGATGGGGGACCCATTCTCTGGTGGTTCGTAAGCATTACCTTAGTAAACACAAATAAACAAACTGCTACAACAATAACAATAATAATAAATAATTCTGTTATGGATTCAGGGATCAAAGAACTGAGTGAATTATGGTTATGGTGAAAGTGACAATCAGGGCAATCTCTATAAAAAATGGTGCATCTCATGATAAAACATTTATTCTGGAACTTTCTAATTTTACCTGATTATTTTTGCTTTCTACCCTTGCCCACTGACTAAAGTTCAGGTTTAAAGTGCAGCATTTCTTGTGTGCCTCTGATTTTATTCACAAAGGATATTTGAGCACTACCAGAAAAAATCCTAAATCTTAGAGAATGAGGCTACAAACCTCTGAAGGGGTGAAGTTCAAATAGAAAAAAAAATTCTTTTAAATTAAAAAAAAATGAAAAAAAAATATTTTTATTAGATTATATAACCCCATTGCCTTTTACTCCATTGCCCCCCCCAAAAACCTGTATTTTAGGATTGTACTATTTTATAGTGTCCCTTTGAGTCAGATAGAATTGTGTTCCTCTATCAGACAAAGTTGCAAAGTTAGAAATTGACTATATTATACTTGCTCACTTTTGTTTATTTGTTGAGGCTATGTCTATACTGACAGTGGCAAATTTGCCACTGTCAGATCAGTCGTTCTGGTTTGATCGAGTAGCAGTGAAGACATGCTGAATCGATTTAGAAGTCGATCTAATAAAACCACTTCCAAAAAAAGTGTAGCACTGCATTGACAGGTACGCATTTTCTGTTGGCGCAGAATAGTGGAGACGGCACGTGAAACAGACATTACAAAGTTGATGGGAGTTACACAAGCTACGAAGATTGCACAACTCCTGTCGATTGCTGCCAAGTTTCCCAGTCAGTGTAGACCAGGCCTCAGTCTCAGTAAAGTCTACCCTTAGTAATGAAAGGGCTGCAGCTCCTACTCTAATGCAGGCAGTGAATATATTTTCATAGCTTACAGAGATAATAATAAATCATCTTAAAGTCCACGTTTATTAGAAATGACTGAAATACATTACAGGGCAGCAATAACTTCAATGGTTGGTTTACCAACCAGTGGGGTGGAATTAAAAATGCATTAAAATTTATACAAAGGAAAGTAAATAGCAGAGAGTTTAGATTGTTTTTGACATAGTTAAATGAACCATTATTTCTCTTTGTGTGGCTAATAAAATAAAATCCTATAGGATTGGAGAAACATTCCATTTTAGAAGATGAGAGGTGCAAAAATCCATTATTAATTAAATTTACTACTTGTCCCCCACATTGCACATCAGTGATGCATTTCAGACAGAAGAGTGCAGTGAAAGGTTCTTCTTTCTGTTCCCCTAGAGAATTTGCTACTCCCCTGAATTTTAGCAAATCGATTTTGTTCAGCCTTTCAGGAGCAAGTGTAAAACAAAGAAACTCATTTGCACAGGAAAAGGAGCTGACATACAGTAATAATAATGACATCTCACAATTATATATCTCTTTACTTCCCTGAGGATTCCAAAGTGTGTTTTAAACCATGGGCCAAATTCTCTTTCACAGTCAGAGGTGCATAAAACAAAATATAGAAAATGAACTGTAGGGGTCTGAGATATTTTGACTGTGCAAGACGAATGTTAGGTAACACGGAGGACAAACTATTGATCTCTAATAAACCTTTAAGTCTTAATTCTCCTGTTAGGAGATCATATTAGAGGTGAAACTACACCGTCTTTCAAGGAAAATATGGGATTCATTGTATCTCAAGAGGGTACAATGCCTCCAATAGTTGCTCAGTGCACAGGGGGACCATGTTAGTGTGCCACTTCTTAGGAGAGTGTAGCACGCACTCTCTACTCCTTCAGAGGTGCCAGAGATACTATAAATCACCATATTGGCTACTTCAGGTAAGCATATGCTTAACAGAAAGAAGCCATCTGTACCCTTTCCCCAACTAGAGTCTGCACATAGGTAACTACACTTCAGTTCATTCAATTTTCAGGAATTGTTTCAGTCACCTCTGAGGTAAAACATGGAAACGGTTCAACACTTCAGATAGCACTAAGGGCAGAAAATGTGGGCCTGATTCTTCATTTACCCTGCACCTGATAGTCACTTACACCAATGCAATTGTAAAACACTACTGTTCTGATTTGTAGCATTTACTACACTCACTTTGCACTATGTAAAAGACTACACAAAGTGCAGGGCAACAGATAATCAGGCTCATTATATCCAGTGGAAAGAGCAAGGGAATTTAGAGCAAGGGAATGTAATTAGCCAATTCGAATTTGGCCAGGGCACTAAGGTTATCACCCTGACTTCTACAAAGAGAATCATTGGTTCTCGAACCACAAGTTGTCATGACCATCTCTAACTTCATTTCCAGCTGCACAGCACCCTGTAACAATATGCTGGTGAACTGGTTCATATGGACTCAAAAGGGAAAATGTTACCCATGATATTAATATTATCATGTCTTCTAACAGCCTGGGTTCCCTGGGAATCTCTCATCCAAGAATTGTTCAGGCTTGTGTCTACTTTGCCTGCGAGATTAGGCCTGGTGTGTAAAAAAGCAATGTGTTGATGTTTTATTGCACCACAAGCCAGTATGAAAAATAGATTGCCAAATAATCAGTAACACACCAGTTACAACAAAAATTATCCAGTGGTGCATCCAACCCTTCTTGTTGGTGCAGAAATTATTACAACTCCGTATAATAATCCATTTGTCAAAACTAGATCAGACATTACTACTTAGCAGAGCCCCTTTTAACCCAAGTCATCATGTGTGTGTCCTCCATGTTACTGTAGCCAAGACTCAGGCAACAGCTCTATTAGGTGAGTTAAAATGGAAGCGTCTTGCACTGGCTGAATTACCAAAAGGTGTGCTGCCAAGGTTGTCAACAGTACTAAAAAGCATGGAATGTTTTTGCCAAAGGTCTGCCCTCAATGGAATTCAATATATTTTCATTTTGAATCTCATCTTGGAATCCAAGTAGGGTAACTCCCATCCATAGCACTGAATAACGCCAGTTACATATTCCATGTTACTATCTAATGGGTGACTCACTTACTTTTCCCCCCACTCCATCTCTGACTTTCCCTTGGCAAATGAGCAAACACAGACAGCTGTGAAAATTCTACACAAAACAAGGCCTGTACCTTCCACTAATAAAACTAGCCACATTGATACAGAAGGCAGTGTTTAATCAAGAGAAGCCATGATGTGAATATTGATGGCCGGGAAGATAGGATCTTTCACCCAGAGAAAGAGGAATGGATGAAGTGAAAGCCTACATTTCACTTATTGTACATGCATCTACATTAATTACTGCACATACACCAGCATATATACACGCAAGCATTCATTCTCTTCGTTACCAGAATACACCTAAATAGTAGTGCCCAAATAAATTCAAATAAGGCATGAAAGGCTGCTACTGGCCAGCAATAACCAGATCCTTAGAGGTTGATTTAATGTTGGGAATACAATCCTAAATAGTAACTGCATGTTTGTTTTGTTTTTATTTAATTTCATTGCAAAATCAGTAAATAGAGCAATAATACAAAGGCTATATTTAGAGAAACAGTTTGTAGTTGCCCTGCAGAATTAAATCTACTGTAATAAGTCTGCCAAACAAGGATGCTGGATGCAATATTTAAAAGGAATAGAAAAATTTGATATTGTTCATATACCGTTAGCCATGCTAACTAAGTTAGTGATAAGGGTGTTCTGGCCACTGTTGGTAGACTGGATACTGGGCTAGATGGACCATGTGTCTGACCCAAAATGGCCATTATAATGTTCTTAAGGGTAACTCATGTTTCAGGTGATAATCTGATTAACCTGAGGAATTGTCCCAGATTGAGGTGTCAATAAAGGAAGTTAAGAAACAAATTGATAAATTAAACAATAATAAGTCACCAGGACCAGTTGATATTCACCCAAGAATTCTGAAAGAACTCATATGAAAATACAGATCTACTAACAGTAGTATGTAACCTATCATTTAAACCAACTTCTGTAGTATATGACGGGAGGATAGCTAATGTGACACCTAAAAATATCTGCAGAGGCAATCCTGGTGATAAAAAGCTAGTAATCCTAAACTTCAGTATCAGACAAATTGGTTGAAACTATACAAAACAACAGAGTTCTTTCAGACACACAGATTAACATGATTTGTAGGGAAGAGTCAACATGGCTTTTGTAAAAAAAATCATGCCTCACTAATCTATTAGAATTCTTTGAGGGGGTCAAGAAACATGGGGACAAGTGAGTACTTAGATTTTCAGAAAGCCTTTGACAAGGCTCTCCAAAGGCTCTTAAGCAAGCTCTCCAGTTATGAGATAAAGCGGAAGGTCCTCTCCTGGATCAGTAACTGGTTAAAAGACAGAAAACAAAGGGTAGTAATAATTAGTCTGTTTTCAGAATAGAGAAAGGTAAAAAATAGTGTCTCTCAGGGATCTTTGTTGGGGCCAGTTCTGTTCAACATATTCATAAATGATCTAGAAAAAGGGGTAGTCAGTGAGGTGGCAAAATTTGCAGAGGATACAAAATTACTTGGGTAGTTAAGTCCAAAGCTGACTGTGAAAAGTTACAAAAGGATCTCACAAAACTGGGTGTCTGGGCAACAAAATGGCAGATGAAATTCAATGTTGAGTAATGCACATTGGAAAACATAATCGGAATATACATCCAAAATGATGGGGTCTAAGTTAGCTGTCATCACTCAGGAAAGAGATCTTGGAGTCATTGTGGATAGTTCTATGAGACCATCTGTTCAGTGTGCAGCTGCAGTCAAAAAAGCTAACAGAATGTTAGGGACCATTAGGAAAAGGATCAATAATAAGACAGAAAATATCATAACGCCACTATATAAATTCATGGTATGCTCACACCTTGAGTACTGCATGCAGCTGTAGTCACCCCATCTCAAAAAAGATATATTAGAATTGGAAAAGATACACAGAAGGGCAATAAAAATGATTAAGGTTATGGAACAATTTCGATATGAGGAGAGATTAAAAAGACTGGGACTTTTCAGCTTGGAAAAAAGATGACGAAGAGTATATGATAGAAGTCTATAAAATTGTGAATGGTGTGGAGAAAGTGAAGAAGAAGGTGTTATTTACTCCTTACATAACACAAGAAGCAAGAGCCACCCAATGAAATTAATAGGTGACAATTGTAAAGCAAACAAAAGGAAGTACTTCACACAAAGCACAGTCAACCTGTGGGATACTTGCCAGGGGATGTTGTGAAGGCCAAAACTATAACGGGGTTCAAAAAAGAACTAGATAAGTTTATGGAGAATAAACCCATCTATGGCCAAGATGATCAGTGATGCAACTCAATGCTCTAGTTGGCCCTAGCCTCTTATTGCCAAAAATGGGGAGTGGATGACAGGGGCTGGATCACTTGATTGCTTGTTCTCTTTATTCTCTCTGAAGCACCTGGCATTGGCTGCTGTTGGAAGACAGAATACGAGGCTAGATGGGCCATTGGTCTGACCCATTGGTCTGACCCAGTATGGCAGTTCCTACATTCATGGTTTTCTATTAAATCAGTTGATGGGTTTAATCCAGGTGCTTCTCAGCAGGCATCCTCCCCTCTCAAGGGCAGTTTCAGAAGGCTGGACTACATGTGACCTGGTCATGAATAAGCTGAGAAGTGGCCCCTTCAGGCCATAGCTGAGGCACAATTTTCTTATTTGGACCTTACTAGTATTAATGTCTTTTTCACAGGCATGTTCCCCCACCTCCCCAGCATTTTTAATATTCCCCAGTAAAAATGAACATTTAACCTTTGATTGAATGGCAGGGTCAGAAAGAACAAATGACTCTAAATAGTCATTACATTTTCTGTTATAGGACCAATTAAGATTTCCAGATGTCAGCATCTAACGTTGCTGTTCCATTAAAAAGATTGATATTGAGATGCACTGATCCGTGTCAGAACTACTTTAGAGGGAAAAAATGGACAGAAATGATGATAATTGCCAAAGAATGTCAAATCATTAAATAAAAATATACAAGGAGGAAAAGTGAAGCACATCTCCTGGTCAGAGTCACCATCCTACCCTCTGAGATCTCATTAAATCCAAACAAGTTAACTGTTGCCATCACTTTTTATTACCTAGACCTTTGACCATCTTTGAGCAGAAAAGGAAGACACTGTAGAACAAGTAAAGAGCTCACAAATACTCTTTCAAACCAAATGACTAAAGGATCAGGATGCGCTGATAATACACAGGATGGGAGGATGCTCTTTTCCAGTAGTGTGGATTCTTTCTCCTTTACTTTGGTCTTTTTAAGAGACAGAGAAAACAAACTGAAAAGTTGTTTGAAAAACTACTTCAGAATGTAAACTACAAAATACTTTGTGGCATTGGGAGCTGAGGGTTCCCAGCACTGTTCAGAATTAAGCAATAATAGATTATATAGATAAAATGCTTAAGAAAATTTCCCTTTGTAATCTTGAAATAACATTTGTAGGACATTTCATTTTATTTTATTTTTCAAACTTTGCAATTCACATTTTAAAGGTCACCAGATTAAAAATTATGTCTCTGTGAAACTTATTTGAAACCTAAAATGATTTAGACCGAATCATTAAAGAAAACTATTTACTCTCCTTTTTCGCTTGCTTAATTTACATATTTTATAGCACTTTTTTGTTTTGTCAGTTTCACTTTTTCCCCCTCTATATGTCGGGTCAATTTCCTCTGTTTATATGATTTTTCACAGGGCTACAGGGAAAAGAAAGATAAGAGAATGTGGTTGTAAAAGCACAAAAATGGCCAGAAAAGTAATTTTACATTTGCCTCCAATTTAATTATTGTTTTCATTACTGACTTACATCAAGACAATAGTGACTTTTTAAACATTGGAAGTAAATACATTTTAAAGAAAACTGGTTAAAGATCATGCCCAAGTCCTGAATTCATCTTTTTTCCTCTACAACAATTGATGCCATCACTATACACAATTCAGAGCAGCCTTCTCCAGTTTCCTTGCATTCCTTAGCTACATAGTGAACAATGCTTGGGCAGGTTGAGAGCTGAGAATACTGCTTTTTATATGAAACATCTGCATTGTACCATAATTTGGAATGCCAACCCCAAACCTAAAGTTAATCTGTTTTGGTGTGTCTTGTCATAAACCTGGTTTAAGAGCTCTCTGATGCAAGGACTGACTTTCTGTTACTTGTTTGGACAGTTTGGAGCACAAGCAGTCCCTGATCTTTGACTGAGACCCCAAGGTATTACTATAATGCAAATAAATAAAAATAATAAATCCTGTATTCATTTAGCTGATTTTAAGAGTTAGCAGTAGCAACAATGGGAGACACTCAGAAAGCTAAACTCCAGTCTTGCCCAGGGTAAACCTCTTGTACTTCAACTTGATTAAAATGGGGATAAGTGTTCAAACCATGATTGTGACCTTAAATCAGAAATATATTATTTTTTGAGTACAATGAACACTATGAACATTAAAACATTCAATCCTCATTAGTATAGTACATTTTCTCTTGGGGAAAACAAACTGAGAATAAAAAGAGAACAATTATCTTTTCATGATCAGCTATTGGATGTCATTGACAGTTGAAATAACAGATTTTCCATGTTTCCCTCTCAATACAATTTTTATGTTCAGACTGTAACAATAAAATAGCTGATAATTAAATCAAAATGTCCCTGAGAACAATTCCGTTTAAAAAACTATTTTTCTGTTTTGCTTTGCAACTGCGTCCATTCACTCCAGTGATAAGCAGCTAAGGAGATGTTTTTCTAAGCAATCCTTTGATTAATGCACTACAGCAAATCTTTAGCATTGATGGGAATTGTCTGCATGACTATTTTTGGTGAAAATGTGTGGAAAATTTAACCCTTTAGAGGCCATGACAATTCAGGTGAAGAACAACCTTCCCAAACCTTAGAGATTCAATAACCTAAGGAAATAGGACTTTCTATACTCAGAGTTCAAGCAAAAGAGCTTTTTACAGACAAGAGGTAAATATATCAAGTGCCTAAGTGACTTAGGAGCATGAGTCCTATTTTCAAAACTGACAGTTTCCTAAAAGTCTAACAGCCATTGACTTTCAATGAGACTTTGGCTACAATGGGAGTTCTCATATTTCTACTTGGCACTTATGTACATCTTTAGGCATCTGAATATTTTTGTAAATCTGGCCCTTGTCACTTTTGAAAACATTTCGGGCTTCTAAGGAACTTAGGTGTTTTTGAAAATTTTATCCAAGATTCAAAAGTTGGACTTTTCACAGCCAGGACTTATTCAAAGTCTAAAATTGCTTCTCACAGTCTATCTTTCCCTTCTTCTTGGTTGGGTCTTAGTTTGACTCATTTGCAAATTCTTGCCTGTTGATCAGTAAAGCACTAGAAACCCCACTTAGGCTATGTTAATTGTATTAACAACAAACACATAGGAATCCTGACACAGAATGTTGAGTATGTATTCAAAATTTGCTGAGTGAGGACGGAGAATTTCCTGCTATGTCATAACATTTTCTATTATTGCAGGATAGGTATCCTGCTTTCTTGCCAAAACAATAAGGCACGATGTGCCAAAGCTCAGTCTCTTCATATTTCTGCCATAGATATTAGAGAGAAAATATTTTACAATGTTAGATGCATGCAACACCTCACTTTAATGAGACTGATTTGAAAAGCTCATGGGGGTTGATGGATCCAAAGTTCCTGGGCTGGGTGGCTCTAGTGTAAGCCTCCCACGGTTTTTATTACTCTTTCTAAGTGAAAGTTTTTGTTGCAGAATTGGTTGAAGAGAGAGGTTGAGCCGGGGGGAATGATAAGGAGCATTTATTTGGTTACAGCTTCTAGTCTGCTCGTTCCCCTTTGTCACGCACGTCCAACAAAGTGAGCCCCGAGTTCACTGCTTTACAACTTTTCATCTAAAATAATATGTAAATATACACACTTCTACAATGCACCATAAAATCCCTATTTGGTGATATAAATGATTATAAAATGAATATTAATGGCTAGGGGAGGGGCATAATTATATCTGCCCGTTTGTTATTTCCCACAAAGCTTGCATAGCATATACATTTATCTTAACAGCAGGAATGGCCATGAAGTCCCTTAACAAACTAACAAGGGAAGAACTAGGGGGAGAGATCCCGGGCCTTCCCTAACAGACATACTGCCTGGGAATGAAGAGATAACACCCTTTTACCACATTCTTTGTCTAGGTGGTGAGAGGAGGAATAGAAGGGAGAACACAGCCTACTCATATTATGCCCTCGTAACCATGGTACCTATGGGGTGGATCTGCCCTGCTCCAGCCACTGCTAGAAAATTGCTCTGATATGCTTCCTCTGTCCCTAAATTCAAGACTAGAAAGTTGATGTGGTTTGCACACATTTATTGCTTGTGTAGTACATGGCCTTTTCAGCCCAAGTCAGAGGTCCCACGGAGGACAATTTGTGTCCAAAGCCTGGGCCCAATGCCTAGCCCCCCAGGAATGTGGCCCAGCGCTGAAATCCTTTGTCCCTGATCCCACAGTTTTAAGGTGTGGGGATTGAGTCACTTATTATTGTGACACATCCACTCCCTCTTCATTTTTAAGTGACTAACATTACAAACCTGAAATCCCTGTGTTCACTAATATTTCAGTAAGTGTCACTCTGTGTTCCTTATTTGGCAGAAAGGCCCTTTCATGAACCACTAATAGTTCTTTGCTAAAGAAACATACTATAATTTGTGTTTCCAAGAGTAGCAACCCCATGAGAGGGGGATTCAGCAAACAATGGCACAAGTTGTATACCCCTCACTTCAAGTAAATTGCAACTGGATACGGTTGGCAACTAAACATGCAGAAGCCCTTCAGTGTACACTCTTTTCTCATCTGCCTTATACTTCCTCACCAGCAACGTCAGATGTTTCAATGTCTGCAAACATTGAATATTTAGAGTCTTTCTCCTGAAATCAAATATATGAAGTAAAAATAACTTTTGCTTCCATTCAGGCCTTGGTTTCATCCCAGTGTGGAATGAGAAATAAAACTGAAATCTCAATTTTCAAGGGACAGGAAAACCATTTCTTAGGCAGCTCTAGTTGTGTTTTAAAAGTGTATTGAATATTCTTAAAAATATTTTTTTAAGATTAAAAAAGGATTGAGTGAAAGATTCTCGAGGCAGGGATTTTGTCTTCATAAAGATCTACAAAGCGTCTAGAACGTCACTGGTGCTACACAACTAAAAACAATTAAATTGAAAAAATAATATACATATCAGTAATAAGTTCTGTGCAATATAATGGATAAACCCATCTTTTTGCTATTTGATATCTGTAATATAGTCAATAACCAAGTTGGCTTGTCATTTCCAGCATTACAGGGTCCTGCCTATTGCCAGACATACTCAACATGCCATTATGGCTCCCACTATTTTTGATGTGGTGTAGAAACAAAAGGCAGATGAATGATAGTGTTATCATTTGGTTTATTCATTTTTTTCCATCTTCTATCAAGAACATGAAGTGCTATCAAAGTAAAGTGAAAAGATACTGGCTGACCCAGTCAGTGCTAGTCTTTCCTCACAATTTTGCCCAAAAATAACTGTAAAGAAGCAACTGCATGAAACAGACATCTTTTTTATCTGACATGGTGAGCAGGACAGAAACTTTCATATCATCAGACAGAGACTTATTGTCCTGTGGTCATGCTGGCAGAAATCACATTAGCGTAAAGTAGAGTCATCCCTATGCTTTGTGAGGAAAAATGTCTCTTTCATCTTAACTATAAGCATAAGGTTTTTCTAATATAAGGGATTTTTTGGAGGAGAAAGCAAAGGAGGTTTCAAAGATTATTTTTAAAAAATAATTTAAAAATAGCAATATCATTGGGTTTTTTAAAAAGTTGATTCACCTGGACCTCTTTTTCTCAAAATGCAGAGCATTTGCTGTTCTCTATTGATTCCAGCTAGAGTTGTAGGTGCTCACCAACTCTGAAGCCCAACATGTGTCAGTGGCCACTTTTGGAAATCTGAACTTCAATCTTTTGTGGGGGGAAATTCATTCCTGTGCAAAGGTAAAGCATAAGAAGTGCATTCCACTTAAGTCCTAAGTGTGTTTTTAAGTGGTGCACAGGCCTTGCACAGATGCTCTGGTCAAAGTTGAATTTCACCCTTTGTGACTCATTTCATCCCTGAAAAAATTAGGTATAAATAGTTACCTCTCCAGACAGTTGTGAAGTTTGCTCCTTTAATGCACATGGCACTCCCCTATGCACATGGCCTTTAGCCTTTGGTGTACACGGTACCTTAGATTTCTGCACCCAGCACTCTAAGTCTCTGCACTCAGACCCCTGGGCCACAAAGTTCACAGGGGTCACATATAACACTCTCAACTAACTTTAATGTTGAAATGCTTTGAGGTTCTCACATGAAATGAGCCGTCTAAATGCAAAGAATTATTATTAGGTATGCACCTAGAAAATTTAGGTTTAGTTGTGGATTTTGTCTTGAATCTGATAGATGTGGCCACTGGCCCAGCAACTAACCAGTTCCCCTCTGAGCTTCATGGGAAGTATACCCTTCCTCAGCCCTATATGGTACAGTATATAGCCCCCATCTTGCAAGCCAGACAATGTCCTAATCATGTGCAAGGGGGAGGACACAGTGGAATTTCAGAAGCTGGTCTCCCCATTGTACAACTACTGATAGTACAGGTAGCCACTGTAAAAGGGTAAGGTGGGGGGAGTAAGGAGGCTGTTCCACAAACTGATCCTAAACTCTTGATTTCATTATTTTCAGGAAATCATCATTCGACTCTTCTGTCATTGGTCAATAATTACATAGTTTTGTATTTTGGAAAAACCTGTTAAATGATGGAAACAATCATTTAAAAGCCCTCAGGCTCTAAAGCTATTGGGCCAGTGTTGTGATTCTCTCTTTCCATTCTGTTTCATCACTGGCTGCATTGGGTTATTAGTTCACATTGTTGTCACTTAAATAAGGGTTACTGCATAGAAAAGTCACCATAGCCTTTAAATGTAAGCATTTAGATGATCCTGGGAGCAACAAGGCAGTATTATCTAAGCCTGGACCTTGGTTTATTTCTGCTGTAAAAGTAAAGATATACCGTCAAGCCAAAAGGCCTGGGATGTTGTGATGATGAGAGAAGTTGATTAATGCAGCTGCTTATCTGTCTTCCCTTAACATTTTCAGTAGACTTGCTTTGCTTGTGTGTGGGCCCTGGCAATGGACCACACAGTGGAACAGGATTTTGGTATTACCACAGATTTTTGAAGAAGGAACAAAGTACTATTGCAACATATGCCCTAGGACCAGTTGGATGGACTACTGAGAGTTCACAAAGGTAACAGTAGTAATAACAATAAATAATTGCAATAGCTAATGCACTGGACATTCATGTTACAGCAATTTCTCATACACACCTGTCTGAATTTGTGCCATCCATAAAAATAATTTATATTTCTATTTACCTTCCTTGTAAAAGAGATAAACATCATAAGGCAAAGTATTTTCTGAGGATGAGTGAATGGGCCATTGAGCTCCCAGATTAGCATTATTCTTAAAGAAAGGGCCAAACACCAGATTCCGGCTAATCCTTGCCCCAGTGAACAAGGAATGCTGAAGGTCTCAGAGTCCCTTTGTTTAATCACATCTAGAGATGGGTGAATTTTTTCAGTATAAACTTTTTTTTCCTGCTGGAAAATGCAGATAGAGGTTGACCGAAAATTTTTGTGAATCCAGGGCAAATTCATCAAATTTCTTAAATTTATAATATATAATCCAGGACAATTGAAATGTTTTATTCTGACATTTTCCAAATTAAATGCTTTGACTTGTCAATTCAAAGTTACTTTTTGTTTAGAATTTTACTTCAATTGTTTAAAAAAAAATGTAAAAACCTTGAAAACAAGTTTTGCTTATCCTTTATTTTGTTTACATGCCTTTGCTGTTCTTTCTTAGGTGGGGAGGGTCATAGGAAGTGATTTAGGGAGACAGCTACATAACACTCCAACTTGCAAGACTTAGCTGTCTCCATGCGGCCCTGGATTGGAGCCCCATGAAGAGGGTGGGTCTGGGTTCCTCTACACCACCACCTGATGAGATGAAAAACCGAAACTGAATCAGAGACCCAGAACTAGGAATACCTTATATTCTAGAGAGTCCTGACTCTAGAATTTTGGCCAGGTGAGGCCTGAAACCCCTTGCCAGACAGTGGAACTAGCCTTAGTTGGATTCTTTGGGTACCCTGGAATGGGTGGACACAACTTGTGCCCAGCTGTAGGGATGAGTTACAGAAAATGGGATAGACCACAGCAGGGCAGGGATGACAGTCAACAGGTGGCACTAAGACTGAAGAGCACCTAACACTCCCTTACCGGTGAACTAGGTAGTGCCAGAAGGGGTGAACAGCACACAGCAACACTACAAAATAGTTAAGTAGAGAAAATGAAGCCACACAAGTTTCCTGCTTGAAAATACAGAAGACATATTTTTAGGGAGTCAGAATATAATTATTAAACAAGTTGAAATTTGGCCAGGACACTGAGGTTAATTTTAAAAATGGCATAGAATCTTTAATATACTCAGGTGGTGGCCCTAAGGCCTTGATTTTATGTCTCATCCGGAAGACACACATTTACTAATATTTAAAAGAGAAATTATTTAATAAAACCACAGAAGATTTATTTTTAGTCATGCAATTTAACATTCCAGAGCATCAAATATGAATCAAACCTACTTAATGTCATGAATCTTATGTTAGAAAGAAGGGTTGAATCAGAACTAATTTTGTTTCTTTGTCTGGCTAAAAAAATAAATAAAGAAAATTTGAATACCTGACAGTCCAACACCATATGTTGTAACAAAATGTCCAGGCCCATCAATCACCAACCAGCTTTATTTATGCAACACATTAATGGACACATTTACTGCAGCCATGCAGCTGATCAGCAACATATGCTGCCCCATTCATGTCATTATAGAATGTGGCATGAGTACACACATGCAAGATGTGTGCTTCAAGTGATTATCTGATTAAGGTCACAGGGTATTCTAAAAAGGAAATTCTTCCACTTCTTAAAAGGAAACCTGCAACTTTTTCTGTCATTTGGGAGAGAGGGACTGGAGGGAAGGAAGAGGTAGAATGTGTCTGATGACTCTCAGTTCACTATCTAACCTCTTATATGCTTTAAGGAATATTACATACAAGTTGATCCTTTTAAAAAAACAAAACAAAACAAAAAAAAACCCAACTGTGATCCTGGATGTGAATCAGAAAATGATGCTTAGGTGCCTGATTTTGTAGCCCCTCTCTGTTATCATGATTGATATATCATGATGGGGTTTTTATGATTATTATTTCTACAGAACAACATTTTCCTGTCTGAACAGCTAAGTGAATGCTTTCAGCATGTTTCTTCTGTGCTTTTTCACAATATGACATTGTTTCTGAGTTGGAGACCCCACAGACTAGGTAAATTATGGGCAACGGAAAATGCATGCAAAATATAGGTGCTCTCTCTTTCTCTTAGAGAGGTCACAAGGTTAACATTTTTGGCCATCATGTAAAGGATGAGCTTTGAGGTGTAGGAGAAAGCACAGATGACAGAATGAAGATAACAGTGAGAAGAAGATTCAGTGTTCATATTTGCACTCTTGAAAAATATAGCAGCAGAGGCAGCGAGAAATTGGTGTACTGTCACTTTTGAGCAAGGATGTCTAAGTTACAACTGACACTTTGCCCACACAAGTAATAGCAGCTAGGCCAATTAGATAAAAGAATAATAGAAAAATAGAAACATGTAATTTAATTTAATTCAATTCTGAACACAAATTTGTTCTCAGTTGTAGGAATCTAAATCCTGTTGCACCTAACAGAGAATAAAACATGACAGGAAGGAACAGAGCATGAGGGAATCAGGAACCAAGAATGTTTTTTTTGTTTGTTTTCCAAAGTCTCAGTGTAGCTAAGAGAAGAGGACAGAAAAATTTTAACATGCGGCATAGCCCCTAAAAATGGCATTGAATCGGATCCAACTCCCAATAGAAAGCTTTCAATGGGAGCTCAGTCAAACCCACTGTGAGCTTCCAGATTATAAGCACTCTCAATGACGCCCACTAAAATGTCTGCTCGGTTTTCAAGTGGGAAGATATTTTTCTGTCTGCAGTCATTACAAATCCCACCTAAAATCTGTGTTCACCTGTGTTCTTTCTATTACTGATATTCTGCAGTGTGAATTTAATGGATACTTTCCTTAGTGCATGAGACAGATAGAGCCCAGTTTACCCTCAAATAACTATTTGCTGTGCAGAACTAGCAAGAACGAATACTGTAAATGGATCAGTAAAATGCTGACAAGTAGGGATGAGTTCAAGATGCACTGGGAGCAGTTTAGTTAAGATGAAAAAAAAAGGTACCATTTTTACATAACTTTTGTTTTACCATAACCATATTTAACTTGACTCCATCCTTTTAACATCAAAAAGGTGGAGAAAGAGCATGGACAAAGCCATGTATTGGTCACAACCTTCCATTACAGCCTCCAGCTTTTGACTATTTCCTCAGTGTAGCTTGTTTTGAATTTACTAAAATTGAATTAATCTGTATACGGCTTTAATTTGGTCTCTCAGACTTGAACTAGATACAGTGGCCGGGGAATGCATTTCAAACCAAAATTGGCTGACCAATAAGAAGGCAATTTTCCCTTCTACTTATAATTGTTTTCAACAACATTTCCAACTGAAGAGGAGGTCCTGAGTCTGACCAAGTGGAAAGTGTTCTTTAGTAACATATACAACACCTGACTGTCATTGGTTCACCGTTACCATTACAAAAAATTATCAAAAAGTTACACAACTCTCTACTGTCCTGAAATGGGGTGCTTGAATTACTCTGATTTTAAAGATGATGGGAAAATAAAATAAAGAATTCTGGATTTAAAGTTTCTAGACATGTATATCATTTATTCCAGGATACGTCCTTTCTCCTTCATGAGCCTCAGTAGAAGCCCATATGTGGGATGCATTGTACAATACTTTGGGGGTGATATATACTGGTCTAACATATTTTAAACGGTTCCTAACATGTGGAACAAGACATCCCAGAATCACCACTATTTAGCTGAGGGATTCCTTGCCAGATCCAATGCCTTTGTCTCTGATCTGCTGTTGAAGTGGATTTGCTAAGCCACTTGAAACAGTCATCCTCAGAATAATTTATCGCCTCATAAACCAGTTCACCAGGTCCTACAAAAGACTCCTATGAAATACTGCAAGAAATAATGGCCAGGGTTTTGAGGCCACTATAAGGAGGGGCAGACTGTAAGCAGTTGAAGTCTTGGAATGGAAAAGTTTATGAACTCCTAAGTTTCAGCAATTGAGTCCAATAGCATTAGGGATCTAATAGTAACTCAGGCTCCATCTGCCCCTTATGCTGGGGACAATGGTAGCCAAGCAGGGATTTATTAGGATGCAGAGCCAAAATAAGAAGGTACAAATGAAAATTTACAAGTTCAGGAATTGAATTTGTATACGTAAATGAATGTATCACTTCTATCCCTTTTTTTTCAGTTAATCCTGGTCAATGTAGAAGACATAGCTTTCTACTTAAAAAAATAAATAAAGCACAGTTACAATGGATGACTTGCATTAACCTATGATTTCCAGCTGAACCCTGGATTGTCTGCTCAGCCAGTTGATTTGAAGTGTTCTTCCTGCCTTCAGTCTAGCACTAACATCAAATAAAAGGGACTTTGGTGTAAAGACAATGACATCCTGATAAAAGCATCTGATGGAATGGGTTTCTGCCCATGAAAGCTTATGCCCAAATAAATTTGTTAAATCTTTAAGGTGCCACAGGACTCTTGCTGTTTTGCTAAAAACAGACTAACGTGGCTACCCTTCTGGAATTCGTCAACATCCTGATAAAAGATCTCGACTGATCCTTGGATTCAAGTTCCTTTTCCAGACAGACAGTACAAGAATGCCATGGGTCCCCACAGAGAGATAATTTTATCTACTACAACATTGTTATGCAATATGGTTATCCCTCCAGTTAGCAGGAGGTACAGGAGGGGAAGGAAACCTGAAAAGGAAAAAAAATATTATGAGAACTACTATAGCTTCCTTTCCTCCATGAATTTCCTGCTTAGTGCCCCATCAAAGAAACTGGAAAATAACTGGCTGCTCACTTTTGAGGTTTAAATGGACAAACACAGTACAATGAGACCAGCATTTACACTAAGCTGTCAAGATAAAGGCGGGATAGATGGAAAAAACAAACATTCTCCTGCTTTACTCCTGTGGGAATGGCAGAGTAATAACAGGACCTATTAATAATTCAGCAGGATTCTTGTGCTATTCAGTAGTTGGTCTGCTAGTTTCTAAAGCTCATTCTCTTTCCTATTCAGGTCCTTGAGTACCAAGACTTTGCTTCAAATCTCTATATTCCAACATCATTAGAACAAAAGAAATATTTCAGGGGAAACAAAATCTAAATCAGAGCATATTAGTGCTTTGCAGTGAAAATTAGAGCAACAAGTTTATTGTTGACTACCTGGTAGGTAGTGTAATTACATAGTTGGGCATATACACGACAAAATACAAGGTGAATACAAAATTACCATCACAAATTTCTTTTTAACTTAGTACAGAGGAAAGCTACAGTCTGGACAGATTTAAGATCTCTGTTTATCCACTGCATGGATTAAAATTAAATTAAAGTGCCTCATTTAGGGATGAGAAAGTTTATTCAGTGTCCATGGATCAATCAATGCAGGCTTTTCTAATGATACTGACAAGAAGGGTGCCAGTTATCACTGAGGTGTGTATTTGTGTGTGCGTGCATGCCAAGTGTGTGTGTATTGTTTTTGCTTTTCTTAATTTTGCAACATGGATACCAGCCCACTACAAACTGGACTGCAACCACCAAACCATTTCACATACTGTAGGACATGAGTTGGTTCTCAAATGATTCTTTTTGGTTACTGGATGAGACTTGAACTAGTGGCATGTAAGTAAAAAATCTACATACAGCCCATTCCCAACATGTGAGCATTTATCCCACAAACCTCTTTTTCCACATACCTTTAAACCTATATTTCATAAATTGCCTTGGCTTCGCATATAATATTAAAGGAAATTGGTTGATTTTAGTCTATAAAGCCATGTAGAGAGACCTTTCTGTGTTAGAGACTACTACTCTTCCTGTGACAGAGATTGAGAAAGGAACATTTTTATTAATTAAAATGTGCTCTGAGATATTTAGTAGAATATCCCCAACTGTGAGCTCCGCCAGAATCCAATTTGTTGATTTTCAGAGTTTGTCATTCTGCACATCTTTTTGGTTATTTGACTATGACTCACGGGTATGTGCCAGCTGTAAATAGCATTGATTATTTGGGGAATTTCAATTGTTACATTTTAATATTTAAAGCAGTGATTAAAGTAATGAAATGGATTTTAAATATACAGTGATAGAAGTTAAGCCAAGAGGTTTTGACCATGTGGCTTTCTCCAAATAAGATCCTTTAAGGAAATAGTTATAGATGTCTTTCAATTGCTGGGTCATGTTCTGCTAGTGGAGAACCCTAAAATTAAAACACATTTTCTTACTTTGTTGTATCAGATTCCTTGATAGAGACACTGTTCTTTTGTAGGTTTTCAGAATCTCTGCAAGGGATTGGATAGCATACTATTGGTCAGTCTCCAGTTATGGTATGAATAATTCATAAGCAGTTGTCAGCATAAATTCAGAGCTATGATGTCCCTTGAACACATTATGAACTATTGCAATAAGGTCAATACTGGGATAAGGCAAAACTTACATTTTAGTGGCAACTTTAGGAGTAGGGCCTCAGATCCATGACAGGGGACCTAGGTACTACGACAATATAAAATATAAATTATAATCATCTTAGAAACCATACTTATTTTCCATTTAATTGCTTCTAAAAGCTTATTCTAAGATGAACAAAGTAACAAAATAAATGAAGAACAAAGGTCTTACAGAAGACGTGATGAGTTCCATGGTGTGATGAGAGCTCAGAGAGCCCTCATAATGAAGAATCTAGCTACAATGATTAGCTTTTTCAAATCCCAGTCCTCAGTATAACAGTATGTCCTGTCCACTATGACAAGTGGACACTGCTGAGTATTACCACTTCTGAACTAAAATTCTTTGCCATTGGATTCTGGACAAAGGAGTGCAAGGTACCATATAGTGCTGTATTTAGAGCATTTTTTACAGGAAATGAGGGAGGTTGTAGTTATCTTCTATTTGATTTGTTTTCCTTGAGGGATGAATGAGAGTCAGCTGATGTTGATGTTGGCTACTCTTTAAAATCTCAACAGTTAAGAGGGAAGGTTATCAACAGGCCATTTATCGTATGTACCCCACACAATACCTACTAGATTCTTCTTGCCATAATTAACAGATGTCACCATTTTCTGCAGTGATTTCCATGCTTTAACACTAACATTCAGGCACTTTTGTGGAAGTACCCTCACGGCATGATTTCTTGCACCAGCTGAGCATCAAAATCAATACCCTCTTCTGCAGCCATTTCCAAAAGGGAAATAGGCACTGTGTGAAAATGAATGTCTGGGCAAATATTTCAGGGCCTACAGAGAAGGGCAATCTGGTCAAGCAGTAAATTGCCATGTAATGTACATACTTAAGGAAATGAATTACACATATTCTGCTAATAATCTGCTAATGCCGATTACCTCAAGGGATTTATTGTGTGAGGTTAGTCAGGTGAAACCCATGCCTACTGGAATAGTTATCTCAGGGCCTTGTTGAACTCTGGTCACTATCTCTAAGTGCATTTTTTTTTAAAGTGAGCTCCTCTCCCCACTTCATATTGAAGAAAATGCAATGTGCATCAAGAACAAGATGATCCAGGGCTATGGGGATGAAAGATTATCCTTATTGCCTACCTGTCCCTCCTTCTTTTTGCCTTTTTCCTCCATCTTGACACTTGACTAGTACTGTTGCATATACTGTGTCTCTTAGAATCCAGTTAATCTAAGACTGTATCAGGATAGATGAATATGGGGAGAACTAAGGTGTCTCTTCAAATTAATCAGCCATATGTGTGGGAAGTGTTTTTATTCTTGGAAAGTTTCAGAGGAAACCCTGTTGTCCCCCATACTAAACCACCTTTAGGCCTCATACTAAACTACTGTAGTATCACTGTTTTCAACAGATTCATTCTTCAGATAGCAGCTGCTGTGTTTAAATATTCATCAGAACTTCCTATGAGTTCCATTTGAAACTCCCCTTAGAAACCTTTTCTCTTTGTAATGGCAGTGCTTTTTCCCCAGACCTGTAATTGAAATAAATAGTGCAGAACTGTACTTGGGTGTATTTTTTCTCTCTGCTGGCCAATTCATTTTATCTGCAAATTTAAAGCAGTACAGGGATGAATATTAATAGTACTATTAGTATGTAAAGGTGGCATTGATACTGATGCATGGATAAATGCATAGAATAAGGAAGGTGGGATATTCCGTCTCTCCTGATAATTCCATTTTCTGAATGCCCAATTATTACACACACACACTTTTTGATCTATGTCCCTATCTTTATTAGTGGCTCACTATCTAGTAAGCCTATACTATGACATTTCACCACAGCATACTAGCTAATCTTTAGGGTACATATCTTGGCATCCTGCACTCTGTAGGCAGGTATGAAGATCAAGGTGAGTGATTTAGATTGTTTGGCATGTACTTGTTTTTTGTGGTTTTATATATTATATGCAAGTTTGTTTTGTGCTGGTAATTCTGGGCATATAATGTTATATTATTAGCTGGGCTATCCAACTGGGATATTTAGTGCCTGAGAGCACTTGCATTTTTAATTTAATTGCATTCAGAATATTTTTTCCTAGTTGTGATTTTAAATTTGTACAACACCCAGAGCTGAGATAAGCGCTATATTACATTTAAAAAAATAAAAATTGTATACCTACTTGTCACCCCCATTCCTCAAACTACATCATGCAAGGTGCACCATGTTCATTTGTTCACCATGTTCATGCAAGGTGCACTATGTGCATCTGACAAAGTGGGTTTCTGCCCACAAAAGCTTATGCCCAAATAAATGTGTTAGTCTTTTAGGTGCCACAGAACTCTCTCTGTTTTGCTAAAAACAGACTAACATAGCTCCCCCCCCCAGAACTCATGTTCATTTTGTTAGTTCTGGATTTGTTGAATACAGCCCTTCTTTCAGAGGCATAGGAGATCTTTCAACATATAATTATTATACTTTTCTCATTTAAAAGCAGGTGAAAACATTTTGCTGAGCAAGAGAAGTAGCATCTGATAGGCAGAGTATTTACATTAACATTTCATTTATACCACCCTTCTTATGACTCTACGATACAGATACCATTTGGATGCCTATGCATGTACTTAGAAGAATTACAGAAGATAATGGGACATTCTGCATGTCACTCTCTTAAGAGCTGCTAGCTGAGTGAAACTACCTTAGGCAAGTTCAGATGATGTTTTAATTTTTCAGTGTCTCCAAAGAATTACTAACCAGATATAATTGGTTATAAAACCCAGTGCTAACATAGAATTACGATTTCATAAATGGATTAGCAAGCACAGATTAAGAGCATATTACTCTTTATGAATGTGGACTGGAAGTCAGGACTGGTCTACAATGCTGGCGAAATTCGGCAGCAGTTGACAGGAGTTATGCAAGCTACGCAGAGTAGTTTGCATAACTCCCGCTGACTTTGTAACTTCCCTTTAGTGTGCTGTCTCCACTGTGCTCCGCCGACGGGAAATGCATACGCGTTGACGCAGCGCTACGCTTTTTGGGGAGGTGGTTTAATTTAAATGACTTCAGGATTGATTGAGTGGGTCTTCACTTCCGCTCAATCGATCTGGATAAATCGATCTGATGGCAGCGAATTTGCCACTGTCACTGTGTACATACCCCTTGATTCTGTTTCCAGCTCTACTACTAACTCACTACAGAGTACCAGGGAAGGCATCTATGCCCCAGTTTCCTCAATTCACAAACAGTGACACAATACTTATCACTCTCACACACGTTGACTATCAACTGTCATGCGGTCCAAGGTATTTGCATAAAAGGGAATAAAACAAATTCAAAGTGTCTGTAGCAGTAGTAAAGGCCAACACGTTCAGAGTGGCCACTGGTTTTGGGTGCGCACCATGAGACATCTGGGGCTTGAATATCAGAGGAGCTCAGCACTCTCAGCTCCCAGTGCCTTCTGAAGGTAAGGGTCTCTCTGCAAATGAAGACAAGGTGGCAAAAGTTAGGCACCCAAAATTAGTGACTACTTTAGGCCCAATTGTTCCAACCTCTATCAGTAGTTAGACACACTCTTCTTCTATTTTTTTTTCTATTTCTATTCTGATATCTGCCTCCTCTTGTTTGGGAGAGAGAGAAAATCCTTAATCAGATTAAAATAGTCAATTACATCCATTCCGGAAATGTCACAGAATTGACTTTAAATGTCTGTCATTTTTATGGACACCAGATCGGAGCATAATTCTGTTCATCCTCATGTACCCAAATGTTGATTGTCATTTCTCAGAAATTCATCACTCTTGCTCTGCTTCCCAGGCTCTGTCAGCAAGTGACAAAAGGAAGCATTATGTCTCATTAAAAGACATTACAAATGGCACTGTCTCCTAAATCTGTAATTTAAAATAACTTAAAAATAATACAAGTAATGGACTCCTGTGGTTTTTCAAACACCTTCATATTTATATACAAACATAAATTAATGGTGGCCTTTTTACAGCCATCCGCAGTG
This sequence comes from Mesoclemmys tuberculata, assembly GCA_007922155.1. Classification (NCBI taxonomy): domain Eukaryota; kingdom Metazoa; phylum Chordata; order Testudines; family Chelidae; genus Mesoclemmys; species Mesoclemmys tuberculata. The sequence continues at coordinate 37,469,103 of ML675613.1, forward strand.
GAATAATTACATCTCTTGACCCTCAGGGACAGAGCTAGATAAGCAGAGCACCCACTTGCTATAGACTTGCCATGGGTGGGCTCCTCTGCCCACATGGACACCTCACTGCAGACAGTGGGTTCTGCACCGGTGCAGCAGTCTCCCTTCAAAGATACTTGTGCAGTATTGAGGCCTTAGGAACAAAGCAAATAGATACCTAAAGCAGGGGATTGCAGCTCAAGAAATTTTACATTCAAGGAAATCTATCCATATCTTTTCCCCTCAGCTGGCAGACAAGGGTTCCCATTACAAACTGTCCCATCACAGTTGTCTCCCTTGACAGCAGTGACTTGGTTGGGAAATTATGACAACACAGTCGTGACAAAGAAAGTAATTTTTTTCTAACATTTTTGTGATTTTTCCAAATCCCCAACCCATTTTCTCACCAGCTCAGTTGGCCACTTAACTGAAGGAATTATGATTTGTAGAAATTAGGCACACACTACCCCTGCACACACTATCCACACATATGCTGCATACACACGCCAAGTTCATGCACACTCACACACAGCATGTATGCACACAGGTATCTCCAGCCATGCTGCACCGGTGCTGTGAAGTGATCTGAATGAAGCCCTCATGATGATTTCATAACGGGCAGTGATGAAAACTAGAGCAGTGTTCCTACTCTGAATGTTCCTCATGCAGCACTCTTCCTACTCAACTCAATCTGGAGTCCCTCTGCTGACTCAGTCATATCAAGGAGCTGATGTGGGAGAAACTACCAGCCCCGATCCCCCCACAAGCAGACTGTCTCATTTTTCTAGCTGCATCTCCCTCCTTCTTCCGTTGGGTCACTGGACCTTGTCCTGTGAGGGTGAGCACCAGCACTCACTCCTAGGGCTTGGGATGTACTTCCTACTCTATGCACTCTGGGGAACCTCACACCTCAGGGCCATCCACAGCAGTACACATTGCAAAAGGAAGCAAAGAAGGAAGTAAATGATAATGCTTTGGCTCTCATCCCCTCTGGGGGCTCAGTGCACCTAGGGCTGCTTTCTCCTTCAGACTGTGCTGCAGCCACTAGCTACTGAGAAAGGCTTACTGTGATGAAAGACATCTTACAGGCCAACCCAGTTGCCCAGGCAATGGACTGGCAAACTGGGCAGTTACCTGCCCACCGAATCCAGACATCCCCTTCCTGGTCTCTTCTACTCAGTATTGCCACACTTTCAAAAATTACACGTTAATCTCTCTATCTGGGGAGGCCTATCTTAAAAATCAGGAGTTTTTAAAAATAAACTTCAGGGGGGTTTTTTGTTTTGTTTTGGAGCCTTTAGGGTGCACTCAGCACACATTTTCAGGATTTTCCTTGCAACTACAAGAACCAGAAACGTACTTCAACAAAACCCAACCCAACCCATGAGCTCTTCCATAAACACTTGACTCCAGGAGCTAGGCCTTTAAGAAAGCACAGCAAATATCACAAAACTCACAAGAAAATCATAAGAACTGGCAACTGCGAGAGGTTACTCATGTGTGGGTGTTCCTCCACCCAAACCTTTTCATTCACTCTCTCTCTATCCTGGTCAGATTTTTTACTACACTTTAGAAAAAGTTACAAGGTCCCCTCCCACCCATATCAATCTAACTTTCTAAACTACTGAGCCAGATTTCTATAAGACAATCAGATTTATGTGTTGGTTGCATCCTGCTTCACTCAGATGTTACTTAGAGTCCCGCATTTATCAACCTTTTCCTTGGGCATTTTACGCACCCCCACTCTTTTTTCATCTGGGAGGACAAATCATGGACTTTCATCTGGGATAATTATCCATGTTTTTCCAACCAATGGGGCAGTGTGGCTATTGGCAAGGCCTCCTCACATCCTTGGGACCATTCTCCAGTCACCTATGGACTGATTTCTTAAAGCTATTTATGTGCTCAAAGAAGGAGATAGGCACCTTCATAAATCCCAGTGGGCACCTAACTCCCACTGATTTAAATGGCATCTAGATGCCTAGGTGATTCTGAAAAACCCACTATCTTCCTATCTGCCTCTTGGAACACATAAATAGCATTAAAAATCTGCCCCTAGTGCCAAAAATTAATCACAAAACAAGCTATTTCTGGATACAGCATTCCTTACTCTTTTCCTCCTTCACCCAAATTTTATATCTATCTAATTTGCAATGTAACACCTTCAAATCACAACCCTGAAAGTGTCATAATTAATTTACCTAATGCATATATGATAATTTATGGCTTCATAGTCTGCTCTGTTGCTTGATGGTGCATTAACAGTCAGCTAGAATCATATCAGCTTCAATTTGTTTTCAAGGAAAAGGTAGTCTGGCCTTGTTGTTACTGAGGAAATCCACAGCACTTTCATGAGTCTGGCATCTCCAAGGCACTGAGACGCATTTCCAACTTCTACTTTGCGAAGACCTCCCATTTATTTGAATCAGCAACTTTGTAGCCACATAGCACACACTCAAGGCTGTAGGGGTCCTATCACCGTATTTTCATGGGTAATAAATGAACCTGAAAACATTTGGATAGGGTGGTTTGTGTAAATTCTGAAACTGTAATTACACGGCTGGTGTATGGCACCTTTCCATTTCTAAGGATTCTACATGCCTACAGAGACAGGAACTGTTTTGATCTTATACTTGCTCCAGCCTTTTACAGAGAAAACACACACCCTGCTCTCTTATGGAGACTGCTTTCCTTCTCTCTTTTTTGTTGTTTTCCTTAAATTGATTGTGAGTAAAAATATGTGGCTCTGATTTGTTTATGTGAAACTATAATAAAATAAGTACATAAAAAGTTCAGATGTTTATCTGAACTGCTTGAATTTAGAAATATGGAGTTGAAAATTGCATGGAAACTGGCCTTTCCATGGGAGATTTATGGTATTTTCTGCTCTGGACAAGACAAAAATACTATGAATACATCCTGTTATGGTGTTTCATTGCCTCCAGTCTCATAAGTAGAGAAGAGTAAGAAAATGAAAAAAAAAAAAAAAAGAGGGGAAATTGAGCTAATGGAACATTTTAGAGCCTTCCAAAAGGCTTCTAGAAATTGTCAAAGGTTAAGCAAAGGCTTCCTTCCTCTAACTATATCAGAATCAAGTCAATATCACCTACAAGGCCCTATGTATTTCACCTCCATTTATGTCTGTCCTCATTTTCTCCAAACTTCCCCACTTGCTTCCTATGCCATTCCCAATCACTGCTGCTTTACCCCTCCCTTCCTTAACTCAGTTGTGTGCACTATTGTAACCCATTGGTCAGTGTGTGTTACATCCTCCCATTTGCCCAATCCACAGACAATGCCTGTAACAGGGTGGCCTTATCCTTTAAGAGCCAGAGGACTAGGTTCAGCCAGCCCTGGTCCATTATCAGATCCAGATGGAAAGACAAAAGCCAGCAAGTGGCATGATTACAAAAGCCAGGCTGATGAGGAAGGCAGCCTTATGTTGTTTTGTAGTTCACATGTACAGAACTGGACTCTATAGCTCAAGCTGCAAAGGCTACTATACTTCCACTGTCTCCAGTTAAATCCTGGTGTTGGCTGATATCATGGCTGTCACATAAGTGCAGGCTTGCCTGATGTGGGCCTCATATCTTTGGGACAAGAATCCTCTGACCAAAGGAACTGTGCTAATAGGGTTTGCTCCTAGAGGATGTAACTCTGTTAAAGCCTGCTACATAGTCTGGTGTTTAAATTGAAGAGAGCTGTGTGCTTTTAGTTCTGAAGGTCCCTGTGTTGGCAACTATCAGTACATACATGCTTTATAAATAATTGATAGATACCAATGCCAGATGTGACCATTGTGATAATCTAGTCGGATCTTCTGTAATATAAGCCATAGAACTTTTCCAGAATAATTCCTAAAGCATATCTTTTAGAAAAAGATTGTCATGATTTAAAAATGGACAGTGGGAGAATCCACCATGACCCATGGTAAATTGTTCCAAATGGTTAATTACTCTCACTGTTAAAAATGTGTGTCTTCTTTCCAGTCTTAACATACATACTAGAGGGGAAGGATTCTTTTTTCTGGACCAGTTTCCCCTATCATTAAATTCATTGTAATTGACAAAAGAATTATGCAGGGATGCCTCTCCATCACATGAAATTGTGAAGAAAATTATTGAAGCAAAAAAAGTATATTACTCCATCTGCAGCATGTCCTTGAGATAAGAAAGTCAGAAGTATTTCAACTCCCCCCTTCCCAAAAGATACAAGTAACTCAGGAACAGATGAAGCCACTGTGATTCTGAAAACAATTTGCAAGTCCCATAACAATCAACTAGGACACACGAAAATCAGGAGCATGATTCAGAAATGATTCTTATGGGTCAGAACATTTTATCCTTCTCATGTAAAGACAGATGGACCATGCTGGTCACTGAACAGGTTCCTTAAATGGAAAAAAAAAAAAAAAAAGATACTTTGAATAAAGTACAGGAAAAGAGTCTTGGATGTGTCTCAAGAAGGTGTCATCAGTCCATCAAAGACTAGAGCTGTCAGTTATATTTATACAATGCCTTTTATCTTGAAGGATCCCAAAGTGCTTCCTACTACCCATGCTACAACACTTTCAGTTTAAAAACTACTAACCAGACATTAGTTAATCCTTGTGTCAGGAGATAAACACAAGGGGCCATGTTTTAAGTAGCAACTAGAGAGCTCCCTAACCAAGCAGTACCTATGTTTATTAAGCTCACTACTGCAACACATTATGGTCACCTCTGGTAACCATGGAGGACCAGGAACTCTATAACTGCTCCATAATCCTTGCAACAGTCCTGTGAGGTAGGCACTTGTAAGTATTACCTCACTTTACAGGTGGGGAGTCTGGGGCTTCATCTGAAAGGTTGCCCTGTTATAGATACACAGAAGTCTCCCAACCCATTACTAAAACACAGCTACATCAGAGACAAAATAATGCTATTATTTAACAATTCAAAGTGCCATATTCATCATTACTGAAGCTGCAGAGGGGATTAAGGGAGCTAGAATAAAACTATCAGGCTCAGAAATTGGCCCGGAGACTGGGCACCAAGACTCTTGAAAAAAGTGTCATAGAATTGCAATTTTAGTGACCACACGTGATCTGGAATGTGCCGTCAATTCCATTCTAACTGAGAGGGGGAAATGACAGCTATTGAACCACCAGCAGCACTTCCCACATCACCTGAGGTTTCCTTGAAGAGATCCCTTTCAAGATGTGACAAGAGCACCACCTCAGATGGTATGACAGAACTGTTACTAAAATAGCTCCCCTTAATGTCATTATTTTGCCTTTATTAAAACAGCCCCCAAAATGAATCATTGGGTTGTTTTTCCGTCTCTATTTGGTATCAGCTAGAAGGTGGAGTTAGACTGTCTTCCTTTTTAAGCCTTTTTTTTTTTTAAGGCAAAGTTACACTCAAATGTTAACAAAATATATTTGACATTACTTATTCAGGATGTGGTTAAAATTAAAAGATCCTGACTAAAGATTTTGGATTGCTGCCTGGGGAGCTCCTCTGCTCTGAGTATGCTAAAAAGGGAGTCCAAAGTTCTAAATACCCACCCTCATTTTGTCACTTCTTTTGTATATGTATTTAGTGTGAAAGCTTTTCCATTGCATAGATGGTCCAACTGTGTTTCTTAAATGTTTGGTCATTCTTCCGACCTCCAATTTACAGTGTGAATTCAATTAGCGTACATCTAAGGAGTACATCAAAAGTCTTCAGACACCCACATAAGTTCTTTTTGATTCCATGCTGTTATCTGTAGTCTAGAAAAAAAATCACCAGACCTGTTTACACACCATTGACACAATGATCTTTGGGAGTTTGTTAGTTCTTGAAGTACTTCTTCACACAGTCAGCCTTGTTCTCCATTGCCTTGGACTATGTGAAGTCATTTATAAATGGATAAAAAAGGTCTTGTTCTTCATTCTGTTAGACTATCATAAATCTGGTATAACTTTATTTATTCCATGGTATCACACTAACATGGTGAATCAGTAAATGTGAGTAAAAATATATGCAAATCCCTACTAGTGGTGCAAGTGAGTAGAGAATTTTGTTTTGGTAGCATTTTAAACCCAGTTTGCATTCAGCTTGCTCTGTTTAAAGATAACTCAAGGTGAAGGGGACAGAGCTTTAGGCCCAGAATGACCATATGAGATAGGATAAAAAAAGTGCTCTAGTGGTTATGGCAGAGCCCTCAGAGTGAGTCCTACTCCTGGTTCTATCACAAATTCAGGCTGATTACTTCAGCAAGTTATTGAGCCTCTCCATGACTAAGTCTTCCTCTGTGTAAAATGGGGATAACAATACCTAGTGTGCAGGGATAGTCTGAGGTTTAATTAAGCATTTTGAAATCAGCAGAGAAAAGATACTGTGTGTGTGTGCAGTGTTAACCCGTAGGCCTGATTTCTAGTAGGCATAAGGCCTACTCGTGAACCAAACTCCCAAGAGGCTTTTGAGAAGCCTGTTAGATGGCTGTAGAAATGCTAACTTGCTAAACCTTTAACCCAATGCCTTCTTCTTTGAATTACTAAATGATTTTGCAAGGCATGTAGTAATCACAAAAACAAACAAATGTATAAGTGTATACAAATACATTAATAGTAAAGGTTATGGATTAAGCAACAGAAGTGTGATCACAAACTTGGAAATTTATTAAATGCATGACAAACATGTATTTTTATTCTGATAGGAAAGAGGAAGTTATAAACTGTAAACAGGTTAGCTAGAAGTAGTCGAAGAAATATGGAAGCAGCTGAACTGGACAGCACTGAGATCAGTCTGTCATCTTTGTCTTGTCTGCAAATTCTGGTTCCACAGACTTGGTAATGTATAAGCCCTTCTGTTATGTGCTGTACTACTAACTGATTAATACCTATCATTCAAGCTTAGGTATCTGAGGTCTCTTTGATTAATAAAGAAGATCAATCCTGAATTGGTAACAAGTTGGCATCCTGTCTGGGCCTCATATTCAAGGTGAGGACTGAAACCTGACAGGGTGTGGTTGCAGCCTACCTGTCAGAGGAAAAAGCTAAGAGTGTAGAAGTCTGGACTCTGGGACAGTTCAGGTGTATAGTGCACCAAAGCACCTTGGCAATTCAGAGCCTATGTTGGGGAGAGGGTTGGAAATAAAGAATGCTAAATAAAGAAAGCTTGAATAAGAAATTCAAGAACAGAAAAATATTACTGAATAAGGAATGTAAGAAAAAAATAAAGTGAAATGCTAATTGGACCAAACACTATAAAGAATAAAATGCTAGCTTATGGAGTTGTAGTAATAATAATAATAGAGGGTCTTGAATTGTTTGCAGATATACTGTTGAACATGGAATGGTTTCAATTGTGCTGGCAATGGTTGAAGAATCTGATCGGGGGAATCATGTATGTTTATTATTTGCCTCCAAGGTAAGAAAAAAGGTCAAGGACAAAGATGAAAGGTCTGGCTATACAATACTTGTTTATGGTCTGTAAAGCCTTTGATTACAGAATTAAAAAGATGGAAAAGAGTCTCAAAGAGGTAAAAGAACCTTGATAGGGAGAAAGGACAGACTGGAATTAAGGTTACAGTTTTAAAATGCAAGTGGGTTAAATGCATCTCTAGCACATAGTTTACAATAAATAAAAGGAGAATAAAGGAGTCATAGCTAATACAGCAAAGACAATTGACCTGGCAGAAGCAAGTAGAAAAGTACAAAGGTGCTTGCCTGGTAGTAAGGGACAAATTGAACAAGGCAAGTCAGTGCATACGCTATGTTGAAAGGAAGAGGAGATTCTATAAGAGGAATCCCATGCATTCAGAGGACTCATGGTGGCATTAAGGCCTGAAAATAATGGCCTTCCATGCCCCCTTATCCACATTCCTCTTATGGGGATGACAAGGAACATGTTTATGAATGGGATAAACCATGGTTAGATAATAAAGAACCGAACCTAAAAGAGGAAAAGGAGAAAAATTCCTCTAATTCCATTAAATAGAAGTTATAGGGCAGCAATAAGTGAAACAGAGAAAAAAGCAGCAGCAATGGGAACTAGATACCAGGAAGGGTATTAAAAATCCAGAAGAGGACAATGGGAATAGCCCTGACTTGGATGATGAGAGGTCAACCCCAAAAAACCCTGACTCTGCTTCAGATAAGCAACAGAAAAACAGAGATACACCTTCACCCACTGATATAAAGAATGTGCCAGAAAATGTGGCAATAATGAAAAAGGTGATCTAGTTTCAGTGCATAGGACTAGGACTGGACAACAGGCACAGCTGTTTGATTTAGAGGATACAGACGTCATCTGCACTACCTTAACTACAAGAGTCACAATCACATGGAATGCTTTTCCCTATGTCTATAAAATAGTAGAGATGAGTTTTAATGGCACCATGTGCCAACTCCAAAATGTACTGCAGCCTGGACAAGTATGAATTACCCTAGTAGCCAAACTCAAACAGCCTGGAGAAGTCCCCATGAGTTATCATGAATGGTTGGCTTCTGTGTGGATAAAAAGTGGTCTGGACAATAGTGCAAATGATATTCACTATATTAACCTGTTGGTAAATAATTGAATTACTGCCACAAAGAAGAGTGGAGTTGTTGGTTTGACAGGCTTCTAAAGTAGATGATGTTATGGAATTAATGACTCAGACATATCACAGCATAATAGGAGGAAAGGCCAAAACAGAAAGAAAATAAGTAGTGATAGCTGCAGCTGTGGTTACAGTTGGAGGACCTTGGGGCACATTGAGATGTCAGGTATTTCTCAGCTGCAGAAATATAGTTCTGAGAGTTGTCAGAATGAAAACTTCTGGGGCTGTGGTAAAAAAATAAGGATTTTTTTTTTATTATGGGCCACATAGAGGGTAGCAACATGGCTGATCTGGCAAATGACCGTAATCATTCTCTAAGTTGCCTTGCTACTCATGCACTTCATCTTCCCAACTTCAAGCCATTGACTCAACAAGACTATCACTACCTCCAGCAGGAGTTGGAATGATTATCTCCCAACTTACTGCTTTCACTGCAAAAAATTTTTGGGGGGTAGGAGATGAGGTCATGCTTCTGTCATATGCTGTACCAGAGCATACGTTATATCACAAATAGCGTGGCCCATACTATATTGGGGGCTAAACAGAGCTCATCAGTGTGTAACATTAGAATTATGAGAAATAAAAAGGTGGATAAATTCTATTATGCCAACAAACATTCTGTTCAAAAGATATAATATCCATATGCAGAAATCAAGAGGAGGCTTCTGCGTGAGCAGCACACTCTGGTGGTGCCCAGGACAAGTCATTCTTCTACTATCTGATGAAAAAAAGTGAAATGCTATGAGGGAGAAACAATGAACGTGCAGCTAGCATCAATTAAAGAAACAAAATTTATTGTGATGGTGTGGGGCAAGGCAATTGATCCGCATGAATTCCAATGATCTAACATAATTATGGCCTGGAGATACACCTCAAAAGAATGTTACCTGCAGGAAGATCATTCAAACAAATGATTTCATTAACTTTACAGGCTGGACTAATGACATCACACCCAAGGCACAGGATTGTACCAAACAGGTACTTTTTGGTAAACATCAAATGGACACTGGGGAACAAAAATTATTTGTGATGTTTAAACATATAATGGTAAATGTGATCTGACATACCCAACTGTTGAAGGCAACCTGCTTAAAGGAGTCAGAGGTAACCAGATGGAAAAAAGTACTCGACCACTTGAGTGTTCCCCAATCCTCTGGGATAGGTTCCGTGGGCAAAATTACTACTTTAGGGAGTAATTTTTATTTGAATGTGGGACCTCAGCCAATTGTATTATGATATTGATTGCCAGGAAAACAGGATTGGTTGGCAGATCATTTAGTTTGAAAGGGTCTGTAATAAAAAAAGAGGGGAGTAAGGATTGAAAGATGAAGGCACTTGCTTGAATAGTCTAGTTAAAAGTAATGTTACCTTGATGCAGTTGAAAATCACTGACACTGGAAACTCTGACCTATGTTCAATTTATTATAGCTGTAGTCTCATCCAATCACAAATGTGTTTTTCTCATCTTAGATGCATTAATTTTGATGCTCCTTTTGCTAGCTTCATCCCTATATTTCTACCAGTTTTTGTACTGTATCCTCTTTTTTTATTTGAAAGGATTGGCACAGACTTCACCACAGAGGTGAAAAGTTCACTTTGACACCTATTTATAGCTGTTACAATGGAGGTTGTGTCCCTCACAGCCTGCTTTTATTGCTTACTGCTGGAGCTGGTTTTTGATCAGGTGGGTAACTGCCAGTCTATCAACTGTCAATCTCCAGCTGATCAGCTATCTTCAACTCTGCACTATTTTAGAAAATCCACACCTAACTTCTAAACTGACTTCTCATACTAGATTCTCAGTTCTTGCTATGTACTGCAGGCATTTTTAATACAATAATTACTCTAGTATCTAGACCTCAATCTTTATATAGCCTTCCTAGATACATTGGATGGTAAATACAACAGTACGTTTTCCAGTTAAACATTACTGTAGTTTTCTTTTTTTCTTCTTTTAATTTCCCTGTTTATAGTCTAATTCTTTATATATACCCTTTTATATAATATTAATAAACTAGCAATTTGATAAACATCAACATTCACTTGTAGCATCATCACCTTCCGTAATCCGTACCCATTAAAAGTGGCATAATGAAAGTCACTTAAGCAGTCACTAGCAGGGAGTGGTGCACATATGCCCCTTAGGAAGAGAGAGTCCCACAAAGTTTACTTTTAGAGAGACTTTTCATATATGTATTGGATTTTTCACTCCAAAGGAACCCAAAGCTCTTACATGGTGTACTGGTTATACAGCATCACTGAAAAAATAGCCCATTATGAGTTGAAGTGCAGCAACTAACTGTTGGAGGCCTAGTGCAATTCAAGTTGCCTGACCACTGTTTTGAGGCCTAGCATAGCTTAAGTTGCTTGCTTGACTTTCTGGCCTCTGCAATCTGACATTTTCTGGTTGGCAGAGACAAATGGGAATACTGAGTAACCTTGCAGATGTCTCAGTTTTTGCATACCATGGCACATAAGACAAAATGCATAACATGTATGTTTGCTGCTACAAATAGATAATGGTGATGGGAACAACAAGTTATCCTTGAATGACTAGAGATACATTTTTCCCCACTGCGAAAAGGCATATTTTCTCGCTGCTCCTCCTATTGCCAGGAGTTGTTTTGATGACCCCAATTATCATGGTGAGAATGGAATGTAGTCAAGGGTGAGAACCCAATGCAGGTAATAGAATATGTAATAATTAATAGATATGTAAAGAGGTGAAAGCTGGGTATAGAGAGGTATAAAAAGTCACCACTTAGACAGAAGGCTGCGCTCCATCAATGCCGGATTCCACTGGAGGTGCTGTTGGTCGGAACAGAGGATCCACTGACTCCCTGGCAGGGTCCTTGAAAAAAAGCCATCCTGTACACAGCCTTCTGAGTGATTGCTTAGCTCTTCAAGTTTAGTGAGTATGATATATTGTAGTTACTTTTAGGCTTTGTATCTAGCTAGTATATTTATAAAAAACCTTGCACATTAAACCTTATTGATCTGCAAATCGGGCGTACCATGTCTCTCTGGCATCCACACTGATCACTAAGTGTCCCGTATCAACACTAACCATGGGTTCACACATTAAACAAATGAGGGAACCATATCCCACCAATTTCTCACCATCCTGCTGATATTTACCCTGTGCTGCTACAGGCTCATTCATTTTCACTTCCTTTCCATCCTTCCACTCCTCAATATTTTTCCCCCCAGCATGACTGCATCTTTGCAAGTAAGCTTTGCATAGCACACAGTATAAGACTAGGGAGAATGAAAATATTGTCTAGAGGTGATTGGGCAAAACTTTATATTTACAAAAAAGTGCTGAGACCTTTAATGCCCCTGCTGAGCAGACAACTTCATTTTGCCGCTTATCAGAAATACGTGCAACGGAATTTGGTTTATCTACTTCCAACAAATGAAGATCTGAGTCTGACCCACCTGGATTTGAATCTATGGTTATAAGGAACCTAGGTGTAACATCCTCACTGCTGCTCTGGCCCCCTTTATGCCAGGTTAAAAGACCAGAGCGGTGAAAAGGGGCTCTAAAAGACCTGGAATTAAGATGGAGGATTCCCTCGGTGCAGGAACTGACTAAGAGTCATAAATCTGACTTCCAAGGACCCCACCCCACTCACAAACCCTGACATAGGGGACATATCAAGGACTGAGCTTAGGTTGGAGTGACAAACAGTACTGCAGAGGTTCTTGGCTCAGACCGTTAAGTACAGAGACAGATCTTTCACAGGAAATTACTGAATTAAAGAAAGCTAGGAATAGCCTGGTATAAGTTAGATAGGTTCCAGAGTTGTGTAAATTCTGCTGGGAGCTGTAGAGTGGCCCAGCACCTGGAGGACACACAGATGGCTTAAAAAGCTACCTGAGTGCTGATGGTCCTCCTCCCAACTTCCTTCTGAGCTTTGCTTCTTAGAGGCACAGTACAGAATCTCACTCTGGTGTTTCAGGTCTGATGCTTCGATTGCTAAGCCTTTCCTTGTCACTAATTTTTTTGCTCATACCAGTTAAACGCATGTAGAACATTTGATATCACTGCTGAATGGTCAGGGGTAAAAAAGAAAGATATGAGGATACTTAGCATAGCTTTGTGTAATTTTGCTGAACTTATTGCACACACTGTGGGATGAAGCTTCATAGACTGGAACAGTGAGATGGTACATCAGAATTGGCTTCCAGCTATACTGCCTTTTAAAACTGATGGACATACTACAGCAGGCCAGGTGTGGGCTCATGGAGAAACAAGTTATAGAGATGAGCCCTGCACTCCTAACATTTTCAGAGTTTTCTACTGCCCCTCTACATTCCCTTGAACACAGGCGCTTCCATGCTAGGCTGACACTGCTATGTGATTCAGTTGATTGTCTTCATGCCTGGTTCACAATTTTGTTGGGGCTATCCCCTGAACAAAAGCTTCCTTGAATCAGCTGCCACTAACTGGTATCCTAATTTCAGATCCAGAATATGTCCTACAGAGAACCCCACTAAGGCTAAACTTACGCCAGAAACCACAGCCAAAAGTATGTACTCTTCATCAGAATTGCTGCATGTATGCATCCCAGAGCAACTTGCAGTCAGAGTATGATTGCAGCTGGCTGCTTTGCTTGGATGCAGAGTAAAGAGACTTCCTAGCAGCTCTTCTCTATGTCACTCTTAAAACATACAATGAGAAATTTTTTTTTAAACAGTTTTAAACTGCATGGTTTATTTATGTAGTTAGTTTTTGTTGTAGAGAAGATCAGGAGTGTGAATGAAGGAGCAGTGAAAACAAAAATCAAAGAGACAGAGGGTAGAAAAAAAATTGAGAAGTAGATGCCAAAAGAGGAGAGAAAATTAAAGTTACAAAACCCCTCCAAAATACACGATCAGTCAAATATAGCATAACTAGCTAGCAACATACTCAAGTCTAAACATGTTTGTTTTTACATACACAGTTAATGTGTTAGTATGTCCAAACATAGTTAACATGTAGCTAGTAAACATAAAACAGATAATGTTTTATCCGCTATTAGCATAGCAAGGGATATAAATGGTTTGTCACAGTGCCTTTTTTTTTAATTATACAATGTAGACAGAATGCTAGAACAATACCTTTGTTACTGAATTCACTACTTCTTCCTGTGCAGCAGGACATTGCAGGGTGCCCAACAAAATGCATATACCAGTCTGTGGCTCCGAACCAGAAAAACACTTATGTACCTGCTTAACTTTAAGCTTGTGAATACTCATATTGACTTCAAAAGGTACTAATCATGCTAACACTTGTACTCCCATTGATTGCAGTAAGATTTGTGGTTTTTGACAACTTTTGAGATGTGAAGCAGGATATCCAAAATTTCTTGTCTGAATACAAAGTTTTAGACAGACACCTGACTGGCCGTTTAAGACAGAAGACCTTAGATCCTTCTGTTTAGTGATTTCACTAAACTGATTTTCACTTTCTCTCGTGAGAGGGAGAGGGAGAGAGAGAGGGAGAGGGAGAGGGAATGAATGAATATGTCATGTTTTGGAAGAATTGCATCTAAAAGACAAAGTGCTACAATCAATGTGAATGAGACACCTTGTATTTGTGGTTAAAGAGCTTTTTCCATATATACCATGCTACTATTTTTCATCATGTGTACACTGGTGCCCTTATTAAGCCTTTCTTAGAAAGAAGTATGCTAGTTTTTCCAGGTATAACTATATTCTGCAATTTATTCAGCAAATAGAAACTCTTCAATCACTGCTTAGTGTAAAGAAAATAGATTTTCATTTTTTTAAATTTAAACCTAGCTCCAAAATATGATCAAATTAATGTCTCAGTCCTGTAAAGAGAAATTTCTTTGCATCTAACTTTATATCATGTATCAAAAGGCCTGCTTCTGCTGCCACATACACTGGTTTTATACTGGTGTAGCTCCAGTTCACAGACTTCTGTGGCATTACTTTTGATTTACATCAGAGTGTAAACAAAAAGAGAATCTGATTGCGGTGAATATTTAAAAAGTGGTGCAAGTCACAAGCTGCAGTGAGATAAATGCCAAGCTAGGGTAAGAATTTGGGAGTCATCTGAACTCTTCTAAGAGTAACAGGATGAAACTAAGAAAAATAAAAAGAGGGTGAAATCCTGACCACATAGAAGTCAATGGTAAAATTCGCATTGATTTCAGTATAGCCATGATTTCATCCCAAGGCTCCATATCAGGAAAGTTTATGCTGAATATTGGAAAAGTTCCAAATAGGCCAGAATCAATTCCCAATGGTATAAATAAGCCATAATTCAACAGACATCAATGGAGTTAAAATGAGAGGAGTGTAAGTGTAGTTAGAGCTAATTAGAATTTGGGATAGTAGCCCAAGTCATAATTCCCATTATTTGAGTCATTTACAAGTAGACTGGGCAAAGCACTGGAGCATGTGTATTTATATGGAGAAATCCTGTCCTACCAGGAAGACAGAGTGCCTTATAAGTGCAGCGAGTCAAGGATTGTCCAGCAGAAAATGTCCTTTTTGCTAAGTCAAAGTTGTCCATGGGAAAACGAAGTGGAATTGACAAGACCCACCCAGGCAGAAAGCCAAAGAGCTGCAGCCAAGCTGAAGTGGTAGGGAAGTGGGTAGACAGAGCACCTTGGCTCTCTGTAACTCAGCAGGGACTGCCTGTCTGCTGCCTGGTAGCTCTGTCTGGGTTCTATACCTACTAGTCCTTACAGCAGGGGATTGGATTAGATGACTTATTGAGATTCCTTCCAGTCCTATATTTCCATTATTCCTGATGTAAGTACAATAGCAAGATATTTATACTCCCTGTACCTGGCACAGGCCTCAGCTGCCTCTTCTGCAGCCTGGCTGGCTTGCCCACATGCTCAGGGTTTAGCTGATCGCCATACTTGGGGTCGGGAAGGAATTTTCCTCCGGGGCAGATTGGCAGGGGCCCCAGAGGTTTTTCGCCTTCCTCTGCAGCATGGGGCATGCGTCGCTTGCTGGTGTATTCCCTGCAGCTTGAGGTCTTCAAATCTCACTTTTGAGGATTTCAATAACTCAGTCATGGGTTCGGGGTTGTTATAAATATGTATGGGTAGGGTTTTGTGGCCTGCCTTGTGCAGGAGGTCAGACTAGATGATCATATTGGTCCCTTCTGACCTATGTTTCTAAGGACGGGAGCCTGGATGGACAGCCCACAGCAGCCCATCTGAAAGGTTCTTGTTAAATTCCACTGTCTTTCTGACAGAAGAAAGACAAATTCACAAAAGCTTTCCAGGTGGGCAGCCAGCAACTCAAAAAATACAGTTTTGATTCTCCTGAAATAGCATATTTAATGGAAATCCCTTCCCATGGATGGAGGGAAAGGGAAAAATCGTTTACTTTTTGCTCCAATTCAGGAAAGAAAAAAATCATCAAAAATGGAAATTCTCATAGTAAGGGATTTCCATTTTCTGGCCAGCTCTGCTCATAAGCCTTCTCCATCCCTGCATCCTATGTTAAGAATTGTAGAAGATGTAGATGGTTGGCTGTTAAACTATCTTAATCAGAACAGTGTTACCAAGTGCCACAGTAATATGAGACTGACAGGTTAAAGTCCTTATTAAACAATAAATTCCACTTCCATTGAGAGCTGACACAAGACACATTTTGCATGGTGCTCTCCGCAAACATGGTTGGAATTTTATAGTTAAAGATGTGAAGAAGAAAGGTTTTTGAAATGCTTTAGAAATACATTTTGTGGTCTTCTTGTTGCTTTGTGTTGTAATCAGAGTTATCTACACAGGTCACATATTCGTCACTAGGAACTGAAAGACATGTTTTAAAAGATGTTACTTTTGTCTTTATTTCTATTGACAAAAAATGCAACTTAGTACATGTTTGATGAAAATTAAATATGAAACTACCTGAACTACAAGTGAAATCAGGTAGTTAGATGTTTCAATGCTAGCATTTCCACCTTTGGTTAATTGTTGGTACAAACTGAACCTGTAAAAATTAAAGGTTCTTCTGAAAAACCAAGCTTTAATAGTGAAATGAAAAGTTTTCTATTTGATATAATCTGAGTTTATGGTTATGTATTTTCCTTTTAACAGTTGATATCAATAAGCAACATTGAAAACCAGGCAAAGGAGGTGTATTCTTTACAGTGCCTTAGATATTAGTGATGCATTAACCTGTTAAAGGGAAAGGAGAGAACCCCAATTTTAGAAATTTAGAAAGAAAGGAAGATCTGACTTTCAACTGATTTGTTTTACCATGGAGCTGTAACTAAAGCAAGTGACCTCCGATGCAAAATCTAATCTGGAAATCACATTTTGTGAAATGTTCAGTACTTTCTACTTATCCTGCTTCTGGCTGAGCTGTAAATACCAGGTGTCTAGCCTCTGCCATGGTGTTTCAGCTGCTCTTACCTTAAGCAGAGCCCAGAAACCCTAAGCATAACAATAAGCAACAATGGAGGAAAAGTTAACTGGACACTTTAGAGCCCTTTTAAGTGGTCAAATATTGAAATGGGTAAAGTTTATAGGGGAAATAAAGTTGTTGCTTTGGCATCATTTTACCTGTCCTTAATCCACATCACAACAAACATCAGGCAATTCAGTGAAATTCGACCTGAATAAAGGATACCAGGAAATTGACTGTCACTCAGGATCATCTGGATGTTACCATTGACTCAGCCCTCTCTAGAGCTGACTGGAGGATGACAATTTTGTTTCACAGAGAGATAAGAAGGTTGAGGTAATATCTTTATTAAAGATATTATGGTAAATTACCTTATGCACCTTGTCTCTCTAATATTCTGGGACCTACATAGCTACACCACCACTGTATACAATTTTGTTTCATGGCAACTGGAATGAAACCAAAACCTTTAGACTCTTCTCATGAAAGAGTGTGCGCATGCCACTCTATCGCCTGGCAATTCGGGTATGGACTGGGATGTGGGAGACCAATATTCAAGTCCCTGTTCCATCTGATTCAGAGTAGTGATTTCATCCTAGATGGCTCAAATCAGGGGCTTGAAGCTAGGTTGTCCACACCCCACCTAGGTACCCAGGTGTATACTCTTCCTCTTCCTCAGTCTCTCAAATTTTCCCCCCAAAAATCAATATATCCTCATGAAAATTTTGGCTTCAATTAAATAGATTACAAATTTTCAGTTTGTCAAAAATGTTCTGAGTGACTCTAGCTCTCAGCCTGGACATCCACACTGTGGATAAACTTGCACCTTCTTACTCTATAGCATCTCAAAGCTCTGTCTATAAGGCCTAATACAGCTTTTATCTAGGCCCTTATCTCACACCATGGTCACAGTAATTTCCTCCTCTGGTCTTGATGCCTCCAACCCTGCCACTAAGTCAAAATGTATTCCTTCAAGAATCAACTCCCTGACCTTTTCTTTTGACTACCTCATTTCCCCATCCCTTTGTGTATCTCAACTGTCACCTGCATTTATACTGCATCATGCACAAGCTCCTTTTCCTCACATTTTAGGGACCCTCACCATAAAGCCCTCCTTATCTTTCAAATCCAACATCTTAACACAATGTCAACACCTGAGTTTACTTCCCCAGTGATGCTGGGTTTGATCAGACCCTCATGCTTTTTTTTCCCCCCAAGTTACCCTTTATATGTGGGAAATCTCATTCTCAGAACTCACAAAGCCATCACCTTATTTCTTTTAAAACCTTCTTTAAAATCTAACTCTGCCATAATGCCTGTAGACCACTACTACGAGTATCTGGAAGTGGTTAGGCTGGTGCCGTTTGTGCCCATTAAGACCACTGTTATGAGTAATTTATGCATACTCTTCTGTCATTATTATAGTTTCTTCCCCTCTTTTCCTAACCACCTATTTGTCTGTTTATTCACTCATGTTTTGTCAAAATCTTAGATTGCGAGTTCTCTGGAGCAGAAACTATTTTTGTGTTATTTGTCCACATGATAACCAGTACAATGGGACCTTGATCCTTAACTGGAATTTTTAGTTAGTACTGCAATAGAAATAAATAAATAATAATAATGGCTCTCCTAAATTAGTCCGAATAAGTACTTAAACCTTACTTCATCAAATTGTATTTAAAATCATGAACGATGTGGAGACTGAATAAGGAAATGTTATTTACCCCGTTACATAAAACACAAACCAGGGGTCACCCAATCAAATCAAACATGAGGAAGTACTTCACACAATACACAGTCAACTTGTGGTATGTTTTCAAGGGTTGTTATGAGAGCCAAAAGTATAACTGGGTTAAAAAAATAATTAGACAAGTTCATGGAAGATAGGTCCATCAATGGTCCTATTAGCCAAGATCATTGGAGATGCAACACCAAGCCCCGGGTGTCCCTATGTCTCTTGCTGCCAGAAGCTAGAACTGGACAACAGGGGATGGATTACTCAATAATTGCCCTATTCCATTAATTCCATCTGAAGCATCTGGCTCTGGCCATTGTCAGAAGAGAGGATACTGGACTAGATGGACTGCCTGAGTATGGCCTCTCTTATGTTCTTATAGTCTTTAGGCTACATGCTTTCACTGCTTAGATGATCCTTTATAAGATTTATCAATAAAAAGGATATAGTGCTTCCAGTTGGGAGGCAATTAAATGTAATAATTAATTCTGCCTGAGGCCAGCCCAAAGATGGGAGCTCTGAAACAAGTGCTAAGAGCTGAGATATGAAGAAATTGCAGGAATCTTCAGCATATCCTAAAGATTATTTGCAAAGAAGGCTTAAATAAATAGTTCCTAAACTGATTCAACATCACAAGGATGACAGGAGGAACCTGGCGTAGGGAGGAGAACCAGCCACTAAAAATGTGCCCAAAGTAGGGATGTAAAAATTAGTTTAATTAAAAATCCATGTAAACATTCTAAAAATAGAACATCTAAACAGTTAAAGGTGTGTGGGGGCTGAGACATGCTGGGCTTGACTCCTCACTGCCAAGTAAGAGCTGCCTAGTCACAGCTCCCCCTTGCCACGTGTGCAGAGCCGTAGCTGGGCAGGTCTCATTCACAGGGAGCTGAACCTAGCTGCAGCTCCCCCTCCCTTCCTGCTGTGCTCCACGCCTCCCCATGAGTGAGCTGCCACACTGCTCTCACTCACAGTGAGCTGAATTTAACTGCTGCTCCCTCTTCCCCCCCCAGTTTAAACAGTAATCAGCTGTTTAAAACATTTAAACAGCTAATTACTGTTTAAAACTGTTAACCTTTTACATCCCTAATCCAAAGGGTTCAGCTATCACATTCTTGGGAATGATATGGAGCTTCCCCATCGCAGACAATCAAGAGAGCATCTCACATCTCCCTAGCATGCCCTTGGAATACTTTCACTGTTCTATCCCATAGAATGCTGCAGTATGTGGTCCCCTGCACCTAGCCAAGTCTGATTTTTAGCCCTAGGATTGTGCTATAGCATGTTATCTTCTCCGAACCCTTTGGAGTGGCTAAAGGCTATGGAAATGCTGTGTGGCAGAGATAACAGGGACTACAATGGTGCCCAACCACTGCATTCTGGGTGCAAAAGGATGATTAAATCTTCCAAGTTGACACCTCCTTGTGTGCAGTGGCTGGAGTCCAAAATGAGTTCTGATCAAATGGATAGAGCGAGATCCTACTTTGATTGGAAAAAGCAAATTGTGGCTTCCTTGTATTGTATTATAACACTGCAGGCATTACAGATGGAAAGAGCTATTTGACCATGCAGTCCATTTCCCTGCAATCATAGGATTGCTCTCTACTGGATATTTTTAAGTGTTTTTTTCCCCTCACCTGTACACTTTTGTATTTTTTTTCTAATAAGGAAAAAAAGATTCAAGTCAGGAAAATGCAGCTTAGAAACACAAAGTTGTGGATACATTTTTCTCTTTCCCTTTCAGCCGTATTTGGCCAAACTCCCATTGATCTCCCAGTTATTATTAGATAAAACA
The DNA here is from genome assembly GCA_007922155.1 of Mesoclemmys tuberculata. Lineage (NCBI taxonomy): Eukaryota > Metazoa > Chordata > Testudines > Chelidae > Mesoclemmys > Mesoclemmys tuberculata. Next base: position 37,489,601 of record ML675613.1, read on the forward strand.
TTCATCTGCCTTTTCACCACTGCTACCGCCACAGGCATCACCTTAAATAAGCTGCACTTGAACATGACATTTAATGTCAAGCTCAGCACTGCTAATGCAATTGCAATTGTCTCTTGGACAACCTGTAGCATGACCTCCTTTTCTGATGTATGTGAGCCACACGTTTCCCTTTCTATATTACTGTCTCAGACATTCTACATGGCTAATACTGAATATTTTTACCCCCTTTCCCTCCAACAAACTAGGCTCTCTTCTATTTCCTAATCAGCTCCTTCTCCCCCTCCAGTGTCTGACAGAACAGACCATGTTTCCAGAAACTCAGGTGAGATCATCATGCACTTAGGGTGTGCTTCATTTGTTCCACTTTTAATTTTTTAAGTTTATTTCTGAGGAGAATGAATGAAGCAGACTTCATCCTGCCCTTGTCAATGAGTGTCAATATACATATATAAAAAAAAAGTGTACCTCAATATGGCAATAGTACCAAGTACATTTTAGTGCATACAGTGGAGATGGATTACACAAATGCAGGGTAAAAAAGCAAAAGAATGAGTTTGCTGCTCAGTGGCAGCTCTGTGGCTCCTGTTAAACAGGCACACAAGCAAACATCATTGAACCAGTATTTCATGTCAGATTGGAATTTGTCTGTATCAAATTATGAACTCCATTTTGTAGTATGTGTTGAACACACGACTAAACTTGCCAGAGGGCAGCTTATTGAACTGTGTTCCAGAAAGTTGCCCTACCTGGCAAAGTTGCTTAAAATCTCCTCAAAGGACTATCAAAGAGAAGCCAGCAAGATGGCAATCTAGAGCTACCAGCTTTGACTGTCTCTCACAGTTACTAGCCCACCTCATGCCAGCAAGGATGAATGGACCAGTCTCTGCTGGAGAACCTGCAGAGATCCAGATGGACTTGGGAGTAGAGAAAGGGTTTTCAGACTCCTGGGACCTGGAATAGACTGACAGCCCCACTGGACTATATGAGCCGAGAGGCTGCACCATGCTTGGCCAGAGAGGCACTGCTGCACTGACACATTGCCCCACAAAAGCTTAGAGAACGGGCCTAATATACTTACAGTGGCCTAAGCCATTGGGAAGATAGGCAGCTGCACTCCAACTGATACAGAGTCCGTGTTTTGTATTCAAATTCAACTTCAGACACAGTAATTTACAGTAATCCAGCCAGGGGCAACAAACACATGGATTGTCCTTGTCCAAGAGAAAGGGACAAAGTTTCCCTAGTGAGATAGAGATGAAAGAAAGCATTTGTCAAACTGATGCTACCTGATCACCTAGTCTTAGTGGGGAGTCATATAGGACTCAGACTTTTACAAATGAGGGCTGTATGCCTTCAATGAGAGAAGACAATATTTTGGCCAATTCTTCAAAGAATTTCCCCAGTCTGATCAGCATAATTTTTCTTGCCTAAATTCAGTTTAAGCCAACTGCTCTTCATCCAAGAGCTAATTTCTGATAAGTATTCTGTTCTGCCTCTGAATCACAGAATGCCATTGAATGTATTCAGCTGACAGTTTGGTCCAGTACAGTGAACTGAAGCATATTCTTGAAGGTCCATGGTTTGAAATAATGCTCAGTTTTTTTCTCTTCCTCTCCTCGCTTGCTTATTATAGGTCACAGGACAAGTGAGAATGTACTGTAGGATCTGTGTTTCCAAAAACGTAGCTGATGCTGCATATTCCCATTCCTGAAATCAGTTCTCTATTTGTAATTTCATGGCTCAGTGCAGTAGCAGGGATTATATATATTGCAGTAGCAGGGAGTAACAGAATGATTTTCCATATTCAGTGTTTTTGTAGCCACATTAGTCCTAGGATATTAGAGGCACAAGGTGAGTGAGGTAATGTATTGTATTGGACAAGCTTTCAAGCAACAGAACTTTTCTTCAGGTCTTGAAGACCTTCAGGACTTGAAGAATAGCTCTGTGTAGCTCAATAGCATGTAAGCTCCCTGATGCCGTCTCTTTCGTATTCAGGGCATTGGTCAAGGATCCCAGATTGCTTTACAAAATTATTTTCTTTATAAAGTGTATATACATATGAATCACTTTACCCACCACTACCATACAGGTACTCTACGCTGAAATGGGGTAGCAACTTAACAACAAGCAACCAAACTATACAATTGCTTAGGACAGGAAATGGAAAACAAAAAACAAACACCCAACAATCAAAATTCTACGGCACACAGTTTTGTTTTTTTTAAACCTAAAAAAGACCAGCAATTGATAACAGTGGAAAATGGAGAAGCTGAACTATTGAAAGCAAAAGTGAGGGGAGAATATTCCACATAGGCACGAGCTGATTCCGAGTACAATGGTTCTCAAAAGTTTTCTAGGAAGGATCAGAAAAGGCTTTAAATATTTTATAAAGCTAAAAATTGCTAAACAAAAGATGTTTTAAAAAATGGTTCCCGAGTTAAGATATTGGATGCCAACTTTCACCCTAAGGGAATTTTCATGGCTGAGTTATAAGCCTTGGAAATGGCAGAGTGGGAGAGCTTATAATGAAAATACTGACAGACTATTAACAATAGCAACTTTAGCAGCAGCCTCTACAGTTAGTTATTGCCTGGAACTGTTGTCCTCTTCCACATTATTGTAGTTATTTTATTCAGTCAACAAGGCACATTAAATGTATCAGTGATGCTATAGTATAATGGGTATCTGATGCCTGAACATTTCACAATAAAGTAGCCAATTGATTCATTTTATCATTCATTTATTGTATGTTGTGTGATGTTTAACTCACATGCTATGTCATGTATAATCATTGTATGCTAAATAGATGTAAGTGTAGGATCATAGAGGTATAAAATTAATAAGTATTTAGAAGTGATAAGTGTTCATTAAGTATCTAAATAAAGCAGAGCTGAAATGCAAGACCTACAGGCTGAGGCCTGTAAGATGTCAGCTTAGCCATACTAGGTCATAGACTTAAGAAAAGCTTGACATAAAAGTGACCAAAGAATGACCGTAGGCCACAGGATCACGAGAAAGATGTTAATGAAAATAAAAGGAACTATAAACAATGTATGAAATGGGACACCCCAATATTCGGAGGAGGGGGAAGGATATAGATAAGGAAAAAGAAGGTTGATATCTTCATTAACATGCACAGAGTGTTAGGTGCAGTCAGAATCACAAGATAAAGAGGGCTCTTGGATGGGATAAAATGGGTTACCTATGGGAAACTACAACAGAAACCATCCCTCCACTGATGATCAACTGGCAAGGCATCCATCATACCCTAAGAATATCATTAAGGATGTGAGTATTACTATATTTATAACACATGCATAGGTCTTTGTTGGATATCTATTTGATTGGGTAATCATAACTTTAATAAAATTTGAAAAACGACTAAACTTTGTACTTGTGAATGTATGTGTGATCACTATCCTTGGTCTTCATGAATTCTTAGAGGCTCCAAATCTGAAGGAAGTAGCTGAGGTGACTTTCACTCTGTTGAGCTTGAAACTGTAGCAAGCAAAGCCAAACCTACGGAGGTGTAATACAACATTACTAAATTAACTTTAAGTAAAATAAAAGGCTACAATAAGGTATAGGGTGTCATTACATTTCTTCTGTAAATTTGGTAAATTTTGGAACAGCAAATATTTCTCTCTTAGCTCAGCCTCCAGCTAGACCTATTCTACTGCTCCAGGACTTTTTTCTCTGGACAGGTCTATTACCGGTTTCCTAATTGTTTGTCTTCACCTCTCTTCTCAAGGGGAACACAGATTACTTTTTGGAATGCATGTGCATGTACACACTTTTTTTCCTTTCTATATGGCCAGATTCTCATTTGGTGTAAATTGGAATAGCTGCATTGAAGTCAATGTACTAACTAACATAGTTGAGATGAGGAACTATCCCTACATTTACTCATGATGCCTGGGAAGATGATGTCCTGGAGAGTAAGATGGAAAGAAGACCATCCACTAGGGTATCTTAGAGCCTACAAGGTTTACCCTCTGGAAGGCTGAAAACTCATCTTCTTGGATGTGAGAATGTTCCATTCCCTGTCTGTAGGTTCTTATGTAAGGAGGAAGCATTAGGGCCGGTGTGATAAGATAAAGACCATCATCCACCTCCTATTGTCCAAGGTAATGAAAGAGTACCAGGGCTCAAGTAGTAAGGGCTGGGGCTCAAACAATATTTTTACATTCATGACTGATGCAGCAAGGCCACAGGTGCCAGGGCTATGAACTGCCAAGCCTGGAGGTGATGGGGCTCAGCCCTGGCACAAATTAAGCACAGATCATTAGTCATATCCAGGACTAAATCTTGGAACATCTACAGTGACAACACCACCATGGAGAAGCATCGTAACTTCCGAAACACTAAATTACCTGCCTTAACTAAGTGATACAGGGCAGCATCCAGTTCATAGAAAATTAGGGTTGGAAGGGACCTCAGGAGGTCATCTAGTCCAACTCCCTGCTCAAAGCAGTTGATAGTAAAGAGTGGGATAAGGCATTACTGAGGTTCCTGCCTGGCTGTACAGAGCTTAACCGCTAGACTACAAAGCCTGAGACAGCTACATACCTCTAAAGGGAAAAGAAACCACACCCAGTTTAGTTTTCATTGAAATTAAAGTGAAAATAGAAAACAAAAGTATGTCTATTTATTTTACATCAGTTTTTGTAAATTCTCTTTTCCCCTCAATGTCCTAATTTTGGTGTCAAATTTTCCTTCAACTTGAACAAAACTTGCAGGGTTCTGTTAATATCTGTGATACAGCTGCACACCAAGAGAGGTGTTTACCACAAGGATATGGGGTCAACCAATACCCAAATATCCCTGTAATCTATGAAGATAAAGAACTGAACTCAGGTTGCCTGTGGTGTAGTACAAAGAACAAAGCATTGAATGGTTTAACTAGTCCATCAGATTAATGAAGAAACAAGTTATTTTTGTGAAGGTGACGGATGGTTAATTACATCCTCCCAGCAGAGGATTTGAAAGGAAGTAGCTGTGGCTCTGTAAAATTAGGAGTCAGGACTCCGAGTTCCCTTTCCAGTACTAGGCAAGACAGTGAGTTTATGATTAGAGCTAGGGGACTGTGAGTCAGGTATTCTATTCCCTCCTCAGACTTGATTTATAGGATGACCATTGGTGAGTCAATTCAGCTCTGTTTAGCTAGGTGTCATCATGGGGGATGTCAAGCATGTGTGTGTAACTGTTGCCCTGAGGTGCTCTATGGCTAGAAGGGGCTGCTTCAGAAACCTCAAGGTGAGTAGTATGTGGTGTAGTGGAATAACAAATTAGAAGATTTTGCAGATAACACTTTAAAATTGCTCTAACTTTGTGTTTCAGTGTGAGATTAAATCTAAATCATTGCATGTTATTTAAATAATTATCAAAGGCATTTATTAATGTCTGTCAGTTCCCTAACAGGTACCTGCGTCACTCAATCAGATGCAAGAGATTGCTTCTCTACCCCTGATTCAAGACCATCTCATTCAATAATACACATTTACTTTCTGCCCTTTCTAATGAAACATCACTTAACAGTGTAATTACATGTGCCATCAAATGATTTAAAGAAGACAGGGAAAATAAGAACTGGGTACAAGAGGATGGAACTCCATTGACTTCAGTGGACTTCCATGTCTGTTAGTCCAAAATAAATCATTTGGAGGCTCAGGCTTGAGGAAAAGCAGATTAGCTCATATATTATTTATGGGCTATGTGTTCTCATATATTACCACCACCTTGTCCATTCCACAGAAGTAGTACTGCAGAAGAAGGTGTTCTGAAAACTTCTCCTGCTCTGCATCTTGACCTTAATCAGAAGAGAAGGTCTTTCCAGGAATAAGAGGAGAGCTTAGTCTTCACGACTCACTGATTTCTTGGCTTCTTTGCTGAGGCTGACAATTACTGTAAATGTGATGGTGGTTTGAGTTGTGTGGATCTTATCCCATTAGAAACTGGACTAAGACCATCACATTCATTTCCCCAGGTGCAACGAATGTGAAATAGTGGATAATTACTCTGGGGTGGATTTGAATAAGTGATTAAGAGGTGAAAAGATTCATTTACAGGAGTTCAAACTAGACAATCATAATTGTCCCTTCTGGAATTATATCTGTGAAACTATACCCTTATTCCAGGTCCCTGAAGCACTTATTCCCTGTTTCTAGGCTATTCAGAAAGCCATTTTGAGGAGACATTTGACCTACATAAACCAAGAGATTCCTTTGTCAAGTGCAGGTTTACCGTGCAAAGGTCTAGCTGCCGGCAGCATGCAGGTTATGTGAATCATTCTGACTTTCATTTGTGTTTAATCTTACAACAGGAGAAGAGGAAGACAGGTTGAATAACTGTCTTTATGGCTTATGTAACTGAATTAGGCCATTCCATTCTAAGTAAATCCCCACTGATTACTGAAACACCCACTAATGAAAACAACTATAAGCAATTAGAGGCAGCAAGTTACTTGAGTCTAGACTGTGTGAGCTTCCAGTGGGAACATAGCCAATGAGAACATGAACCATTGTCTTCCTGCTTCATCCACAGAAGAAAGGTATGTTTGAAATGCAGTATTCATTCATAGATTATGGTAGCTAGTCATCTATTGATTTCTTGGGAGGCAATGTGACGCGGTGAAGTTAAGAGACCAAGAGATCATTTCTGGCAGAAGTAGAGGTAATATGTAAGAATGTTATGAATGGTGAGATGTAACAATTTTACAAACACCCTATGTGAATGGGTCGGTGAAGGTAAGTTATTGTATAAGAATTTCCTGTGTGACTGTACTGATCTAATTTACATTGGAGACTGTGAGAAGAACAGAAAAACAACACAATGGCTTTCCAGTATGAATACCCAACATGCACTTGAAAGACAATGGGCAAACTACTACATTCAAAGATTGTGTCTCCAGAGAAGAAGCAAACCTTGTTTTGCCATAGTTGGAAGTTACCTGATCAAATGCGTATAAGCAGTTAAAAGATGACAATTTCTGTGAAGAGAAGTGACTTGCCAAGGGCTGCCCAAGGAGTTGTCAGTGAGTTCTGACAGGGAGACAAACTGATAAACAGAAAGAGGCTCTGTGGAAAAGGCTGTAGGGAGTTTAGTCCTTTCAGGGTCCCCAAGTGGAAGGAAGGTAGTTAAACACCTGGAAAGCAGACACTTATAGTTGGTTTATTGTTCTCAAGATCTTTTTTCTGTTAATTTCTTTTGTTAAATAAATGAAACTTTCCTTTAAAAAAAGAGTTTGTTTGGTCACTGATCACCACTGTTTTGCCCTGGAGGGAACAGAGTTGCCGGGTCTGGACCTAAGTCAGACCTGTTGAAGAAAATAACTTAGTATTGACAAACCACAACCCAGAGCCTAGGCAGAGAGCAAGAGAAGCCACCTTTACTAGGTGACAGCTGGAGGCCTGACAGAAGGGTGCATTCAGTGAGACCAGGAGAGGTCAGAGGTGCAGTGCTCTTGATAGCCATGACACTGTTCCCACCCAGCTCTGCCAATCTTGGGCAAGCTGTATAACCTCTCTGTGCTTCAAAGGGAATAATATTATTCATCCTCTATAGAAAGCGATATCAGTGCTATAAAATTATTACAGTGCTATGGAATTATTATTATTTTCTAGGTGGCAGCTAAATCCATATTCATGACCCATAACCAGGCTGTGCCTTCTAAAGTATAAAATCAACATTGCCAGCTTTGGTACTAACACTAATATGCATCTTTTCATCCTGGAGGAAGCCAACACTTTTCAAGACTGAAAAAATTTAATCACTTCTCCCACCACTAGGGTGGACCACAGCAGATGCATAAAACAGTACCACACAGTAGTTATGAAGTTATAAGTAATATCTTACCAACCTATTGAAGCTTAGGAAAAAGAGAACCCATGATATCTAACGTACAGTCAGGGCCCCAGTTTCAGATCCCTTCTAAAGTGGGCATAGGTCAGCAGTACAAACAGGCTTATTAATATTTTTCAACTCTACTATGTTTCAGCCAAAATAGTATAGTTGGTCATCCAAACCAGATGAGGAACCTAAAGGAACTTGACTCAAAGGAATATCCAGATGTAGCCCTTCTCTGTAAAGGACCACTCTCTCAGCTCCAGAAGCACACCAATCCTCTAGCACCCTTCCCCTAACTCCTCCCTGCAAAATCCAGCTCCTTCACAAGATGCAAAACCACAGCCTCATACCTGCACAGAAACTCTGAGCTGTGACCAGTCACAAATGTGAAACACTGGAACTAAAGCTTAGGAGTACCTCTGGCCCACATAACCCAGATATCTACTTAGCAAGCTCAAAAAGCAGCTGTCGAGAACAATGGTATATACACAGAGAGAAAGAATTTCTGAATCAGTTGTCCATCAAAAAGTCAGTCACCTTACAGCAGATGCATTTCATTTCATCAGGAAGTTAGTACTTTCTAGAGTCTTACGACTCCCATTTCTGCAAATGACCAACAGAAATGTGGGTCAAGTCATTTAATTTTTCCGTGCCTAACTTTACCCATGTGTAAAAATGCAACAACATTATCTACCCCAAGGCAGTTTGCAATTTAGTAACTTGGGTGTCTTGCGATCCATCACTGAAAGTTGTATATATGAACTAATTGGGCACTATGAGCCAACCCATTACAGTACAGCTTGAACATCTTGCTGAAGCACTGCACAAATGAAGGCAATCAAAAAGCCTCCCATGATATTAATCCTTCCTTAATGTATTTTCTTCCCACTTTCTTAACTGTGCTAACAGTTTGGGTATTTGGGTTTTTTTTTTTTTTTTTGCCCTTTGACCAGCCAATAGGGCACCTCACTTAAGACCCAATTAGATGAGGAACCAAACACAATTGTCTTTATCTGCCACCATTGGTTTGCAATAGTTTAATTTGTTTTGTTTGCCTTGGCCCAAAGTATTTCTAAAACCACAGAAATTTTAACCCAGTACACAGACAAACTTTGATGCTCTTCCCTGCACTGTTTGTACAAGGATCAGAAGTGAAAGGCCATTGCTTCAGTAGTTCACTCAGATTTCATTAGAGAAAGGGACAGGAGCACACACACAACTGTGTGTAAGTAAGCTCAGTAAATCGTTTGAAATTATGTTTTATGCTAAGTTAAGTTGTAACTCTCCAAATCTGCAGAGACTGGATTACAAAAATGCCAGCCATCTTCTGGGTCCTATAGCAGAATGTTTACATTTCATTTTCATTGTACTAGAGGCAGGAGATGGTCAGAGGAAAAACGAACAACTTTGCCAGCCCCATGTGTTTTTTGCAATCAACCTTAACATTGATTTACTAATAATTTACTTTTAAACTTCTTGAGAGATCATTTATTTGTTGTGGCAACTTGCCTGAAGGTGAAATGAATTTATGTTGAATACATGAAAGCATTTTCATTCTAAGAACACTGCAAGACTTTTGTTTACACTCTTTATCATGTGAATAAGATACACCCTCAGACATACAAACATGCCATTGCAAAACTGAGCTGCAAAAAAGACTTGTACAGATATCACCACCATCCATATAACCATTAATTTGATGGATGATACTAGCCAAACCCTTTCCAGTATAACCTTGCAGCTCCAAATTATCCATGTAATGTTAATTCTTTTGTTCTTTTCATAAACTACTGTAACCCAAGCATTATACTAACCTTTCTACTAGTCTCAAATAAATATCCTTGTGAATATCTGCCCCATACTGTATATAAGAATTTGTTTGTACCATCAGTCATAACAGAGGATGTGCATAGGCTTTTATTTACAGCAGTCGCATTTATTTTATCCTTTTCCTCAAGTATGTGTTCCGCACCAGCCTTCCAATATTTTGTCTACAGCTCATCCAATGCTCTTCCAACCTGTACATGATCTCAGTGTCATCTACTTTTCCTTTGCTCTTTGTGGCATTGTCCAAACTTTTCCTGTGCTTAAAACCACCTAGATTAAAGTTCCATAGCTTTTGCCAGTTTAACTGAAGCTCTATTATGATTAAGGATACGATTTGGTCATGTGGACCACAGATTCCATGACTTTCCAGGATCTCCATGACTTTTGAGGCAGGGCTGGAGCTGCTGTCAGTCCCAGGACCGCCTCCAAACAGTTGATTGGCTGGCCAGACTCCAGTGCTCAACAGTTAGTCTGGCCAGCAATCCCCTAATGCTCAACAGCTGATCATCATCAGGTTGTGGCTTGCATGAATTTTTGTTTACTACCCACAACGTCACTGATGTTCACTAAAAATACCTGTGACAGAATCCTAACCTTAATTATGATACTGTCTTTCAATAGGAGGTAGAGAACATCTAAAATGATCTATGACTTCTGTGGATGTGCATCCAAACCCACATTAAAAGGATAGAGAGAGCCATAGTGGAGCACCAGCCTCTGGCTGTATTAAATTTAAGGGGGGAATGATGCAGGGAGAAAGGGAAATTATACATATCCAACCCAGGCCACATTCTTTTTTGGCCAGTTCTCACAATCCTCTGCAATCTACATGGATACCCACCGGAACTCTGAAAGGGAGTGGATGCTGTTTTCCACTTGAGGAAGGTAACCAAAAAGCCATGATCTAGCCCTTCACTTTTTATTATTTTACAGTGCCTCATAGTTTGCTCGATATTTCACAGTACAGGTAAGTACCGCATGGCCCCTTCCTCAAAGAGCTTTAACAAATTCTACAGTGATGACCATGGTATAATACAGAAATAGACTAATCACACAGAAAGTGTTTGTTGTCTCATAATGAGATATAAAAAATTATTTTATCTTAAGCCTTGCTCACATCCCATGGTGACAGTTGCCAAATAAATTAAATTAAAAACAAATTAATAGTAATCAGTTTCACTTTCTACATCTGGTGCGTAATGCTACAGGATACGAGATTCCAACTCTGTAGGAAAATCTCTCTCTCACACACGCACGCCTTCATTGACTTCCAAGTAAAATAAGAACCACAACCCAGAAATTTGGGAATATCTCTCATTATCTCAGATTTTCTAAATCCTCCCCATCCACTACCAAACTTCCCAACCCCCTCAATAGAAAAAAAAATGAATAAAGCTACAAAAATAAAACTACAACCACCTAATTTGGGGACCTAAATTATTTGGGATTTTCTTATGAACCTTTCTTCTCTGGACTCTGATCAAATCAGTGCATAAACAAAGATAATTTGGTACAACAAGGAAATATATATTTAATGCTGTAGGGGTCAACCACCTTAACGAAGGGCTGTGTCCAATCTTCCCCCCAACTCTTAGTGCTGACATCAGTGTTGGCATCTGGGGTGGTCCACAGCCCCTCCATTCCAGCAACGGGGGTGGTCTGGAGCCTGTTCCGGCAGCAGTGTCAGTGACAAGCACGGAGCAGTGCGGCTCCGGCCAGGCTGCCGCATGCCGTTCAAAGTCGGCACTCTGCTACTTTTTGCATGTGTGCTGCAGGTTGCCAACCCCTGCTACACAAAGCCAGAACATGAGAATGGCCATACTGGGTCAGCTAAGTTAATTTTGGATAGCCTCAAATCAGAAGGAAAAACAAAAAACAACAAAAAAACAAACCACAAAACAAAAACCTCTGCATGCCAAAGGAAAAGTGCCTCAACTGACATGGGGAAGCAAATATAGTCACAGGTTTCCATTTATACAAGAAAGCTAAACTAAAAATTTAAAACCTACTTTTAAAAAAAGAATCTCTCTGTCAAAGACACTAATGGCATTCCGCACACCTGTCAGTTATTCTTTTCTCAGCAGACACAAATCCTCTCAACACTAAAAGACCACAGTTTGCTGCATGTAAATAGGTCTCCAAGGGTGCCCGGTGCTTAAGATGGATCTGATTAAAATTTTTATGAAGTCAATCACACCTTTGAATGTTCTTTGAGGCTAGTACATTAATATTCTGAAAACAAAACTACAATTACTTTCTATGTGGTATTTTGTTTTATCTGAGTCCTGCAGTGCATAAGCTTGTCTTGCAAGATTTAATTAGTATGTCAGAATAGAACCTTCTCCTCCTTTTATTTCATTTTGCACTTTATTTGTTCTTAACTGGAAAAAGGTGACATCAGAAAAACCAAGTGCTGTTCCCCTACGCATAAGCATAGAATTTCCTGCTGGCTGCTGCTAAATTATAGCAAAGAAAAGAAAACTAAATGTGTGGGGGGGGGGTGCGGAGGAGGCCGGATGAATTCACAAGTTTGCAGACGGGTTCAGGGTTTATTTGATGGAAAAAGACTAGAGATAAGCATGGTATTGGTTTGACAATTAGAGGTGCTATGGGTGCTCAGCACCTCGGAGTGTAACAGACTTTATAAAGACAAAGGACCTGAATGTGACCTCTGATTTTACACAAGGGTAACCATACTGATTTAAATGGAATTACTCCTGATTTACACTGTTGAGAAAGCAAAATGCTTTGGGGGTAAGGACAATGTACAAACAGTAGGTACAGTATTTCTGTGGGGATCTGTTTGATTACATGTAGTGAAAAGAACACCTGAAAACGTTCCATAAATTACATATGAATGCTTACCTGAATTATTCAAAAAATGTGCCCTGCCCTCTTGAACTAAGCCTGATTCCCTCCCTGCTCCTGTACTACCCTCCCTGAGACTCATATTACCAGCCAGGTGTGGGAAGAAAAACAGCATATGCTTCCTATTCTGTAGGTGTTCTTTTTCTTCAGGTTAAGTTCTTTTCCCACACGCACACATGACTTCAAGGAGAAGTCTAAGGCTCTCTCTCCTCTGCAAATGAGAGGGCTTTTAGAAAAGCTGGAGATCCATGGAGAAGGGAGACCTATTTTGGTAGAGGATGGAGCTCTCTTGCACTATCAGTTGCCCTCCCACACTCCCACCCTGCTTCTCTTGTCAGCATGGCTACTGCAGGAAGAGTAAGGTCTTTGACTATGGCCCTGTGAAGTTGCTACACAGGAGTAAGAGCTTCTTCAAGCAATGCTGTCTACTACTAGGATATCTACTTAAACATTAAAGAGTAGAAATAGAGGGCTGGTGCCATGAAACCCAGCCATTTTCCTGCTCCCAAGTCTCTGAACTCCACTGAGCCTCTTTCAAGTGGAGGTGATTCTGTGAGGAGCAAGAGAAGGTGGGGGAATGGATGGAACCATAGAGGCAGTGTTCACCACTTTATGTGGTAAGAGCTGAGATGCTGCAGCCATGGTTGATTACAATAAGAACATTCAAAAGTAATTGTCCTCTGTCTGCTAGGAAGACATAACTCCAGTTCTATTCTCTATCTCCATAGCATCTTCCCTACAGCTTCAAGCATTAACCAATATTCCACTTGAAAGACGCAACCTATTTATTAAAAATAAACTCTCTGGTCCCTTTAACTAATATCATGTAGGTTGTAGCTTGGACTGGGTCATTCTGCTATATCAAAATATGTCAGTTGCACTTTGAATCAAGTGAACCCTGATGCTAATTTACAAGGGGATTCTTGAGGAAACATCACAATTAATGTTACACCGTATACTGGAGGAATTAACGATTTACTCCTTGCCAAACGTTGCAAGGTTTATATGAATGACAGCTAGTGTTAGCTGTTTGCAGTGGCTCAGGCGCTGCCACCTGTGGCAAACTGGACAGCAATGTATAGTAGCACAGAGCATCAGTACCAAAATAATCAATTAATGTTCTTTTCACATGCATAGATTCAGAGATACAAAGCAAGCATGCAATGGGCATATGTGTGACAAAGGCTTTCTAATAAGCTTTAATTGTCACGATATTTAAAATTAACACCTAGATACTATACAGTGGGGCATAGATAAATAGAATTGAGGAAAGGTAACATGGGGCTAGATAGAAAACATTTCCTAACAGTGAGGGCAATAAAACAGTGGAATAGTCTTCTCCAAGAAAAGAGGTGAAAAACCCACCACTCGGGACATTTCAAAGTAGACTGAACAAAGCATTAGAGGATAAACTGGAAGGAACAAAACCTGCAGTGACTCTTTAGGGATGGAGAAGATGATTTTATGGGTCTTTTGCAGCTGTAAAATCAATGATGTATATTGAAGCTGACTAGACAGAGGAAAAAAGAACTGCTGACTACAGAGGGAAAAGAGAAGAAAAAAGTGGGACACTGGAAAAGTAAATAGAAAAAACCCTTGCCTTGTTCAATTTAGTTTCAGCATCAATAATGAAAGAATACGAGATGTTAAGTTATTTATGTGGTTGAAAAATATTTTGCATCATGATAAATTTAAGACTTTTGTTAACCAAATAATGCATTCTTGACAAGTCACTGGACCACTCACAGGCTATCTTGATAAATCCAGGAAGGATGACAGCCCTGAAACATTGCTGCTGTGGGTTCTCTAAACTGCACCTCTCACTGACTTCCTGGAGGGGCCATGTGTGTCACCAAGATCAACAGGACTTTTGCAAGATTGAAATTTCAAACACACAGGAGTACGCAAGAGGCAAATTCTCTTCCCCCTTGAGTAACACTATCGCAGGTGGGAAGCGGTCTAGCAGAAAGTTTTCTTCCCCTCCAATAGCCTCCTACTCTCCCAATTCAGCTCCACTTACAGTTTTTTTCCCCCTCTGGACTGCCTTTCCAACAGTGGAGGTAGAGACTGAACTCATCTGTGATTTACTGAGTCTCTATGAGGCCTCCAGCCCAGGAAGCTTGTACATTATTTAAATGCCTCTCCCCCCTCCCCCAACACCATGAGCCGAACTCAAAAAATGAAACCATCCAGAAGTTTTACCTCCTCTATCCACTTTCTATCTATACTGTATTTACCATCAGTATACTGCTGTCTCAACTGTGCCCTGGAGGAAGGCACTCAATCTTTTATTCTGGGGCTGGGTTAAGAGGGCAAAGGGAACACCAGGTACAAGAAACTCAAATACAAAAGTGGCAACAACTCTGCACTTATACAGCCACTGTACCAGAGTATATTAAAGCTCTTTATGAGCATCAAAGCATGCGGTGAGGAAATTCAGTATTATTATTCTCTTGTTAAGATGGGGAAACTCAGGAAAATGGTCCAAAATTCACACAGAATCAGTGGCAGAGCCTGGGAAAGGATTAATTGGTTTCCTGCTCTAACAACTAGACCACTGTGATTGATTTAACTACAGTGCCCTGTTGTTTATACCTGATGCACAAAGTACTACTTATTGCTACAGGGCCCTAAACTTGCTTCCCTTCCTATCACACACACAGTGACAGACCTGAATCACATCAGTTGCCTTGGAGTCATCTGAAATCACTCAGAACTCCACCTGTTCTTTCCACCTGGGACTCTAAGGTTTGCAAGCTGATAACACTGCAGTAGCACTCACCAGATGTTTTATTAGGCAGGGATTGTGCAAAACACTGGCAGACTAATACTCAGAAACAGATTCTTCTCTTCCCCAGCCCCTAGTACCCTTTGCATTTCACTGGTGGCACAGACACAAGTGTGAAGAAGTGACAAGTGCAAAAAAAACCCAAAACCAAATCTCCAGATTAAGGCATAGAGAAAAAAAATCAGTTAATGTTCCTATTCGCCCCCATTAGGAAACCTAGAGAAAAAAGAGTTACTTGTTGCCCTGTGAAATCCTTCACATTTTGCTGTAAGCAAAAAGCAATTTTTGTTCCAGGGGGAAGGAGGATGCAGGGGAAAGATTATGATTTATCATCAGGCATTTAGGGAAGTGAAATATTCAGATTCTTTGTACAACACTCACTAGATCTCAGTCAGAATCTTCCTACACATTAATCCCTTGTGATCAGCAGCATTCACTGTGCTAGTGATGAGGTCTTGAGGGAAAGGAGAAGAGAAATGGAGGTAAGGCACTGTAACATGAGAGACAATGGAGAAAGATAAAACAGGAGAGCACAGAACTGTGGTTTGAGGAGAAGAGAGGACTGATGAGAAGATTGGAAAGGCAAAGAGAAGGATTTGGGGGTCAGGGTGCTGTGGAAAGGTGAGGAGGCCTGTGATAAAGGGTCATTGTTGAGACGGAAAGAAGAGAGTGAAGGAAAAGAGGCTAATGGTAGTAAGAAAGAAGAATTGCATGGTTAAGAAATAAAGCATAAAGAGAAGGCATGACTGCACAGAGGAATTGTGGAAGGAGTGGGGAGAAATGCAGAAGGAAAGAAACAGTGTATGGGGGCACTGGAATTGACTGGGGAAGATTATGGGGGATTCTAACGAGGAAGAAAGGGAAAAATAGGAGTGGGAGACTGAAGGAAAGTTCACAAAATGAAATGTGGCAGAGGAGAAGTAGCTATAAAAGGATTGAAAGTAAGAAAATAGCAATGCTCTCCACCCCCAAATATCCTTCTCTCATTATCCACCCATCTTTTAGATTGGAGCCATTATCTCTGATCACTCAGCCCCTGTGCTGAGACATAAGGAATCTGATTACTACAATGACCAGTGATGGTCTGCTGATCCTTGCATTGTACTCTTATATTGGCTGCTTCCAAAGAGCCACATTGACTGTGAGGACTGTTGTGTTTGAATTTTCAGATAACAACAAGTGGGAACAACATCTACTCCAGGCCCAAGGTCATGATCCTTTATCTTTATGAATGTCTATTGTGGCAAACTGCCAACTTCCCGCTGGTGGGTCTCACGCTTTACCTCCACTTACTGTGGTCAGGACGCCCACAGCTACCTGTCTCCCCTGGCTGTAGCAGAGTTCTGTCTTCTGACTGGGAAACACTCTTCTCCTGCAGCTGCACCAGACCTTCTGGCAGCCCCTACTGCAAGTGATCCTTAACCCTTCCTTTAAGGAAGGCAGGGTTTAAATACCCCTGGTCCTGCCCTTCATTGGGTCCAGGTGCTGTTAATTGCCTTGCTGTGGCCCCCTGCCCCGCCTGCCAGGCAGAGGGTTTTTAACCCTTTCCGGCCCTCATACCGATGCCGGCACACCTTATCAAAGCTGTATGGCCTGACTTTATCAAACATCCCCCCCCCACCCTCCCCTGCTCAACTTAGGGGGTTGGGCTACTCGGGATCCCCCCATTGGGGAGTCCTCCCCGGGGAGTAGGGATTCAAACCCTGGGAAGTCCCTACCTATCAGTACAGGGTAGGGGAGTTTTGGGACAACGCCCACGGTTACCTTCACCATCCTCCCCTAAGCCCCAACCTGCACTGGAGTGGTTGGATGCATATTCACCACCCCACGCACACAGGTTATCCCACTGCGCTTGGCCCGGGACAGCTGGTCATAGCCTATCAGTTTCTCTGAAACCAGAGTGACAGCACTCCCTGAGTCTATTAGGGCCACAGTACCGATACCATTGTCCTCTACTGGCCTTGTGTACCTCTGGGCGGTCTCCGCCACCTGCACTGGGTAGACCAAGCTGCAGGGACTGGCACACTCACCCAGTCCGCACTGCATGGGCTTGTCCCTGTTGGGGCATTGGGCTGCTATATGCCCCAATTCCCCACATCCATAACATCTGCCCTGTGGTCGCAACAGCCCCCCTTCTTTTTGGCTGCCCAACTTTAAGCCAGGACCCCCTCCCTTGGGATCCCCATTCCTCTTGGCAGGCTCAGGCTACTCTCCATTTCCCCAACATGGGGTTGTCCGCAGTCTCAGGAGTCTGGGCCCTTGGGCCAGGGTACAACCCCTTTTTCTGGTGCCCTTCTTCCCCTACAGTCCGTGGAAGTCCCCTGGCTGCCAGCTGTCTCTCCACCATGGTAACCACATGATTGTATGAAGTGGGGTCAGTCCAGCTAACCCCTTCCCACAGGTCGGGAGGCAGCCCCCTCACAAACCGGTCCAGGATGAGGGTCTCAACGACTTGCTCCGCGCTGTGGACCTCCTGGTATAGCCATCTCCATGCCAGATGAATGAGGTAAAAAAGCTGGGACTTTGATGCCTGGCCCTCCCAGTACCTCCATTCATGGAACCGCCTAGCCCATGTGGCTGTCGTCACCCCCAACCTGGCAAGAACCTCTGCCTTCAACTGGGCATAGTCCACAGCAGCTTCTGCTGACAAACCATAGTATGCCTTCTGGGCCTCCCCCCCAGGAACGGGCAAGGATACTGGCCCACTGTTCTAGGGGCCTTTCCCTCGGCGTGGCGCTGGTGGGATGTAGGGAAGATGCGCGCCCAGCTCTTCTGCCGCGACTACACTCCGGGGGCCAGCCGGCGGCGAGACACAGGGATGGAGCAGCTGGAGCGGAAGGTTCTAGCACTGGAGAGGCACCTTGCTGCCAGCCCCGAGGATCCATCCCTCTGTGGGGCATGTCGGGAGAAGCGGGAGAAGCTCCAAGCCCTCAAAGTCCTTCAGGCAAGGGGAGCCTTCATTCGATCCCGCATCCATCTCCTTCGGGAGATGGACCGCGGCTCCTGCTTCTTCTATGCCTTGGAGAAAAGGATGGGGGCCTGGAAGCACATCACCTGCCTCCTGGTGGAGGATGGCACTTCCCTCACGGACCCGGCGGAGATGCGTGGAAGGGCCAGGGCCTTCTATGCTAGCTTCTTTTCGACGGATCTCACCGAAGCCGCCGCCTGCCGGGTACTCTGGGAGGAACTTCCCGTGGTCAGCGTGGGTGACTGGGACCGGCTGGAGCGACCTCTCACTCTGGCTGAACTCTCAGGAGCCCTTCGCCTCATGCCCACTAATAAATCCCCGGGCATGGATGGGCTGACCGTGAAGTTCTACCGCGTGTTCTGGGGCATCCTCAACCCAGACCTCGCCACCATTTGGGCCGAGTCCGAGGCCAACGGAGAGCTCCCCCTCTCATGCAGGCGGGCCGTGCTCGTCTTGCTGCCCAAGGAGGGGGACCTCCGCGACCTTTGGAACTGGCGTCCCATCTCGCTCCTCAGCACGGACTACAAAATTATAGCCAAGGCCCTCTCGCTGTGACTGGGGTCCATGCTGCAGTATGTGGTCCACCCCGACCAGACCTACACCATCCCAGACCGTACCATCTTCGACAATCTCTATTTGGCCCGGGATCTCCTGGAGCTTGGGTGCAGGGATGGCCTGTTGTTCGCCCTCCTGTCCTTGGACCAGGAGAAGCCGTTCGACAGGATGGACCATGGGTATCTCCTGGGCACCCTGCGGGCATTAGGCTTCGGACCTCGTTTTGTGGATTTTCTCCGAGCACTGTACGCCTCCGCGGAGTGCCTGGTCAAGTTCAACTGGACCCTGACCGAACCAGTCAGCTTTCGGCGGGGGGTGCACCAAGGCTGCCCACTGTCTGGCCAGCTGTATGCCCTGGCCATCGAGCCCTTCCTCTGTCTCCTCCGCTGGAGGCTGAAGGGGCTGGTGCTCCGTGAGCCAGAGCTGAGGCTGGTCCTGTCAGCGTACGCCGACGATGTGCTCCTCGCGGTCCAGGATCCGGGTGACCTGGTGCAACTGGAGGCCTGCCTAGCCATCTACTCGGCAGCCTTCTCCGCCCGGGTCAACTGGACCAAAAGCTCTGGTCTGATGGTAGGGGCGGGGTGGCGGACGGGCCCCCTCCCACCTGCGCTTCAAGCCATCTGGTGGAGTGCGGGTCCGCTGCTCTATCTGGGCGTCTACCTTTCCGCCACCCATCCCTCCCCGGTAGAGAATTGGCAAGATTTGCAGGACCGGGTGTCTGGGCGGCTGTGGAAGTGGACAGGATTGCTCTGGTGCCTCTCCCTTTGAGGGAGGGCACTGGTGCTCAACCAGCTAGTCCTGTCCATGCTCTGACACTGGCTCAGCACCCTGGTCCCGACCCCGAGCTTCCTGGCCTACCTCCAGAAGATAGCCCTGGAGTTCTTTTGGCCAGGACTGCACTGGGTCTCTGCAGGGATTCTGAGTCTCCCCCTGGAGGAAGGGGGGCAGGGCCTGTACTATATCCGCAGCCAGGTCCACACCTTCCGCCTCCAGGCCCTGCAGAGACTCCTTTATGGTGCAGGTAGTCCGGCGTGGAGCCATTTGGGGTGCGCCTTCCTCCGCTGCCTCCGGGAGCTCCGATACGACCGGCAGCTCTTTTTTCTCCATCTGAGAGGTCTTCCGCAAGACCTCTCTGAGCTGCTGGTCTTCTACCAGGACCTCCTCCGGACCTGGAAGCTGGTCTCGGCCTCCAGACCCCTTGCAGTCACTGAGGGGGAGGATCTCCTTGCGGAGCCCCTGCTGCACAACCCCCAGTTGCGTGTGAAGGTGCGGAGACCCTCTTGGTGCAACGGAAGTTGGTCCTGGTGGGAGTCACCAGGATCGGAGACCTTCTGGACTATGCCCGGGGACTGGGTGGACCCCCAGGCGCTGGCCCAGCGCATGGGGCTCTCCACCCGTCGGAACCCCCGACGCATACTCCAGGAGGGGAGGGCAGCCTTGCCCCCCACCACTCAGGCTTACCTCGAGAGTGTCTTGCGAGAGGGTGCCCCCAACCCTCCTCTTAACCCCGGCCCTCCGGCACTCACTATTGGGCCCTGACCCTGCGAGCCCCCCCAGCCTCTCCCTCCTCATGCCCCGAGCCGGCTGCGTGATCTGCAGCCGGTTCTTTTTCGAACCGCGCCCAGGAACCACCTGTACACACTCGTGCTCCACACCCTTCATTTCCTTGCCCTCGTGTCCCACCCAGACACCAAATGGCGGAACCTAATGCCACCTGTGGAGGGCGAGGACTCCCGGTAGGCCAGCCTCTATTCCACCCTAGCCCTGTGGCCTGCCAGGGACATCAGTTGGTGGCTCCTTCATGGAGCCATGAGCACGGGCGTGTACCTGGTGTGGTTCACCCCTTGCCCTGACACCTGCCCCTTTTACAGTACGAGAGAGACCCTGGCACATGCCTATTTGGAGTGTGCCAGGCTGCAGCACCTATTCCAGCTCCTCCAGAACCTCCTGTTGCACTTTCCCCCCCACCTGTTCATCCATGCACACCCCATCCAAAGCCCCATGAGGTCACGGGACCTCCTCGTCAACCTCTTCCTAGCTCTGGCCAAAGTGGCCATCTACAACACCAGGGAGAGGAGGTTGACTGTGGGGGAGCTCTGCAACTGTGGGGTCTATTTCTGTTCCTCCATCCTTTCACACATCCGGGCGGAGATTCTCTGGGCAGAGTCTGCTGGCTCACTAGACACCTTCCGGGAGCGGTGGGTGCTGTCCAGGGCCCTCTGTTCAGTGTCCCCATTTGGTTCCCTTTGTCTAAACCTGTGACCCCCACACCCTTCCTGTTTTTTTCATTTGTTGTTCCCCAGAATCAGTTGAGCCCCAGGTCCTTTGGCTCCCCCCTTAAGTTGAGGAAGGGGCCTCGAGCCCACCCACCCCTCTCCTGGTCCTCAAATAGTCACTCCCTTTCAAAACTGTCTGGCCTGACTTTATCACACTATGTTTGGACATTACCTGCCCTGTAGAAGGTCCATTAACAAGTCTGGCCCATAAGGTATTTAATTCACTCCTGGAGTATCATCCCTCACATCCTATTTGAAAATACTTGTGTTTTGGAAGGTTAATGTTTGCAAATGGTAGCTGCAGTCTTTTTTTAAAACTAATTTTTATTTTAATAGAAATGTAGAACTGAAAGGGACCTCAACAGGTCATAAAGTCATGCCCTTTGTTCTGATGTAGGACGTAGCATATCTAGATCATCCATGACAGGTATTTGTCTAATCTGTTCTTCCTCCAGTGATGGGGATTCCACAGTCTTCTTTGGAAGCCTATTCCAGTGCTTAACTATCCTTATCATTAGGAAGTTTTTCCCCAATATCTAACCTAAATCTCCCTTGCTGCTGATTAAGCTCATTGCTTCTTGTCCTACCTTCACTGGACATGAAAAACAATTGATCGCCATCTTCTTTATAACAGCCCTTAATATATCTGAAGACTTATCAGGTTTGCCCTGAGTCTTCTTTTTTCAAATGTAAACATGCATATATTAAAAAAAACTTTCCTAGTAGGTCATGTTATCTAAACCTTTTAACGTTGTTTTTGCTCTCCTCTGGACTCTCTTCAGTTTGTACACATTTCCTAAAGTGTGACACCCAAAGCTGGACAACAGACTACTCCAATGGAGGCCCCAGTACTGCCAAGTGGAGCAGGACAATTATATCCTGTGTCTGACATATAACATTCCTGTAAGTGCAACCCAAAAAAGGTTTTATCCCTTTTCACAACTGCATCACATTGTTGGTTCATTTTCAATTTGTGATCTACTATAACCTTTTCAGCAGTACTCCCATCTAGTCAGTTATTCCCCATTTTTTAGCTGTGCATTTTGATTTTTCTCTCCTATGTGTAGTACCTTGCTCTTATTTCTACTGATTTCATCTTGTTAATTTCAGACCATTTCTCCAATTTTTCAAGATCATTTCAAATTCTAATTCTGTCCTCCAAAGTTCTTGCAACCCCTCCCAGTATGCAAGCTGGGAGGGGTTGCAAGAACTTTGGAAGACAGGATTAGAATTCAAAACAGTCATGAAAAATTGTATAAGCATACTGTCCACTCCATTATTCAAGCTATAAATGAAAATATTGAATGGTACCAGGACCGACTCCTGGGAGGACCCCATTAGGTATGTCCTCCTGGTTTGACAGAGAAGCATTAATAACTGCTTTGTGAATACAGACTTTTAAGCTGTTTTGCACTTATCTTACAGTAATTTCATCTAGACCACATTACTCTAATTTGATGTTTTTGGGAGGTCACATGTGCTTTCTAGTCTTTAGTGAAAGGAACTAGTAACCCATACTCATGGGTTCTATTGCTGTCAATGCCACAACTGACTCCCGGTGAAACATCAGGCAAGTCACTTTGGTTTAAAATGGGGCCAACAACGTTTACTTTCCCCAATGATGTTTTGAGGCTTAATTATGTGTTAAGTGTTCTCAGATGGCAGATATGGGCACAAAGCATTTTCATGAATGTTTTCAACTCACACTTATTTGTGACTGTTTGCTTAGTTCCCCAGTGATCTGGGAGACAAATTTATTATCTATTTTAACTACAAAGATGAAGCAGGGAAACTTCACTAGGAGTGTGGAAAAGGGATGGCTATGAATTCTTGTTGAGAAACTGTAAATCCACATTTCTCAGTAACTGTGTAATGCTTAATTGCTGTAATTTTAAGTTTCCATGTTTTTCCACCAGCTTTTCTAGTGCCAGTGAGCCATGTTTAAGGGCTAAAATGAATTGAGATCCATTCTTCAGTCATGGTATTCCCACTGTTCAGAAACTGAAATACCACAAGGTAACAAGACCCATGTTATTTTAGCTCCTACATAAATGTCTTTTGAGACATGAAAAAGCCCCCTCCCAGCAGAATGTAAACCTCAGTGCAAGCACACGCACATATTCTCCCTTGCACAGTGCTAGACAAAAGTGGGATGACCCCTACATGCATTTTGTATTCACAATTTGTTAGAATCCTTGTGTCACGTCATCCATCACAGACACAAAAAAGCAATTGAAATAGAAACAACAACAACAAGAAAAGAAGAAAAAGCCATCGGGAGTGCTGCCTGCGGCCATGCATTTACTAATTTGAGCTTTTTGTTGAGTTCAATGAACTGGTTCACCTTTCATGGTTGACTTGCTTGCATGACTACTTTGCTTGAGGGCGGGGGAGCAAAGGAAGGAAAAAATATTGTGCTTTGTAGAGACTGAGTACCCAATCACACTTCGTGTCCACAAACAGGACGGCAACTACCACAGAAAATGGGAGCAATCAGCCAAACTTCCATCCACAGGTCATGTTGCATTATCTGCATCTTGCACATTTGTCTGACCTGAGACTTTAAGTAGGAGACCTGAGGAAGGGGAAAAGCAGTTCTGACAGGTGAACCAAAAAAGTCCGTTCCTAGATGGACTTAGTAGGTATTGTGCAAAGTTGGAAATTGCTTGCTGCAGATTTTATCGTGATAGTAGCTGACAATGTGTTTTATAGGTATTTGTTGTCATTTCTATACACACTGAAAATGATCTGTCTTTCCTCACCATCCGCTCTCTCTTTTCTCCTCCACAGTGCATAATTGCAGTATCCTCCCTATCACTAGGCAATGTCACATTGTCTCCAGTCTGTTGTTTTCCTTGTTCCCTCCACCCCAAATCTGCTGACTCTTCCAGTCAGTTGTTCCTCCGCAACATCTTTGAAATATATTATTTTCTAGTTATCTTTACTACTGAAACCTAATGTGGCTCTTAATCACTCAAATCCAATTTCAGGACTGCAACCAACCACAACCATATGTGACTCCCTTCTCTGAAGGCTTAATCTTTGACCTTCTCCTCCATCATCTGTTTCAAATTCCTCTTCTCTGTTTCTCTCACTTAGCTCCAGTCCATCCAAAATGCCATTGCAGAAATCATCCTAGCTGTCTCGCCACTCCTGCCACATTCTTCCTCTATTCTATTCCCTTTATTGCAGCCTACTCACCTTACATATCAAGAGTGATTTTCTGGGGGCTTTTCCCAGTTTTCCTTCTGTCCTGCAGTTCTGCTATTTCGCCACTGCTTTATAAATCACTGGTCCATGGTCCTGTCTACTGAATATGTCATGGAAAATAACAGCCTACTACTGCTGCTAGCTAAGGGAATGATTACATTAGCTCATTTGTAGAGGTTTGTTCTATGGTGCTGAATGATTTTGCTTCGAACCATGCCACAGGGATCTTTGAAAAACTGATTCCTGAATTCTGCTAGCCTTTTATTATTACTTACATTAGAGTGGTATTTACAATCCCTCAAATTAGACTAGGGCACCAATGTACTAAGTACTGCACAAACACATTGAAAGAGATAGATACTGTCATGAAAAGCTTAAAATCAAATAGACAGGACAAACAAAAGATGGAAGAAAACCTGTATTCTACCTCTTTTACAGATGGGGAACTGAGTGATTTGCTCAAGGTCAAACAGGAACTTTGTGGCAGAGCTGGGAAAATAACTTTGATTTGCTAAGTAGCAGACCAGTGCCTTATAACCACAAGACTATCCTGCTTCTGTGAGCATCTGCTGTCAGAGAGGAGTACATAACCCATTTGGTTCTATGTTACATTACCCTTGTCTACAGATGATAGCAGACTACTATTGCTGCCAGGTAGGTTCAAACCTTAATGATGCAGGATGGTGGGTTTTTTTCCAATCGGACAATTCCTATCAACACCACTATTGTGCTGAAAGAATAAGGAAGAAGATCCATGAAGGGTTCTTCAGAGAATTCCACCCTTCCCTACCCTTTTCTAAGTGACCATCTGGAAGACATGGAGACACTGGGCCAAGATATAACAATTCTATTCTATTCAGGTTTTCATTCTGCATCCCTGACAGCAGTAGCTTTAATACCTTGTTAGACAAGAGCTAATAGGATACACCTACTGATATTCACCATACATGATATGATCAGAATTACTGTTATACTATTGGGTGACATTATTATATATTTATAATTGTCAATGTTAATGCCATTCCATGGAGAGAAAATACGACAATTTTCCCAGGCACAGAACAGTTCAGTTTTTCTTATGCACAATAGGTTCTTGTGGGAAAACCAATATACTAACCTAATCATGCTTACTGTAATGAAATGCTAAGAGGCATCTCAGAGTGGAGAATGACAAAACACATTTGCATAGTTTGCACTTCATATTTTATTTAATTTAGAAAGAGAGGCCTGTGAGGCTTAAGGCATTGTGAAAAATTGGAACGACCTTTTGGTATTTCTTAATGTATAGGAAGTGCTAAGTAAAAGGTCCTTTAGATTCAAAGCTAAAGCCAGTCTAATGAAGTCAGGCTTCACAGCCTTGAGTGCAAATCTTTGGGGGGAAGCTCTTGTGTGAATAAACTATGCTACTATAGAAAGAGTCTATCAGTTGATTCATTAGAAGAAATGAACCACTCATTCAGCTAATGTAGATCTTGATCACTCAAATCCAATTTCAGGATTGCAACCAACCACAACCATATGTGACTCCCTACTCAGAAGGCTTAAATAAATACATACATGCAATAAAATGATATGTTCAATTTGGCGATTTAGAGTAAAGTTCCAATGGCTCAAAAAACCACTCAGATTACTAGAAGCCAAATGTTTTTTCCACATTTTTTCTTTATATGATTTTTTTTAAGTACATGTCCATAAAAGCTGCAGTTCTGTAAATCTTACCCTGTGAATTCTGAAACTATTCAAAATACAAAAATGATTTGCTCAGAAAACCTTAGAAACACACAAAAACCAGATGTAACAAAAAATAGGACTGAAAAAGGAAGGGAAAATAAGGATTCTAGTAAAAAGATTACATAATCAAGCCCCTATCCCACAAACAGTTATACATATAAGCGACTTTAAAAGTGTGTAGATGGATGTTTAGAAATCATTTCATGTACTTTGGTTCCCCATCTGTAAAATGGGGATAAAGTCTATTGTGGCTCATTGTGGCATAGGTCACATAAATACATAGATAGAGCAGACAACAGACAGACACAACATAAGGCCTTAACAGTGTTGCCATCTATAATGATGCCAAGAATTCATCCAACAGAAACTACAGTGATATAGCCACCAAAAAGTAGGTGACCCTCATTCAATCCATGAAAAGATCTCCGAACAACCACCTTTATACCAGGGAACAAAAGTATACATGTGTCAGTATACTGGCAAGGATGCATAAAATGGGCTTAGAAGTTGATTTGACTTAGCTCTGCTGAAAATCTTTGGACCTAGCACTGAAAATAACAATGTGCACACTTTTATCTAAGGATTGTAATGTGTTTTTTAAAAATGCGGAACTTGTATTATTCCCACTGGGGAAAGTGGGTGCATAGACTTGCCCTTAGCTTTCACAGGGTGTCAATGAAAGAATGTGGAACAAAATACAGGTCTCCTGATCCCTAATCCCACTCGACTGGTTGTAAGGAACCCCACTGATCCCACTCTGATCCATTGCTACACACCTGTGATTTCCATCCTTTATTTTATCTTGCCATTTCTTCTCTACTTTTCAAGTGCTGTCTGGACACTACCCTTCTTCCTCTTGGCCTCTGATGTAAATGCTAGCTTGAATGTATAATGCAAGATTTGTTGTATGGATGAAGTCATCTCAGGAACATATGTACTTAGACCAGCTCAGTGTCGTAACTGAAAATGTAGTTTAGTGTATGGGACAGGCTTTTCCCTTCAGTAGAGAGAAGCGATGCACCCCTAGGTGTCAGTGCAAGTATTTTTATCCTGCGATTATTTACACTGTAACCTATGGAACAGCAAATAAAAATAAAGAATAAAACACGACTCTAAAAGGATGAGATATTGAAGACTCCCTCCTTTCACTCTCTCTCACCTTCCCCATCCCCCAGCACTGAATTTATCAGATGTCCACTTATTGTTGTAGCCCTGGCAGTTCTTACTTTCAAGAGAACAATAAAAAACTCTTTAAGAAAGTTGATCCATCTAAGTCTGAAGTACTGTCAAGTCTTCACATCTTTACCCTCATACATCCTGTCAGCCTCATCTTTCACCTCTTCTTTATTTGTTTGGCACTATCAACAGAGATTTTGGTTTCAGTGGGTACACAGTCATGGATGTGTTGTCAATATCATGGCCTATTTAAATGTTTAATCAAATCCAAGATCACCTGATGGGAGCTGAAAACTATCCCAGTTCCCACAACCACCACACATACATGCAACAACAATTCATAGGTTTCATGTATACAGAAGCTGGTAAATATAAACAGAACATAAGCTGTTCATGTATT
Organism: Mesoclemmys tuberculata; assembly: GCA_007922155.1. Lineage (NCBI taxonomy): Eukaryota > Metazoa > Chordata > Testudines > Chelidae > Mesoclemmys > Mesoclemmys tuberculata. The sequence goes on from ML675613.1 coordinate 37,517,245, forward strand.
GTGCATGGAGCTGGTTAGAAAATTTTTGACTAAACGGTTTTTTGTCAGACTATGAAGATCCATCAAAACCAAAACTTATGATAAAATTTTCATTGGGAATGTGTTCTCAGGTCCAGGATAGAATTTCTTGTCAAAACCAAAGAAAGAACATCATCATGGTGGTTAAGGCACTCACCTGCAATGTGGGAGACCCAGGTTCACATTCCTGTGCCAAATCAGGCATTTGAATTTGGGTCTCCCCCATCCCAGGTGAGTTCCTTAACCACCAGGTTATTAATTATTCTGGGGTAGAGCTCTCCCTATCTTTCCCTCCTTGAGTTTTTGCAAAAAGGTTTCAGCTTTGTCCCAATGTAGAACAGAAACATTTTTGAAATCTCAAAAAATTTTGTGCGATGGGAAAACATTTCCCACCCAGTTCTAGCTGCGTATAGCTATGTAACTGATATGCCAGTTTCTGAGTACTGCACCTTTAAATTTATAAAGCCTCTGCTATTTGAAGATCATAGCAGCCATTTTGAGAGTGGCGATAAGATCTGCTCTCTCTCTCTCATGAAAACTGCACTTTAGTTCTACTAGCTGGTCCCATATACACAGATTTTTAGCCATGAATATAGATGGACTGCACCAGTACAAACCATAAGTCACGGAAGATGTGGTGTTGCTACTATGAGCAGTCCCATTGAAGCCAGTGGACCTGATCCTTCAGTCCAATGAAGCTGTATTAAAGTGCGGGTCTTGGAGTGGTGTGACAACCATGCTCAAAGTCACCATTGCAATCAGAATAATGCCCAGCGCTACTAGGAGCTGGTTCCTCATGGCTGTGTTACCTTAAATAGTTCAAGGACATGTTATCGTACACAACTCTGGGTTCAAATACTATCTGGACTAGCTATTTCCTCACCTATGGAACAAATCTTTCCTACGTGTATTTCAGTTATTTCATTAAAGTCCACCAGAAGAAAACAAAACAAGAACATTGTCTCAAGGAACACCTAAAATAAAATGCTGCTCAGTCTTTTGATTGTCCATAGGAAGAAGCAGTTCCCAAAGTCTTTCAAATTATCTCTTATAGTGGGACAATCTGGAACTGCCTTTGGCAGTGACAGTAACAAGACAGCAGGTCAGAGAGCAGCAAGAAAGTCACAAAAATGCACTTGGAGCCTACGTCAACTGAGACCATTACCTCATATACAGCCCTGGAGTCTCCCCATGACTGACAGTTACTCCCTGCCTCCCGCTGCCACTCAACATCATTTAACATGCTCCTTTTTTCTAAGCATGGTAACTTTTGTGTGTGCGGTCCAAGCTTCTGTCAGATCCCTTTCCATACAGCTCAAGGGAGGGAGGGGCTTACACTTACACTAGTTTGTATTGGCCCACCAGGCACCATCAGGCCAGTTAACGACTGCCAGTATGTAGCAGCATTCCAGCTATGCCATTTCCCGTGGCATCCCACCAAATACCCAGTACACTGAGAATGGATGAAGACCAAGTAGTGATAGGGTAGAAATCCCTGTCAGCTCTATGCTGGCTTCCCCCCACTCCAGAGTTATCTAGTTAAGGCAGTTTTATGGACCCTGTGGCACAGCTGTGGCCAAAAAAAGTCTAATCTATGTCTAGAAGCAAGTATCTGTAGAATCAGGCTGTTTGTTTAGAAGTGGAGCACTGTATCTGAGCACCAACTGTATAAGCAGTGAGTAGCATTTAAAATGAGTAAGTTCTACTAACTGAATTTCTCCTTTTTGCAAATGTCTTCACCTGCCCTTCATGCCAGCATTTTTTTCCTTCGAAATTGGTTTATTATTATTTATATATTCTGCTGAGATGAGAATGCCCATTGGTCCGGATGTTTCTTCTGAGCCCCTTTTTCTGCAAATACCCTTCTCCTCAGGGGACACCAGCAAGTGACTCTGTATAAAGTGATCATTGCATTACTGAAATACTTTGCAACTCAGTCCTTGTGGTGTTTTAGTTCTGAATGAAGAAGCTACAGAAAATCTGCTAATTTCTCTAAAATTTCTGCTGAAAAATGCTGCATAAAGTTCTGGGAGTGTTCTCCAAACCAATTTATTTGGGGAGGAAAAGAGGAGGAGGAAAGAAGAGACAGGTATTATTTTAGTAATTCTTATTATCAACTGAACCTAATCTGAAGGGTTTTAAGATGCTGAGACAACTGTCTTTAGATCAGAGATTGGAGCTACGAGAGCTCTGAAATGCCCAGCATTATTTTACAACTCATATTCTGACCTTATCATTCTCATCTTCTTTCTTTTGATGTTGCCTAAGAGACAATTTACCTACTAAAAATAAAATAAGTACAAAAATCACACACACACACACACCCCATCCTTGAACTTTGTTATCCAGATGGAACATATATATAAAAATCCAATCTCAACTAATGTGTATATTACTCAATACACTGTACTGTTTCTCTCTCTCTCTCTCTCTCTCTCTCCCTCCCTCTCTCTCTCTTTCCCCCACATACATACATACTGCTTGATGACATCTTCCTGATGAGCTGACAGATAACTGTCTTTCCTCTGTGTATGTTTCTCACCCCACCACTTCCAGATGTGTAATTTCTCTTAACCACTTATTTTATTCACTCTAATGAAGAGTAGTGCCTTCCGTACTTACTCCAGATAACCCTCCTTTGACTTCATTGGGAGTTTTATCTTGAGGGCTACAGCATTGACTATGTAAGGGAAGATTGTACCATTTAGGCAATGGCACATATCAAAGATGAGGAACATCCACACCTACTTAGGGGAGCTTTAGAATATGGTGTTCCTTGGTGAATCTGCTCCTTATTAGTGAAAACCGCTTCAAAGAAGGGAGCAAGACTCCCTTTGCTTTTCCTCTTTGTCTTTGCTCTTCCTCCTACACATGGTCAAAGAGCTGGTGAAGCACGTCAGTGGACCAGGCTGTACAATTCAAAGAGAAGGTGCAGAATATGTACTTTCCTTGGGCTATTGGAGAGCTTATTCCAGGAAGTTCAAATAGATCACTCTTGGTACTTAAACCACTGAGCAATCCCCTCCTGGTACAGTTATGCAAAATAACATGTGGTAGAGAAGGCAAAGTGTATGCTCATATTTACCTTTTCTAGTAGTACATGTTCAATAAATAGAAAGGCAACACATTTTAAATTGATGAAAACATTTTAAAAAAAATTATATACAATGCCTCTTTAATCTGTGGAACTCACTGCCACAAAGATCACTGAGGACAAGAGTTTAGTAATAGTCAAAAAAGATGAGACTTGTATATGTTAACTGATACCATCCAAAGTTACATTAGGTGGGTAATTTTTAAAAGAGGGATATAGACTCACACCTCTTGGCATAAACCAGCCACTAACTTAGAATAAGGATTTTTTTTCCCCATAAGTGTCCATATCAGAGATTCTTGAACCTTCCTCGGAAGCAGCTGATACTGGGCACTATCAGAGATAGGATACTGGATCAGACTAAAAGTAGGTCTGATACAATATGGCAATTCCTATGTAGTTCTGGTAAATTTTCTGTGATGTCTAAACATGCATATAAGCACATAGAGAAAAATTCTGCCTTCAGATGCACATTTATAAGCTTATTGATTTTTAACCCTATGTAGAAATCCATCCCTAATATGTATCTCTTTATATTTTAACATTATGTAAGAGAAAAAGTCTTGGTGAGGAGAAATTTCTAATCGGTGCTAGAACTCAATGCTATGTAGGTGTAACAAGAGCACAGAGAATATGCATATGCAGACTGCCCATGTGTATGATTACACATACAGAGACAAAAAGATAAGGGGAACTCATGATTTAGCCTGTTTGTTGGAAATTGAAATAAAGTTTCTTAGGTTCTTATTGAACATGAAATCCTAAATTACAGTAGCACAGAGAAAGGAAGGGGACTGATTCTTCTTTACACTTGTATAGCACATATAACATTCTAAAACACTTCTTTGAGGACCTCTCAAAACACTTTACAAGCATTAATAAATCCTCACAGCATTTTCTCTGAAGTAAGTGGGCATTATTATCTCCATTTGACCTATGTAGAAATTGAGACACTGTGAAGTAAAGTGGCCTGCCTTAGGTCTTAGAGGAAGGATTGTCCAGTGATCAAGGTGCTAGCCTTGGACTTGGGATACCCTACTCTGCTACAGACATTGGGCAAGTCTTTTAGCTTTGATGTGCCTCAAAGCTAAAATGTAAAATGGGGAAAATACTGCATTACTACTTCACAGGTATTTTAAATACATTAAAAGTTGTGAGGCACTGAGATACTATGGCAATAGGGGCTATAGAAATACATTACATTTAGTCACAACAAATCAGGGGGCATGGATTAGGACTCAAATGAAGCAAGTCCCGTCTTCCAGTTGCTGGTTCCAACCACTTTGTCACTCTCTCTCCTCTCATGTACTTTCCCACCTAAAAAACAGACAAGATTTATAATCTTCAACAAGGGAGTTGGGATCAAGACAGTGTAAAGTGTTTGAGATTAATAAACTATCAGATAAGCTTGCCTACACCTGGATGTGGCTGCAAGGTACCCTAACAAAGTGGCCTTGATCTGTGTTAACCCCATCAACAGCCTCCGTGTTCTGCCTTATAATAAACTCCTCATCTCATTTCACTGTTCAAAATCCTTGCAGAGATATACCTCATACATTCCTGGCATATTTCACATAAACCTTTGATATAGATAGTTGCAAAGAACTGATGCTAGATGTTATTTATGTTTTCATACTCAGTGTTAAGCCTTGTCGGAGCCTTCTAACTAAGAAAACAAAAACTCTGTGTTTATAACATATTTGTACAAAAGGCCCCTTAATGGTCTGCCAGCCTCTAGACTAATTGACAGTCTTATTTGCATAAGTAGAGAAGCAGGAAGTGCAGAGAGACAGATGGGTGAATATTAATTAACGTTCATAAAGCTGAAAAAAATCATTTGAAATATCCCATACCTTACTTGACAAACAAGCCCACATTATTTAAATAATGGTTTAATGCCTGCAAAAGGAACATATAATGCATGAGGAACTACAGGATTTACCCTGAACTGTACGAATTGCTTGTAAAATAAGCACAGAGGGGCATGTTTAGATTACTTCAGTACAGCTCCTACAGCCTCAGCCTCAGCCTAGAGGGAGGCTCATTTCTCATATGGACGACTATGGATCCAGTCCCAGCTGCAGTAAGGTGATTCCTGCAAACTCACTGAGAGTACATCAATGGGACAAGGAGAATCCACTCACTGATTAAATCCAAAGTAAAGACTGGCCAACCATGGCCAGCCATAATCCTGCTAAACAATATTTATATCACAAATAATTACAGGTCATCTCCTGGTAACATTGAAATCAATGACAAACTTCCACAGACTTCCCTGGGACTGGATTTTACCCCTGCATTTGTTAAAATGACAAATAACTATGTTCATTTGTATTGGTATTACCCAGGTTATTGACTGAAATTCATTAAGGAATAGAAATTCTATGCTACAACTGAAATTCAATGTTTGATATCTCCCCATGTTCCTGTGTACTGAGGGTGACATCAGTCACTGCCTAGAAACCACGGAGATAATTAAGAACAATGGTGAGCTTTAAAGTACCCTCCTTAAGCGTTAATTTCCTTGGTTTTCTGGAGGTAAGCTACATTCTAAACAGTATATTTACCTATGATGTGTGTGCAAGTAACTCCCATTATCGCTAACCTCTTTCTTACTACTAAATCAGCTAGAGCAAATGGTTGTGATCCCGGATGAATCACACAAATTCACGCAGAATACAGCTGCTGTATATACCAAGTATTTCCAGGTAAAATTCACTTACTGTGATCCTGAATAGCAGGTGTATCCAGGTAGAACAAAGCTACTATGCTACTGAATGTACCAGGATAGAAGTACACCTGCTGTGTTCCTTAGTAGGCCACATCTGTCCAGCTGCTGAGGTGTTGACTGTACTAGCTACATCCACGTAGCTAGTATATGCCACTTACTGGTAGCTCCTAATGCTTACTGATATCACTGTGTTGTTGTTGTTATACGTATGTAAAAGATATTCTTCACCATTCAATGTTAACTCATGAATCATAAGTGAAAGACTAGCCATGGGAAGACTTAGATTATAAATGTGCAGATCACTTCAGTGCTATGAAAACATCCTTTTTTCAGGTTTAATTTTATATGGAGTGGGGAAGGATGTTTTTTAGGACTTCAGAAAGGATGAATTCTTGTGCCATTGATATGTAATGGGATATTGACCTTATTCACACCTAATACCAGATCAACGGACCTGTTCAGCCTTAGGCTATGGCTACACTAGGAACTAAAGGTGTGAGCCTCAGCTTTCATAGACTTTCATGCTAGCAGTCATCAAGTTAGCATGCTAAAAATAGTACTGTAGCCACAATAAGCATAGGCTAGCTACCCCACTGCAAATTCAGTGGCTGTTGTGGGTACACACCTGGGACAGCTAGCTCATGCTACTGCCCACCAGTACCTGGGCTATCATTTACTCTACTACTTGTAGCACACTAGCTCAATGAGAGCTAACACAAGTATATCTAGGTGAGCTGGGAATCACACCCCTAGCTTCAACTGCAGAAACAGCCAAAGAGGAGTTAGGTCTACAGCTCTATTAATTTTAATATGAATGCATTCATAGCAAGTCTAGTAATGAGTCTGAAAAGCTGGGGAAAGCGTATTAAACAGCTGCAGAACATTTGCAAATCATCTTTCTGTTATACAGTTTAGAATGTGAAGTAAAAATGCTTTATGGTAATAATTAATATACACCTATGTGGCACATTTTTTCTTTGGAGGGATCCCAAAGTACTTTACAGGAATTATTTTATCCACCACTGAAATACAGACACCTTTGTGATATAATGCATCAGTAAAATCCCATTTTTACTTCATCTGGAGTGAAAACAGGTCCTAAAAATGCACAGCAATCCCACAAAATACTTCGGGACAGGAAGTTATGTGGAGTGCTTTACCTAACTGAAACTACAAGGGGATTTGTGTATAATTATACAAGTTGAAATTTCACCAAGACTTCAGGGTCACTATGCTGATAAAAAAGTGCTAGGCACATATTTGTTAGCATCTTTTAAAACCTTAAAATTATATCATTTAATTTTTTTCTTCTTTTTTTAAGGAATTGGACTAACAACTTCGACATGCCACTGAAAAGAACAGTGCTACCTTTTAAGTTATAAGAGTACACATATAAAATATTTCATCTTTTAAAATTCTATTAATTATATGTTTATATATAATTATATGTATTTATATTTATTGTGCAATATATATATTGATAGAAAGATATATATCTAGAAGATATAGCTATAGCAATAATAACAATATTTTTGTGATTCTCTGCTAGATGTAGTGAAGAGCCAAAACATTAGTTTTCAGACCTCTGAACTAGTTTTCAGACCACTGTACTAGTAAGTAATTATAAAGGTTGCCTGCCATAGACTTGAGCAAGTTGCAAGCCCCTGAGAATTATATATCCTCTCCACATGTGCTACAGGGTTCTGTAATGGAATCAATTATCACTCACTTTGAGTGTACTAGCCAACACAAGCTTTCATATGGAATACTTCCTACAATATATAGGAGGTATCAGATTTCCCAGAATGGGCAACAAAACCAAAAAGAAAAGTGAAAAAAGAGCAAGAATTGGGAATAAATCTTGAACTGCCATCATTCACTGGAGTAAAAATGCAGCTGGTCTAGTCTCTGGAAGTTTATCAGTTATTTATCTGTCCCAAATGGCATAAATCACAAGTAAAAGTAGGTTTTGCACATGTCTCAATAGGCGCTGAAGCCGAATTGATTGTCCAGCAGCTGTAGTGGCAGGGACTGTAAATCAGAGGATGCCCAATGAGGCTGGGATTTGAAACTGAGCCGGAGCAACTCAAAGGAAGGACAGACAAGCTTCCTTTGGGGCGCATTAATCTGCATGAGTAGAATGGAGGAGGGGAAGGTAGCGAAAGAGAAGATGAAGAATGAAAATAAAAGACAAGGCAATGTATGACAGAGAAAGAGTTTAACCTCCTAGTGCTGGAATCGTGGATTAATCTAGACTATACAGAAAGAGGAGCTGTATTTCCATCTGCTCTCTGATGTATAATGAAGTCAGGAGTGGACTCTGATGGTAATATATATAGTTAATTGCAATTTATTTTGGAAGGTTGTTTTAATCTCTCAGCCTTCTAGTAAGACTGCTCACTATATGATTAACACAGAAGCTGGAAAGTGAGGGATATTCATTATAAAAGGAGAATACAAGTGGATTCATGGATTCTATTCCCCATCTGCCACTGACATGAGACAAGTCACAATTACTATGGGTTAATTCACAAGGCTGATCATTGTAGAACCTAACTTTTAGTCGTCCTGCTGCCAAATGAAATTCATAAACCCAAGTAAAATTCACAGGATCCCTATATAATGCTGGGAAGATTTAGGTGCCTTAAAAGGGGAGTCACAGAAGACAGCATGCAAAGGGGGGAGCTTCTTTAGCTAGCTAATAGGAAATGCCAAGGAGAGGAATGTAGCCTAAGAGCCACCCTCCAGAGGGAACTAAGCATCTCCCTCCACTTGTGATTCACAGCTGTGAACCCTCTCCTGAAGTTAGGCATCTACACCAAGCGATCCCTTTTTCAAGAAAGCCTGAGAGGAGGTGATGGTGCCATCCCTCATATCAATAGTCCATCAGTTAGAGCACTCACTTAGGCTGCCTGAGCAGGAGCAGAGATTTGAACATAGGTCTCCTGCCTCCCAAGTGTGGGCCCTAGCCACTGGGCTATGGAGTTTCACTGCACCAGAGAAAGAAACTCTACAGTCCAATTGTTAGGGCACACTCTTAGGAAACTCAAGTTCAATTTTCTGCCCCTATGATTATTTAAGTATTCTATATAAAGTGGAACAGCTTCAACAGGAGAGATTGAGAAAGACCCACTCCAGAATACCTCTAACCCAGGGTTTAAGACACTTACATGAGTGGCAAGGGAGATTGGTTACAGTCCCTGCACCACATCAAGTAGAGTGGAGATTTGAACCCAACTTGCTCACATGCTGTGTGAGTGCTCTAACTATTGGGTGTAAGTGGAACACTGGTACCAAAACCTTTTGTTTTGTGTGGGGACTGATCTGATAGATACGTTCTGAAGTGGCCTCTGAGTATGTCTACCAGATTAGGCCCCACAGGTGAATGAGGTGGGTGAATGCCTAGTTTGTGAATCCCAATGGGCCTTAGGCATGAGTTACATGCTGAGGTGCCCAGTGGTGTCAGGGCTGAAGTGGCTGTGTGAGTGCCCAGAGGCAGAAATTAGGATGCCATTGGGACTTTTACCAGTAGAAATTTAAATGCTAGAGATGTTAGGTATCCACAGGGTTAGGTAGCAGGTGAGTGGAGATTTTGGACTTAGGTGCCTTAAGTGGAAGTAAAGTGCCTACATCGAACCTTGTGAAACCCACTCTATATGCCTGTATCCACATCTGTAAAATCTGGCACTGAAAGTAACCTGACTTTCCACATAGCCATGATTAGAATAGGAAATAACTGGTACCTCAGCTATCTCTGTATGTTAACTGGCTAAATGTTAAATTTAAATGGAAGCCATCATACCTCTCTCATATGAGCCCTTTGAGGTTTCATTCATTATTATAAAGCACTATAAGATTGCTAGCTGAAGGTACTATAGGAGAACAGATGGTTATTATTGCACCAAATCCCAACAAATGCCGAGCACCCTGATCTCCTGGAGTAGCCCAAGATCACAACCTCAGTGTGGCTGTTAAAATATGAGGGGGCCATGTTTGCTTTTTCCATTATGAAGGTAATATACAGTACCCCTATCACTGAGTTGCAGGAAATCATGAGATTGTAATTATGCCACCGAGTTCTACCCAAAAGGTGAATGAATTCTGAAGAAGGAATAAAGTAAGAGCTTGTATATACAACCTATTAATTGCCCCCAGGGAGGGTGAAAGTTACTACATGAAAGTAAGGGATTATTTAGTTCATCTGAAATTACATGAGAAGGACAATGGTTGTTCTCATTTAGGAAATGGAATGCTAAGAACTGAGAGAGGCTTTGGACTGTGTGAGCTTTTAATGCTTTTGCTATTACACCCTTCTATGATTGAAGCACTATTGTCTGATGAGGCATTTGATCCTAAATGACACCACTGTTGAGATTAATGAGCCAAGAGACCCAGTGAGTTAAATTAACATTTTTTTTAACTTAAAACATATCCTGATTAATTCTAATTAATGCACAAAAAGTATGACAAGGTAACACTAACGGGTCTGGCATAACCCAACATCTTTAGTGATCATTTTATTCTAAAGACTGTAACATTAAGAAATATACGTCCCTGTATACACCCACCAGCTATTTTGTACTATTCAACTTTGAGAACCTTCCATATTCCTAAATACTGACTGTCTCAGTCTGCAATATCGACTAAAGGACTTTTATTAAATGTTTGGATCCATCATCCTCTCACACAGGAAAAAAAATAGGAGGAAAAAAGTTACTGTGAGTGAGGACTCTGATATGATTTTCCCACAGGTATGCAGTGTGGGTGGTCTCATGAAAGGGAAAGCTAAGCTGGGTATCTGCTGGGAAATGCAATCCTATCCTAGAGATCATGACGAGACCTGTGAAACAAAAGACCCACAAAGTGTTCTCTGTCAGCCCCCTGGTAGCACTCCCTCCACAATAGCCAATTCCATGGTGAGATATCTTTTGAGATAATGTCCATGTGAAAGTAGTGCAGATTTAAGCCTTTCTGCCAAAAGCCTCCTACGTCAGCCTGTTACACCCTTTCAAGTGCTCAGATCCCCAGTAACATGGTATCCACAAAGAGGCTCTTCCATCCTCAGAGCTGCTGCTCTGCTCTAGCACTGCTCTGCTCATGGGAGGGAAAGGGACCCTCCAGCATATAACTTTTGGGCAACATAAGAATCAAACAAGTGTCACAAACTGATGAGGCTCATTTTGTCACTGCTCTTGTGTAAAATAAAATGATAAATTCCAAAGCAAATTTTGAAAATGTTTGACCATGGCTGTGAAAAAAGTTCAAATGGTTCTCAGATACCACAGCAATGAGGCATAAATATAGCTAGATAACTAGTTCCCCTTAAACTTTACAAAGCTTAGAGATGCTACAACCCAACCCAAGCTATACCAGACACCAAACAGCTAGTCCTGAGAAATTGGTCTTCTCTATTTAATTCTTCTTGCCTTATTTGGGTACCCAGCACCTAACTCCCACTCAGATCAAGTTCTTTAGGGCATGTCTATGCTACAAGCGTTAGTATGGCCCAGGTATAGCGCTGCAACTGTGCTACTGTGTCTTTGTTGTTTAGACACTTCCTACAGCAATGGAAGGGCTTTTTCCACCACTGTAGTTAATCCACCTCTGAGGTGTCGGTAGCTAGGCCCTTCAACTCTCTTTAATTAGCTGGCTAATCCATTAAGTCTTACTCGGTCAAACTTCCTTAACTTTTGAATGCAATGTCTTTCTGAGTCCCTTCTTATCCAGCAGTTTATAGTTTCTTGCTGTCTGGGTTTTCTTTAAAAATCTTATAAAACTATTCAGCTTCTTTCCTTTCCCTATTCTCAGGTCTCCTGGTCATGTACAATTACTGCAACACAAACCACAACAGTCACTTACATAGATCATGACTTTTTATCTCTGAGCCAAACAAGAGACATCTTCTGCAGATTCCTTGCATCACAACTGGTTCTTAACTAAAAGCTATTTTTCAAGAGCCTGAGAAAAGGGGAAAAAAAGTGATATTGGACTAAACACAGAAAAAGCTGAACATCCCATTATTTGTGTGTATGTCTTTGCACTGGCCTTTTTAGAAAGTCTCAAGAAGCCATTCATGGGAGTGAAATTGCTGTGTCCCAGGTAACTCTAATCTTCTTAAATCACAGCACCGTTACTCGACACTGAGGTACCCAACTAGAGATTATTTCTGCATTCTATGGGCATCAACATTACACTGATCATACCCCTCTGAAAGGCCTTCACTAGCATATGATGAAGCTAAACCTGGGGCTTAGTCTCAGTGGGAAATACTTGCTTTGGTCATTCATAAATCATGGCGAGGATTTAGAGGGGAGTGTCTGAGGACATTACAGAAATAATTTTGTCAACCACAATCATTCAAAAATCATGAGTCAAGCCCCAGAAAATTATGAGATGGGTTTAAAAATCATAATTGAATAATAATAATGCATTTTTGTATTCTTTTACTTTGCCTGCTGCTTTCCCAGCCTTTGGATCACATTCATACTTTTGTCTGGAACTATAAGAGCTAGATACTTTTTCCTTTACATTGAGCTGATAGTCTTGTCTTCACAAACTGGGGCATAAGTAAAACACCAAAGATTATGAAATTTGCATTGAAATAGAGATAATTCACAACTTTGCAAAAATAACATGAGATCCAGTGTTACGGCTATCTAGGGAATGCATGAGAAGACTAGATTCCGTGTGGTTTTAGATCTCTGAGGCATTAAATAGTCAGCTAAACCATAAACACTGATAACTGAATTTTGTAGTGAAAATGTTACATCCCCTTCCATGCCACAGCCAGGCACACAGATGCCTTTTAAAGTCATATAATCCTGCCATATGCTGGTTAATTACATTCATTACACTTACTCTTTTTTTAACCTATTTCTCTTAGTCTTCCACACAGTATCATAAAGGAGCTCACTTTTGACTTTAAAATAAGGTAGGGAAGGCAGTGAGCAAAATGATGGCACAATCCAAGAACACTGCAGGCAAAATTAAAACTGCTAGCTGCATGCTGCTAGCTGAAATCCTTCCTACTTCATCATACTTTTATGCCCTCAGCTTTGCTGACAGATTTTGTAGCACATGTACTTTGGAGTGCATCTCTGTCATATAGGTGGCAATCTATTTGGACACTTATATTCTTTTCTTTTAAAGTGGATGTAAGCTCCTCCTGACAAAAATGTGCTACGTAAGAGAATTTCTCCGCTTGAAACTGAATTCCTTTGTCTATCCACACATCCCTCCTTCATGGAAGAGGTACTAGCACTTACAATAGCTGTACAACCTTCTCCCCATTCTTCCCCTGCCTCAGTAGGTTTTTCTAGGGCCATGCCTAAAGCAGTCCAGATGCTGATTTTTAGCCTATAGGAGCTTAAGAGAATACAGTCCAAGGTGGGCCAGCTGTAGGCTAGTGGTTCATTTAGGAGAATAAACAACATGCTATTATGCATCAGCATTGGGTGCTACCAAGCAGTAGGCATGACCAAGATCTCCCTGACTTGATTCCTTTCATGGTAAAATGTTTTCCTCCCTTTGAGAGAGGATAGGTATTTGAGGATGGGCTACAAGATATGAAAGTCATATATATAGGGGCATATTAGCAGCTCTCAGTTTCAGGTTTCTACCTGTGTGTGCACAAACTTGTGCTTATACTTTGCAGGCACAACAGCTGCTAACACTTGCATATGCAAATGTTAAATAGCGTCCCATTCGCAGAATGGGATACAGGATGGGTACAGGAGAAAATGTTCAGATAGGGGGTTATGACTGTGGTTATATGACAGGTTATAACCTCTGTGAAGTTTCACATCTCTTTTTGTTGCCCTTATTTAAGATAAAGAAGAACTTTTGAGCACTTAAGTGGTTCACATTCTTAGTCCTTATGTAGGCACTGTGCATGGGGTGAATTTCAGTCAGGATGAATAAAATAGACAAGGGAAAAATGTACTTTGTCTCTATCCATTCAACTATCTACCATTCCTTCAGTGGCTCACAAGTACAGATACATTGAAGGAAACAATTTTGCACTGGGAGAAGGTAGATAGGCTATGTAAGCAAATTGGCCTTATCTCTCTGATCTGTCTATACACTGAGTACAAGTAAAATTGCCTGTCTGTTATCTGAAGTATGTAGCCATGTTTGTTCAGTGTTTCTGAATTGAACAGGAATAGACTTGACCTTTGGGTAAGAGAGTGTACGTGCATACAGTAGTTTGAGTAACTCTTGAGGAGACAGATATTTCATTAAGAGAGCTTAATCTCCCTGTAAAACATATTCTCTTCAAGAGCAAGTCCAAGCACCAACACTGGCTTGGCATAGGATAAGGAACACGTCTTTTGCCCTGGATTTGCACCACTGAAACAGCTGTTGTTTTAACAAGTGGAGCACTGACCCAAGGGATCCTCAGAATCATGGATAGTAGGGTCCTGCCCCCAATCTCAGCCCCGCCACTTCCACGAACCTCGTCCTATATAGCAGCATGACATACGAGCACATACACCACATGTTGACTCCATGTGTTCTCTGCTCCCTCAACTCAGAAGAACCAGGCTGGTTCTGCTACAGACACTGAGCATAGAAGCAGGATTTGCCCATTACTGAACAGACGTCTGCCTGTGCAGTTTTACATTATGTGTGGATACAATGCACAGGCATGATCCACAGGTATGCTAAATATAGAAGCCAATAGATTGGCATCACTCAAAACAAAATTTGCTATTTTCTGTGCATGCAAAGATAAGATCAGCAACTTCTGCTTAGGGAACACAAGCTTCATGTTTCAAGGTAGACATTCTAGGGGGAAAAACAATTTTTCTTCTTCCCTCTATACCCCACCACAGCTTAAGAGCCTAGTTACATTATGAGGGAAACAGGGTTTTCCTTCCTCTTAACATCAGGTACTGAGACACTTACAGAAGCAGAGTGTACAGGACAAGACAGAACTTTGTACTGATCTGGTATGGCAGCTCCAAGGTTGATAGATGGAGAGGTAGACACAGTGCATCTATTGCTATGGCTTTAACAATAAATTCCCTGGTACAACTTTGCACTGCAAACTAATGCAACTAATGAGTTTTAAGATGGTCTTTTGCCATGTTAATATTGTGAAGACCCTAGCCCAGGACTCAGACAGTTGAACTCCATTGCCCTCTGTCTGCATTCCTTTTCAATGCACTCACCTTCCTGATCTATGTTTTTCATTAAGACATATAAAGACATATGAATGAAAAGAGGGTCAATATTATTGTTTAAGTTTTAAGATAAAGGTGAGAACCTAAATTGTAAATGCCCATTTATTAAGAATAATAGGATCTTAAGTTTAGAAAGTGTCTCTGTGGCCTCGCATACGCTGCATACCATTGGGGCAACAGTGAGGGGAGTCTGAAAAAAAGTATAGCAAAAAAAAAAAAAAAGTATATCCTCTGTGGCCCTGTATTATTCCTGCTTCTGCTTGTACTATCATAATGCCTCCATCAATCACAGTTCAGGTAGCGCAACTGTACCTCCCCCGCCACTAGTGCATCGCTGATTCAAAGCATCATCATTTCAGTCTTGTATTATAGTATTATTAATTATTATTTATTTGTATTGTAGTAGCACTTAGGAGACCTAGACCTGGAGCAGGACCCCATTGTGCTAAGTCCACACAAACAGAACAAAAAGTCAGGAATGACTTCCATCATTAGAGAGATAAGGAAGTTGAAAATATCTTTTATTGATCTAAATTCTGTGGGTGGACTAGAGAAGCTTTCAAACTTCAGAGAGCTCTTCTTCAGGTTTGCGTAAAGTAAGCTAAATACAATTTGGGAAAGATTGTTAAGCATAACTGGTTCATACATGTTGTAGGAGACCACTTAAAATAAAGTGGGCAATTAAGGTCAGCACACAGTATGGTGTATTACAAATTGTTGTAATGAGCCATAAAACCAGTGTCTCTCAAGTCCATGGTTTTTAGTGTCCAGCAGAGTTATTAATTTAAGTATCAAGGCTCATCTTTTGAAGGTGTTTTCCAGGTTACCTTTGAGGATAAGACATATTTATACTGAAACTAGGAGGGAAATTTGTTTTCAAATGCACACAATATTAGACCTGGTCAAAATATGTGGAAGAAACGTGGAAAAAATTGGCATTTCAGTGTTGTTTCCCTTTTGCAGTTTTTAAAACTGACTTACTTTTTGTTCTTTCAAAATTTGATGTGAATTTTTTATTGAAATGCTATCAAAATTGCTATACATTTTTTTATTTACAAATCAATAAATGAAAAGTTACACAAATTATTCAACTTAATTAAAACTTGCAAAAAATGTCTAAGAAGTAAAACAAAAACAAAAAAACCCCAAACCTTAGGTAAGAAAGATCTTAAAAAAAAATCTTAACCAGCAATGCAAAATGCTTTCATGGCCAAAAAGTATTTAAATTTCTATGTTTAATTAGTAACTTTGAGTAAATGGTATGTTTCTGAAACAGATTACAACTGTGTGAACCAATGAACTCAATGCTTTTGGTCCAATAACTGTAAAAAGTGGAAAAGTCTGTTCTCCTACATGTTAGACATCCTAACAAGGGAACACCCCTTGTGGCATTTGTGAAGGAGGATTCATTAGCTTGGCCTTCTATTTTGAGTTACATAACGTGCATACATAAGAACACATTCTCCATAACTGGCAAATGCACAGTTTGGAAGTCCTACCATAATATCAAATTAAGTTCCCAGTGTGTGCTTCACATCCTCCCCACCCCACAAATCATACTAGCAGTATATTCTGATGACTTGATGACTCTCAGGGGTTTTACTAATTTGGGGAGTGATGCTTGAGTGAAAGTGGGGTGCTGAAAATGTGCCAAGACAGACAACAAAAGAGCTAGCTCAAAGCCAGGACATCATTCCAGCACTTCAGCCTTCTACTGTGATTGCATTGGCACCATTCCTAATGTATAAGTGAGTTTAATTTGCAGCAGTGGTAGATGGAAAGTGTGCAGATATGAAACTTGAATTTTAATGCAAAACATTTTGGATAATTTCCAGTATAGTCATGGAAATTAGCAAAACTCACATACACATGGCTGTACTCTCAAAGTACCCACAGTTCTATGTGAAGATTAGCTTTTCAGAAAATGAATGTGGAAATAAGGAAGTCCTAGTGCATTAGTGACTTCAGGCATAGGAGAAATGCATGGAATGGTAGCAAAACTTGAGGCTTTTCCATTCAAAGCCAAACCATATCCAGTGCTCAACAGAAGAGTTGCAGCACTTACAGTATAAGTGCAAATTTCCTCCACATTGCTTTATCTAATCTATAGCATTCTACTGTACCTATCACCATGGTAGCAGGTCATCCAACCAGGGTCTTAACTCCTACCTAAAAGAGATCAATCTTTATGGACTAGTCTATCCTTGGCCAGTTTCCCTATTAAGACCGTGGTAGGGAAGAGGATGGAAAGAAAGGTAGATGTTAATCTGAGATTCAGAACAGCCCTATCTGGCCATGATCACTTTTACTTTACATTTACAAATCCCCTCCCCATGCTCTACTTTGAACAATTTCTAACAGGTTGTTACACTACACTCATGCCCTCACTCTTATCTTCCCAGTTTAAGCACAGACTTTGTCCTCCAAAGATCTTAAAACCTGTTACAAACAGTACTTCTCTCTGACAGAACTAGCACAATATTCCTAGGAGGCAGAAACGACTATTATACCCATACTACAGATAGGCAAACAAAGGAATGGGCAGATAAAGTAGTTTTTCTGGAGCCACAGAGTCAGTATAGGAGCCAGAAAGAGAGTCCAAAATTCCTAAACATCAAATCAAATGCTCTATCTTAATCTCCAGCTGCAACACCTGGGTTTTCCTCAGAGATAGGTGACTGGAATGATAAATAATGCAATAGTTTGGTGATGTTAACTTGTGTTAAAGTGTGTTAAATTGAGGTACTACTAGTGTCCGAGACCAGAATTAGGTCTTTAAAAGGTGAAAGGTCATTATTTGCACTAACTCACTGCATCGTTCCTAGTTCCTTAGGAGACTTTTTTCTAACTAACCACCCTCCATTTAGAACAATTTAAATATTGAGATACATCCATCCTATTACATCCCATGTTGTTAATAGTGAATAACCCCTTTGATCCTCAGAACAATTCACCTTGTCCTGTGAAATGGAGTTCAAAATAAGGTTCATATGAAGATAGCTAACTAGTGATATGATGCTCAGTATAACACAGAATCAATCCCTTAATGCCTCAGAAAATCCCCATGAGTGAAGAGGCTGTGCATGTATTTAGGTCTTGTTACTTTCTCTCTTTTCTCCATGGTGTGTGTGTGTGTGTGGAAAGAAAGAAAATGCTAGGTTATCAGCCTGGATATGCCACGCTCCGTCTGATATCACTAGATATGAGCAATAAAAACAGAGTTAATGTTGCATAGTGAAAGCAGAAGTGACAGGAATGCCAAGGAATGTACTTGTGGACGAAGAACTCACTGGAAAAGCTTAAATGTCAAGTGTAAGAGAAGTTTACATTACTTTGGGGTTTTTGACTTCTGCCCCACAAGTTTCCTCTTTTTTTCCCCTCATACGTCCAGAGTAACGGGACTTGTAATCTGGCTTTACTACAACACTGTTGTGGGTTTTTTTTAGCAGTAATCAGTGGAGGGAATCAGCAGTAGTCAACGCTTGTGTGAAAACTCCTTGCAGTTGGAGAAAGTAATTGTTTCTCTGTCACCCTCATGCACAGCATGTGTCCTGGGGATGGATAGATTATAGCAAGGGCAAAATTCAATTGGACTTGACATTTGTTAATGCTACTTCTGAGCGCTAGTAAGAGGCCAAGCTCCGAAATAGTGTTGCCTGTTTCCAGTGCAAGAGAATTAGCTTTCATAGCTCAACTGGCACCCCGCAGCAAAGATCTTATTCAATCCCCCCAAACTCTTTAGAGTCATCAGCCAATCCCTTTCCCCTGAAAAGGTCTTCCTTCTCCAGACACAGCCTGTCACGAAAATATGTTCAAGCCCAGGGAATACAAAAGGACGTGGTGGATTGAAATGTACATTTTATTTGAGAACAAAACAAATGTCTTTTCAGAAAACACACAATATCCACTGAGACTATAGGCTGGCTACATTGTACCTGGATGGACCATCCGGTCACACAACCCCAGAAGGTACAGTGGGTTGCAGACTGTGAATCAGAGCAGATTTTAAGTCTATGTTTTGTATACAGTGCTCATCTATTAGAATTCAAAGGCCTGATTTTCAGAGCTGCTGACGAACTGTCATTCTTCTTTACCCGGATATGTGAGTGCTCAGCCCTCCTGAAAATCAAGGCCCTAGAGCTTTACAGTAGAATTCAATGCAAATGTGGTTTTAAGACACAAGTTGACTCCTCAGCTGATGTAATGGGCATGGACTTCAATGGAGCAACACTGATTTACTGATTTACATT
Organism: Mesoclemmys tuberculata; assembly: GCA_007922155.1. Classification (NCBI taxonomy): domain Eukaryota; kingdom Metazoa; phylum Chordata; order Testudines; family Chelidae; genus Mesoclemmys; species Mesoclemmys tuberculata. Next base: position 37,536,523 of record ML675613.1, read on the forward strand.
AGCAGAGAACACCATCCACAAACTGTGTTCTTAACTGTCCAATTATCCCCTATCAACTCACATAATAATTGGATAGAGATCAGATAACTTCACTGGGTTAATTTTATGTAAATTCTTTCACTTGCTATGTTTACACCAAGGAACAATTTGGCCCAGTATTTGGTCCATGTGGTAGCATTAACAAAATAAAATTAAAACCAACAGTAATAAATAATAAATATTATCTTACACTGACAAAGGTTCTCATCTCACAACTCCCAATGTAGTTCGCAAAAATGTTGACAATACAATTATTTTAATTTTACAGATGCGGAACTGAGGACTAGATTCAGAAGGGCAATCTAGGTGCCTAATTGGCACTGTAGGCACATAAATCCAAAATGTAGACCCTCAAACTCCCTGCTCAGCTGCTACCTAACTCTGTTAGTGCCTAAGTTTCCACTGATGAAGTTCCCTAGATGCTAAAATTTCTCTTTGTGGGTATATGCACAGCTGCCTCAGTCTCGACACTCCTTAGCAACTCAATGCCTAATTCACATCTAAGCCTTCCTTTCCCTTGTCTATTTCACCTAACCCCATAAACATGATAATTGGAGCAAAGACTGGAATCTCAGTTTCCCACTCCCAAGGTGAATGCCCTAACCACTGGGCTATAGAGTATTTCCCACGCTTAATAAATACTGAAATATTTTATAAGAAGAACAGTTTTAACAGGATAGATTGACAGAGAACTCACCTGAAAACTAGGGGAGTTGGGTTCAAGTCCCTGCTCCACATCAGGCAGAGTAAGTACGTCTCCCATGTCCTGGGTGAGTGCTGTAACCACTGGGTTATTGAATAAAAGGAGGTCACCACCACTTCTTTGTTTTTTCTCATGAAAAGATAGACCTTAGGCACCCAACTCCAGGAGAGGGTTCACTGCTGTGGATACTGAGTGGAGGGAGGCACCTAACATCTAATTCCCTTTGAGAGGTGATTTCCTGGCATTTCCTACTAATTTAGGCAACTCTCCACTCAGCATCTTACTTCTGTGAATCCTTTTTTGAAGCATCTAAATCTCCCCAGTAATATATAGAGAGTCTGTGTGCATAGCTTGGGGTTGTGAATTCCACTAGTGGCAGGGCGCCTAAAGGTCATGTTCTATAATGCACAGACTAAGTCCCCCTTGTGAATCTGGCCCTGAGAGCTTAAAGAACTGCCTTCTGACAAAAGCTGGCTCTAGAACATGTGATTCTGGATCCCAGCCACCCTTCTCTAACCATGAAATCACACTGCCTCCCTACCTATACCATGAGCACCACCTCCTGTGGGACTCACTAAGCCCCCAACAATAAGGCTTTGTATTTTCAACAGCACTTGGCGTTGGCCTAGCACCAATAGGAGCAGTTAAGCCAGTACTGAATGCTTTTGAAAATCCCATGCATGTTTTATATATATATATATAGATATTGTGGTGAGCAGAGGAGTTTGTGGAGATTGTGAAGATGAACAGAACAGAGCACAGTGGTGTGTGGAGTCGTGGAGAAGAACAGTACAGAGTACCACGGTGTGCAGGAGAGAGGTGGAGTCCTGAGTAAGGTACTGGGCTCAAGAAGCCAGAAAGACAGAGGGGGGAAAGTAGCCCAGGGGAAAAGCCTGCAGCTGCAAGTAAGGTGCCAGCAGCACATAGCTGCTACTCAGAGGGCCCCTGGGCTGGGACCCAGAGGAGCGGGCGGGCCCAGGTCCCTACCCCCCTCCTTGGGAAGACGGGGTAACTGGCGACACCCTGGCAGAGAGGCAAAAGTGCAAGACCCATTAGGGAGAAGCTGGCCATTTGCCACAATATATATATATATATATATGATGCGTTGTACCTGCTATAGTGCCCTCTAGTATATCAAATAGATATTGCACTTTAGTTTTTTGCTCACAATTGAGTGTACCATTCAAAGCAATTTTCCTTGCTTATTCTCTCCTTCCAGAGAAGGAATGTTTGGCTACCATTACAGCTGAACAAACCATGGATAAAAATATTCATTGACTACTTTATCTGAAATGTTCACAATGTTTGTTGAACAAGTTATTTGCATAACTCATCTGTAAATTATTTCACCCTCTCATTATAACAGGGGTGAAGTCTGAGCCCCTGGAAGTCAGTGAGAATTTTGCCATTGACTTCAGTGGGGTTAAGATTTCATCCTATGTAAACCATGAAAAACAAAGTTTGTCAATTAACTAATTTGGGGGGAAAAAAAGCCAAATTTGTCAAATAACATTCCAGTGATAGTCACAGTGTAATTAAGATGGATTTAGCCTAACATCACATGACATCACGTGGAGGACCCAGCAAAGTTGGTGCTTTGAACACTCAGTTATGTGAATTTATTGGCATCTGAGAATGAGGTGACATGTTTGGGTAGTAGCACGATACCATTAGCACTCGATGTGACTTACTCTGACCACAAACGCTAATGTGGGAAATTACCCAAGAGCTCACAAGAGGCATTCTGAACATGTTTCATCACCATATAAAGCCTTTATTAGGCTTTTATGAATTTCACGACCCAAAGGAAGGCCGGCAGTGATACTTCAAATAAGACGTTTTACTTGGGTGGATTTGAATTCTTAATCCTAGTTTGAATTTATTGTTCTGGCTTCTGGAAAGCAGTGATAGACACAGACACAAACTCCTGTCAAAGTGCAAGCCAGGAAAAGCTGTTGCTCCTGTACTCCAGAAATCAAGTACCCTTGTGTATCGGCACAAGATGTGTTTTTATTGGATGGACAACCGCTTATTCTGTTAACTAATTCTGCATAGCTTGCCTGCAGGATTTGTGCATGGTGGTTTCAGATGCAAACTTGTGTTTTTAGGGAATGGTTTCAGGATTTGGTATATACACTTTGCTAAGTGAGAAAGTAGAGAACATCTTGTGATGTTTTCAGTCTCTTTACACTTAATATTGGCAAAATAAACCTCACCTTGTCAATTATGGGTTTTTTTCCCCAACTCTCTCTCTCTGGCCATAAATAAAGATCAAGATTTAACCATTCATAACATAATTTAAGAATGGCCATATATTCAGACCAATGGTCTATCTAGCCCACTATCCTCGCTTCTGACAGTGGCCAATGCTATATGCTTCAAAGGGAATGAATAGAACAGAGCGATTATTAAGTAATCCATTCCCTGTTGTCCAGTTTATGCTTCTGGCTGTCAGCGGTCTAGGGACACCAAGGGCAGGGGGTCGTATCCCTGGCCATCTTGGCTAACAGACCTATCCTCCATGGATCTATCTAATTCTTTTTAGAACCCAGTTATAGTTTTGGCTTTCACAGCATCTCCAGTCAACGAGTTCCAGCAGCTGACTGTGCATTGTGTCAAGTGCTTCCTTTTGTTTGTTTTAAACCCACTTACTACAAATTACAACGGGTGACCTCTGGTTCTTGTGTTATGTGAAGGAGTAAATAACACTTCCTTATTCACTTTCTCCACATCATGCATGATTTTATAGACTTCTATCATATCCTCCTTAGTTGTTTATTTTCCAAGATGAACACTCCCCATCTTTTCTAATATCTCCTCATATGTAAGCTGTTCCATACTCTTACTCATTTTTGTTGCACTTCTCTGTACTTTTTCCAGTTCTAATATATCTTTTTTGAGATGGAGTGGCCAGAACTGCAGGCAGTATTCAAGGTGTGGGTATACCATGGATTTATATAGTGCATTATGACATTTCTTCTCCTCACCCACTAAATCTATTTCTTTCCATCAATCCACTCATAAGAGTGAGTATATGAATTAGAATTATATGAATTAGATCTCAGTTTTCACAGATGTATCTACCATAGCTGTGTCTTTGAACTTCCCCCAGCTGTGTCCAACCACTATTTCTTGGTTCCCACTATCAATTGTTAGCTCTGTGCCTCAGATTCCACTAGCCATGTTTGCCCAGCCCTCATGAGACCTAAGTATATATTTCCAACTTGATTATCTCCAATAGCTATGTCTATCCAGCATTCATACTACACTGACCTTTCGCTTATCCATGTCTCTCACCATTCACCACAGATGTCCTCAGCAAGGTTACTTGTCTTGTATTTAGTCTATTTTTTCTCTATTTCTTCCAACCCTATCAAGCTGCTCTCATCTTCATATTCCAATTTAGTCTGATTTAACTCTCAGCCAATGTGTGCATGTATTTGGAGGTGTCTTAAATTTGCTGTGCCAACTCAGCTAATGTGTACTGGATACTCCTATCTAATATACCTCACACAGCACACAAAATTCAATGCCTCTGTGTTATGTCTGCTGGAAAAAAAAAAAAGAAAAAAACTAAAAAACAAGCTCTGTTTTCAAAAGCTTAGTGACTCAGTGCTTTGGAAGTAGAAAAGGGAAGTAGCTTGTTATTTTATACAGCCTGAAATTATAACTGGAAGCAATTTAATAAAGGATCTGTTTAACAATCATATTTCCATTTTAAAGGTTTTATAAAGTTAATACCTTAACTAAATTAGCCCCCTTTGGATTCTTCTAAACCAGTAATTTTAACAAATGTGGCTGTGAATATCTCTCTCTCTTCTAAGGACTGATATACAGATGGGCATGATCCTCACAAGTTGGTCTTCAATGCTTTTTCAGCTGATGACTCCTTTTTTCTGTAGGTAGAAATCAATATCGCTGCTGAGATCATAGAAAATGTCTGACAGCTTTGATTTGAGTACAAACCTTATATAAAGAACAGTGAATTTTTTTCTCCCTTGTTATTTGATATGAGTTTGATGGATCTCAGCCCAGATCTTTGGCAAACAGGTGTTCATAAAAATCACCACAGCCACTAGAATTCAACTGGCACCATATTTGGCACCCCTAGCAGAAGAGAGATTCCCTTCAGATCAGATTTACCCATTACCTGAGGGAGCAGTGTGCTTGGAAGCTCGTTACCAATATTGTCTCACTCTGTGTTTTGACGGGGTTATCCATCTCGCATGTTTCCTTACAAATAATTTCACTTGTAAATGTACACAGGACAAATCCTCATCTGCTATAAACTGTCTTCAGTTGAGCTATGCCAATTTTCACCAGCTGAGGATATGGCCCTTCTATTTTTGAAATGTCTCATGGCATTTTTCTTTTTAAAAAATGAAATAAAGAAAGAAACCAGTAAGTAGCTTATGACTGCATTAAATCACGTCTTTGTGCACATACAGTTATACTGTGTACAACACATTCAGTGTCTTAGCTACAGGCCAGACAAGCTAAATCTTAACTCCTCTTTTCCAAGCTGGACTTTTGTTGGGTTGGAAGCAGCAACTTAGACAAAGGCAGCTTTTCATGGCTAGTTCCAGGCAAGGCTGGGATTAGAAGAAGTGGAAACCAGCTGGCTCACATACTCTCCATGTTGGCTGTATGGAGGGAAGCAACTCTGTAATGGCACAGAAAAAGTAACTTCCACCCACATACATTCCATACAGCCTCTATGTCTTCTCCTCAAAACACCAGGGCACTAATTCCCTTGCACCTGGCCTTTTTTGTAGGTGGAGGTTAGGGAGGGTTCCGGGTCGGGAAAGCCTTATGGAATGTTATTCCTACATGCTTCAAGGTGCAACAAAGGGTCAAGAACACAAGTAAAAGTTTAGTGAAGGTCAAACGCTTTGCAGTTTGGGATTCATCAAAAACAAATCCTTCTCCTCATCAGCAGTAACCTTCCCGTCATCTCTGAGTGCGTGGGTTCTGAGGAAAAGAAAAAAAGACTTTTTTTTGGTTTGTAAACTTGGGTGCTTAAGACGCACCCCATCCTTCGTTCTTCTGCATCTACAAAATGATGACACCAAGTCAGAAACAGTTTCCATCAGCAGTGAGAGGCAGAGAGGAGCAAGCCTCAGCTCTCTCCAGAATGACAGACCTGGGAGTGGGACTGAGGATACCTCGGGCAAACATCATATTAAGTAGACAGACTGATCAGCTCCTGACAGCTGCCTTGTCTGCCTCTTCCATATATTGAGAGCTGGTCTGACAATATGACACCTAGTCATACTGCACTTGGTACCATGATCCAGCTTGCACACAGCTTTGTTCTTTTCCATTTGGATTTCATCATTCTCTGCAACATTCGAATGTCATGTATTTTGCACCGTGAGCTACTATCTGTTCTAGTGCTCAGGACCCTTCACAGTGTCAGTGAGCAGCACAAACATGCAGTGAGGACTTGATCCTCTCCAGCCTAGGTGCAAAATGCTGCCTGCATGTATGAAAAACAAGTAATAAATGATGAGCGACAGTGGGAGTGCATGCGACTAAGATCCTGCATTAATGGAACTGCTGCTGTGTAGTGGCATGTTGTGGCAGCAGGTGCAAGTGCTAGGATGGTGACGAGGTGCCTTATTAACATGAGGATTGCATCTAAATCTATGTCTTCTCACGTTTTCCAGATAAGACTTGCCTCTGCTTTATCCTGTACTCTTGTGATTCAAGGGAATAGGTGTGTAAAGGACTTGAGACTCTCTGACACTCAGCAAAGGTTACATCTAGAGCTGTACCTTTCTTATATCAACACAACGCCTCCACTCAAACCATGCACAGAGCCTGAATAGCATTCTCTCCTTCCTTCCCAGCACACTTGCTTGTTATACGGAATAGGAGTTTTGAAATTAAAAATCTGTTTTACTTACACACACACAGAGCTCCCTGCGAGTACACTCAATTTCACAGTGAGTTCTTACTTCCTCAAATCAATGGCTGCTACATAATTGAAGGCATTCTGTTTCAATGAAGAGCAATTCCTCAAAGCACTAAAATGATAATAAACAAACAGCGAACCAACCAACCCTGACTTGCCTCCGTCTGGAGAATCGCAGAAGAGACATTGGATTCTCTAATCTGCCCATCCAGTCCCCTGAGTGAAACTCCACTGTGAAGAGAGCACGCTGCTAATGCTTCAAATTCCCTTCCAGGGAGGAGCTAAAAAATATCTCGCAGAGTCTTATTCTATATATTTCCTTCCCCCTCATTGCTCTGCTCAAGATGGGCTGGAACTGCCTGGGTTTTAACAAGCCTCTGTTTGCAGAACACTCAGTCAAATGCAATGTGAGTATGCATGAAGTCAGCACATGGTCTAAAACAAGCCAGGGATTTACCCTACTAAACCACTCAGGAGAGAGAATGCTGCAAGAGCACCCCTGCAATCTAGTGAAGGGGTTTGATTGTTGTCTTAGTGGTATCTTGAATATCTTGTGTTATCTGAATGAGCTGCCCCTGTCAAGCGAGCTGAGGGGAGTCTTCAGGACCAAACTGTATTTACATGAATGCACGCACTCTACAGAGGTGTCCAGAAGACAGAGCTGTGTTGTCAAAGTGATCAACTTTGGCTGATGTTGGGTTACAAAGCACTTTACAAATTCATTTCACTTGAATGCAGAGGTGATGAAATGTTGTTACCCTTATTGTATGAGAAAAGGGCAGCAGAACTGTGCTCAGTCTGTCTTGACTGGGCGGGTCACCGTCAGCTGAACTGAACTCAATAAGCAGGGGATTGGAAGCCAGACCTCTGTGAAAGAGAGAGAGAGTGGGGATACGTGTCCCTGCTGGGAGGTGGGGTCCTAAGTGACCCAGGCATGGTTTAACCTGCCCCTCCCTACTGTCAAAAGATAGAGCTAATGAAGGCTCTATTAGGAGTCTTTTGTTTTCTTAATGATCATTAGAGCTGAAATTCCTTCTTGTGGAACAGCGTTTCTGCCCAGCTTCAGTCTTGTGATTCACCCACTAAGAACTGACAATTGCTAAAACCTGAAATCACTGAGAGCTGGGAGGAACCTCAAGAGAAGGATCAGCAGAGGTCACAGGAGAGAAGCAGGCCAGCAGGAGGGACCAGAAGAGTAGAGCAGCTGGCTGAGTGTCTAGTAGGGTGGCTGGCCGAATGGCTGGACAGCAGAGCGAGCAAGGTGCCTTCTTCCCTTCTCCCCCAACCAGGAGGGGTGGTGACCTCTGCAGCAGCATCTCTGAACTTTGGGTCTGCACTGACTAAGGAGAAAAACTGTGAGTGGGGTGCTGTGAATGGGAGGGCACATCACGGGAACTTCTGGTTGCTGGACTTAAGAACCTGAGGCAAAAGGACACTGCCTCATGTACTCTGAGATGGGTTTTTCCTCATGGTTTTATGCTGGTTTTGTGTTGTATAGTTGAAAGGAACCCCTAGATATTGAACACAGTCCTTGGTGCTACCAACTCCAACTGGCAGAAGGGTTACATTAACAACCAAGGTGAGCAGTGGAAAATCTTTAACCATTTTGCCTCTATCCCACAAAAATCAAGGCACTAAAAGATAGGATAATTTTTTTTTTCTTTAGCCCCACCGCTTTTGTTACTGCCCATCCTCTCTCTGCACAGCATCTGTCTTAAGTGTAAGCTTTTCAAGGCATGGATCTTATCTCCATATGCTTCCATAAAGCACATAGCGCACTGTTTCTACTGTATAAATATCTTTATATTTATATAACAAGTCATCGAATAGCAAAACCTTACACTTTACATAGAGCTTGTGTTCTAGATTTCTATAGGCTAACACTGCAGCGAATGAGATCCAGGCTTAGGTGAGGCATCTGATGCAAGATAGGTTCAGTGCATCCCTAGGTCACAAAGCTCATCTTTGGTTTACTTAAATATGAAGTTTTTAACAAGCAAACAATGTAAGCTTTTGCTCTGTTCATAAGAGACAGCAGTTGCTAGGGCAGTGCAAGCATCCCCAAACAAGGCCCTGCCAGAGTATCTCAACCCTGGTCTACAGGGAACCCCTCTAAGGATGAAAAAGTGGTTCCATTTCCATAGCCTATTTATCCCATGGCTTCTCTGGTGAGTCTTCTAACGAGGGTCCCATTTAGTGTCACCTATGATGTGGACATTAGGAACTGAAGTGAGAACAGGAACTCATTGCACATATCCACTAAATATCTGTCAGAGTGTAATAACTTTAGATCCCTCCCAAACATCCTTTATGGTAAAGAAAAGTCAGGAAGAAATCGGTTCTAAAGTATATAACGGTGGTTCTGTTTTAAACTGTGGAACAAACAAATTTTGTAATTCTGCCAAAGTTCTGCATCTCTCAGTCTAATCATACAGCCTGTCTCTCTAAGTTCTGGTCTAAGAAGTCATGTAAGGGACTCTTCATTTCATTACAGGCTAGATGTAAACAAGTGAAAAGCTTCATAACCCATTACAATCTACTAACAATTTTAGATTCCCATGAGAAAATTATAGTACTCAATCCTCAAATCTGCCACATCATATATGTGACTTACTATTTTACATTTGATAAGTCAGTTTACATTTCTCTATCTGTAAAATGGGAATTATAATGCTTATCTTATTGAAAAGATGTGTTTAAAGGATTCATTATTTAAGCTATGGAAAATGCATTGAAGTATTCAAATAAAGAGCAAAATGTTGCTATAAAAGCTTCAGAGGACTGGACACTGTGTGTATGTGGAGGACCCCAGATTCCCAAAGAAAGTCTTGGGTTAAAATATCAATGGTTAAAAGGTCAAAGGGCAATCAAAGGTACAAAGGTGTTCTAGTAAAGAACTGCTCCTATAACTGCATTAATGCAACATGTAGGATTCTACAGAAGCAAAAAAAGTACTACAACTTTCCAGCATGAACTTCTGATGGATTGACTATTAAACCAAGACATATTGGTCAACACCAAGAGAAGAAAGTACTTCTCCATGAGAGAAAACAGAAGTTACAAGCACAACTTTTCACAACGTGGGGAAAAGTTTGCACAGCAGGTGTTAACTTCAGTGATCTTCAGCCTCACATAGATGTTACCAAATAGCATTGACAGTGTACAAGAAAAAATTACACTAGATCAGCTTTAATAACATTATTTGCTTTTGCACACCTGTAAGCCAAACACAGCATCTTATGGCCCATGGCCCAATCCTATAAGGTGCTCAACACCTGAGAAATACTGAGCACCTTTAACACCCATTGACATAGCCTCTCAAGAACTATATTAAATTGTATAACAGCAACCACTATTGTTAAAAAGGAATCTTAAATGCAGAAATTTCTGTATTTCATTTTTTCCCCTTCCTTGTGAAATACAGTATGTTAGATGAAACTCCCTTTCACTGGTCAAGAAACAGGAGGAACAATATAGGTTTACATTATAAATAGAACGTTATATTTTACTTTTTTTAGTAGCATGAAGCTGACAGTGACATTCTTAGTGCTTCACAAACATAAGTAATATGGAGATGCACAGATTAAACCGAAGAGCTTTAGTTGGACATTGCAACTATACAAAACTCTAAAATAGAGATGGAAGGATAGACAAGTAGATGACTGAAAGGATAGTCAGATATAATTTTACAGAAAGACTTACATTGACTTCAGTGGGAGTTAGATAAAGCCCTTTCTAACAGTAATTTGTTACTACTGTTCCATTAGATGGTCCAGTAAAGATAATATCTATCAAAATTCCAAACATTCTGATTCCTATATTGACATATTAAGGCATAACTTTATGGTACATACCAAGAGATTTTTCATCTCCCCTCCAGCATTTAGACATAGCTTAGTCTGACAGATGATACTTTGTCTAGATGGTCTCAGAACATTCTTCTGGAATATCAAGGAGCTTTAACCAACAGCCTGGATTTTCTTTTTGTGTTTTACATTGGGGGGTACTTTCCTCTGAGATAAGCTATTTGGATTTAATTGTATCCCCAAAGCATAGGCAACCTTCATATCCTATCCGAAAACAAATAAGACGTCTCAGTCATTGACATCCATTATTATTACTACTACTTCCATTCGTGTTACTGTAATGCCTAGGAGCACTAGTCACTGCTCAGGACCTTATTGTGATAGGCAGTGTAAAACAGAACAAAAAGACCATTCTTGCCTCAAAGAACTAACAACCAGATAGATCCTGTAGGCAGGGGAGCATCAAGAAACAATAAAACAATAATCGTCAGTGTTCTCAGCACACCATTGGCCAAACCTTTGTCAAGTGATTTTAGACATCACAAGAAAGCTTTAAGGAGGATAATGAGGTAGCTTTGCAGATGTTTATGGGGAGTTCCTCCCAAGCACAAGGAGCAGCATGGGGGAAAATCACAAAGCTACTTGTTTGAAAATTTAACAAGTGGGTGATAAAGCATCCTGGGCCAATTACAAATTTATAGATTCCAAGGCTAGAAGACATTATTGTGATAATCTAGACTGACCTCTTTAACAACAGAGTCCATAGAACATCTCCAAAATAATTCCTAGAGCATAGCTTTTAGGAAAAAAATATTCAATCTTGATTTAAAAATTGTCCGTGATGGAGACTCCACCACAACCCTTGGTAAATTGTTCCAATGGTTAAGAGGATGGAGTTAATTAATAAATCATAATAGGTAGGGCCTTGAAACTGAAGACAAGTATCTTATGTTTCATGCAATAGAGGAAGCAGATGGATGGATTCCAAGAGAGGGATGACATGGTCAAAGCAACAGGCTTGAAAAATGATCTTAGCAGCAGGATTCTAAATGGATATAAATGGGACAATATTACATTTGTCAAGGCCAGAGAGAAGGATGTTACGGTAATGGAAATGCGACACGATGAGAACCTGGATAAAAGTGGATAGGAAAAGTCATTATCTGAGAGATGTTTCCCAGACATCACCTCATGGCCTGGAGGAGAAAACAAAAGTTCCATGGTAGGTCAGATTTTTGAAAGCAAGGAGATTCTGCTCAAAATCAAGGCAAAAAGACTTTTAAGCAGATGTTTATAAGAGAGGATGTAAAGATATTGGTTAGATTTAGATGAATCCTTGACAAAAACTGAAATTTCAGACTGAAAAAAAAATTTGGTCATCGAAATGGAAGGGAAAGAATAATGGTTTTCTGGTAGCAATGGTATGTTTTGAATATACACAAACACAAACAGAACAGACACATTCACACATTTCTGTATATAAGTAATGGTGTATATGTCAATCAATACGTTTACAAGAGTAATTAGGGTAGTTGGGTTATTTATAATTCTCATGAAAGATGCTGGATCGACAGCTTTGGGCACTCAAATTCTCTCTTTATCCAAGCATAGCATAGGCAATGGCACTACTAATTTCCCTCCTGGCACCTCCTGCCAATATGATTCAACACTTATGTGTAAGCATGAACACCAGGAAGAAGACATTATTTCACTTTCCATTCCTCCATTTGGCCTCTTTACTAAGACTACCAGCAAGGGCCAACCTAGTACCAATTATGTATGGTAGTTATTTCTGTGACGTGAACAGCCACTCATCTGAAACTAGAGTAAGCCCCACTAACTCTTTAACAAAGGTCACTGAACAATTGTCACTTACTTTTATTACTATCTTGCTGGAGCCAATAGGGTGACCTACTGGGCACTGGTTCTTTATCCATACCTTTTCCTAGCACAATCCAATGACTGAGAACAGGTTTAAACATATGGCCAGTTTAAACATATGTCTCTAGAACAGCATAAAACATAAGAACTGGTTTTGAAAGGTACTGAGCATCTGCAGCTCCTGTTGACAATAGATGTATTTGTGATGATCAGCACCTCTGCAAATCAGGCCAACGACTCTATAATTACAAGTTAAATACAGTGGTAAAACTGAACTTCCTAAGCCAAAACTTCCTCCTAGGAGAACAAGCTATATTAGCTCAGGCCAGCAGAGCTCTTTTTTACGCTTTACCTTCAATTCCTTATATTCTCTGTCCCACTGTCTCGCAAAGCTAAAGAAATACATACGTCTACCAAGGTCTCGCTGACCCACCAGGCTCTAAAAAAATCCATGATTATTTCTTGGCATTTGCTATTGTATGTGACCTTTACTTCCCAGGTAGGGTTATTATTACCTGGCTACACTGGACATTTCCCTACAGGATATCACCAGCCATATGTCAGTCTTGCTCAGAGGGCTGCCTTATACAGGTTATACTATTCATCACAGACTTGCGATATTCAGTGAGAACGGTGCAGCTTGTGTTGATGTGAGGTTTTGTTTGTTTCTTGTTTCCTTTACAATGAATATCCCCAAACCCAACTGCTGTGTACATTTACAAACATACAAGTTGGATAATGTTGATGCATTGCCACCATCAGTAATATCTGTAAACTTAAAAAACTTCTAAACCACATTTGTTAAATCAAATAGCCCAAACAAATAAAGTAATCTTCCAGAAAGGCCCTCCCAAGCCTTATAACAACACAGATCACATGTGTTAATGTTTACATGATAAAGCTCATTTATCATGCACCTTTAAACTCCTCACCTGCACTCTGCTCACTAATCTATCTATATTGTGTCTACTTCTAATCTTTCGAACCTCTGAGCAACTTGTATTTTAAAATAACATGCTAGAGAATGTTTCATGCTCTTCCTCCTAAATGTGGAATTTCTCCCTAACACTATAGCTATCAGAGGTCCTAGCTTGGAAACCAGCAATCCTGGATTCAGAAGGCTTATATCCTGTAACCTGTTAGAGATAGAAATGTGGAGAAGAGGCAATTTCCTTCCTTCCACTGGACAGATTTGATTTTTATATCCCTGGAAAGGCCCAAGATATTGGATCTCAAAAGAGTGATATTCTTATGAATAGATCATTTATTTCCGGGCATTTTTAGTAGGATTATAAAACATGTGAATTAAAATTTCCCTCTCCTTGAGGGCCATAATACTTGGACTCAGGATAACAGAGGCAACCTGTCAGCAGACACATATGGAAAAATAGCCACAATAAATAAATAAATAAGTAAATAAATAACTCTCCAAAACCTTTCTAAAAAATAGTTTTGCTGTAAAGCGAGGCAAACACAGACCATAGGAGTTGTGGGGTATGGTATGTAGCTTGAAGTGGCACTTGCTTGAAGTGACCTGCACAACTGGTTTTTAGATACTAACATCATGTGTCCATTCTAGATGAAATAGCGAAATCACCCAGCTATGGAGGTATTACTAACGATTTTTTTCTATTCACAATATTTGAAATTTTCTTCTTCTCTCTTGTGCAATGAAAACTATTCTGAGTTGTAATCTCTCTGGTGAAAGGCCTGTGTCATCATATGCATCATCTAACCCTATGGAGCTGAGATGGTGATCCCAGATTCTATTTTCAATAATAATGGTCACCTGTGACTGCAAATACCCATCCTCCTGGATAGAAATATCTTAGTCACCGTTAGAGCCGCTGTTTGCACCTTCAGTACCTACTGTGGTGACCTGGAAACACATTAATCCCACTACTGAACTACCCACTGTATAAAACATCATAGGCCAAATTCAGGCATGGCACAGACTTCAGTGGAATTACATCCATTCATACTAAGACTGCCTTTTCCAACACAAAATCAGAAGTATCAAAGATGACCTGCAACAGTCCATCATGGTACAGAAAATACCAATGTAGCCAGAAGAAAAGCAAAAAGTTTTACAGGATAAAAGCTCATAATGGGAATGAGAGTGGGAAGAATAGCTGGAAGAATCCAGAGGAGTTTTCATGTATTCATATATTTTTAATGGATAGTATTTGTTTTATAATGTTACAAAAGTAAAAGTGAATCATTATTGCTTGGCTTACCTAACAGTCTAAGATTTTCTTTTTCCCTACACTGTATCATGTGGCCAAATTCTAAAACAAACAAACAAACAAACGAACAAAACAAGACTAAACAAACCTTGCTGACTATGAAGAGGGTTCATGTATATTTAACCATTTCATCCCTTTATCAAATGTGCTCAGTAAATGGTTTCCTGAAGTCAGGAGGGTTTATCCTGTCCTATGCAAACTTGAAAATATTCACCCCACAGTACATCATTATTAAAACATTTTGCACCCACAGGATTGATTGCCACTGCAAGAAATTCTCTATTTGTCACCATACTGTGATGTTTGCTGAGCCATACAGATAAGTAAACTTCAACTTGCCTTCATTTTGGGTGACAGAGCTCAGCACTCATATTGTGTCATCTTCAAAATTCCCTTTAGTTGTGGTTCCC
The DNA here is from genome assembly GCA_007922155.1 of Mesoclemmys tuberculata. Taxonomy (NCBI): domain Eukaryota; kingdom Metazoa; phylum Chordata; order Testudines; family Chelidae; genus Mesoclemmys; species Mesoclemmys tuberculata. Next base: position 37,551,525 of record ML675613.1, read on the forward strand.
ATCGATGTCCCTTATTACCAAGCCATTAAAGGTTCACTCATGTCATGTCACAGAATTGAAACCACTAAAATGTATCCATTCACCTTCTATATTAAAATAAGGACACATTTGCACAGATTTAGGCTGAGGTTTTCAAAGCCACCCAGGGAATTTAGGCTCACACATTCCATTAATTTGAAATGTACTATGAAAATCTCAGCCTTAATGACATTAAAAAAATCTGATTTATACGAAGAGAGGACTCTGTAAGGGGGAAAAAAAGCAAAGACAAGATGTGTGTCTATTGGGTTACTTTTCCTCTTGATATTTTGCCAGCAAAAGGATTATTTCTGATGTAAGTAAGACTTCTGATATGATAGTCCTTCAATAACTGAAGGACATCTGAGGCATCTTCAGGATATTTCAATTCTTTAAGCCATACTCTGAATTTGAGTGTTAACCAAGAGTTCAAAATTCAAAAAAAGAAAAAAAATAATCTATAAAAAGCCAAACATGAAAAGCTCTACTGTTGTCAAGGTTCATTATAAACCCAAAATATAGGCAAGATTTGCCAGAGGTTTTCAAATCATATTGATGAACACGGGCTGATTACAGAATGATCTCTTCCCCAGAGAAGAGTATGCAAGGGGAATATTTATGGTTCCAGGTGGAACTGGGAAAAACATGATGGCTTTGGCAACACTCTGGATTATTTGACTCAAATGCTTCCAAACCAAACTCAAAAGATGTGATCTCAAGAGAATTTACACCTAAGAACATTTGCACAATCCTCCTTGAAAATAAAAGTGCTAAGTTTCACACAGCTTGTGTTTAGATTCTAATGCACTGGTCTTTTCTTGAATCCAAAGAACAAGGGACACTGCTGACATTGACTAAGCTTAGCTTTGAATATGTACTGAGAATTTATGACAAAAATGAATCTAAATTTCTGCTTTAATTTACACTGATTATAGAAAGAGTAACTTCATTGAGCTAGAGAGCTGAATGTTGAGCTCAAATTAAATATAATCATGGCAGATTTTGGCTGCAAGCATTTAGACTCAACCCTCCTACTTCCTGTTTTCCCTTTACCTTTTTCTTCCAGTACCATGGCATTTTCTGTCTCAGCTGTATATGGTTCAATAACAACTGAGGCACCATACAAATTACTGAGTTTTACACTAGCTCTGAGAACTGAGAGCCATTGCTAAAAAACAGAGTCTTTTTAACTCCACTGACTGGAAAGGGCAGTATATCATGGCAAAGTAAGTTTCCCTATTCAGAGTATATTCAGGTCAGGGAAAGAATTTCTATTTGATAAAGACAAATAGTTCCAGAACCAATTCAGAACCAGCTAGGAGATGAATCCCTAGGCCATCCAAAGTAAATTCATTCAGCATCATGATCAATGTATTTTTTATATCTATCTATTTTTTCAGTGTTTCACTGAGGATTTTTGGAATATATTAGCTGGGTCACAATACCAATAAATATAGAATAATTACTTTGAGCTAATAAGTAGTATATGTAGTTTACCTCAAACTGTTAGCATAACTTCTGCTTGTCTCACAATGCAATATTCACATAGAGTCTAATCCTCAGATTCTTACTCAGTCAAAACTCTCAGTGAAGTTAATTGAAGTTTTGCCTATGTAAAGACAGGGTAAAATCTGGTAACATCTTCAGAACTTGCACTTGATAGGACCAATTCATTCTCCAGGCATGACATGAAATGTATTGGAAATTAAGAGTATTTATAATTGTACATGAGGAGGTTTTTGCCTTCCTTTTTTTTTTTTTCTTGGCCAAAAACTATTTGGAATTTTAGCCCTCTCTTCCCTTGAGAAGGGTACTTTACTCAGACTTTGAGAGTCAACGCTAAATACGACCCCTCAGAGCAAAATGCCTGCGGCACACCTCTTCATCTTCTGAGATGATGGAACAGACTGATATAACTCAGCCTAAGGGCTGTCTGAAACACATCTGAGATGGAGGAAATTTTGCCAAGCAACTGGTAGGTGGGCCAACTCTTAAAAGGAAGAGTTTTTTGTTTCATTTTTCAGAAGAACTTATAATTGCCTTGCTTTTCTTTTCAATAGATATGAAAATTCTCTAGAAAGTAAGTTTTAAAACTTTTATTTCCCCTAGGATAACTCACAAAGATGATAATACTTTTGTTGTGTGAGAAAATTATTGTGAAGGAATGTGGTTAAAACCATACTGTTATTGCTGGAAAAGCACTGACTAACTGATGGATGTGAACATCAGTTCATAGCTTTATTTCTTTCCATTAAAATTTATTGCAATCCCCAGCTTTCTTTGTAATTACAGTGGAACCTGCTTAGAATGAATAGGGATATTGGGGCACTCCATTTAGAGTGATGCTGATCCATGGGAAAATGGCTTCATTATAAGAGTATTTATTTCACGCTATCTTAAATATTTCAAGTGCAACCAGTCTGTTGCCACCTAGGACTTGACAGTTATTACTTTGGCCTCTCAAAACCTCTTAGTCATTGAGGGAAAGATTATGATGTTCCTTTTCTAAAAGCATAGGACCCTACTACTTTATCTGAAAAAGAATCTCCATTAATGTTAGCAACATACAACACAACTCCCTTAGGCATCTTCACTTCTTTATGCACCTCAAGAAATACTGCTTTGGAATCATGGACTTTTTAAAAGCTCGGTCTGATGGGTTCCATCTAGGAGTGGACTCTTAGAGGTACTCAGTACTCCGTTCAGGTCCATGGTATTTTGAAGTTAGCATAGAATCTTTCATGCTTCGGTCAAGACCACTGGTTTCCGTTCTTTATATTTTACATCCTGAATGTGTTACCCATAAAGAAATCTCTCAAGGCAGGGAAGAGTTATTGGGAGACACGATCCAGCTACAGACTGAAGCAGCAAAGCACACAAATAGAAAGGCAACATTCCACCATAGCAGGATGATGACAAGCTTTTTGCTGAAGGCATTTTCTCAAGAGAAAAATAACTGGAAATAGAATGGTAAACATCTACAAAGCACAGCTGCTTTTTATTTTTTTTTCCCCACAAGAGTGGAAAGAATCACACACAAAATTCAGTCCACTCTCCATTTCCTACCCCATTCAGTCTTCTCACTTCTGAAGCTTTGGAAATTACCTTCAAGCTTTCATCATTCTTAGCAGTTGGTTTACTGCACCTAAATTCCAGGCCAGTTGATATAAAGGAAATATTTACTCTGCTTTACCCCTTCCACCAGCAATGAAAAGTCCCTGATTTCATTTGTGTTAAAACACTAATAGATTTTCAAAGAGTCTCTTGCCATAATCCAAAATAAGTGAGAGTCACTGTTGTACTCAGTGCTGTAGAGTGCTTTGGGATACTTTTCTAGACATATAATGGATAAACATTCAACTGTATTGCATGCTACATGAACTAAACAACTTCTCTTCCTTTACTATTAGCTAAATTGCTATGCTGTGCGATTCTGCACCTGCATATGTGAGATGTCTATCTACATGGATGGCAGAACTTTATTTAAGAAACCTCTGGCACATAAAACTGATTCCATGGATGCTGCTTTTCTTTCTCTCCAAAGTATTCCTTTACCATCCTGTTGCCAATAGTGCTCTGTCTTGGTTTATAATCATTCCTTGCACACACACAGGCTCCCTCTAATAAAAGCAAACAGTACTCATGCCTGTTCTTCCCCTACCTTAAAGCTTGCATAGTTGTTTACCTCTGTGCAAAGTAAATGTAAATTGCTTCTATTCTGACCTCGTGGTACACTGCATTCAATTTTCACAGGTGTAAGTGATTATACAAGCTGCAAGATAGTCAAGCATCAGGTGTGCTGTCTTTAATTGGCTTCTCTAGACATCAAAGGATCAAACATCTCCTATATTATTTTTATTTATTTGTATTATTATAGCACCCAGAAACCCTAGTCATAGACCATGGCCCCATTATGTTAGATGCTATACAAATCCAGAACAACAGATGGTACTAAAATCAGCATATTATGATCATTGTTTTGTTACCATGCCCGACACCCTATCCAAAAACCACATACAAGTTTTCATGAATTCTGTAGAATAATATTCATATTTACTGAATGAAGAACTCAGGATAGGACCAAAGGGAAATCCATTCTCATTAGCTATGTGTAATGTTCGTTACTACAGATCAAGCACAAACAAGTTGCCAAATTCTGGTTAGTAGCCTCCCATATTTTATGGGCGTATGTGTTATTTCTCTCTTGACACAGCATATGCCAGTGCATGTTTCTGAGGTCACCACAGACCTCAGAGGAAGTCATGTGGTTTGAAAACTCTCCATATGACTTTGAATTATCTCCCCCTCTTGATTAGAATGCAGCAGCATCTATGTCAGGCTAAAAGTAAACATCTTCATTTCATTTCAATATCTGAAAGCCAGCCTCTCAAAAAAAGACAACTTTCCAAAACACTTTGTTCTGTGTTAATGATACAATTGGCACCCAAATACAGAACACAGAACACTGTCAGCAAATAAATCTGCAAGATTCATGAAAATGAATCCTAAGCACTTCAACCTGCTGTGGTCTCAGCTTCCAGTGAAATGCCTAAAAATATCATGTTAAGGGTCAATTTGATACTCATCATAGAAATAAATCACCACTGATATAATAATCATTTTTCACTCCCCCCTCTTTGTCATTGAAAATAAGAAAAAATGTCTGCAGTGATCAAGAATTTGGGTAAACACAATTATGTATGTGATGGAAATGTCAGATCTAACTAAACATATGACATCAGTACATCTTAAAGGAATATGAATGAAAAATACTTGCAGTTTGCCTGTAGTTGATCATTCATTGGACAATCCTCTTCTTTGCCAAAATGGATTCCACTTATTTTCTCATTGGCATGCCATGTTTTTAGGATATTTCCCATCAACAAATTTCACGGCCCATTCCTGTTCTCCTGGTGACCTGTGTGCAAAAGTGGATAATAAAATAAATTTAAAAAATAATAACTGTATATTATGTATGCCGAGCTATTCATCCTGATGGATCCCAACACTTTACAGTCTGTATGTGTGCAATTCATCTAACCTACTAGTGAAATGCAGATGCTTCAGGAATGAAATTCAAGAAGTTTTCTTTGATAGCAGCTGTATGGAGCACATTTTTTAGGACAGGAAATGGAAAATAAATCCTTCAATTGTAATGAGAGGGGTCTTTTTTGTTTATTGTTTTGTTTTGATGTAGGTAGATAAAATTTATTACCAGATTTGTAATTTAGCCAAAGATTAGCCAAATGAATAATTCCAGTCTTTATAAAAAGCATTGTGGTACCTTTAATCCACATGAATGGTCAGGCCTTTGGTTTTATATCTCACCAGAAAGAGAGTACCTCTGGCATCAAAGAACTTGCTAAATCCATAGTGGGGGGATTGGCTTAGATTAAACAGAGCTACTGGCTGAATAGAAAATGCACACAATGATTTAACAACTCAGCTAAGAACACGGATGAGGTTTTATTCTACAGATTCAACTGTCTTGTTTTCTTAAAAGATGACAAACTTGTGCTTTGTGGAGTTTGGCAAGAAGGGGTATGCACTTGGCAAATGGTAAGTGGCTCTTGTACCTTTGGGTATTTTTTGGCAGGAAGCTGTATCTGATACAGTGCAGCTGCAGAACAAGAACCTTCTCATGCTGCGCCCCCTCACCAGCATACCTTAAAGAACAGACATCTTCGTTCTGCTGCCTGTGTATATATCACAGGTCTGCAACATAACATATATCACAGGTCCCCTCACACACACACACTCTCTCATATATATATGAAACTACTACATCCTGTTCCTTTGAAGGGCATTAACATTCCAATCAAGGTACATATTTATTCAAACCTATGTTAATTTTACACATGAAGCAGCTGTCCAAATACTGCAGGTTTCTACCTGAAAATGTAAGGGATGCTGATCCCTAGTTAAAATAGTCTGCATATACAAAACAAAATGAAAACCCAAAAAATTAGTATTTGTCAAATTCCTGCTAAAAAAAAAAGAGAAGATTATTAGGCAGTGTTTGGAAAGAATACTGAAAAGACTAAATGGCTTTTTATTATTTAGTTTCTTTTGTACATTCCTAATTATTAATATTAATATTGGTATAAACGTATGAGGGACTGAGTTGCTAGTGGTTAGAACATGGGTCTGAAAGCCAGGACTCCTGGGAACTAGTTCCAGGTCTTCCAATAATTGTCTGTGTGACCTTGGACAAGGGCTAGCATCTACTCTCTGTTTCAGTTTTCCCACTTGTAAAATGGTTATAATACTTTTCTTCCTTCAAGAAGGATAATCATAATTCACAATAGCAAAGGGCTTTTCATCGTCCAATGAAAAGTGCTTTTATTTTTTTACCTACTTTTTTTCTTAAATATTTTCACTTATTACTTTTAACAAGGCTTTTTGTTTGAATTCAGGTTGGCCAAGTTCTCTCACCTCTAGTCTGTAACTCTCAACCTACAGAAGTCCAAATCATGGAACCAAGAAGAAAGATGTGCAAATACAATTCAAGTAAGATATTTCATCATTTCACAAAGGACTGGATTCACAGTGTGGTGCTCCACTTTATATGAAATAATCCAGTGATTGGGGCACTCCAGGATGTAGGGGACTCAGGTTCAAATCCCCACTCTGATGCAGGGACTTCAACCCAGGACTCTCAGATGAGTGCACTACCACCAGGTTATAGGGTCTTGTTGAGTGGGTCTCTGTCAATCTCCCTGTCACCTATCTGCCTCCTCCTCTACCAGTTGTCTTGTGAAAGACACCAAAAACATTTCTTTTATCAAACTATTTGTCAAATAAGTGTCAAATAGTTTCAGTCAACCTGAAATATTAACTAACTCTATTAGAATTCTTCAGTTGGTTTCCTCTGTTCACCGTTGATTGCTTCTGGCTTGTTGTAGGTTCTACTGGAAGAGCTGTAGCCCCAGTACCAATTGCTCTAAAACCTGTCTGCTAAATGGAACCCAAATGAACCAGTTTACTATTGCAATTGGCAATTTCTCTAAGGTATAGCTTAAAAAGTATGTTACTGGTTAAATTTACTCAGTTGCTTTCTCGGGAAGACACTCTTTGTTCCCATGGTTGAAATCTGCCGCAACAAACAAGGAAGGGTATGTCCAAGTGTATCCATAACCACATCAATTCATGGGCCACACCACACTCTACCCAAATATAAAGAGCAGCTGCTGAAAAGATTACTGCCACTCTATAGGTTTGGGCAGAGGATCCTCCCAGGAACCGCCCCTGAAGACAGCCAGTTTATCCAGGTTCTGTGGATGGACCAGGATTTCAACTCATGTTAGTATTAACATTTCAGACATTCCACTTAAGTTTGAAACCAAAGCAAAAAGTGAAGCCAAGGAAAGGGTATTAGAAAATGATCCTCTAACATATATTATATTTAATGGAAAATTATGAGAGCCAACCTGCCAGCAGGGAACAGGAAGGTATATTTCATCTTTCAATATTGTTTTATTAAATCTTAAATGAATTTCAAATCTTTTATTACATGTATCTGCCATCGGTATTTCATCTCCCGCAAGGATGTTACACAGTGCCTCTGACAAATGCGCATAAATGAAGAATAGAAATGGAGATGCAGTCCTGACTTCCAAACAAAATTATATATTTTCCCTTCCTAGAGTCAGATATTAAATCCTGTTGCTATAATGATATTCATCATTGTCACTTGTTATTAAGAATGCCAAAGTGATGGGGAGAGGATATTTTCTTTGCTTGAATGAAAACAAAGAAACCCCTTTTTAGTCTGAAGTTTTCAGGTCTGGCCTCAAGGAAAACAACAATTCCGGTCCTATACAACTTTATTAATACATATCTCCAAAATAAATAAATAGCTCCTAACCATGTGGAGTTAACAATATGTTAAATACCCATGCTAACCTTGTAACATGAACTCTAGCTAGTTGAGCTGTTATGACATTTGGGTACGTTTTTCATTATTTTTATACTTTATGTGTATAGTGGTCATCATTTACCCACAGTTATATCCTTTCCCAAAAATGAAGAGGAAGGATGGTCTAGGGGTTAAAGGACTGGACAGGGATTCAGAAAATCATTTTCAGGTTCTAGATCTGTCAGAGACTTCCTACATGACATTGGGAAAGTCGTTTGTCTCTCTGTGTTTCAGTTTCTCATCTGTAAAATGAGAATAATAATACTTCCTTTCACCCACCAGTTGTCCGACTTGTGCATTTAGAACGTAAACTTTTCAGGATAGGGCCTGTTTGTTTACAATGGATTTGTACATATCCTAATACAACAGGGGCCACTAGCCACAATACCACAATATGACCACAATGATAACAAATCCTTCTTAGTTACTCTAGTATTACTCAATCAATATAACTGAGCACATATAACTAATCACTCAGCAATGATGTATCTGCAAGTTTATTTACCATATAATTTGTGCTATTAGTAAAGCAAATAACACGGGCAGTGAAAATAACCACAAAGAGGGAACTGTTGATTTTTTAATGACCATGCATGAATATATATGCCTATTAATTTTAAAAACAGATCAAGATCAGATTCAATTTTTGTGAGGGTGGCTTCTTGCTTTACATATTTGTGAAGAGAGTATGATACCTTCTTTCAGGAAATGATTAAAATTAAAATTCAATATTAACCTTGAAAAAACATAAGAAAATACTAATATTAACAGAGATCCAAGACCCACTAACCACGCTTGTAAAGTATCAAATTAAGGGTAAGAATAGCTCAAATATCAGTAATTTTAAACTGGACTAACTGTAACGAGATACAGGATTACAGCCTGAATGCATTTTATGTTTGGGAATAAAAAATATATCCTCAAAACAATCTTGATTTGTAGGGTCGGGATAACCTTGATTATGTAAGAGAGAGAGAGAACATTTCATATTTTGCAGGGTTGGAACACCTGAGGTTTTGCAGGGCATGGCAGGGACTGTATATTTCCTTTTATAGGAAGTGTAAGGACTCTACACCCAACTGTCTTGCTTTGAAAAGCCAGATCATTCCATCCTTTCTTTCAGTTGTAGTGATTAAAGATGGAATGTTATTCTTACGAAAGATGTTGTGCATTCAATCTCTTGCTCATACTTCCTGTCCTGTTTTCTTTAGAAATATTTTCAGCCTCAAGAAGGTCTAATAACCAGTTTGCATCACTGTCTATATCCCCTTTTAATTTATAAAAAAAATTATTTTTCTCTATGTAATGTAAAGTTTCTAGAGCAAATTTCCTGAAGCTGGCTCTCAATGCCATCTATATTACACTGGTAAAGTTCTACTAAAGTGAGCACTTAAATACCCTTAACCTCAAAACAGATACTTGATAGCTTGTTTCTCCTTCTGCTGCCTGCTCAGAAACTCAACTCCTGATCCTGTTGTTCCAGCTGCACCAGTGTATCAGTCTTTGAAGAAAAGACTGACTTTTCAACCATCAGCAGCATGCACAAGATTTCTTTTCTTTTCTTTTTCTTTTTTTTGTTTTTGTTTTGAGGAGGGGGTTGTACTATATACCAGTCTCCACTGTATTTCAATCAAGACCTGTCATCCCCCAAAACACATCAGCTCACTTTGTGGCCCTCATGTTTCAGATTCTGATTGGGCCATGCTTTCTGGCAGTTTGACAAGAGGATGTCATCCATCACCAGCTTCTATTTTCTGCTTTTTAAATGTTGACATCTCAATATGAATCTCGCCTGGACTCATCTTTCAACCAGCTCTAGCACATAGACTATGCCATCTGGAAAGGCTAAAGTGCTTATCTTTTCCTGTTTTATATTTAAATAGAGTAAGATTCAGTAGCTGCACCTTCATATCCACTACAGAAATACTGGGCCATATTCTGCTTTCAGGTCAGCCTAGCGTAAATTGAGAGAAACCCCACTGTATTATGTTCTCTGATTAAAGTTAGATGGATGGAAAACCCGGATTTTGCGTGCGTGCGTGCGTGCAGAGAAATTACAGGTTTACTGTAAACAAAAGTGGAATATCCAAAACCCTAACAAAAACATATAATCTTTCATGAACTTCTTCAGGACACACACACACACACACACACAGGTCTGTGTTACCCACAAGCATTCATATTTTTCACTATGGTCTTGCTGGCTTTATAAAATTACATAATGAAATTTTTCAAGTTAGGTTCCGAAGATACAAGGTCAAAGTCAAGCAGGTTGTATTAGACTCAGCTGGATATAAACCCATGATTCTTTACAGCTATTAGTCTTTTGGTCTTACTAACAGCTCATGCAACCTTCTGGCATTGTCACAGTTATAAAACTTGCATTAAACACATACTTATTTCTCTTTTCCAAACATGAAAAAAAACGATTAAACTTGCTTCCTAACACTCAAACTTCGGCAAGGGCATTTAGCATAATCATCCGTGCAAATTCAATCAATTAGCTTTCAGCTGTAAGCTTTCTTTTATTCTGTTTAATGTTGAGTGTTTCCTTTTTTGATCCTTTTTCTATTGATAGTGATTAGTCACGGTAACTTAAAAAAAATAGCCTAAAATAGAAAAAGAGAGAAAGAAAGCAAACAAACTCTGGCAACTCACTCTTTTCATCTTCCCATTTCAAGTAATAAAATCATAAAAGTTAGAGATGGAAAAGATCTATTAAAGCATCAAACCCATGTCCCAGCCAATGGGGGCATCCCACCTAAAACCATGCCTCAGAGTATCATCTGGGCACCCAGCAGCAGCTCTCCTTTGTTAGGAGGGCCACTACTGGTTAGTTTCTGCAGAAGGTGGTGGCCCTGCCTATAAAAACAGTCCTTAGAGGAGGTGAGCTTCTTCTTATTCCATCTTCATGCCTGCCAACATAACATTTCATGCTCTCCATACTGAACAATTCCAAAGATGTTGCATGAGGGTATAAGAATTAATTTGTGTGCTTATAATGGATGTTCTTTAATCATGTGACAAAACACCTGTGGTAGAATAGAATGTGAAAATTGTGCAAATGTGAAATGCACACTCACAACATCATTGTCTAATATACATGCAGCATATGAATACCGGACATAGGCCTGGAAGGGACTTCTTGTCCACATCAAGTTCAGACCCCTGCTATCACAGCAACTCTCTCATATAGTCCCACTTTATAAATTCATCAGGCTCCATTTTAAAATGAGTTAGGTTGTTTATCCCCACTATTGGGATGCTGTTCCATAGTCTTGCCCCTCTAACGGTTAAATTTCCAACTTAAATTTAGTCATGGCCAGTTTATAGCAATTTATTTTTGTGCCAAAATGGTCCCTTTAGTTTAAACATACTTCGCTGGTGTTTAGCTCCTTTATGTATTATAGAGAGCAGTATGTGGATTTTATATATGTGGTCTTCCGAAGGATTCAATGAAGTAGACAACCAGAGAACGGATTAACTGAATCAAAGATAGGCTTATAAACTTCTTGCTTATGATGGTGCATAGTACAGCTGCTTGCTCATTAGCATTATTCTTTTTGAATGCCTTCTCTTACAATTGCTTTGAACTGGATGATTTATGTATTTATTTTCCAGTTCTCTAGTCTGCCTGATATCACCATTCACTTCTGATAACTTCCAGGCTCATTTTCCTTCTATGTGAAATGTCAGCTATTCCTCCACCCCTTTCAAACACAAAGCAATCAGCAACACAAAAGTAGTTTTTTGTTTGTTTGTTTTTAACACTACTGATGCATACCTCTTGGGTCTGATTTTCAAATGCCCAGAACCTTGTGTAGTCAGTAACATCTGTGAAAAGTGAATACAATATAGATATATAATGCTACCAAATCAGAATGGGAGCATTTTACACCCACTTTACATAGCTGCAAATGATTACACAAGTTGAAAATCAGCGTGAAAAGTGCCATATTCAATTACGGTAAGCAGTCAGAGACTCATTTTCACATCTCAGCCAAAAGACAACATCAGCGATAGAGCATCCCCCTAACCGCCACTGGGCAAGTGACATGGTCTAGACAGAGAATAGGCTTTGATACATTTACATTCTCTGCAGCAGAATGGGTTTCCTTGGAGATTTCCCACCCAAATGATGACCAGTCCCAGCCCCCTTAGCTACAAAAGGGAACAGCAGTAGCCTGACATGTTGGGAAGAGGGAATGAAAATCAACAGAGTACAATGTAGATGAATACTGGCAGGAAAGCCTTTAAGAGATGGTCTACACACATTTGCACTGAAATAACTAATTCATTTGTAATTCACACTTCCTGTTATTTCAGTGCAAGTCTGTGGGTAGATATTCTTATTTCAGTTTCAAGGCATTCTGTATTGATCTAGCTTAAGTCATTTTTGTATTGGCATGGTACTTTTATTTTGAAATATAAGCGTCCACAAATAATTGAAGGTGTGTAGTACAACATCAGGCTATTCTGTGCTAGATCCTTTTGACTTAGGAAAAAGTGGTACAGTGGGTCCCCTCACTATAGAGAGGGAGAGAGGATTTCCAGACCAAGAGAAAAGCCTGTGCATGATTATTATTTATATGTGTGAAGACAAATGTCATCTTTCACGCTGTGATAGACAAATACAAGTTGTTTCACTTATCACGACAGACCCATCTCAAATTTTATCCTGAATGTGATAAAATAAATCCTAATGTGTAAATGGCTGGAAAAATAAGCTTCATGTTAATTCATTAGGAACTGTGCTATCTGAATCACACAGTTTACAGTATTTATGTACACTGAAACTTCCTATACACCTAGAACACTTTACGCAATATCTAATTCATGTTAAGATAATTATCTTATCATAAATGCATGCATCAGTAGAAACAATATTTAAATAAATAGCATCCTACAATACAGATTATCCCATGGTTAGGGTAATCACTATTATAATAATGCTTTGTAAACAGCATTAGAGTCTGAAAATAAAATGACATTTTTGCAATTATTATTATTTTATGCTTCCTTTAGGAGCAGACACTGCTCAGCATTACAAACATATTGGACAGACCAATATTAGCTTGTGCACTTCTCTTAATATAAGAAAGGTACCTACTATTGGCTAGGTCAGATGGAATCTCATTGTGATGCCCATATAACTTAGATATGTCTGGAATTAATTATGCAACTTGAACTCTTCTAGCACTGTTCAATTTTCTCCTATTGCCATACTTTACTACTTTAAATTTCAGAAGCCTTATTTTTTCTCCTTCATATTTCCTAGGGTAATGAATCCATACACAACAAATATCAGACAAATCACTCATACATCCTATTGACCTAGATTTAGGACCTGGTCCTTTGGTTCTGAAAACAGGTTTCTACCACTGAAGCTAAAGGAAATCTCTCCTAGTTAGCTGCAGTAGATCCTTATGATCTCTGTGGATGAGCCAATCAGGGGCAACATTCCACACATACATACAAAGCCACTACACTTGTCTGACCTTTTATATACAGATCTAGCACAGCACAGTTACACTTGTTACCCAAATGGTGTGGTGAGGAACAAAACAAATACTTTAATATGCCATATCCTGCTTCATCTTACACATAAATGAGCCCCTTAAAGAGCTTTTTCACAGGTATAAAACAGCAGGATTTGGAAAAGAAAGTCTACATGAAATAATACCAGAGAGCTCATCTGTTAATGGAGTGGGCATTGTTTCATATGTTAATGGTACAGTACCCATTTAGAAACTGTGGATTGGAACTGTTCAGAGAAACATTTAGTCTATTCTGAGTTAGTTATTTGCTTTCCCTTATCTTTTTTTCAACTTAGAGCTCCATCCAGAGGGGCAAACTTCAAATCTGCTTTCCTTAGGGAAAATGTAAGAATTAAAAAAAGAAAGTCAGCACTTTCCTTTAAGAAAGGTAATGAAGAGAGAGAGAGAGAGAAAGAGAAAGAGTACATTTTATATCAGCCCCTTTTGTCCTTGAGTCTCCAGAGAGGTGAATAATTATTTCAGCATTGTGAAAACCTTATAATCAGGATCTTTGCATGATGCAGTTGAACTGAGGATTAGACGTTAGTGTCCCTGGGAAAATGAACCCGAGAAAATGATCAGTGTACAATGCATCGATTCCCCAGGCAGTCAGCAGAAAATGAACATATATTGACCAATGAGTGGAATAATAGCTTTGTTGACAATCTCAGTGGAGATGTTCAATCTCTGCACCGAGTGGGTGGAAAGCGAAAGTGAGAGAGAGAAAATGAAAGTAATCTCTCTACTGACCCTTCCACCAGTCTTTCCTTTACCTCCCTCAACCACTGTCATCATCCTTTGAACATATGAATGGGCCAGATGGCCACAGATCAAGGCTGGTATGTCAACAGTGAACACTGCAGCTTGTTTTCCCTTCTGGCCGCTACATCCAATCACAACTGACATGAAAATGCTTCCTTCATTTACTGGGGAGAAAATGGGGAGGACAGTCTTTCAAAGCCAAATTGCTCAATAGCTCATTGCAATGATTTGATATTCATTGGGATCATCCCCTAGCTCTTAAATAGAATAGGATTTAATTGTGGTTGCAAATTATCATTGGTTTCAGGGGCCAAATTTATCCCTAGTGTAACGTTATTGGCCTTGAAGAGATAAAATAGGCTCAACCTGTGAGTTTCATGTAGCTCCACTACATTCATTCCAAATTTACAATTAAAAACAATGCAACAGTTTTTGAGTGAGCTGGGGAGGGAGGCAAAAAGAGCAGGCAGAATAAAGGACAAAGTTAAGCATCTCCCTTTTTACTTCAGCTTAGGAACTGAACTTTTTGGACAAAACTGAAAACATTTAGATTCAAACTGTTAGCAGCCATGAAAGGAGATAAACCCAGCTCAAACTTTTTCATGCAGTCACCATATTTATTCTATGCTGCACTGATAAAGCCATTTTGTCACTTGCCTTAGAAGAACCCATGCTCTTTCAGCTTGTTCCCACAAAGGGTTCTATTATTGAAGGAGCACATTATAAAATACTGATGGGAAATTTGTATCATGAATTCCTTTTAACTTTCCCAGGTAACTGTTTGGTGCAGTCATTCACGTTACCGCTTCTTATTGACTTCATAAAATATATGGTCATGAAATTTTAATAAATTATGTTATTTTGATGGGTGTGATTCTGACATACACATACAAAGAATGATTCCTGTTCAGAAGAGTTAATACACCCTTTTCTGAGGTGTGCTCTTAAAAAATTAACCCTATATTGCTAATTAGTCCTCTCTGCATAGACAAAGTATAGCACAAGAGGCAGCCCTGCAATTCCGCCCTCCCCAGAGTTCTTCAATCCCGACCTTGGAAGAATCTTGGTGAAAGCTGATTTCCATTGGGGCAATTCCAAGGGAAGCAGTTGCCCTCACTAGCACCCCCTCGCCATACAGCATTATGAGCCTTGGATTTGTTTGTCTGTCCTCTTGCAAGAGGGAGGGGACAAGATGAAAATGTATATTCACCTTTCTTTGAAATACCAGATATTGGCCATGAGTCAAGACAGAATAATGGGTTTGGTGAGTCAGTCATCTGATCTGATATGACATTCAAAGTTTTTTACTGTATTTTCTGTAGGTCTTGACATTTGCAGCTAATGAGTTGAATTTGAGAAGCTGTTACACAGGCTTGAATCATTGTTTTTCACATGCCCAGAAATATCTGTACAAAATCATACAGAGGCACAAAGTGTCTCAAATATCACACCTCAACCCTTTAGCTATACATAACGCATTATCTATTTATTGCCTGACATAGCCTGGCACATCACATAATGATTCACAGAGCTAAAATAATAATTGTAAAAATATCTGAATTTCATGCTGGATTGACAGCCTTGGAGATGAAGTCCACTATTCACCCATGGAATAGACACAGCACAAGTAGCAGCACTATAGGCTTCCTTTTACTACACTACCCACCTGGATATGGAGGTACCACTATTAAAGACAAGAGGGTTATTCAATTTCCAGAATGTTAAGGCTAACATTTGCAAAAGTGACTGAAGATTTTCTATGATAATTTTCTGGAGCCCAACCTGAGATACCTGGAACCTAATTTTCAGCAATAAGCAGCGGCTTCTTCCACTGCCTTAAAATGAAATTGTTGGTGTTCAGCTCCTATAAAAAATGAGACCCCAGATCTTCAAGGATCAAGAACCTGAAAATTAAGAAACAGTCATTTTTGAAAATTTGGGCCTAAATCTTTCATGTTTCTGCTGAGACATCCCAAAAAAACTGGACCCTGAAATAACTACCCACCATGAGGAACCCATCCTTCTATAACAAGGTGGAAGTGTGTTGCAAGTAAAATAACTTCTACTACTTGAGCTTCCCCAGCTTATGAATCCAAGGATCACACTTTAGCCCTTTTGGCCACCATATTGCATTGGGAGCTCATGTTCAGCCGATTGTCCACCACAACTCCGAAATCTCTTTCAGAGTCGCTACATCCCAGGACAGTGTCCCCCATACTCTATTTATGACCTACATTTCTTGTTCCTAGATTTGGAGAGTTTCTTAATAATTCTATGTCAGCTAAATCTGAGGCAAAGATGTTCTAGTGGGCATAATTCTGATCTCAATTATAGTTGCGATAATCAGGAGTAACTCCACTGAAATCAGTGCAGTTACACACGTGTAAAAGCAGAATAAGTGAAATCAGACTGAGCTCCAAAGTTTCTACCTCATCTTCAGTTGTGAATATGGCACAAAAGGGAATTAAAACAGCCTTCTGGGGAAAAAAAACAAAAAAACAGTCAGCCCCAAATCTGAATGATAAGATTCAAATTCAGTGGAAGGGAATGCTGTAAGGCCAAATTTCTCTTGATTCCATCTATATTCCAAACACTCTTCCAGAATGGTATCTCTGCCTTGGATGTAGCCCACCTCCATTTCAGAGCCCATCTGAATTATTTTTTTCTTTAACACAAGTTTATGATCTAAAAATCACTACTGAAGAGATCAAGTTTCAATTAATAAGGCATGCCCTAATGGCATGCACTATAAAACATGAATTGTTTAAGCAGCACATATGTTCTGCCTAACATATGTAAAATATGGCCTTTCCTATGTATCCACACAGCTAGAACTCTAATCCAGGCTCTCATCATCTTGTATCTCCATTACTGCACTATCATATTCTCTGGCCTTCAGAAACACAATCCTGCCTCACTCATATCCATTTGGAATATTTCGACCTATGCACCCTTCTCTTTGCTTCTCTCCAATGGATGCCCATTCTATATGCTATCAAACATTAGCTAATTGTCTTCACTTTCAAGGCCCTTCACGACCTATCCTCCTCCACATCTCTTATTCACTATTGCAATGTCAACTCCTGCCTTTGATTGTCCATGATACCAGCCTCCGTTGCCCACTTGTTACATTTTCAGACAAGCACCTTCATATTTTCTCCCGTGCTGCTGCTCCTCATGCTTGTGAGGTGCTTCCCATAAACAACTGCAAACCTATCTCATTAACCACCTTCAAATCTCTCTTTTTTCATGATGCCTTCAAGAACATAGGTCACTGTTAAATCATTGGTATATTAATATCACTGCCTATCATGCTGACCTATATTGTCTAATTTCTTTCCTTGTACTCCACTGTCTGACTGCAGCCATCTGTTGATTCTTGTTTTATGCTTTGATTGTAAGCCCTTTGGGACAAGGATTATTCTATTTTTTTGCGTTTGTACAGCACCTAGCACAATGTGGTCCTGGTCCATAACCAGGGTTCTTCAGTTCTACATAAATACAAGTGATAAATAACAACATTGCCATGTGGGAAAAGTGACTTTCCTTCCTGGGAAAATGAAGTAGCTTTTCAGGGATTCTGACTTCATGCCAATTGACCAGTAATAATTTAGTGTCGAATCATCCTTCTTCACAAAAACAAAACAAAACAGCCTAAATTAATACAAATTAAAGTTACAAATGTCTTTAAAAATAGTTTCTAATAGGCCTCCACATGGTTTATATTATGTCAGTATGCAAACCAGTAGCCTAATCTGCAATCAAATATATCCTCTACAAAACCCTATTAACTTTAGAGCTTTTTTTTAAAAAAGGATTTGAAAATATTTGCTTAAATTAAATAAAAGGACATATTTTAACACAACCCTCCCATTTGCCCCCCCACACACATACAAATGTTCTTAGTTAAGGTCAGAATCCCTAGCACAACCACCACCACATGTTACTACCCAAACATCGTAATACAAATTCTCACAGATTTTATAACTCCCTTTCATTTCCAACTTATAACCATCCACAATGACGTATCTTATTCCTCACAATCACAGTCAAATGGACAACCTGCTCCCTTACCTCAAACCTCTTCCTGTAAAATGATCACCGTATAAACTTTACTGCCACACTTATGTCCAGTTGTCTTTTGTCACCCTAGTCTTCTGCTCTTCTTGCATTCTCAGCCACCTGCAACCAGGTGATTTAATGTGCCAGTGTCTCCGCTCCCTGCAGACTTTATTTCCAGGTCATGAGGAGGGGGCTTCTCAGCAGTTTCCTTCGTCCTCCACCCTGATGACTACCTGGGATAGTTTTGCAAGAGTGAAAGCCATCAGGTGCCAGGCTTTCCAGCTGAGCCCAGGCAGAGTCAATATCTCTCCTTCAACCTGTCTGGACCTCTAAATGGCCAACCGGAAAGAAAGAGGGATACAAACTCCTTTTCCTTTCTGTGTGGAGGAAGGCATCCAGGAGGGTGCTGCTAATGAGCTTCATCATGGGAGACACAGAGCAATTGTTCAGCTCTCTGCCCATTCCCGTAGAGAAAAATATGTCAGGAACATGTAAAGAGTAAGAGGGAAGGTGACATCCTCTACCTTGCCAAGCAATGGGCACATGTTAGACTCCAGTTCAGGGTATGGGCTTTTAAAATTATATTTATTAAAACATTATACAGAACAAAGGCACTAGGGGCAAATGAAAATAAGAAATAATTAATTTTAATAAATAATAATGACAAATTAGTTACAAGAGAAACCACTGCATAATATGTAATGGGTAAAAACGGTCAGCTACAGCAACAGACTATTTCTTTGCTGCCTCTTTATGCTTTCTGCATTGGGTGTACAAAAGTCACCATTAATAAAAGTTGGCATTTATCTTCAGATACTGAGAGCTAATCACAGCAATTAACTATTTCAAGTATAGGTGTAACCCACAATGATAAAACTTGGCTTTTCACCCCTCTAGGTGGCAGAACCAAGGGACAAAATATTGGCATGGATTACCCTACATAAGTGTTTTGATATCGCAGATGCCATTGTGTGGAAATAGTATGTATGTAGACATCTCCATGGATATCTGCTGTAATCCTGAATCAGAAATGGGAAATGGCCTGGTACATAAATCTCCACCAGAAGAAGTCCTGCCACTTATTTATTTATGTTATATATATCTTAGATATTGTGAGCATTTTAACAGCTGTTTAAACAAATATATAGAGGGAAGATATGGCATCACCTTTTTGTAGAAGTGTCTAATTAATTAATATTAAACTTGCCCCTGTGGTAAATGTAAAAAAGATGTAATTATAATCAAAATGATCTAAATTGAATAGCTTCTGTTTCAAAGAGTCACTCGCATAGCACTAAGAAGCTCATTAAATTCAATTTGCTATAATGTACGGCTGTCATGTTTCCTTTCTGAACCACAGTATTATATTAAAGTCCTTTGATTATTTCCCTGTAGGGCAGCATTAGTATGTCACACCATTAAAAGAAAAGCTCAGAAGAGTCTGAAAGATTCACTTACCTTTTCCCCCCACCTTCAGATATTTAGTCTCAAGGAGAAGAAATATTCATGGAAGACAGTGTTAAAACATGTCCAATGGGTTAAGAAAGGCAACTTCTGAGAATAAACAAGGTAAATATATACACTAATCATCACTAAAACATCCAAAATTTGTCAATAGTTGCTACATATTAGTCCTTCCTATTCGACAGAGCGTCCATATAGAAGACAAAATAACTTTGGTGATACTATTTGTTGGCAAGCATTGACTTTTCAATGGTGACAACTGTACATTTATACGATTCATTTCAGCCTAAAGCATTTTACCAACTATAGTTACTAGAGAAACAAGATGGTTGAGGCAATATCTTTTACTGGACCAACTTCTGTTGGTGAGAGAAACAAGCTTTCGAGCTTACACAGAGCTCTTCTTCAGGTTTGAGAAACATACTACGAGTACCACAGCTAAATTCAAGGTGTAACAGATTTTTCTAGCATAAGTGGTTAACACATTTCAAGGACCATTCAAGTAGTTGCCACTTACCACCTTACACTATGATGCAGATGGTTCTGGGAGACAGTATTATTAGAGAACCATTATGGGGGGAGGGGTATAATTGAAGGATAAAGATGACCATCACAATATACTTTGAGAGTTTGTAGGGGTTAGGGCATTGGATCCTGGGAAATTTTAGGATGACAGCAAGGATTAGTGAGTAAGGGAGGAGAGTAGAAATAGTGGGGAAGGTAGCATATGGAATCTCCTTTTCATTGCTGCCTTCCTGACACACCCTCTCGCCATAAATATTCCTAATATTCATGGGGTGGGGTGAAAGAGTTGCTTGTCCCGTGATGGAGTCCCTCAGCAGTAGAGTTTCTCAGCTCTGGTGTAGAAAGACTGAAGAGGGAGATGAGAGGAGCAATGAAAAGGGACAAGAGTACATAACAGAAGAGATGTGAAACCGTACAAATAGCAGGTATGTTGTGTAAAAAGAAGGGCTATGTGGAAGGAGTTAGAGTACATCAATAAGGGAAAAAATAGAAGAAGTCAGGGGAAGTAAATGTTAGCTTTGATGGATAGCTAGCAACAGGGGGATATCCATGGAGACTCTGGCCTGACCATATGGGAACATAGGAATTGCTATATTGGATCAGACCCAATGTCCATCTTTTCACTATCCTGTCACTGAGAGAGTGCAGTACCTGAAGATTCAAAAGCAGGTGCAAGACCTCACAGAAGGCAGATATGGGTTAATCAGTTCCCCACATTTGGTACCATCCTGATATTTTTAAGTAGAGATTGGCTGAAGCCTTGAAGCACAAGGTTTAAATATCCCTTCCAAACTGTTTGTTGCTATTAAAAATGACAACTCTGGATATTCTTGATATCTGTATAAAAATCCAATTCCATTTTGAATCTTGTTAAGTCCTTGGCCTCAATGATTTCCTGTGTCAATGAGTTCCACAGTTCAATCACACATTGTGTAAAAAAGTATTTCCTTTTATCAGTTCTGTAATATGTTCTTTCTTCTTCCTTTTCTCTCCATCTTATCTCCCAGCCCTAACTCTGATTCCCCACCCATCACAATCATCCTTCCTTTGTTCCATAATCTATGGCATGTCCTCAAGGTCTGTGATGGAACAATACATCTGATAAAAGGCACATCACAACAGTTTACTATAGAAAGTGAGAGAGTGGTGGGATCTGTGATGTGAAGCACAAGGTCAGGAAGTCCTCAGTTATAATCCTGGAACTAACGAATTATACACTGTCTCTGTGGTTGTGGAAAAATCATTTCACCTCTTAACCTCGGCTCAGAGATTCATAGATTCCAAGGCCAGAAAGGACCATTGTAATCATCTATACAGACAGGCTATAGAACATCCCCTAAATAAGTCTTAGAGCATAGTTTTTAGAAAAACATCCTATCATATTTTTAAAATTCTTAATGTTGGAGATTTCATCAGAACCCCTTGGTAAATTGTTCCAGTGGTTAATTACCCTGACCATTAAAAACGTATGCCGTATTTCCAGTCTCTATCTCTCTAGCTTCAATTGCCAGACATTGGATTATTGTGTCATTACACTTTTGCTGCTAGATTGAATAGTCAGTTATTAAATATTTTTACCCCAGGTAATTTCTTAACAGACTGATCAAGTCACCTCTTTACCTTCTCAATGTTAAGCTAAATGGTGTGAGCTCCTTGAGTCTATCACCACAAGGCATGTTTTCTAAACCTTTAATCATTCTCATGGATCTTCTCTGAACCCCCTCCATCTTAACATGCTTCTTGAATTGTGGACACAAGAAGAAAGCACTGCATTCCAGCAGCAGTCACCCCAGTGCCAAATTTGGAGGTAAAAACCTTTCCACTCCTACTCTCCATCCCATCTATAAAATGGGAATCAGGTACTTGTCTATATCACAGAGAATTAACTACCATAGACAAAGGAATGGTGCTCAACTGATGCAAACTGGCATGCCTACATAGATTTACACCAGCTGAGGACCTGGCCCAATGTTTGTAAAGTGTTTCTAACATGAAAAGTACTGTTAGGTATGATAATTAAACACACACACGCGCACACACAATTTGTTGACCTCAAACACACACATTAAAATGTGCCCTCTATACTCATTTAAAACCCCTGTCTAGCACCTCACTTTCCCCCGCAGTTCAGCATCACTTTCCTGGCCATTGGCACAATCAAAACTTCTGAAATTTTGAAGACAGACATAACTGATTTAGGAATTCTACAAAAACCTGCTTCTTAGGCTAAAATCCTGAGGTTACAGAGGTTTGCTCAAGTTATCTGCCTACAATGGAGACACAGTGAAATGCGTAAACACCCAACATACACATACACTTCCCCTCAGCAAAGCAAAAGGAGAGAACAAATGAGTCCAGGCATTTCCAGTGCTTTTTACAACCATAAATAGCTGTTTCAGATCACCAACTAAATGAAACATAAAGCAGAGACTTTTTGCAGTTTCTCTTTCCTCGCCGAGAGAACAGCAGAACAATGTGTCTCTGGACTTTAACCCTTTTCTGTACATTTTTGGATTGGCCCTCACTAAAATCATTGACAGAGCATACCACCAATGCTTGCTGGGTGTGTAATGAGTATACACAGTTGTGTATGTTCATGGACTCTTGGAGTCCTGGCAGCTGTTTGTTACAAGTTACAGGAGAAAGAAAGCTGGATGGAATCCAAGATCAGTGCTTGTAGCATTTTTTTTCCTCTACAGCTACATTGGAGTCAGCACATAGGAAAAGAAGGTATTACACATTGTGCCAAACAGGTCATGGTTGAATGAGAGATTTAATAACAAGTTTTGTAACTGCATAGAAACTATGTTGCTAAATCGCTCCATCTCCCAAATCTCTCTTATCTGGTCTCCAGCTACAGGTTACCATTCCCTGAATTATTTCTAAAATGCAGAGAGATGGGCAAGGTGGCATGAGTGATCTTGGAGAAATGCCAATAGACAAGATACCTGGAATTGAAGCCTAAAAAATGATAACAAGAGAAAGGATAGATAGGTGCTCCCCATGGCAATCCTACTGTAGGGGTTGTGACACTGTTCAGGATCACAAATGTGAAGGATGTCTGTAAATATGCTGAAAAGAGGCCTTTCATTTCACCCTACTCCTGGAGAACAGATATCTCAAGCAGGTTTATTTGGCTCAGGGAAAGTTTCAATGCATTTTTATTGTACTTTAATTTTCCATTTGTTTACCAAGTTCCAGGTGGATGCCCTTCCCCCTTTATTTAAAGTTCATGGCATCTAGTGTACTTATGGAATCCCATATTTACACATGAAAATGGGAATTTTGAGCAAATAAATCAAGTAGGTGTCACCTGGTCATCAGGTAATTGACTAACATGTTTCCAGCAAGGCAGAAGTTATCAGATGCCCATGCATTTTTAAAGAGTATCCCTGGCAACTACCTTTTAAAACTAAGGGTATGTCTGCACTGCAAATAAAAACCCATGGCTGGCCCATGCCGCTGATTCAGGCTCACAGGGCCCAGGCTACGGGGCTGTTTAATTGAGGTCCGGGCTCAAGTTGGAACCTGGGCCCTACAACCCTGCAAGGCGGGAGGATTCCAGAGCTCAGGCTACAGCTTGAGTCAGAACATCTACACCACAATTAAACAGCCCTGCAGCCTGACTCCCATGAGCCTGAGTCAGATGGCACAGGCCAGCCATAGGAGTCTAACAGCAGTGTAGACGTTCTCAAAGCACTTATCATCATCATCATCATCATCATCATGAGAGCTTGGACAAGTCACTTTACCTCTCTTTGCCTATCTCCCCTCCTAGATTTTTTCTGTCTTCTTTGTCTCAACTGAAAGCTTCTGGGTACAAGGTTTGTGCCCTCCTATGGCTGCATAATATTAGTGCCTAGTACAAAGGATCTGCAAGGTGGTGCTAGAATACAAATAAATAAATGATATTTATTACTTTATATGGACCAAATCCTAACATGAAGTCAAGGGAAGTTTTGCCCAAGGACTAAGTAGGTATTTCAGGATTTTAGTCATTATTAGCAAGGCATTAGAACAATAGACATACAAGAATAATCATCTAGAACGTACCCCAAATATTGGCTTACTCCTCCTGACCTATTACTCCTTTGTTTATTTTTTCTTCCTTGCTTGAAGGCCTAGAGTAGCACTGAGAAGCAACAAAGGATTAAAAAACTATATTTGATAGTATCTTTCTTCCATCAAAACATATAATTTTATAACATTTTCAAAATGTGAATTTCTCCATGTTTCACATGCTGGTATTCACATTCAAAGAAACCAACAAAAGACATCATGAAATCTGAAGTATGAATCATGTATTTGGACAAAATACAAAGGCTATTTAAATGTGCAGTAATTCCCTTCTGCTGTCAAAAGAGAAAGGATTACAATTTTCAGCTGAAATGTGTACAATACCTTGTAAATGGTGAACATGTAATCATCATCATTAGGGAGAAGGCAGGGGGGGAAGTACTTAATGGCAATGCTAGACCATAGCTCTGGAAAGGATTATTGCAAACTGCAGACATATTTAATTCAGGTCTTCTTTACAAGAGAAGATGAAGGGACAGTTGTTAGGTGCATTACTCAGTAGCAGACAAAAGTTGATTTGGTCTTATTTTAAATTAAGATAAATTCAAAGTGCTGTCGTATTCAGAAGAGTAACTATTAAAAAATGGCACTCAGCACATCTAGTCCCTTTACATCTTTGAGCCATTATCTGCTAACTTTCTTACAAAACTTTGTGATCCTTTGAGCAGGAGAGTAGGGAGTGTTTTACTATGTGTCATCTTGCATAAGCTCTTTTGAGAATCACAAATAATGTTATCAGCTAAGTTGTGAAAGTAGAAACTTTGTAATGGTGATGATTGTTCCAAAGTTACAACTGGCAACTGTTATCAAAATTTAACAGCAGAAAGAGCCAGGTTCCTCCTGAAGCCAGGAAAGGAAATAACTGGGTATATCAACATTTTCTATGGAATTCTTAGCAAAAAAAATTGGCACAGGAAAACATTTGAAAAATTTCATCAATTTTTTGTAGCTTTTGGTTGGTTGTTATTTTCAGCTAACTATAAAGCTGGTCTGTCTTTTCCCAATTTTGAATTTGTGATGACATTTTTTTTGGGTGAAAAAATAGATTTTTGGTGGAAAAAAGATAAAATTTTTATTCAATCCTTTAAGTTCAACCAGCTCCAGAAATAAATGTAGAAAAGAAAAGTAACTCAGATATTACTGTAGGACAGTTCACTTTTGAATCGTGACCACTGTGAGAGACAGCAAAAATACACCTGGACTGTCAGATCCCAGAATGAATTTGTGCTACTGCCAGTTAGAATTTACTATGAGTGAAAATTAGCAACAACTGGGTGCAGTAAGAAGGTATTTGATAGATAGACCCCATGAAGGTCTATTTCCTGGCCTCCACTTATACAAAGGATTCTGGAGCATCACTGAAGAAAACCAGTTATGCAAAAATGAAGAGGACATTACAATATAAAAAAAACCAAGCCCCCCCTACCCCCCATAAATAAACTTTGCTAAGTTTCAACTGGCAACCATTTACAAGAATGAAGTTGGCAGGGACAGAACATGTGTACGTCTACTCTGCAATTAAAAACCCATGGCTGGCCCATGACAGCTGACCCAAGCTCACAAAGTTCGAGTGAAGGGGCTGATTAAATGTGATGTAAACATTCTGGCTCAGCCTGGAGCCAAAGCTTTAGATGCTTCAAGGTAAGACCCTTATCCCAATCCCCATGAGCCCAAGTCAGCTGTCACATTGTCTAATTAGAGTGTAGATGTATCCTTTCTGTCATCTACTAACATAGTGTATGTGATCATGTCTCCCTCTACTGGCTGGTCACAGGAAGTAAAAGCACCTGTTACATTCACATCTTCAAAAATTATTCCATTGTCTCTTGTAGAAGGAAGTTGTGCTTTTGGTGTTGAAGGTCTTAGTTTCTATCCCCGCTAATGCCCATGACACATATATACTATGTGAGACACAGTTCATCGAAAGAATGCCTCTGGTCACAATTAAAGCAGCAGCAGCCTTGATTAAATAGTAGCAGGCTGCACAGCTAAGGCAGTGTTTTAGGCACAGATCTTGAAAGGTATTAGGCATTTAACTCCCATTGATTTCAGAGGGAGCTAGATGTCCAAATATTTTTGAGGGTCTGACCCAATGTCCTTACTATACAGAGGCAAACAGAAAAAAAAAACCCAAAAGGCAACCCCCACGTTCCCCCCAAAAAATCCTCTTTTTCTTGGGGAAAGGAGTTAAATGTAGAATTATTAAAACTGATTTTTACTTAAAGCAGAAAACCAATTTCTTATGTAGATATAAATCTGGAGTATGTGTGTGTCTGTGTGTGAGTGAGAGAGAAAGAGAGAGAGTGTGCATCATTAGACAACTGCCTCTTAGGTCCCTTTCCCTTGTATCTGGCTCCCAATTCCTTGTGATTCCATTGAAGGAATACTACTGTTATTGTTCTTGGGGCTAATACTGTATTATACTATAGAACACTTATATATCTCAACTGGTGGTGAAGCACATAGGTCAATGGATATCTCATATCCTTAATACAGGGAATGCTTCAGTCAAAAGCAGGGAGCTGTTTGATACCCATTATACCCATATACTAATTACCCTGCTCCCAAATGACACTTTCTTTTCACATCTGGACACACAAACCTGCAACCTCTAAAAGGAGCTTCTGGTATAGTGCAATTTAGCTCCAAGGTCCTCCCATAGTCCAACTCATCACCTCTACTAAGGGATTACTCTTGAGAGGTGCTGATCACTTCCAACCCCACTGAAGTCAGTGGGATTTCAGGATGATCAGCACCTCTCAGGTTTAGGACTTAATAGCCCAATGTACACAAAATCCTTAGGTTATGTTTCTGTGCTCCATCCCTCAAAAACTTCTGGGGAAACCCTAAGACGATTCACCCAATATGCTTCCCTTCATTTCAACAATTTTATCTCTACATTCCCCTATCCCAGCACCCCTCCCTCCACCAACAAGCTATCCTCTTCACAAAGGATGAGGAATAGGATTTATTCATCAATGGGGAAAAATAATTTATTAACATGATGATAAAGAGCTTTCCATGAACCAAAGCAACATAATCATATTTTCATGGGTGATATACTGACATGATTCAACTGGGATTCATTTCATTTTAAATTAATGTGCTTAACTTCACAGCACCTGCTACTAGACAAGGATACTGTGTCATGGAAGGTGAGCTGCTAAGTTAAAGTTGGTGAGTAGTCCCCAAGTCATGAAGTTGACTCATTCTCTTGTCACTCCTTGGGATGGGCTTTCCAAAATTGATTAAACTTAAAGGAAATTGGAAAGGAATTCAGAGAAAAGAAATATATGTAATTAAAGGGATAGAAGGACTGACAAAGGGAAGAACTAAAATAATTATATACATATAATTTGGCTACACAATGATGAACAGAGGCAGCCATAAGGGTCTACAAGTGCAAGAGGAATTAGTCAACATGTTCCAAGGGGTATAAATAGAAATAACGCGATGACTAAGAAAAGAAAAAAAATAGGTTGCTTATTAGAAAAAAAGGCTTCCTGAAGGGAGAAGGTTTGTTAAACAGCAGAATGGTCTCCAAAGGAAATGGTGAAAGTCCCATTGCTTGGGACATTTACAAGTAGCCTAGACTTGTTCCTGCATGGAACAGTCCTGTTCTGGCCAAGCAGTGTGAGTGAATGAACTAACAGTTTGCTTTTCCCCCTACCATCTATAATGGGTTCCTCTCGCCAATGCAGATGTGTTCAGCTGCATGTTCTGCCCTTTGTAACAGCTTGCTAATCACCATTTTGAATAACAGCATTATAAAGCCCTGCTCATCTGGACAAAGCTGATATTCAGTGGCAAGGTCAACTGCACTTGACAACATAGTAACTGTCACAATTCAGGGCAATTGCACCTGTATTTCCGTTTAGTTATCCATCAAGGTCACCCACTCAGGATTCTGCCACTAGCCATTGCCTTTCTTAGTGGAGACTGACGTCTCCTTCCTTCCTGGCCAAGGTATTTCCAGGAAGAACAGTTCCCTGCCTTCATTGTGTTATTCCCAGCACAAGATAGTCTGCCTAAGGAGGTCTGCTTCACTTCTCCCCTCAGAGACAATGCACAGTGTAATTGCTACTTTATAAATTACCACATACCACTTCCTGTGCAAGATTAGTTTATTCTTATGGTACACTACAGAGTAAATGTATTTAAAAAAAATATAACCTACACACATGCTAATGAGATTACCAGAGATCACCCAACTGTCTGCAATATAGGTTCTGTCAGGTGATATCTTCCACGCCCAACTCAAATGCCCAATCCCCACCTCTCACAAAGGGTCTCTTTCATGGTCACAAGTTCTTAACAGCCTTAGCTCAGAACTATCACATACTTTTATGGAGCCTCAGTAGGCCAAGTCCTCCCAATCCTTTATTCAGGATTGGGACCCTTCATGGACCAGAGGTTCTGTCCGTTTGATGGTTTGAAAGTCTCCCAAGTACCTCCTAGGAAACCCACTTCACAAGTGTTGTCCCAAACAGTTTTTGGGTTTTTTTTTTAAGTTCCTAACATTTACATTAGTCACATCCCTAAAAAAAGGACACACAATCCTACAATAACACAAATTCATTGCAGTTTTCATACAAAGGACCCCAAAGGTATTAAACGTAATTCAATAAAGTTTATTCAGGATATTGCAGGAAATTGACATCTGTCACAGTAACCTCATGTACTGTACCACTTGCAGAAAATATGCTTCCTATTATTACCATTGTTCAAGATAATACCATGGCTACCTTAGCTGATGTACTCAGATGAATTTGACCTCAGCTGGATGCTGACAAGCTCTCTCATTAGCTTTTCTATCTCAGCACAAGACCAAAACTTGAAGGAAATGTCTCATTGCACACATCTAGCATGTCAGTGTTAATGAACATTCTGATCATTACCATCTAGGTAATATTGGCATTAGAATACAAACTCAAAATTTTGCTACTCTGATGTGTGTTCTCATAGGCTTTTTTATTATTTTGGCATTTGATTTATTATATCAATGTTCCACCCCTAGCTTTCCACTCCCTTTATGCCACTGGACATTAATATAATAAAGGAATTGACTAACTGTATTTATTTTATATTACAATATTTCTTCCATCTCCTCTCTTCTCCTTTTTCACAATCTCCCTGAAATATGTATTCAATTTGCCCTACCTATTTTTCGCACTCTCTTTTCTGTATATGTTTGCTCTCTCCCCTCTTATTTTCAGATTTTCTTTCTTCTCTATTTGCTTGCCCCGTTTTTCCCATTGGATATTTTCTTACCCTTTCTTTTCCTAACAAGAATGTAAACCTAACAAGATTTGAATATGGGTCAAGCCTGCAATCTTGCAGTAGCATTCAAAGCTTGGCAAAATGAGTTGGCCATTTCCTACAGAAAGTCTATTGGTTGCTCTCAAAATTGTCTTTTATCTTTAATGATGTACTAAACACAAAGCAGCCTCAGAAGAAAAATAAAATCAATGTGGGTCACAGCAACTTCAACACCAACAAAAAAATTAAATCTCCTTAATAGACCATACTTAACTAAAATAAACCACTTCCTTTTATTGAATGAAAGGACCTTCATTACCCTCTGAATAGATCTTTGCTTCATTAGACAAAACTCACCACTAAATATTGGTAGAAGCTTGCAAAAGCTGATGTGTTGCCTTTTATGTAGGTTTTTTCAAAATCAATCAAGTGCCCCACAAACATGTACTTTTTGTTAAAAAGAGTCATACACAAAACAGAAATGAGCAGTGGATTGGATTCTTATTGTTGTTATCTGTTAAAAATCCCTCACCTGGAAGCAAATGGTGAGGAAACACCATGGGAGGCCAACAACGCTGAACTATTCATGCAAACTATTTGAAAAGAAACTCACTCTTTTCACAATTTATTGCAAAGGTATAAAAATCTGCTGACACAATCAACTTTTCTCCTCAAAGAGAATTAATTAAGAATTAATTAATTAAGTGAAAGGATCCACAGATGTGGTTATGTTTGCCATCCAAACCAAAGCAGCAAACTAAATCTGTTGTCTCATTTTCTTTCAAAATTGCTTTGTTTCTTTGCACCTCTGTGGTTCCCAGTTCTGGTCAATTCAAATCTAGAAAGAAGGAAATCAAGTTCTGAAGGGCTCCACTGACACCAGGAGTTCAGTCAAACTAGGAGTTCAATCAAAGTCTCTGCATCTTGATAACGCCTTTCTGAGCACCAGTGTTTCCCTTACATACCTCACTCATGTAGTGTGAAGTTTGATATTTGCAGTGCACATCTTCAGATGAAAAATTTGAAGCATCTGCAAAACATTACAGTATTATGGTTCCACAGTTTCCATTAGTAGAAATGAATCCTTCTCAGATCAAAATATATTAACAAGCAAAAGTCTGGTTCATGAGTAGAAATGTTATCTTCCAAATTCAGTATTCTGCATTAGTCATAATGTTACATGAAGATACCCTTCATCTCATTATGTACCAAAGTTAATGAAAGCATTAGAGCTGTCAGGGATGAATCACTTTCATTTGCTTGTGCCATAAATTAAATTAGTCTGATTGGGACAACAACTTCTTTACTTTAGGTTAAACAGGTTGCAAGGGATCCACTCTAGATCAAAGTAACAACATTAATAGAATTAAAGGCAACTGCTTTAACTTGTACCTTTTATTTCAAAATGTAATGCTGACAAATATGTTCCTTCATAGAAAGAAGAAACAGAAATACTAAAGGCAGGTCTATGTGATTGGGGATG
Source organism: Mesoclemmys tuberculata (assembly GCA_007922155.1). Lineage (NCBI taxonomy): Eukaryota > Metazoa > Chordata > Testudines > Chelidae > Mesoclemmys > Mesoclemmys tuberculata. The sequence goes on from ML675613.1 coordinate 37,582,630, forward strand.
ACGTACTAAGAAGAACAGACAGGCTTGTCATCAGAGCTGATCCGGAGAGAAAAAGGGTGTGCTCTCCACTGAGAGCTAAGATATGGGATGTAGACCTGAGGCTGAAGAGGATCCTAATGGGAGCAGGAAAGAATCCACTGATTATCCTTCATGTGGGAACAAATGATACAGCTAGATTCTCACTGGAACATAACAAAGACGACTATGCCAGACTAGGGAAGAAGCTTAAGGAAATGGAGGCTCAGGTGATTGTCAGTGGGATTCTGCCTGTCCCTAAGGAAGGAGAAAGAAGGCAAGACAAAATTATGATAATTAACCAATGGCTCTGGCAGTAGTGAGATAAGGAAGGCTTTGAGATGTTTGGCCACTGGAAGGCATTCAGGGACAGATGACAGTTCTCGTGGGATGGACTCCATTTGAGTAGGGAGGGAAATAAACGTCTGGGATGGAGGTTGGCACAACTCATTAAAAGATCTTTAAACTATAAACTCAGGGGAGATAATTAGGAGATGCTCATATAATCTCTATGCCTGATTTTAACATTGAGAGGGAGGAAAATCAAGTAAGAAAGGAAGCAATGGAGAAAGGAACCAGAGTGGGTAGGAGAATAGCCATTAAGAGGAAGAATAGTGCTGATACCAGTCACATAAGCAATTCTGGCAGTAGAATGACTCTACCCAATCAGGTGAAGAATGTGGGTGAAGTCAAGCAGCAACAATTAAGATGTTTGTACACCAATGCAAGGAGCCTGGGTAACAAAATAGAGGAACTAGAACAACAGGTGCAGGAATTGAAACCAGATATTATAGGGATAACAAAAACATGATGGAAAAGTAGTCATGACTGGAGTACAGGTATTGAAAGGTATGTGCTGTTCAGAAAAGACAAAAATAAAGGCAAGGTGGTGGAGTAGCATTGTATATCGATGAGGAAGTACACTCTAAAGAAATTAGAAGGAATGGAATGGATAAGCGTTTGCACAAAATCTATTTTGGGTGCCAATTTTATTTGGGCCAAAATCACTTTGTGGAAGAAAGCTACTAGAGGTTCCTCTAATATAGTGCTTGGAGCGTGCTACGGACGTCCAAGATCCAACTTGGATATGGATAGAGACTTCTTCAATATTTTTAATAAAAGAAGTACTACTGGGAATTATGTGATTATGGGAGATTTTAACCTCACGGATATAGATTGGAGGAGTGCTAGTAATAATAGTAGAGCCCAGATTTTTCTGGATGTGATAGCTGACAAATTTCTTCACCAAATAATTGCTGAAATGACAAGAAGTGATGACATTTTAGATTTGTTATTGGTGAGTAGTGACACACTCATAGAAGAACTGATTGTAGAAGACAACTTTAGTTCATGTGCTAATTCAGTTTAAACTAAATGGAAGGATAAACAAAAATAGATCTGCAAGAAGGGTAAAAAATTTCAAAAAGGCAAAGTTTAAAAAAGAAGGCTGAGGGGAGATATAATTGCTCTTTATAAGTACATCAGAGGGATAAATACCAGGGAGGGAAAGGAGTTATTTAATTTAAGCACCAATGTAGACACAAGAACAAATGGATATAAACTGCCATCAATAAGTTTAGGCTCGAAATTAGATGAAGGTTTTTAACCATCAGAAGAGTGAAGTTCTGAAACTGCCTTCCACAGGGAGCACTGGGGGGAAAAACCTAACTGGCTTCAAGACTAAGCTTGGAGTTCATGGAACAAATGGTATGATGAGATTGCCTACAATGGCCTGCGGCCCATTGGCAACTGCAAAAATCTCTAGTGGCCAGAGACAGGAAGCTAGCTGGGGAGAGCTCTGGGTTACTATAGCGAATTCTTTCTCAGGTATCTGCCCACATGATCAGAATCTAACTGATCACCATATTTGGTGTTGAGAAGGAATTTTTCCTAATGCCAGATTGACAAAGACCCTGGGGTTTTTGTCTTCCTCTTCAGCATGAGGCATGGGTCATCTACAGGTTTAAACTAGTATAAATGGTGAATTCTCTGAAACTTGAAGTCTTTAAACCATGATTTGAGGACTTCAGTGACTCAGCCAGCAGTGATGGGTCTATTACAGGAGTGACTGTCTGAGGCTCTTTTTAGTCTGCAATGTGAAGGAAGGCAGACTAAATAATCACGATGGTCCCATCTGACCTTAAAGTCTATGAGTGTGTACGTGCAGGTGTATATGCACACACACAGGTGCTGTATATTGTTTGAAAAAAAAAATTCAAAAATGATTTTTCTGAGGACATCATTCTCTTGCCCTCCACATTTAATATTCATTCACACTAATGCAAAGTGAGTACAAAGTGTGTGTGAAATGCTACTTTAAACAAACAAACAAACAAAAAACCCAAACATTTTACACCTATTCATTGACTTCAGTGGACTCATACCTGATGTTCACTAGTACGAAAGCAGGATCAGGAACCTGGCCTTTAACTAGTGATCATGGAAATTTGTACTACAAATACTAGAAATATATTGAAATAGTCAGTTAAGAGAGGGGCTTGGCTTTGGATGTGAACTCTGTAAAGAATTTTTTATTGAGTGTACTGTATGCAATATTTGTATCAATGTATTGTACTGTAGAGCAAACAAAGTGAATATAAGTTACATTGCATATCTAAACTAATGATTTACACAATTAGTGTCTATCAGCTACTAATCATGACCTCTACATGTATAAAGAAGAGATTTAAATCAGTTAATAAAGCATAAAATTGTGAACAATTTAATGTAGTGATAACATTAATATTAATTTACACAATTTTACTCCCTGAAAATAAACAAAGTCACAAAATTATGTAAATATAGTACTTGATCCAGTGAAACATGAGCACTCTCACAATATGTCTGTAAATTACGTATTGATTTGGTATCATGTAATATTTCTGATTGCTTTTATCGGTATAACCTGTAGGCACCATTTGTTCATCTAGGAAATTATTCCCTCAAAGAGATTAAAGCAGAATGAACTTTACTTGACTTTAAGAACTGTTAAAAAAAAACCCAACAAAAAACACGCACACAGAAGAATTGCACTCCAACTAATTTGCCCCACAATCTCTCTAAAAATAGAACTTGTAAAATCCTCTGTAAGTGTAACATCTGGTGACTCCACATAATATCATACATGTTATTTCTTTTAGTTCACTCTAGAAAATTAATTCTAAAAATTAATATATTGTGTACCTTGTCAGTGGTAAATATATTGCCTCTAACTTTAAAGTAATGTTACATTAATGTAGTTAGAATCATGATGTGGAATTGCATTATTATATCTATACACTTCTTAAATAAATTATGCACCTTCACCAAACATACCACTCAACAACTTATATACTGTACATCAAAACTGCCACCTTGCTAATTAATTCAGCTACCACACTATCAGTTGGTGCCTCACTTCCCAACAGCACAGTCTGTTGGATTCACAGAAAGCAACTGTGCATTTAAAATATTGAACAGAGTTCTTAAAAAAAAACAAAAAACCTATGTGATAATAAAAACAGAACTTGTCACTCAGGAATAATGGAGTCACTTTAATCAATGAACATGAATTATATTCAGCAACATTCAGAAACTTCTATCCTCTCACATATTATAGGAATATTCTACGCAAATAATACAAAATTCAAGGTAGTTCATGCTGATGTGACATATATCTTCAAAACAGAGAGAAATAATAATTCATAAGACATGCAGCCAAGAGTGATTTATGATATGTCTCTTGATGAATGAAGATTAGTGTCGTAGAACTAAGCTCACGTATTATAATAATATAACAATAATTTCCATTTCTATAGTAACTTCTATCTGAGAAACTCAGCACACTTAAAAACACTAATTAGAACTTGCATTTTATACATCAGAAAATTAAGGTGTAGAAGAAAAAAAAGGAGTTAAGGGAAGAAAACCCTTTACTCCTGACTCCAAGTCCTATGTTCTAAACACAAGATAATTCTATGTCTTGTTACTAATAAATGTAACAGTAATATTACTTAACACTCTTATTGGGCCTGATCCATCTCCCATTGAAGTTAATGACAAAACTACTGTTGACCTCACTGGTGCAGGATCAAATGCACAGTATTTCACATTTTCAAAGCAGTGTAAAAACTAACTATTAAAGAAATGCAAAACACCCTTGAGTAAAATAAAATAAAGATGATGATAATCTTAGTTATTAGCGAACTTCTTTCTTTGCCGATTGCTGGATGTAGAACGATTTGGAATAACTGTTTGATTAAGGGATTGTGAATTAGTTACATTTTGCTGTTCCATACCAACTTTAATTTGAACAGCTCAAAGCATGTGGGTAAAATGATCAAAAACGTTACCGAAGGGGAAACTGGCACAGAGAAGTTAAGGACTCAATCCGGTTCCAGTGAAGTCAACAGGAATTTTGCTACGGAGTTTTCTGGCAGCAGGATCAGACTCTAAGTCACAAAGCAAATCATCAAAAAGGGTCCCACTCGTCACAACTATATCACTTATTGCTGCTTCCAATGTTTTAGTTTTTATAAATAAAAAATTGGCTGCTCCAGAAGACCAAATGTTCCCTAGACATTTTTTTGGAAAAGTTTCTGATTTTATCACAAAAACCAAAAACAAAAAAAAAAAACTCAAACCAGCCAACAACCAAAAAAAGCTTTTCACTTTTTTGGAGCTGATTTCCGCCTCCCCCCCCAATTTTTTATTTTTTTTAAGTTATTCCTGCTTCTCCCTTTTCAGGAGCAATAAATAAATAAATAAATAAATAATATTAAAAAAACCCCAGGGAGTGGGGGAAGGAAAAAAGGAAGAAAAATGAAAAACAGAAAAAAGAATAACTGAAAAAAAGAACCATTTTTATTTTTTGATGAAAATCAGAAAATTTAGATATTTTTGTGACAATTTTCAAGAAAATGATTTTTTTTCCGCCCAGGAAAGAGATCTGTCAATTTTAACCAGCTTTATTTTTGAGCCACCTGCCTTAGATGCAGCAGTTGGGAGACAAACCAGAGCAGTCGCTGCCGGCAGCAGTATCGGTCTCTTTCTTGGAAGAAAGCCTAAGCAATGGATGTTAGTGAGTTTTCAGACTATTCCTTTATTCTTCAGAGTCTGCCAAGCCAAACTCATGCTCCCTCATGAGCCATAGTTGAAAGCAGGCCATCAGATATGAAATGTTGGTGCTCTATTCTACCTACTTCCTAGTCTACAGACAGTGATTTTGCTACCTGCAAGACTCCCAGATGTTCCATCGGGATGCTGGTACTTCAGAGGAGATGCATGAAGTACGTAGGGCAGCACTGGTGGAGGGATTTTGACTCCCAGTACTCCCACTAAATGTGGAAGTGCCAGACTGGTTAAGAGAAGGGAGAATACTACAGAAAATATCAGAATAGTATTACATAAATCAATGAGCATAGAATCAAAGCAAGCATAGAAAAGAACTAATCTAGTTCATCCCCTAACAGGACCAGATTTTCCCCTATGGTATGTTTTCTTGGACTATCGGTTTGAATACTGTGATCAGTTCTGATTACCTCATTTTTTACATACCAGAAATAAATGGTTCAGAAAAATTGTAAGTATAAGATAAAGATAGAGGTAGGAGACTAGACTAGATATTACTGAACTTTTTACTATTCCTATATTACCAAAAAGAGCACTTGCCCTACTCTGCCTCATTGAAGTGACTATAAACAGATATGCCCATTAGCTCAATTAGGAGTTTCACTGCCTTGTGAAATAGCAACATAGAAAAATCCTCTCAGGTTTTACTTAATTTCCTCTTTTAAAGAAGACTTAAAGTCTCAGGCAATGACCCTGCAAATCTATCTTCAAAATCACTGGGTGTCGTTCAGTGATGAGTTACCACTTCCACACCCCTGAAACGCATGGTAAAGAGCCACAGATCAAAGCAGCAGTGCAGCTGAGTGAGTACAGCTGTGGAAGAGAAATAGCAGAGTTTCTATATTGTAATTAACAGAGTCATCACTTAAAGTTTACGCTGGAATTTCAAAAATGTCACTTACAATTTGAAACAAAGGATCCATTAGCTCAGTGCTCCTTTTATTATGCTATTGATTTGCAATCCTTTACTTTCATTTAATTTTCATTTAATTTCAAGATGACATTGAATGCTTAAACATTTTTTTCTCTCTCAAAATGGGCCTTGCTGATTTCGCATTCAAACAACAATATTTTTTGAACCACTTTTTTTCTAGTCAGTTTCTTAATGTGTTTCACTAATAAGGACTTTCATTTGCCTTAATTATGCTTTTGGCAGAATTGCTTTCACCAACATTTCACCTCACCACAGCAACATTTTGTTATGTCCTCTTGTTTAAGTCAGAATGGTCCTTAAAAATTATTTCCTCCCCGACACAGCTTTTTAGATCACATGGCAATGTGTATGCAGGCTTCTACATAAAATTCTGCTGTCCTCACATTTAGACTGAGTGATTCACAGACAAATTTTCCCCTTCTTTTCTTGGGCTTGTAACAAACCTATGACAACATGGAACTAGAACTGTCCTACAAAATTAAGATAACTTAAGTTACATCAATGTACAGCCACTGCAATAATTAAACTGCTTTTGTATGTTCACATTACGGTCCTTCTGTCGACAGTGTGCATCCCCACGGGGAGCAGTTGCACTGATATAACTGTCAGTGTGAGGCATTGTGGGACGCCTTTCGAAGGGCAGCAAAAGTCATTGTAAGCAACGCAGCATCTACGGTGACACTGCATCAACTTCAGTGCATTAACCGAAGGCTTGGTCTACACTAGAGAGTTCTGTGAACAAAAGTCAACACTACAGTCACCCCTCCAACTGACCAAAATGCACTGTTTTCTGTGACAAAATAAAACCACCGCAAAGAGAGGTGTGTAGGGCTTCTGTCACCAGAGGTTGGGTGACACAGTGTCAGTGTAGACACTACCTCCCCTTATTGTGGTGGAGGGGCTATCATACTTGTCAAAACCACTGCTCCAGCAGAGCGGTGAAATTGACAGGCAAGCGGGCACACTCTGTGTGGGGTAAGAAGTCCGGTTCCCAGCTACCAGCTGGGACTGGGCAAGCAGCTGGATCCTGGCTGCGAGCCTGGACCCAGGTGGGCAGATGTCACCTGCTGGATGTTACCTGCTGTGAGTTGTGAGCCCAGCAGGATGGGGGCGGCTGCCACCTGGCTCCCAGCTCCAAGCCCGGACATGGGCGGCTGCCAGATGCAGGTTGGATGCAGAAGTTCCTGCTGTGAGCTGGAGCCCAGCGGGATGCAAGTGTCTGCTGCCCGACTCCCAGCTCTGAACCTGGACACAGGTTAGACATGGTAGCACCTGCTGGAAGCTGGGAGCCCAGCAGGACACAGCGGCATGCAGCTGCCACCCGGTGCGAGCCAGGACTAGGTGGGATACAGGTGGCTGCCATCTGGCTTCCAACTCTAAGCCTGGACATGGGCAGGATGCGGTGGTGGGCGGCTGCCGTCCACTGGGTGCAGGGACCAGTAAGGATGCAGGCGGCTACCACCTGGCTCCAAAGGCTGGACACAGGTGGCTGACATCAAGCTCCCAGCTGCAAGCCAAGAGCCAGGCTGGATGCAGTGGTGGACATCTGCCACCTGCTGTGCGTTGAGACCGGGCGGGAGGCAGGCAGCTGCCACCCGGCTTCTGACTGCTAGCCAGGAGGGACATAGCGGTTGTAGCTGTGCACCCAGCTGGGACCGGGGTGTGGGTGAGCAACCTACAGGGAGCTCGGGAGCCTGTGGGCTCTCAGCAGGGAGCTGAGACATGGTTATCTTAGATCCCCCCACGCTGCCCATTAGGTCAGTGGAAGTGCTTCATGTGAGGACGCACTCCACCGACCCAAGGAGAACAGCGTGAGCAACAGCCACCGCTGGGAGCTGACATAACTATTTTGATAAAATTTTTCTAGTGTAGACAAGGCCTAAATACTAAGCCTCTCACAGAATCACCTTTAGCTATATTGGCTGTAGGGTGTGGACATATCTAGTAGACGTTAGTGGCATACATACAGATCAGACACTATATTGAACACTGATGTTTTTTATATTTGATATGGTTAACTTTTCTTATCAATGTGCTCAGCCCTACAAGATACTGAGTATTCTGGATTCAATCTGGTGAAGCATTTATGTATGATCTTAACTTTAAACACGTGAGTCCTACTGACTTAAATGAGTCTAGTCATTACAACTGGATCGGAAACAGGTTTCCTGTCCCATGAAAATTTTCAAGATAACCAAAAAAGAAATCCCATCCCAAATCTGGATGGAAAGTTGATGTCTTTACAAAAAATGTAAAGCAAAAGTCTTAAATCAGTTCAGGTCAATCAAAATGTTTTGTTTCAATATATTCAAAAAGTTTTGTCCCATTTTCAACTTTTTCCCATTTTTTTAGTGTAAATAAAATTAATTTCAAAATGAAAAGTAATTGTGAAATGAAAATCCAAATGTTTCATTTTCACATTTTCAAAACATGGCAGTTGTGAAACGTCTTCCTCAACATTTTTTGAGCAAGATTTGCTAAAACACAGTTTCATTTTTTTGACAAATCAGGATTTTTTTAAACTGTTTTTTGCCATTGAAACATTTCTGACCATCTCTACTACTCATACTAAAACTTAAACGTGATTATGTGCTTTGCTGGATCAAAGCCAGAGTGCTAAGCATTCTGCAGGATCAATGCCAATGTCCCCAAACCCTAACCTGGAGGGACCAACTTCAGCATCTGGACAGAAAGTTTACATTTCCCAGAAAGTGGTGAGCCTAGGTACTATTCAAGCCTCTGGACCTATAAACTTTTCAACATCCAAAGTCATCCTATTGATTTCTGCCTGTGAAAACTGGCTTTACACATATACCCTGCCTTTCATCAGAAATGAAATAAATCAATGCTTTCTTTTGCTGGGTGAACTGTTTGTTCTTTGAAGTAAACACAGTGATATTATCAATTGGAAGGGCATTATTCCCAAGTGACATACAGCATCATTAGAAGCATACAGGCATGAAGACAAATTTAAAAGTTATTGATTAATAATAATCTGTTGGAATGATTGCTAATAATTTTCTGTGTCAAAATAATGTGGAAATAAGAAAACGTACCTAAAAATGCAACTGTTTCACCAAACAACAAAACTGAGACAAGCAGCATTGCATATTTTTAAAGAGTACCCTATTTTCCCATGTTGATTTTTGTTAACATGTAGTTTCTATTCTTGATTCATTCTAGTCTTATTTTTGGGTTTATTGTATATATTGGAGATGAGCTAGAGCCAACGAGTTCTTATTTTCCCAGCATTCAAGGGCATTCCAAACTGAAGTTTTGGTTCAGGCCTATGCCGAGTACATACACCCATTACATATTACATACAAATGGCTTCTCTACATACTGTATTGACATAGGCCTGATTCTCTTCTCACATTTTTCTTTTGCATTGGTTAAGCTATTTTTTAAAAATTATTTGTGCATTGGTGTAGATCCATTATTTGCAGTTGAATAACTCCTGATTTCTGTTACTGAATGTGAGTTCACAACGAGACTCATAATTTATGATGGGGAGGGGAAGGATATAGATTACATGCACCACACACATGTTCCATTCAGCTGTGATTTAAAAAAAAAAAAAAAGTAACTTGTTATTAAATTGGTTATGTTAGGTTTCATAGCCTGACCAAATCCAGTTTTGGTAATTACTTTGTATCTCCCTAGAACTATTACAACAATTACAATTGGTTTTTCCCCCAGCCCTAAATACGATGTTTATGCAGGACCGTGCCCTTATTGAAGTGATTCAGTACATACTGATCAGATGTCATGTTCCACCCCAGAGGTGGTAAGTGAAGTGATTCCAATATGTGAAGTACTGGGAGGAGGATAGTATTTTGGGATAAAAGGCACCCTTTAAAAATGAAGTGATGTGGATTTGCATGTGTATTTTAAAATCCATTACTGAGCATACACACATTTGGCAATAAGCTGAGTTTAGGAGCCAAAGTGGACTATTACAAGTGTGTAGGTCACAACTCTCATTAAAGTCAATAGCAGTCACACGTAAATTAGCATTTCCTTTAAAGCTAAGTTGTCTGACATCAAACCTATAGTAATTTGTAACCCTGTGACCCTCCATGGAAGTACATTCAGAATTTTATTCTTTTGCCTACAGCTGTGCTGGTCTGGTGTATTTTCTTTAAAAACTCTAGTTAGTTGCCCGACAGTTGTAGCTGAGCGGAGTAATCCGTACTTGGTTCCACGGTTCCACTGGTATTGGGCTGGGGCAAGTATTTTCTTGCTGAAGTTCTTTGCTCACAGAACTCACTCCCATATGAGTTCCAGTGGAATCCCTCACTGTCTTTAAATAGGGTATGTTGTAGTCTTATCCATTATAGTTAACCTATACTTGACTCCCTCCCCTTGTTTCTGCATCTTTTATTCCCTTTTCTTCTATGACCTGTATTATTTGGGAAATGATTTATTTTTGAAATAGGTAGTTTGCCTGCTGGCAGTTCAGTTTGCCCTTGTGTCGGGTTTTATTTTACACTGTTTGGCTCTGTATTTAGGCTAGTTACTGCTTTTTGTTTTGTGTTTTGTTTTTGTGGTTGTTTGCATAGCAAATTGGAGGGCTGAATGAATACTGTATATAAGATAACAGATGGACCCCAATAGTGCCTGAAATCCTATGATTCCCTAAAGAAGCCCAGGTAATGTTTCTTGATGTTTAGAACTGACAATAAACCTTATAAGATAAATTCAGACAGGGTCTTTTCCCTTTATTTATGATAGATTCATTACCACCTATTCTCCCCACTCCTTCCCTTCTTCCCACCAAGCCTGCTGCTTTCTGTTATTAACCAAAATTGTAAGCTCTGTAGGACAAGGATATGTCTATACAACACTTAGCACAGTGGGATCCAAGGCTCTTATTAGGGCCTCAAGAAATTTCTGCAATATACTAAGATATCATAATAATATATACTTCAATTTTTAAGCTCTTAGGCTTACAGCTTTTAGACATGTTAAATGGAACAGTCATAAACCATTCAACATTTCTATTTAAATTTTGTTTTAAGTGACAATATTAAAGGGTATTATTGCAGTCTTGTATCAATGAAAAAATCTCTCTCTGCCACAGTTAATAGAGAAAGTAACTCAGACCAAAACAAGGTGTAGTTACTTTCTCATGGTAAAAAGCTTTGGGAAGTTTAAGGCGCCGTGTGTCATGTTTTAACTGACTCTTACTGTACAAGAGACAACAGTGTTGCTGCAATTTCTTCATCATCCATGAAAAGAAGTATTTGTAAATTCTTAAGCAACTTTAGATGTTCAGACAATTTCAAGTTGTTCTCCCCTATTTCTTCCCTCTCCCCCTCCCCCGCTCCCTTTAATCTCTCACTTATTCCTTCTATGAACTTTATTCCTACACAGGGCATAGTATTGTGTATAAATATTATAATGCTAATGGTTTGCTCATATAGCTTCCAGATAGAGTCCATGTTTGTTTTCTCCTTCATTTTATATCATGGTGAGCTACAGTACTTGGGACTGATAATAGCCAGGCTACTTATGATCTGATTATGAATTAGGTGAGAACTCCTGAACTTCTGTTTGGTTTATGGTATTGTGATTTAATTTATATTCTTATGCTAAATTTATTTTGTCAAGTGTTTCCTTTTAACCTGTCTCATTATAATGCAACAACAAGGGAGCACTTAAAGGTGTAGTTAACTTAAAAACAAAAAGCAAGGATATGGGATTTATTGAGCTATAGAATCAATGTGGTAGGATGTACTGTATGAAATAGTATTTTACAAAAGCATACATGTGTATCATTCTGTGGCTTTCACAAGATACTGAGATGAAAACAATATCTGGAATGTAAAAAAACTTGATAATTATCTGACTACTATTCCTATTTGATGCTATGTAAAACTAAAAAATGAGCTATAAGTGTGATCAAATCTCACACTTCACAGCACATACTGATCACCTGCAAACCTCAATAGGCTTCTTCCAGCTCACATACAGTGATGCATATATACAACTAATTAAACATGAGTGAGCCCAAGATGTTCTCATACAGGAGCCCTTTTTTTTTGCATTATCTGAAGTATTAGAAAGGAGCCATAGCCTGATGCACGTTACAATAAATACTTGTCACCTCATCTAATCAGTTAACGGATGTAATATCACTAATCTGACCAAATCTCAACACTGGCACATAATCTGAATTTCAAATATTTGTTACCAATTCAAAAAGTAAGAAAGTCAGAAATATTAACCCATTAATGAATAAGTTATCACCTGCTCAAAGATAAAATACCAAGAAAAAGAGAGAAGCTAAATTAATCAAATAAACTATTCATTGTACATGTTTTACTCAACTATTAGTTAAATTGCAGTAAACATTTGTTTAGCTGTCAATTGCAATTGCTTTAGTATCATACTGATCTCTGTTTAATTGGAAGTAGTTACATTTAATAGGAAAACTATTGCACTTGTATTTTTTCTCCAATACCAATTGATTACAAAAAGCAAAGAAACAAACAAACAAAAACCCACCACATCTATTTGGAAAGGAAACTGATAAGTAAGATAAATGAATGTCAATAAATATGTTTAAGACAATAAATAGTGGCCAGATTCTCAACTATGTGCAAGATGCACTTAGCTGTAGTGACGGGAGGCCCACAATGAAGCCAGTTGCAGCTTCCCAACCCTGACAAACGTTAAACTGCCAGGGATCACCAGGTATAGCAGCACTCAGTTTTGACATCCTCCTTTTTCCACTTCTTCATTTCCCCTTCAACTCCCTTATGCCAGGTGTGCAGGGGACAGCTGGCACAGCAAGTGGCTATGCTGTCTTCATAAGCTCATGCAGCTACCGCTGGTTGGAACATCTTTAGCTAAATGAGATTTGACCAAAATACGCTGTTCCATTGAAGCTGAAATAATTTGTAGAGATATCTTAGTATACTCTGTAGCCTGGTGTTAGGACAAACCCTCTTACTCAATTGAAGAGCTCAGTTTCGGTCTGAAAACAGACTTTACAAGACAATTCTGTTTTTGCAAAAAGGTTTTGTGTAGCAGAACAAAAACAAAATTTCAAAACATCGAATGTTGCTATGAAATAGAATTGTCATCCTTGCCTCAGATCTACATGCAGAACTAAGTGGACATGGCAGATTGGAAGCTTCACCTCTAGGTATTTAACATATAATGACTGGTCCAGGAAGCCTAAATTAAAAGATGTGTTTGACATTCTAATATCATTATTAAAGGCTCAATCTTGCAAGATACTGAGCTCTCTGGATATGACCTAGTAAAGCACTTAATCACGTCCTTACCTGTAAGTGTGTGCACAGTCCCATTGATCTTAAAGTTAAGTAAGCTTGTAAATGTTTTACTGGATTAGGGCCAAAGTGCTCATCACTTTGCAAGATTGAGACATCTAAGTGTTGTGGAACTGAGAACTCTGTGCTCCCATCCCGTTGTTGGTCGTATTTATGGATAAATAGTAGTGAACTAGAGATAATTCGTCTTTGCTGTCTTTACCATCTACAGAACATTGATTATTAAAATGAACTGAAGCAAGAGCAGAATTCTCCTCCTCCAGTGGATGGGCTTGCTCTGTGTCCTCCACACATTTGCAGAGGATGCTCAAATCAGAAATTTATGGTCAACATGCAGAAACTCTGTCACGTGAGACTTGGAGATGTCTCCTCCTCCGGCTAAGATGGAGGGCATGGTATTGAGCTTGCCCTACTGGACATCAATCTTTACGTTTTAGGGAGACACACATTAAGAGAGAGAATTCATTCAGACACCCCAGCAACAGCAATTTTCTATTCACAGGCTCTGTTGTGGAAATGCATTCATGTTTACGATATGCTAATTATAAATAGACAAGATGTTGGCTAATAATGTTCACTGTAAGATTTCCAAGACGTTCTGTGAAAATTAATTATAATGGATTTTTTTGTTTAGTTTTAATTTTATTTTCCCTGGTGGTTAATTACAGTACCAATCATCATAATGAGAATACAGCACTGCAGAACACAATAGTAAGAATGCCTTTGTTACTGGCAGCATTGTTTCTGATCACCACCTTGGTAGGGAAGCAGGGCTCAGAAGGTTCACTCTTCAGTTCTCTGTGTTACCCTTGTGACCATTATGCCTTATGAATCTGGTGCAAATGCTGGAGGAACCAATTAGAGACCATGCTCCTCTTGACCTGCTGCTCACAAGCAAGGAAGAATTGGTAGGGGAAGTGGAAGTGAGTGGCAACTTGGGCAGCAGAGACCAAGATATGGTCAAGTTCAGGATCCAGACAAAAGCAAAAAAGGAGAACAGCAGAATACAGACCCCGGACTTCATAAAAGCAGACTGACTCCCTCAGGAAGCTGATGCACAAGATCCCCTGGGAGGTTAATATGCAGAGGAAAGGAGTCCAAGAAAGCTGGCTGTATTTTTAAAAAACCTTATTGAGGATGCAGGAACAAACCATCCCGATGTGCAGAAAGAATAGCAGATATGGCAGGCAACGAGCTTGGCTAAACAAAGAAATCTTCAGTGAGCTTAAACACAAAAAGAAAATTTACAAGAAGTGGAAGCCTGGACAGATGGCTAAACAGGAGTATAAAAATACTGCTTGAGTGTGCAGGAGTGAAATCAAGAAGGCCAAAGCACAAATGGAAGTGCAGCTAGCAAAGGATGAAAGGTAACAAGAAAGGGTTCTACAGGTATGTTAGTAACAAAGAAGGGGGTCAGGAAAGGATGGGCCCCTTACTGAATGGGAGAGGCAACCTGGTGACCGATAACATGGAAAAAGCTGAAGTACTCATGCATTTTTTGCTTGTCTTCACAGACAAAGTCAGCTCCCAGACTACTGCACTGGGCAGTACAGAATGGGGAGGAGGTGAGCAGTCCTCAGTGGTAAAAGAACAGGTTCAGGACTACCGTATTTTTCGCTTTATAAGATGCACCTGATGATAAGACGCACCTAGGTTTTAGAGGAGGAAAATAGGAACCAAAAGGTGGGCTCACCCACCCAGGGACTTTAGGTGACAGTGCAGGGGATAGTACAGGGCGACGGAGGGCCACTATAACTCCTTTCCTTTCTCTCTTCCACAGCAGGAGCAGCGGAGCTCAGTAACAGAGCGGGAGGAAGGGAGTAAGCTGATTGGTGGAGGCAGGGGAGCAGCAGTAGCAGTTCCTGCCGGCGCTCACCACCAAGCGGCTGTACCTATGGACGGCAGTGCAGAGGAGAAGGAGAACTGCTCTCCTCCTCCCCCACTATGGAGCAGATCCGGCCGGCAGCTGTGTGGTAAGGATCGCTCCTGCGATCCTGCAATAGTGCCAGCCAGCTTGATTTTCGGCACGTTTGCTTTATAAGATGCACTGACTTTTTCCCCCTACTTTGGGTGGGAAAAAAGTGCGTCTTATAAAGCGAAAAATACGGTATTTAGAAGAGCTGGATGTACACAAGTCCATGGGGCTGGATTCAATACATCCGAGGGTACTGAGGGAGTTGGCTGATGTGACTGCAGAGCCATTGACCACTATGTTTGAAAACTTGTGGCAACTGGGGGAGTTCCCAGATGGCTGGAAAAAAGCAAATATAGTTTCCATCTTCAAAAAAGGGAAGGAGGAGGATCTGGGAAACTACATACCGGTCAGCCCCACCTCAGTCCCTGGAGAAATCATGGAGCTGGTCCTCAAAGAATCCATTTTGAGGTACTTGGAAAAGAAGAAGGTGAACAGGAAGAGTCAGCATAAATTCACCAAGGGCAAATCATGCCTGATCAACCTGACTGACGTCTATGATGAGATGACTGGCTTTGTGGATGTGGGGAAATAAGTGGACATGATATATCTTTATTTTTGCAAAGTTTTTGATACACTCTCCTACAATATTCTTACCAGCAAGTTAAAAAAGTATGTGTTGGATGAATGTACTATAAGGTGGATAGAGAGCTGGCTAGATCATCGGGCTCAATGGGTAGACATGAACAGCTCAATGTCTAATTGGCAGCTGGTAACAAGCAGAGGTCCACAGCGATCAGTCCTGGGACCAATTTTGTTCAACATCATCATTAATAATCTGGTGGATGGGGTGGATTGCATCCTCAGCAAGTTTGAAGCTGGAGGGAGTGGTAGATATGCTGGAGGGTAGGGATAGGATTCAGAGTGACCTAGAAAAATTGGAAGATTGATCCAAAGAAATCTGATGAGGTTCAGCAAGGATAAGTACAGAGTCCTCCACTTAGGACAGAAGAATCCCATGTACTGCTACAGACTGGGGACCAACTGGCTAAGCAGCAATTCTGCAGGAAAGGACTTGGGGGTTACAGTGGACAAGAAGCAGGATATGAGTCAACAGTTTACCCTTATTGCCAAGAAGGCTAATGTCATACTAGGAGTAGTGTCAGCAGATAACGGAAAGTTATTATTCCACTCTATTTGGTATTAGTGAGGCCACATTTGGAGTATCGTGTCCAATTTTGGGCCCCCCATTACAGGAAGAATGTGGAAAAATTGGAGAGAATGAGCGGAGAACAACAAAAATGAATAGGGGGCTGGAACACATGACTCATGAGAAGAGGTTGAGGGAACTGGGCTTGTTTAGTCTGCAGAAGATAAGAGGGAGGGGGGATTTGATAGTGGCCTTCAACTACCTCAAGGGGGCTTCCAAAGAGGATGGAGCTAGGCTATTCTCAGTGGTGGCATTTGACAGAACTAGGAGCAATGGTCTCAAGTTGCAGTGGGGGATGTCTAGATTGGATATTAGGAAAAACTTTTTCAGTAGAAGGGTGGTGAAGCACTGGAATGGGTTACCTAGGGAGTTGGTGAAATTTTCATCTTTAGGGGTCTTTAAGGCCCAACTTGATAAAGCCCTGGCTCAGATGATTTAGTTGGGGTTGGCCCTGCTTTGAGCAAAGGGTTGGACTAGATGATCTCCTGAGGTCCCTTCAAACCCTAATATTCTATAATTACCCAGAGATGGATCAATATCTTAGTTTAAGCACCACCTGCAGAACTTGTTGATTCAGGCTGTTCACATACTGTTGTTTTCCATGCCCATGGAATGACCTTCAGATTACTTTAAAGCAGGTGACTCATTTTCAAAGTGTGGTGTATTTGGATCAAGTGTTGGGTGTAGTTAATATATGTGGTACAACTAATAGGCATGATTACTAAAAAGAAATCACATGTGGGGAAACCTGTGCTAGAACCTTGGCATTTCAGTTTCAAAATTACAGGCGACAACCACCTGAGCTAAAGAATCCTTGTAGCTTTTCATACTAGTAGGTTTTATCCTCAGAGTGGGCAGAGGCAGACCATCTTACAGGCATGCACATGCATATAGAGCTAATATATTATAGAGGGAATGGGTCTAACTGAGTTCCTGCAAATTATTTAGACCAGTTTTACCCCATGAATACATTATTTCTACGTATTGTACCTGAAAAATGAACTAATCCTGGTACATTGACATTAATGGGTGCTATGCTGTGACCTAAGGGGAAGGTGCATCAGACTCACTAAAGAGCTGGAGGAGGCTTAGATAAGCCTTCCCCAGTTAACAGAACCAGAGTATAATCTCTATGAAGAACCACCTCATCTTCCACTGTGTGGGGAGGACTTTTTATCCCTTTTCCTTGCCAAAAAGCCTTGAAAACATAAAATGACAAACAGAAAAGAAAAAATAACTGGGCTCCACTGCTGAGGAAAGGGAAGACAACGAGCACCTCCCACCATATATTCACATGCTTTGTTCATAAAATGGGTCAGTTACGTTTGGGGCACATTCCAAAGAGTCATCTTGCTAGACCACTCCATCATCTTTAGGCCAGCCCTGGGTACAGTGGTGATCGCGGCAGACAATGATCATTTACATTTGGGATGGGTGGGATTATTTTGAAAGGTTCACTTAAAACTGCTAAGGCTGGCATGATGTAATAAGTTTTGCAGCCCTTTCTGAAGCTGAGTTGTGGGTTGCTCCTTCTATTGACATGGCCAAAGCCACTATTGGGAGGAGAAAAAGCCTCTCTTATCCTCCACCATTGTCACTAGTAACACTTGAGACATGAAAAGTATAGCCTTTGCACTACTTCCCCAATGGTGCACACAGAGAGGCAACGTGAGTCCTGATTCAGCTTTGTAAATGCCAGAAATTTACAGAAACATAGTGCGATAACATAGTACTTGACATACTGGATCAGATCATTGGTCCATCTCTTTCGGTATCCGGACCTTGGCAGTAGCTGATGCCAAACGTTTTAGAGGAAGGTGAAAAAAACTACATAATGTACATAGAATCAGGTCTTCAAAGGTATTTCATACTTAGAAGTACAGATAGCTACCTAACAGGATATTCAAAAGAACCAGAGCAGTTCGGTGTTTTACCCCCATTGAAATCCCTCTAAGGGATTATTGGCATGTCTAGGCACAAATAAAATCTGGCCCACGGTCAGTTGTGTTATATTCCATCACATGATGACATCTCTTACAGATGGATTAGTATATGTACTGAGTTATTTGATCACTCATAATTTGACTTGAATAACTACTAATGCTATCATGGATCATGAATCCTCCTAGCCTTTTAAAGTCCAGCCATATTATCTGATTTGAGCAGAGAAAGAGCTTGTTTCAGTTTAACTAATTACTGTTTGTGTGAGAAACAGGTTATAAAACAAGTAAAGTACCTAATCAGTATATGTATATCAGTATATCAGACAGCTGCAGCAGCACAGGAGCCAGCAAACAGGGCTGCTAACAGGGGAGTTTCAGTGGGAGTTCTGTTGGAGGAGCAGGTTTGTGTGTTTGTGTGTTTGTTTGTTTGTTTGTTTTGTGGGGTTTGTGGCCGTGTGCTGAGAGCAGGGCTGGGCTCTGAGTTGGGGGCGGAGCTTACCTGATTAGGGGTCCTATATAAGGAGCCAGCCAATCAGGCAGCAGCACAGACAGCTGCAGCAGCACAGGAGCCAGCAAACAGGGCTGCTAACAGGGGAGTTTCAGTGGGAGTTTCCAGGGGGAGTTTCCAGAGGAGGGAAGGGGCAGAGGCCTGCCAGCAGCCCAGGCCCTGTTGGTGTCCCGCGGTGCAGTGTGAGGCCTGAACCACCAGGCACAGATTTGGAAGGCCATGAGTGAGACAGAGAAAGCAGTGAGAGACACACTGAGGATGACTGGATGTGGAAGCTGTGGCATGTACATGGTCCTGGAGGGGGCACCTGAAAGGAGTTTTGTCTGCATGAAGTGCCGCCTGATAGAACTGCTGGAAGAAAAGGTAAGAGGACTGCAGATGCAGGTGGAAACCATGATTGAGTTTAGAAGCAAGTTTGAGCAGATAATGGAAGACAGACATGATGAGCCACAGGGGATAAGCTCAGACGAGCAGATGGAAGTAGGACCAAAGAATTCTGAGGAGCTGCTGGGTGAGGAACCTGGACGGTGGAAGCATGTGACAAGGAGAACCAGGCAGAGGAAAAGACGGGCCAGCGAAGGAGAAATAGAACTCAGGAACAGGTTTGGTGCATTGGAAAATGAAGATGGAGCACAACTGGTGCTCGCTGTAGGAGAGAGGGCAAGGAAAAAGAGGCGAGCGGCTAGTCCTGCGGGAGGAGGGGAGGAGTCGATGGAGGCGACAACCGGTATGAGCCCTAGGAGGATTGCGAGGGCAAAGACGAATCGAGAGGGCTTGCGGCCAGCTGGTGCCGGGGATAGACCGGAGAGTCACACTGTCGCCGGGAAAAGGCAAGTCTACGTGATTGGAGACTCTTTACTGAGAAGAATAGATAGGCCCGTAACTAGAGCTGATCGGGAGAACAGAAGGGTGTGCTGTCTGCCGGGGGCTAAGGTACGGGATGTGGACCTGAGGCTGAAAAGGATCCTAGCGGGAGCGGGAAAGAATCCGTTGATTGTCCTTCATGTGGGAACGAATGATACGGCTAGTCGCTCCCTGGACTGTATCAAGGAGGACTATGTCAGACTGGGGAAGACGCTCAAGGAAATCCAAGCTCAGGTGATCTTTAGTGGAATTTTGCCGGTTCCTAGAGCGGGGCAGCAAAGGAGCGACAAGATTATGATGATTAACAGATGGCTCAGGCAGTGGTGCTATAAGGAGGGCTTTGGGATGTACGGTCATTGGGAAGCGTTTGCGGACAGACGACTGTTCGCTCGGGATGGACTTCATCTAAGCAGGGAGGGAACTGGACTTCTAGGATGGAGGTTTGCCGACCTCATTAGGAGAGCTTTAAACTAGGAAGTTGGGGGAGATGGTTGGGAGATGTTCAGGAGATCTCCACGCCGGAACTTAACCTGGAGAGGGAAGCAAGCAAAGTGAGAGGGGATATCCTAGTGGACCGAAGAATTGACCAAAGGGGGAAAAGCGGAGTTGCAACTAGCCAGAAGGGTGATGATGGTGGTAGAAGGTCTGTGCGTGACGGGGGAAAGAATGTCATTGACGCCAAACGTCAAAAATTAAAATGTCTGTACACTAATGCGAGGAGCCTAGGAAACAAGATGGAGGAACTGGAGCTACTGGTGCAGGAAGTGAAACCGGATATTATAGGGATAACAGAAACCTGGTGGAATAGTACTCATGACTGGAGTACGGGTATTGAAGGTTATGTGCTGTTTAGAAAAGACAGGAAGAAAGGTAGAGGTGGTGGAGTAGCTTTGTACGTCAATGATGAGGTGAATTGTAATGAAATGAGAAGTGATGGAATGGATAAGACGGAGTCTGTCTGGGTAAAAATCACACTGGGTAAAAAAGCTACTAGAGCTTCCCCTGAGATAGTGCTTGGGGTGTGCTACAGACCGCCGGGGTCTGACTTGGATATGGATAGAGACCTCTTTAATGTTTTTAACGAAGTAAACACTAAGGGGGAATGTGTGATTATGGGAGATTTCAACTTCCCGGATATAGACTGGAGGACGAGTGCTTGCAAGAATAATAGGGGTCAGATGTTTCTGGATGTGATAGCGGATGGATTTCTTCATCAAGTAGTTGAAGTACCTACGAGAGGGGATGCCATCTTAGATTTGGTTTTGGTGAGTAGTGAGGACCTCGTAGAAGAAATGGAGGTAGGGGACAATCTTGGTTCGAGTGATCATGAGTTGATTCAATTCAAATTAGATGGAAGGATAAACAAACGTAGATCTGGGATTAGGGTTTTCGACTTCTCAAGGGCTAATTTCAAAGAGTTACAGAAATTAGTTAGGGAAGTGGATTGGACGAAGGAACTTGGGGATTTAAATGCGGAGGAGGCCTGGAATTACTTTAAGTCGCGGCTGCGGAAATTGTCGGAAGCCTGCATCCCAAGAAAGGGGAAAAAAACCATGGGCGGGAGTAGCAGGCCAAGCTGGATGAGCAAGCAACTCAGAGAGGGGATTAGGAAAAAGCAGAAAGCTTACAGGGAGTGGAAGAAAGGCGGGATTAGTAAGGGAAGCTACCTTAGTGAGGTGAGAACGTGTAGGGATAAAGTGAGGAAGGCTAAAAGCCGCGTAGAACTGGACCTTGCGAAGGGAATCAAAATCAATAGTAAAAGGTTCTACAGTCACATAAATAAGAAGAAAACAAAGAAAGAAGAAGTGGGGCCGCTATACGCTGAGGATGGAACGGAGGTTAAGGATAACCTAGGCATGGCCCAATATCTAAATAAGTACTTTGCCTCGGTCTTTAATAAGACTAGTGAGGAGTTTAGGGATGATGGAGGGATGACGAACGGGAATCTGGATGTGGTGGTGGATATTACCGTATCTGAGGTAGAGGCCAAACTTGAACAGCTTGATGGGACAAAATCGGAGGGACCGGACAATCTCCACCCGAGGATATTAAAGGAGCTGGCGCGTGAAATTGCGAGCCCGTTAGCGAGAATTTTTAAGCAATCGGTAAACTCGGGGGTTGTGCCGTACGACTGGAGAATTGCTAACGTAGTTCCTATTTTTAAGAAAGGTAATAAAAGTGATCCGGGTAATTATAGGCCTGTTAGCTTGACGTCTGTCGTGTGTAAGGTCTTGGAAAAAATTTTAAGGGAGAAAGTAGTTAAGGACATGGAGGTCAATGGTAATTGGGACAAATTGCAACATGGATTTACTAAAGGTAGATCGTGCCAAACCAACCTGATCTCCTTCTTTGAGAAGGTGACGGATTACTTAGACAAGGGCAATGCGGTAGATCTAATTTACCTCGACTTCAGTAAGGCGTTTGACACGGTTCCGCATGGGGAACTGTTAGTTAAATTGGAAAAGATGGGGATGAATGTGAAAGTTGTAAGGTGGATAAGGAACTGGTTAAAAGGGAGACTACAGCGTGTCGTGCTGAAGGGTGAACTGTCAGGCTGGAAGGAGGTTACTAGCGGAGTCCCTCAAGGATCGGTTCTTGGACCGACCTTATTTAACCTTTTTATAACTGATCTTGACACAAAGAGCGAGAATGTGTTAATAAAATTTGCGGATGATACGAAGCTGGGGGGTATTGCTAACACGGAGAAGGACAGGGATGCTATTCAGGAAGATCTGGACTACCTTGTACACTGGAGCAATAGTAATCGGATGAAATATAATAGTGAAAAGTGCAAGGTCATGCACTTAGGGATTAATAATAAGAATTTTACATATACGTTGGGGATGCATCAGTTGGAAACGACGGAGGAGGAGAAGGACCTTGGGGTATTGGTTGATAACAGGATGACTATGAGCCGCCAATGTGATATGGCTGTTAAAAAAGCAAATGTGGTTTTAGGATGCATCAGGCGAGGTATTTCCAGCAAGGAGAAGGAGGTGTTAGTGCCGTTATATACGGCGCTGGTGAGACCCCACCTGGAATATTGTGTGCAGTTCTGGTGTCCCATGTTTAAGAAGGATGAATTCAAACTGGAACAGGTTCAGAGACGGGCTACTAGGATGATCCGAGGAATGGAAAATCTGCCTTATGAAAGGAGACTGAAAGAGCTTGGCTTGTTTAGCCTGGCCAAAAGAAGGCTCCGGGGGGATATGCTTGCTCTATATAAATATATCAGGGGGATTAACGTTAGGGAGGGAGAGGAATTGTTTAAGTTTAGTACTATTATAGGCACGAGGACGAATGGGTACAAATTGGATATTAGGAAATTTAGACTAGAAATTAGACGAAGGTTTCTAACCATTAGGGGAGTGAAGTTCTGGAATAGCCTTCCGAGGGAAGTAGTGGGGGCAAATGACTTATCTGGCTTTAAGACTAAGCTTGATAAGTATATGGAGGGGATGTTATGATGGGATAGTTTAATTTGAGCAATTGATTTTGGATTATCGGCAGATAAGTCTGCTCAATGGTCTGTGGGAATGCTGGATGGGATGGGAACTGAGTTACTGCAGAGAATTCCTTTTTGGGTGCTGGCTGGTGAGTCTTGCCCACATGCTCAGGGTTTACCTGATCGCCATATTTGGGGTCGGGAAGGAATTTTCCTCCGGGGCGGATTGGCAGGGGCCACGGAGGTTTTTCGCCTTCCTCTGCAGCATGGGGCATGGGTCGCTTGCTGGTGGATTCCCTGCAGCTTGAGGTCTTCAAATCTCATTTTTGAGGATTTCAATAACTCAGTCATGGGTTCGGGGTTGTTATAAATGTGTATGGGTAGGGTTTTGTGGCCTGCCTTGTGCGGGAGGTCAGACTAGATGATCATATTGGTCCCTTCTGACCTATGAGTCTATGAGTCTATGTGGGAGATATTAGATAGTGAACTCTAGAATATACTGTTCTGTTCTTCTTGACATCCAGGGAATTTCCATTACAAGTATATTGTTTGCTGCAGGGAGGGATGGTACAGGACTAACTCAAGGAGACAAACCAGCCCTTTCGACTGCTGTTTATACTTTCCCGGTGCTTACTGAAATGAAAAATTTCAGTACTAAAGGAAAAACAACAAGCTTGCATTTCCCTTCCTTCCCTGGTGATAACTCCAGCACAGAGCAGCAAATTCGCCACATACCTATGTCTCAGCTACGCTGACAAAGCCGGGGAAAGGAGCATTCACTAGTGTGAATTCAGTTTTACAATTTGCATACCAAACTGCAGAGCAAGTTTCAACTTGCTAAAAAACAAATCTGAAATTATCTATTCCTGGGATATGCCAGGGCTTTTAAATTGTGTGGGAGTCGGCAATGTAAGAATATTTTAGGCTTGTTTACCTGGATAAGTTAAAAAACAAAAACACCACACACACACAATTTGTTCTTTAAGAACCCAATCTTGTGAAATACTGAGTTCTCTCAAGAACTTCAATATGAGTTGAGGGATCTCGGTACCTCTCAGGATCTGAGCATAAATGCTTTATATTTAACCAAATTTATAATATTTCAGGATCAGATACTTCTACTATAGACCTAATTATGATCCATCTTACTGCTAATGAAGAACTATTTTTAGAAGCACATTTTCTAGTGCTATGTTTTGTCTAATTTTAAATGTCCCAAAAGTGATAAGACTTCCACCAATGTCCTTATCCCACAGCCAAAGTGATTGCACTGACAGGAAACTTCCTGATGTCCATGTTAATTTTTTTCATTTAATCATTTTGTCCCATTTCTCCTAGCTACACCCAGATATATTGTCCTAAGTAATATGCCCCCTCATTGGTGTACACATTCTTCAAACATATTTAAACTGATATGATCTCCTAAAACTATTTATTTCAGCTTTTAATCTTTCCTCTTAAGTCAGTTCTGCCAGATCCCTAATTATATCTATTATTCTCTCATAGGAAGGTTTCTTCAAATATGTAAGGAAGCAGGCTGGGTACACTAGCTGTTCGTCTGCAGAATTCTTGTGTTTTATAAAAGCAGAACTTTTTAAAGGAAGTGGGATGCGGTAGGAGTTTTGTGCTGTTTTCAGGAGGACTCCATTGAAACGGATTTGCAATATTAATGACAATTTAAAAAGAAAAAGAAAACAACTTCATAAAACTTTATGAATAAAACTTCATAAAGTTTAATGTCCCTATCACATTGTCTTCCAAAACTACCTCTATGTTTGGTACTTATTGATCACACGTTAGCATTTTCAGTGGAGAGGAGAGTCAGAGGAGAAAAATACACAACATACCTAAGAAACACCAACGTATTTTTCCAATTAATAGACTATATCCTATTTCACTTCTTCTCTGTTTTGCTGCAAAAATGCATATTCTTATATACTCTATGTTAAAAATATTACAAATACAGTCCAGGTAATGAGGAAAGAAAATTCAAGTCAACACTGTGCAGGCCAATAAAAACCTGAACAAAAATTATGATTATAAACTGATGGGAATAGTGAGAGGTGAATTAAGCAGCCTGATTGGTAGAGCTTGTCAGAACATTTCTGACTAAATGACTTTTTTTTTTAAACATGTTGTTTCACCAAAGCCAAAACATTTCCAAGTTAATTTTTATCAGGAAGATGTTTTGGATCCAGGGATTTCTGGTCACAGCTGGAGGATCCATTGTGGGAAGAGGCAGGGAAGAAAGGAAAGGGAGAGAGGCAGACACTCTCACACGTTATTAATAGCCCATTGCAGGGCACTGACCTAGGGAGACTCATCCATATGTAAGCCTGTGTGACTCAGAGTGATTTGGGATGCACAACTCCATTGCTGTAATTATAGAAAATCTTTTAAATAAAGGTAAAAAGAGAAAAAAAATCAATAATAGAATGTTTTTAAAATAAACCAACATCCTTTGTGCTCTAATTGGATGGACAGGAATAAACCATTTATATGAAAAACAGTGATTAATAATTTAAATTAATTAATTTAAATGATCTATAATGCACTAGAAATGTAAATCTTGTGTACACAGCCCATAAAGAAATATCCTGAGATCTTCCATGCCATCTAGAGAATTTAGACAAATAGCCTACTAAAATTAAAGAAGATCTGTATTTTAAATCCCTTAAAATCTCAACCAGAGTCCTTTGCCTTGAATAGTTTATAGTGTAAAGGTCTGATTAAACATTTACTACAAAGTACAGTTCCACTGAAGTCATGTTAGAAAGATCAGTAATAAATAAGTTTAAGATTTTGTCATGGTTATTTTTAATAAAAGTCACAGACAGGTCATGAGCAATAAACAAAAATTCATGGAATCCTATGACCTGTCTGTGACTTTTACTAAAAATAATGGAGAGGGGCACTGACAGGGCATGTCTGAAGCCTGAGGAGGGGGTGGAAGGGACCCCAAGCCCCACAGCAGCGTGGGGGTCCAGAATCGAACACCCAGAGGGGCTCAGAGCTCCAGGGCTCCCGCACCACTTGACTGCTCCAGGGCTAACATCTTGAAGCTCAGGGTCAGCTCAGAGCTCTGCAGCCAACAGCTGGGAACTATGGGGTACCTCCCCCCACACCCTTTTCTGCAGCTGAAGTGTGTGTTTTTCTGTGTGTGAGCTCAAAAAACTTTCCTAACAAAGTGTTGGACAGCATGTCGGCATATCCATAACAGCATGAGACAATTTCACATACCTTCAGTGGCAAAGATGATGGGGTCCCAAAGACAATCCAACATTTCAATTTCATTCTGCTGTTCTGTGAAACTTATGTGACAGTAAAAGAAAGCCTGCATTGGCCCCTCTTGGTTATCAACATATATACATAATGC
The DNA here is from genome assembly GCA_007922155.1 of Mesoclemmys tuberculata. NCBI lineage: Eukaryota > Metazoa > Chordata > Testudines > Chelidae > Mesoclemmys > Mesoclemmys tuberculata. The sequence goes on from ML675613.1 coordinate 37,609,247, forward strand.
AATCAAAAACCGTTGTAAGAATGCACCCCCCTCCACACACACAAAAAGAAATCCCTAGATCTCATTAATTTATTTATTCCTTTCCCTCACTCACTGAATTGATGGGAGTCTCAGCAAAGATAACTCCAGCCTCGACCCTGTTGTGCTATAAACAAATAAGTTGTATTTTTCCAAGCTGTCCTTTGACAAGGCAAGAGCCTTGAGCATGGCGTTTTCCCCCCAGTCTGCTGAACAATGAAACTTTCATGCTCTAAAAACAACAGTGCTGTCTTCTGAAAGAAGTAAATATCGCCAAACTATTCAAAACATTTCAGGTCATTTCACTTATATGTACTGCCTTCCATACACCATAATTAAACACTGAAATCCCAGTTTTAAAAGATTACCAGAGCAAACCGTTAATTTAGAATCTTTGCCATGCGGTGTCTGAGACATTGTCTAGGTCACTCTGTATCCTACCCCTACCCTCCAGTGAGTGTATTTACCATTGTTCTGATATTGTTCTGATCCTGTTCTAATCAGGCCCACTGTTGATCTTACATCAGGAAAGAAAAGAGATATGCCAGCTGATTTATACTTTTCTTCTAACAAAAAAATAATGTCCTTACAATAAATATCAACACTGTTCCTGGGAAAGGGCAAATACGTGTAGGTGATAGAGACTCATGGCTAAAGGCTCCAATGGCAAGCATCCCAGCACACAATTTAATTTTCTCTCCTCATAAAAGCAGCTTCTGTGGATAATGAAAAACTATGATTGCCAACATTAGAATAATCAAAGATTAAGGCACCAAAGGGCACTGGGAGCTTTCAATTACCTATTTGTTTTGCAACATGTCTGCAGATCCTGTTCTTCACAAATGTTCATGATGAAAAAGCACGAGAGGTAAAAGGGAACAGTACACAACAGTGCCCGTCCACTGAGAGAGGAGAGCCCATTTCTCCTGAGTGGAACTGCAATCAAGTGCTCAGTTTTAATTACTAACCTCCATGAGTCCACATTGAAGCATTTCAATCAAGATTCAAAATCCAGGCACTTCCAAGGCGTACATTCCTTTGTGCTCTATGTTGTCATCTCCATAATGAGGTGACACAAACCTTGACACAATCCAAACTGTTAGGATGATATGGGATGGGATATTGTACCCCGAGAACCCAGAAAATTCCCTCATTTTCCCTCTCCCTCTCTCTCTCTCACCCCCCCATCTCTACAGATATAATATAATTCATGTCTAAAGTTCCTATCTTGATGACAATAGCTCTGTTGCCTCAGTCTTTTCATTTGGAAGGCCTGTGATTGCCCTCAGTAGGCGACCACCTTATTTTGTCAGCCAAGAACACTTTATTTCCTCTATGGATCCCTTTATGTCTCTTTCCTGTGCTGTTAATTTATGGCCCATGTCTGTCCCAAACAGCATCAGTCTCATTAAAACTGACTCCTGTTGCTTCAACTGTGTCTGGTTTCACAGGAAAAGCATCACCACAGTGCACTGGTTGACCTGCACCTTATTCTTTAACTCTAGCCCAACAAACTGTCAGATTAAAATCAAGAAAGTGAACATGTTATAAAAAGGGATGCTTTTATCTGAACTATTTGATTAGATGTGTTCTAATAGAGATGTGACCTACATTCTCACATACCAGCTGTGAACATATTAATTAAATAGACTGCCTAATAGAATATAAGTTGCTCCCCACCCCAACTAGTCATAATTGTTGAATAAAATTCTGAAGAGATTTCAGGGGATGGAGAATGGAAATATTTTGACACCAGCTACTTATTATTAAAAGACAACTATTTCAAACCTGGATTTAGGCACTTAAATCTATATTTAGTCACCTTAATAAAACTGGTTTTCATAGAATCACAGAAATGTAGGGCAGGAAAGGACCTTGAGAGGTCATCTAGTCCAGCTCCCTGCATGGAAGCAGGACCAAGAAAACCTAGACTATCCCTGACAAGTGTTTGTCCCTTTCTTAAAGACCTTAAATGATGGGGATTCCACCATCTCTCTTGGAACTCTCTTTCAGTGCTTAATTACCCTTATAGTCAGAAATATTTTCCTAACATGTAACCTAAATTTCCTTTGCTGCAGTTTAAGACCACTACTCATTCTAACTTCAGTGGACATAGAAAAACATTGATCACAGTCTTCTTTATAACAGTCCTTATATTTAAAGACCATTATCTGGTCCCCACTTAGTCTTCTTTTATCAAGACTAAACATGCTATTTTTTAACCTTTCCTCATAAATTGGGTTTCCTAAACCTTTTATCATTTTTGTTGTGTGCCTCTGGACTCTCTCCAATTTGTCCATGTCTTTCCTGAAGCATGGCTCCCTGAATTGGATATAGTTCTCCAGATCAGGCCTCACCCAGTGCTAAGTGGAGTAGGACAATTACCCCCCAAGTCATACATAAGCACTCCTGCTAATAAACCCATGAAGGATATTACTGTTTTTCACAACTTCATCACTTTGTTGACTTATATTAAATTTATGATCCACTATAATCCCCAGATCCTTTTCAGCAATACCACCAGTTATTCTCTATTTCATAGTTTCACATTTGATTTTTCCTTCCTAAGTGAAGTACTTTGCTCATTTTTATTGAATTTCATCTTGTTGAATTCAGACCAATTCTCTAATTTATAAAGGTCATTTTAAATTCTAATCCTGTTCTCTAATGTGCTTGCAACCCCTCCCAGTTTAGCATCTGCAGATTTTGTAAGCATGCTCTCCAGTCCAATATTCAAGTCATTAATAAAATTATCATGTAGTATCAGATGCAGAATTGACCCTTGCAGGACCCCATTAGATACACCCCTGTAAATTTGATAGCAAATTATCGATAAGCACTTTCAATATGATCTTTCAACTACTTGTGTATGTACCTTATAGCAATTTCTTCTAGACCACATTTCCCTAGTTTGCTTTTGAGAGTGTCATGTGGGATTATGCCAAAAGCCTTACTATAATCAAGATATACTTTCAGAAGGGCTGGGCATTTGCACCTTCCATTCATGTCAATGGGAACCACGGGTGTTCAGCACTTCTATAAATCAGGTAATTTTTATTTAGATGTCCCAATACGGATCTAAGAGGCAAAATTTAGACTCTCAGGGTCCAACTTTTCAAAAGGCTCTGAATTTTCAAAAATGTTCCTATTTAAGTTAATGCTCAGCATTTTAAAAAATCCAGCTACCTAGACTCCTAAATAAAGGTTTTCAGAGCTTAGGAAAGGATTTTACCTAATGTTAAGTTTGAACATTTGGGTGATTATTATTGAGGTTGTGGTATGGTCCATAGTGTGCTAAGGAATTTCCAAACACAGATGAAGAATCAGTCCATGTCTCAAGGAATTTAAAGTCTGAAAGTAAACAAAATCTGAAGCAAACAAGCCAAGAAACAGAAGACCAAACCACAGATGTGGGGAGGGTAGGGGGAAAGGAATGAATACACAGTTTTATATATGTCTTGTCATCAGAGAAAAGGTTTACACACATATTGGTAGTTCTGTGTGCTTATTTGTATCTCTTTGTTTATTATATAAATTACTTGAGAAATAACTGAAACCAAAAATCAATTGGTGTCTCTGGCACACATACCAATCTTAAAACTCCTGATTTGAAGGTTGGCAGTTTCCTTTCCAGCAAGCAAACGGTTTCATTCTTATGGTGGTGCCGTTCAAGGAGACCAAAAGGTCAGTGGGATTCCAAAGTGAGAGGGCTGGAGTCTCTCTGCATTTGTGCAGCAAATGAACGTGTGGATGTCATTGATGGTAACAAGCCAGCCACAAAAGACAAGAACGTGTTATAATATGCCCAGAGGCAGGTAGGCAAACTATAAACAGCTGCCCTGTCAAATGCTTGCAGCAGATTCCAGGAAACACTTGCATATCGAAGCCGATTGTGTGAAGTTATTTTAATTGAAGAGATGCAAGAGAGTGTCTTAGCAGATCATCTCTGAAGGAATTATCATAGAAAACAGTCTATACAGTCAGCTGCTGTGCCTTTTCTATTATTGACAGAATTCTATAGACCTGTACATGAAAGGAAATACAAAAGAATATCGCTTATTTACACAGTCCATGACTCTCTCACAAAAGAACACCATGGTAGTCTTTCCCCACTTCTAGGCATAGATTAAATAGCTAAGGTAGTGCTGTAGTGAAACCTCATATCACCAAGATTCAAGTTATACTACCGAATATTTACTAGTATGGTAGATAGCAAATAATTAAAACAGAACTACAGCTCTTCAAATAAATGACCAAGGCAAATTTTGTAATGAAGCACCTTCTCTTATTTTAGTATATTGTTAACGATGCAGCATGGCCTAGAAAATTAGGCACAGGTCTGGGATCCAGGAGATTTATGGTCCTGGTTCCATTGCTATCCTTGTGAGTTTCTTTGAAAAAAATCACTTAGTTTCTTTTTCACCATCTATAAAATGGGAATGACAGTACTTACTTACATAGCTCTTATTAGTGTTGTAGCAATTAATTAATTATTGGTTGTAAAGCCTTTTTGACATGTAAGGCACTATGTAAGCACTAAATATTATTAAACCTGCTCATTTGTAAAATTCAACAATTCACAACTGGGTTTGAACAGTAAGTGTAAATTAGAGAGGTTCTGCTGTATATATAGACAGAAACTTACCCTCTCTTTTATTGTGCTCGATTTTTAAATAGGATCTCTCACACAATATCCTCCTTTAGCTCTCATTTTCAGAATCACGTGATACATTTGAAAGGGCATCAGTCAGACGACTGATAATCTAACTACAAAGTTGATAATCGCCTTGTCTTGTCTGACACACATACCTGCTGGTGTGCCTGTAGCTGCTGCAAGATGACACAATGTTTATCTGGATGAGGAGAAATCTTAGTAGTTGATAGCTCAACCACTCAGATTGCAGAGGGATCAGGGGGGATAACCACTTGCTTCTTCTATTTCCCCTTTCCAAGACATCTTCTCCCCCAATTACAGCTCCCCATAAATAAAAGAAGGTAAAAAAAATGCCATTCACTTCTTCACTTCACACAACTGTGTGAAATAGTTTAGCAGAATGGGGATGGGGATACTGCAGTTTCAGCAGCGGTCCACTTTTTACTTGCACTTGCACAGAGCTATGCAGTAATCCACATTTATAACAAACTGGGATGAGCATTAAAATGAACCCTCGCACACAGCCATCAGATGAGACAGATAGGAGATGAAACTCTCTGTATCATTCCCTGCTGACCCAGACCTGCCATTCCCCACTTGTCAGAGAAGAGAGAAGCTGATCCACTGATGATTTCAAAGGAGGCAAAATAATATCGAGTCAGTGTTTGATTTCTATATCACAGGAGTAAAAACAAAACAAAAAGAAACAGACTCTTCTCAAAATTAATAAAATGATAACATTCAATAAATAAATAAATAAATGCATCTTATATTTATATACAGTGATATTCATCCCTATTATTGGACCAGCTAAAGGCATATGTAGCTTTTGGTCCCACTTAAGCCCTACATGTTTATGTCTTATGTTGGTCCTCTTCACAGAGGTGAATTGCATCCCAAAGCAGTCAACAAACGAAAGGCCACTTCACAGCTACATATTACAGAAGCAAAATATGTGGCAGAAGACAACACACAAGGGACAGAAGTGTAGTGTAGTGACCACAGACAGACTGACCTTTATAACATTATGCGGTCAGGATTTGGGGAAGCTACAAGTACAATCAAAATCTTGATAAGTGGTGAGATTTGGATCTGGAATTACAGTTCACCCCATGACAGAGGGAAGGACTGGTTGTAAAGTTCAGGTCCAAGTCTGGATCCAAATCCAAACTTCCCCAAAGTTCTGGGATGGCCTCATCCAGGGTCTAGTGCAGCCCCTTCCTATAGTAAAACATATGGATTGATCAGTTTGAGATCTGTGTATGTATTAAGCACAGGCAATGCAGAACCCTTGGCAGTGCCACCTCTTGGACGGGTGAAGCTTGCATTCCCCTCCATGGCTTGCACCTGCACGGTCAGTCATGTTCTGGTCCTAAGCCACTAAAGTTTAAAGTACTAAATAAATGAAAAAGTCAAATTTCTTTCAAATGATTATTTTTCTTTCATTCATCATCCCATTCAAACATTTGATCATCAAGCACAGGGCAGCTTGAAAATCTCAAGCCTCTTGCTGCTAAGAAGAGTTAGTGGCTCTTAGAGAAACACAGTCAAGAAGCTTGGTTTCTAACTATGATTTGCTGGTAGAAAACATCTTTCATACTCAAGGTTTCCTGTAGTGTGATGAGCTAGGATGAACTGGTGAAGTACCTATACACCAACCATTACTTTGGAAATTCACACCTCTTTATATTGGTATGCTGGTAACATCCTCTTTATTTATTTGTAAAGTCCTGTCAGGATCTTTAATCCCCACCAGAGCAACTATCAAGAACAGACTGAGAACATTATTTCAACATCCATAGTCTGTACTGCACTTCAGATTTTGTAGCCTTGGGATTTAAGTCTCTTAAACAACGATTGCTGGCCCAAGGCAAAACTGTTCATGGAACATATACCTTTTCTACCTGCTACTCCATTTGTGTTTGAAAATGGACACATGTTGCTGCTTTATTAAATGAGCAAAATGAATTTTGTGACCTTTTCAATTTATTTATTTATTGTTGTTTTTTTCTTCTTTTTCTTTTTCTCCACTTTGAACTTTATTATTTATTTCATTTTGTCAGGTTACAATAATACATGCATATCGGGGGGGCCATTACAGGCAACATCTCAGCACATTACAAAACATCAGCTGCTTAACTGCCTGCTAACATGCTTCTAAGCAGAAAATAAAACTCAGAATAATAGAACCTTGAGCAATTTTCCTCCAAGTCCAAGCCGTGGTCTCCACAGACTAGGCACTGCCATTAGAAGAGGCAACTTGATCTAGTGGTTTTGCATTCTTTACAAGTTACAATACTAATAGGTGGATGGAAAACAAGACAGTCAGCGGTAGACATATATATGTCTAAAGATGAGTAGTTTCATTATAATGAAAAAGGAGATCAGAAACTATTGCAAGGATTCAGAAGGGTGGGAGTTATGCAGAAGGATATTTAGCTGCATCATTGTTGGTAGTGAAGAGAGACTGAGGAAGACAAGGAATAAGGATGCTACAGAAATTAAAGTGGGAGAGTTTTAGTATTAGGAAAGGACACATTTTGAAGCTTTTTAGGGGGAAAATAATAATAAGGTAGCTTTAAATCAGGAATTTAAAAACTTTTTAATGGTGTGGGCCACATCTTAACAGATAAATGGTGTTATGGACACCTTCCCTCTTCTTCATAACCACATATGCCCCATCTCTCCTCCTATTTGCGATTGCATACTATCTCTGCAGTTCCTACCACTTTTTTTTTTCCTTTTTTTTTTAATGGAAAAGTAAAGATTTAGAAATAATGTTGTGTATTTTAGCTGTCCTTTTAGTGTATGATATAGTAGCTGGAAACAAGAAATAGGAAACATGGAGCCAGCTGGCTCTCTACAGACCAATCAGTGCTCTGCAGAACACACATTTTATATGTCATAGAGTCCAGCTCAGAAGAGGTTCTCCACAGTTCATTGTGTGTATCTAAACGCCCCTGCCAAAAAACCCCACAAAAGAAGCCCTTTTTATATACTGGAGTCAAGGGAGTCCTTACTGGGCTGGACTCCCTGGAGAAAGGGTTCAAATCCCTAATGCTCTTCCTACATCCTGTCCCTTCCTTGGACAGATGGAACTGCACTAGTTTCTCTGCAGGTTTCTCTATGTGCCCAACATGGGGAAGGATTTGTCACACTGTGCATGACAAGCCAGTCAGTGATTCAGAATATGGTCTGATAGTTCAGCAATGTTGACTGCATGCAGATTAATTTTCATAAACATATTACATGCTTCATCTGTGCTGAATAACTGGTTGCTAATTTTCAGTCAACCCACATGGGCCAAAATGTATGCACTACTAGGAAACATCTGCCGAGAATTCCTGCCTCTTTACACAACTTTCTATTAAATACTTTAATAACTAGCTGTACAGCAGTCGTTCTCTGCTAAGGCTACGAAATTGGCAGGCAGTGCCTCCTTTGAGAATGCCTCTTGCTTTAAATATGTGGGCAAATGAAAACCCACAGGGTGTCCTGGTTTGAAACCTGATAAAAAACGAAAGGATGGAGCCAATGTTGTGTGGGGGTGAATGGAACAAACTAACCATTTGGATTAGTCACTGAACTCCCAGACTTCATCAGCTGAGCATTCAAATTTCAGCATTTAAATTCACATGAACACCAAAAAGCCTGGCAAATGTGGATTTGTTTTGAAGTGGAACCCTGCTGCTACTTCACTAACATCCTGTGGCATTATTCTAGGAAGTGAGGAAGAGCCTCTTTAAGGAAGCAAAACAATCAGATTGAAGGAGTTTAGTATTGGGATTTCTACAGAGCTTCATTTTCTCATGCTCAAATTATTAAAAAGCTACTGAAGCCTTGAATCAAATCCAGTGTTGATGCAATTCTTCCATTAACATACCACAAAGCTGTTTGTTTACGTATCCCAGTAATTTTCTATTCCAGTATTCAATTGCAAAGATAATTGGATCAGAATATTTTCTTGGAGGGGCAGGGTTCAGGAGCATAGAGATATTGGGAGAAGGGATGGAAATGAGCCTTAGAAATTCCACAGGGCTGAGACACACCCCAGATCAGGGGACCCCTGGGGAGCTCTGGAACCCTACAGGGTTGGCAGACCCATTAGTCTGGATGCAGTCTGCAGGATATAAGCTTTGCAAGGTTAAGAGAGGTGCTGGACTGGGAGAAGACATGGAGCCTAGAAAGTTTTCTTAGTCTGGGGGTCTAAATGTGAAATTCATAGCACCTCCCCTACAGAAAAGCTTTAACACAGTTTTATGAAGGGAGCAACCCCCAAAAGTGATTTTAGGGAGGTATGTGGTATCATGCAGTGTTAACTTTGAGAATTACAGATGCTTTTGTAAATCACATCAAGTTGCCTTCATGAATTGCTTGAAAAAGTCAAAGTAATTACTCTCCTTTAACATGTGTACAATTAAACATTGATTTCATACAAATATTGATTTCAATATGGTAAATTTACTTGAAATATGTTCTCTGCTTGCTTTTTTGTCTACATAATTTATGAGCTGCTTACACAATGTCATTTCTAAAAAAATAATAGCTTATTTTCAACATGTTTTAAAGCAATAAAACATGGACAAAAGGTGTCTTCATAGTCGTTCGACAGACACCCTACACCTAACTTTGTGGGAAAAGTAAAAAGTAACTGGTATACTGATGTTGAGAATTGCCAACAAACTGCCAACCTTGATCTGAAATTGATAATTCTAAGATGCTGCCCACCCATGTTGTTTGAGGTTGAATTTGAAAAGGTGAATGCTCAGCATTCATGGCCAACTTTTAATGGGATCACTCCATCTACCTTACCAATAGTAACATCTACTGTCCAGTGCTGCTGCATCATTCTTGAATGGTGTACAGTTTTCACAGTAAGGAAGAACATCAGCAAGATATCTAGTATATGTGGTCAACTTTATTGTGTCTTGACGTTTGATGAGGTTATCGATTGTAAGGTCAAAGATACTCAACAGTGGTGTGCAGAGGAATTTCAGAAAACCAAAACAAAAAAACCAGTCTTCAGAATGGGAGGTTTCATCATAACAAACACTTCTGGCTGTAATTGGAAAGAGCTACAAAGACAGCGAGTGGTCTGGAAGACACCTCATAGAATCACAGATGTATGGTAACAACACAGAAAGCAAACTATTTAAAGGCAAATCATACAACCATGCAATGACGGCCCACAAGCTGGTAATGGAGACTCTGTCCAGGCTGCAGTGGCAAGCATTTTGTAAATCGGTACAAAGAAAACGAGGTTGACTGTGATGTAGATCTCACCAACTGGGAGCTCCAGGAATGTCAAAATGCAATTTCAAACAAAGATGCAACTAATCTAACAGCAATGCTTTCACAGATCAGTGATGCCCTCGAGAACGTACAGGATGTATTGCAACCTTCACCTTGCAGCAGTTCTACAGATACAACCGCTATTTTTTGCCTTTGAACACACCAATTATGCCTGTTAGGTATCTATGTACATTAGTGATATGAAGCATCTGCCAAATTATGCCACAGAAATTCATGAGCCGTTTGTGCAGGGAAAGCATGCTGTGGCTCAGTCTAGATATTAATTCAACAAAGTCTGGACAGACATGGCACTTGATCAAATAGGATACTGTGATAGTGAAGAAAAAAGGGGACACAGTGGGTTTCAATTTAAAACCAGGAGCCTTGGCTAGATGTTTCACCACTGCTCATGAGCACTCAGCTATCACAACTTCCATTAAGGTAATGTGTGATATGGTAGACTCAGCCGTTTCACAAGGAAAACACAAAGAGACTGTATCACATGATGAAGGAAATGTAAATGAGTTTGTTCACGGTTCACGCAATCACCAACTCCATGACAAACCATTTGATTTGAATGCTGACTTGAAAGCACTCACCAACATTGCAACTGGCATCGTTGTACCTGCAAAGATTTCTACCAAGCTTGTTGTTGCAAATAATACTGGAATTAAAACAATGAAACAGTTTGTGGAAGACATTGTCAAGCTATCCTGAAGCATTGTCAAGGACCTGAATGTCAGCTTGAGGGAAGACTATTAAGAAGCACTGCACAAGTACCAAATTGGTTGTGAGTAGTCACAGACAGTCCCCTTTCAGTACTCCAATCTATCTTGTCATCTAGGCAAGTTTGCTTTTGTGATAGATGGTATTTACACCAAAAATCACAATAATATTTCAGTTACTCCCAGTCCCAAAGGACCAGTCACTTTCCTCAGGTCAGTTGCACCTTGGACCCACACCAAAAACAACATTTGTAGCCAATCCTATAATAAACTATAACTAGAAAAAGGAAGTAAGAGTTATTTACAAGGCTAAAACAGATAAACTTATATACTCACAAATGAGTTCCAGTCTTAAATTTCAAAAAGTAATTGAAGCTTCTATAATAAGCAAGCACTATATGTCCTTTAGAACTAACCCAAGACAAGCATTGGGGATCTTTTGATTATGCTTGGTAATTCTTGCCTCTCAGAGTACAAGCATAAAGATATTGTTTCTCCTTATTAGGGATTTTTATTCTACCATGAGTTGCAAGTTCAGCTGTTGGGAGGAATTCAGTTGCAAGTCTTCACGGCCAGCTTGAGGGGGAGCAGACAACATCTTTGTCATCTGATGTTCCACAATGGTTTGTCAGATGTTGATGGACCTTCTTTTGTTGGGCAGGAAATACCACTTCCTGCAGCAAACTAATATTTTGCACTTGTTACTGCTCCTTTCCTGTCTGTAACATGTTCATGTAACATGTACCTTGTTACATGGCATTCAGATATATTAAATGATATTAATACATGCACCAACCTACAAGCATTCCGTAAAGTCTAAACACTGGGCACATTTTGATCACTCTATGACCTCATTTAACACCACCACCACAACACTGGTGAGCCAGACTAGTTCCAGCAATGCATTTGTCAGTGTTCATCTGAAGCCAATGCCCATAGGTCTGAGCTGGTGGTCTGTCAGCGTCACAGACATATTAAATTCAAATACCACTAGTGTCTTTGAAGTATAGCACAAGCTCAACATCAAAACATCTCTAAGCAAGAAGAGAAAATCTAAAGTTAATGTTGATAAGACATGGACTATAAAATGCAGAAAGGAAGCTGTTTAGCCATCTTCTAGTAACTGCAAAAACAAAAGATTGGTATGACAGAAGTTTTTACATATTAGCTTGCATATACTCTAGTACACTCTGATGCTACCCTGAAAAAAAACTGCAACAAGTAAGCTATTGCCTAAATTAGGAAAAGAAACAGAGTCAGTGTTTCATCAACTGCCAGCATCCAACATGAACAAGGATGGATAGCGGATGGCATGGCTGTCATGCAAATAGTTAGAGAAAGAGGTGCAACTAACTTTTCAGAACTTGCTGGACTTGATTTCAGAACAGTACAGCAGCTTTACAGAGTTATGTGAGCTGCAAACAAGTACATATGATCTTTGACTGATAGGATGTCAAAGATTCAATTAAAGCATTTGAGGGTGTACAGAGGCAATCCTCACGAAAAAATGAAGTCCCAAAATGCCCACCCCAATTCCATGGAGTAAGTTCACTGGAAATTCCCAAAATAAAACAAATCTAGTAATTTTTGTCAGAATCATGGTGTGATATGGCAGAAACTTTATTTGGCCCAAATCAGAAATTTGTGATTGCAGGTAGATTCAAGGATGGCTCACATGGTTACTTCAGATGGTCTTGTAGACCAAGAAGATCTACCATCATTGCATAAAGAAGCAGATACTTAGCTTATACTGCATCTTGCATATACTTCAGAAGAATACCCTTATGCAGTGGTGTAGTCTCCAGACACCGATGTTGCAATTCACTGTGCACATTTTATTCACAAGTTGGAAACAACTCAAGAGCTTTGGTTTTGTACTGGTCTGAAAGATAAAGCCAGGTTTATACCAACCCAGAAAACAGCAGCTGTGGGTTGGCCAACAACTATTCAGAGTGTTGCCAGCAGTACACACACTGACTGGGTATGATTCAACCAGCAGACTGGCAAAAGTTGGCAAACTAAAGCCATGGAAGCTTGAATACACGTAAGTTTAGAAGCCTTGTAAATTGTGTCACTATGGTGGCTATATCTCTTGCACAGTAGAACTTCTGATAACCCTTCTCGATTACCCAGCAGCTAACTCAGCAGATGTAAGTATGTGAAATAGAAGCTTTTTCTGTCACCAACAGGCCTGGAAAGAGGCTCTCCACACAACGCAACAAGCATGCAAGTTACCAGACCCTTATCTGAAGACGTGTCATGGAAGGTCAGCCTGACATCCCTTTCTCAGTTGGAGATGGCTGGCATCCTGGCAAGGATGGACACATTTCTCCAACACTAATGACAGAGACCCCTGCCTCTACACTCATTACATGTGTTTGTGCAACAGCAGTTATTCAAAACAGCTCATGGGGTGCATGTAGATTTGCTTATGTATCAGTGATGATGACTGTTATAATCCTTATAAAATTGCCAGTATGGACCGACATGAGTCAGACCAGAGATGCTTCAGATTTAGACATGTAGAATACAGCAAATATATTGAAAAAAGGCTAGACACCCATATATACTGTCATATTGCTCATTGCAGAGAGGGAATCCATTGACTATTTGTGTTTTGCTAGCACATGGCGTACGATCATATACCTGACTTCTATTATAACAAATACATTATTTCAAACTTTTGTGCCAATAAATAATCTGTGCATTTATCAATACAAAACACAAGGCCAACATTCTTTAAGCAATGAGCCTTATTAATAATTTGTGTCAAACACTGTTTATAAAATTTGTTTTGGTCTTAAAATAAATTGTTTAATTCCCGTTTTCTTGGTCATTTTTCTCTTTCAAACTTGTCTCAACAACAAACATATTTTGTGGCCTTTTCACTAGCACAAAGGTTGTTTTGACAGGGGTTACAAATATCTTTCATTGGTATACCTTTACAACACCACATCCACCCTAGATAAGTTCCTAATGGATATGTCTGTCAAAATAACATAGTTGTTGCTGCCTGTGTGTGTGCGAACACACGCACGCACGCGGGCACCTGCACGCAAAAATTTCCAGCTTGGGCCCCCAGAGCAGCTGAGCTAGTAAGCCTAAGGAATTTAGAAGTTCTGCAAGGCTCTGACAATCACCTGGCAGGAGAATGATAAACTAAGAGATGCTTATAAAGCTTAGAAGCTCTGTAGGGTGTATGGAAATTTAAAGTTTTTATTCGAAGTTAATGCTTCACGAGCAATAAGGGTTTACAGTACAAGAACAAGAGGGATTCGGGAGGGGGTACGGGCTATCGGTGGGTACAGAGTCGTTGGGGTCGGGAAGTAGAACGAGGTCATAGCCCGAGGAGTCCTGGATGAGGTGGTAATGGGTGGGGGTTAAGGGTGCAGGAGACCATACGGTGATGGGGGGAGGGTTGCGCGTCACACTTATCGCAGGGGGTGTGTGTGTGGGGGGAGGGGGTGAGTACATAGGTTCGTGGCAGCGCGGTGTCCCCCAGGAGGTCCGTGGGGTGGCGGGAACGTGATGAGGGTTCACGGGATTCTATGTCGTGGCGCTCGCTTCTTCTTCGTAGTATTGTCTGTGGCCGGTGATGTGCTACACTCAAGAGAAAACAAAACAAAAAAACCGGCGCAATGACGCAAGCCCAGGTCAACTGACTTGTTCTTGCACTATGAGGTCAAAAATAGCAGTGTAGATGTTCCTGCTTCCGCAAGAGCCTGGCTTCTGAGATGCTCCCCCCCTCAGGTTTCAAAGCCCAGCCGGCAGCCCAAGCAGGAACATCTGCACCACTATTTTTAGCCCCGCAGTGTGATCCCTGCAAATCCAAGTCACTTGACCCAGGCTCAGATATCACTGCTGTGGATTTGGTCTTTTATTTTTGTTTCCAGTGTAGACATACCTCAGAGAGCAGCTTGCCTGAGGGCAGCCTAATCATCAGTTGTGCAGGTCAGAGGCACCAGTGTAAGCACACGTGGCAAAGATTCTCAGGCAGAGTGCAGAGAGAAAGAAAAAAACAAGAGAGAGAGAAACCGAGACCAAAAGTAACCATGATCAGCAAACACACACATTACATTAAAGACAGCTAAAATAGAATGGGTTTTTGTTAAGTATTATTTTCCATGTATGCAACTGATAAAGTGTGCACAGATATATTTTCCAATTGCTAATGCAAAGAGAGGTACCCAGGCAGCTGAGAATGAGAAGACAGAGTAAATGAAACAATTTCTCTAATAAAATGTAGGCAAATTGCTTCTTATCGTGTGCCACTGAAAATGTTACTCCCCCCCGGGTAATAAACATAGTCTAGTGGTTACACCTCTAAAAGCCAGGATTCCTACATTTGTGTACCTACTTCTACCCATTGACTGGCTTTCTGACTATACCAAATCAATTAACCTCTGATCCTCAGTTTCTCCACTATAAAATAGAAATTGTCTAGCGTGAGAAACTTTATTTGTTCATGTTGTAAAGCATCTTGAGATTCTTAAAGGGTGTGACAAATATACCAGGTGGGTATATTTCCACTATGTCCAGTAGTCTTCTCAATGTTTCACTCAAGGGGGTAATGTGATTTCTGCTGAAAGCTAAGGTATAGCTGATTTTCATTGTTACTGTGAGATGTTTGTATTGGAAATAGTTTCAGAAACAAGAAAAATTTAGGATATCAGATCACAAATTTATTGAATTGAGACTTGCCAGCAGGTCGGGAGAGGTCTCAGGGCTAACTTAATCATTGCTGAAGACAATGGGACACCCTGGAGACAGCATGTTTACTGTCTGAACCAGGTGGAAATCTGGGTATTTACAAAGACAGACAAACACAGGAGAAATCTCTGAAGAGGCGGCCCATTGGGCTAAGAGACAATAGTTTACTCCTATGTAAGAGTAGAAAAACTGCACAAATTGTTATCCTTTATAGAAAAGGAACCATCTTCAATTTGGTTTCATTATAAATGCCTTGTGCTAAGGAAAGCAATGAACAGGGGTGAAACCAGAGAACTGAAGCGCACTCCTTTGAGGGACGCAGTGGATCGGCATACACTGCAAGTGTCCAGAAGGCAAAGGACCAGGCACTTGTATGTAATAAAGTGAGATGTGTAAATTCCTAGCCTGCAGAAGGGAAGAGCAGGGGTTGCATGGCCAGGAGTAAAATGCCTGTGTTGCCAGTGACCAGTGGTTGGGGAATCTTTCTCCTGGGGAGCACAAACAGGGCTCCCTCTGACTGTGAGCAAGTGATAGTGATTCACACTGGACACCTTGAGTAACCCTGAAAAGTGCCATAGTAAGTGAGATAGAGAATATTCAACTTATTTTAACAGATGTAAAAACTGAGGCAGGGAGAAGATAAGTGATTTGCCCAAGATCAGGTAGGACAGGTGGTCTGTGAGTAGGAATAGAATCTACAACTTCCTAATTCTCATTCCTATGATTTAACAACTGAGATATCCTTTATCAGTAAGAGGCCTGATGCTGGTAGGGTTTTTTCCCTACTATTTCCCTGACGTTCTAGTGAGATAGGGGGGCAGTAAAACATCAGAAATTAATCACAAAGACTAAAACTGATTGGAAAAGATAGGATCCTCCAAACCACACTGAACCTTCTATAAAAGGCAAACCAAACCTGAATCACATTTTTCTTTAGATATTATAAAAAAACTTTATTGACTGTTAACTTGACTCCTTCTCCCCCAACCTCTCCCACATTATTCTTTATTTTCATGTACTTCTGGGGAGCCAGCCAAGACCGAAAACCGAAGTGCCAACATGCCAGATATATTAAAGGTAGAAAATACTCAAGGAACTCATGAAAGTTATAGTCCTCATGAGATTTCCAAGTTACAGATACAAGGAACTGGATATGTTGATAAGCATTCAGGCTTCTTCCTGTGCATGTAAGTTGTTTATGTCAGATAACTTTCTGATGTCAGATAACTGTTTTCCCTAGAAGAATGCAGAGAGGTGCATTATGTTGGCTACATAGGAACATCAGCAGCTTCTTCACAAATATAGTGATTCAACAGAAGGGTGGGCATGTATCCCATTCACATCTCTGGTTTGTCCTTTTCAGAAGTAGTTCAGATTGCATTCCCAACCAGAGACGCTTTATTGGAAGTGATAAGGAAGAGAAGTGTCAGGCTATTCGGAGTGATTTGAAAGCAACACTGCACATTCAAAGAAAAAAGAAAGAAAAACTTGACTCCTTCACTGACCCTAACGCTCATTCCACTCAATGCAGTAATGTTTGCTATAATTCATCTACTAAACCACCAGGCAAAGCAACAAAGAGAACAAATTATCTTAATGTCATTCATTTGATTGGTCTATCTTGTAATTCCCTTTGACACTACAGACAACAGTATGAAATGACAGAACAGCAAATTTCAAACACCTACAAATTTTAGGTGGGTCACTGGACCCATCTATGTCAAGCATGTACAATATGTGCTATACCCAGGGTCTTTCCATTAAACCAGCAATGCTGCTATTTCTTGCATAAAAGCAGAATTCTCAGGCAGTAAAAATAATAACAAAATCATAGTCACCTAGGACTTTCATGGTGATGGCACAGATAGAGCTCAGATTCTGCTGCTCCAAATATACAAGCCTCTCAAGAACAGTCTCCCATTAGCTACCAACAGTAAAGGGCCTGTGACAAACAGAAGTGCAGTTCTGACTGAGCATAGTCAAAAGCAGTGGTACATACACATCCCCTCAATGGGCAGGAGGCAATGAGACGCAGCTTCTACTGTTATTACCTGTGCATATCCCAGCTGCAGCTAAAAGGATTACTTCATTCTCCATTCTTATAACTTAAGCAATGCTAAATTTATAAACCTGGATTTGAAAAATTAGCTATCCATTGGTATAAATCAGCACAGCTCTGGATCTCCTCCATATAATAAAGAGTACAGTAATCAGATATGATGCCATCGTTCTGATAATTCTCAAAAAGACTTAATGGAACAGATCCTCTGTTTTAACTCATGACAAATGCCAATGGCCTTTCAAATGTACTGTGAGATCTATACATCTGTGACAAATTACTGCTGAATTAATCATCATAGAATCATACATGCTAGAAAGGGAAAAGACCTATTTTATGTTACCTAGTCCTTCTTCCCTCCAATACAGCTTTATTGCTTTAAGAACAATGTGGAATATTTAAGAGAAAGTTCATAATTTTGATGACTTCTACTACCCACAACACCATGAATTGAAAATGGGAGCAGCATTCTTCAGTTCTGTACTACAGTTGTGGCTGGGAAGATTCAGAACTGCAATAGCCTCTCCTGATAGAACATTCACATTTATAGAGGTAGCAAAACAGTAAAAGGTATTTCAAAATGCTATAGAAATATGTATGATTTGTAATAATTATAGATGTCCTTTTTTTGTTAATTTTGTTTTTAGTGCTATCTGCAAAATGAACTAAACATTATCTTGTTTTATACCTGCACAGGGCAAAAGATTGTGGAATTTAATCTGAGATAGACTGCAAATTACTTAGATGATGTATTGTCTCTCTGCACATCGTACATGCTGTACTCACACAGAAGCTGACTTGCATATAAACTGATCCCCACTAAATCTGTGTCCTTTGGTGGAAGAAGAAAACAAAAAAACAAAATCTGTGTTGGGCATTTATAGCATCCTCATCACTTCTCACTAATGTATAAACTTCTCCCTCTCCTCACTATTATATTAACTTTACAATTAAGTAAAAATAAAATATAAACAGCTAAAATTAACAGCTTATTATTTATAATGTGATAGTGCCCAAACTTCCCAACTTCCCACTTGACTGTGTTAGACTTCCTACAAACACATAGGAAAACACAGATCCTGCCTAATCTTAAGAATTAAGATTTAAAGAATCAAATTCTCTTCCATCGTAATCCTTGAAGCTCCATAGAACTATGCTTAATACTTTGTCCTGCCTTGAGTGTAGGGAACCAGACTAGAAGACCTCTTGAAGTCACTTCCAGTCCTATGATTCTATGCTCGGAGCAAATTTGGTCCAGGATTATTAAGTGGTGTGTTTCAGTTCTGTTGCAGTAATTTTGTGACTGTATTCAACTGATTAGATAGACCTAAGCATGAAACAACTCTCAACAGAAGTTGTATATGTAAACAGATATATGTTGTATATGTAAACAGCTTAGCATATGCATGAGTGGTTATGATATATAAACTTCTCTTTACTCTAGGCCTTTTCTTTTCACCCCTATGATACCATTTAAATACAAAAGAAAGCATTAATGAGGGGAAGGGGTTATATGAGGAAATAAAATAACTGAAACCAAATAATTATTTGTTGCTAAAAAAGCTTCATGACAGATGCATGCTATAAATGGATGCAATGATATTTGGATTCCAAATGTTGATAAATTTTAACCTTTGTACTGAAATGGCATTTCATTAGAAAGGGCTCTGGTGAGGAGGAAAAATTGATCAAATTTCTACAACTTCTGGTGGCCATGACTTTACAGATCCTTGCTCAAATTAAGGAAGAACATGAACATTTGAGGTCATCTGCACAATGCTAGACCTTTTCTTTGGTCTTGAACTCAGAGGCTCGTATCAGACTACCAGCAGATCGCTCCGCTATCTATAGCAGGTGAATCTACTCAAATGATTTACTGATCACCAAACTCAGTCAAGAAAACAACTAAACCCCCGAGCTTGAAAACATACACATTCTTAAATGTTTTCATTTGGGCAGCTCCATTTAAATCAATGAGTTGACTGACCTGTAAAATTAAGCTTGGGGTAAATGTTTGCAGTTGCGACTTGAGTCAATAAATGTCAAACACAAAGGACAGCCTGTAAGTTTAAAAAATGGACCATTTGCATAAACGTGCTGAAGAGCACAATATAAAATGCAGCAGATCCAGATATAATTGCAGAAATGTCTCTGTAGACACATGCTTTCAATATGGCTATCTATTTTCAAATAAATTGTCTGATGGACCAGATTCAGCAATACTGGAGCAGAAAATTGTGTAGTTTACTCTTGTTCATCCTACATGATCAAAGCCCACTGTGGTAGAGGGCAGATTAATTGCTGTAGGAGATGCGTAGTAAAGTAGATCAAAGAGTTTGTTGTTAGAGTGATTTGTACTGTGGCATTTTATTTCCTAATCAAATGATTATCCTAGAATGCTGATATTTCCAGCAGACCATAACACCCATCTGGGTCCTGCATGGGTTTAACAAGAGGTGCAGACAGGCAGCTTTGCCTTTCTCTAGGCACTCCATCATAAGTGTGCCAGCCAGGGTCACATCATCAGTGCAGATTCTGGCGGACTTGCCTATGTCCCATTCAGCACAGAACTCCATCTCACTTTGCTGTTGCGCTGATTGTCTATGGCTCCACACACTGTAAAACTTATGTGGCTGCTTTCTGAAAATGAATTCTGGTCCCCTCCCTCACTGCTAATATCAGCACAAAGTGACATAAGATGTTCCGGCAGCATTTATGCCACCAGTGAATTCAGCCCATTACAGATAAGTCAAATGTACTGATAGGAGATTTAATTTAAAAGTTCTGCTTTACTTTTTGGTAGGCAAAATTTTTATAATCCCACTAAATAGCACCACATCATAATTTACCTATCACTCCTTTACAAATCCTGGCATCTCTGCTCCTTTCTATGCATAGTACGCACTAGGGTTAGTGAGAGACACTAGCAGTGTTAAGGGGGGGAACTTCCCAAGCTTTGTATTAAAGATTTGCCATTAAAACAAGTATATGTTTGCTTCAGTCTAATGTGAGTTAGTTGTTCACTTGTGAGTTCTTGTGGGGTGTTCTGGTGGATTGTTTCTATGTTAAGCCAAGGTAATGACTCAGATTACTTTCGAGAACATCAAAGATCCTCAGATCTATGTGGCTCAGCAGGTCTATTTAAAATCTCATACCTATTTAAATTTGTTCAGTGGGGTTACTCCCAATTTACATTAAGATCAGATTCTGCACCCAGGTGTCCAAGAAACAGGCTTCCAAAACACCCGGGTTATTCATTCATTTTGCTCATTGTTTTTTCTGAAGAGACACTGTACCAGTGAATGTCCCAGAAATTTAAAAAAAAAAATGCACATTTGAGTATTTCTACTAGAACCACAGTAATCTTTGTTTTTCTGTACTATTCTCAGCGCTGCAGTTGAACTGTGACCTTTACTTTTATATGACATTCAAATCCTTTCATAATCTGAAGCCCTCAGGATTTAAAATGGGATAGACAGAAAATGGAACATTCCAGACGGTGGCAGGGGGAAGGGTAGGCATGTGCTTTTTGCTCTGCATTTGTTAAGAGATTTTCAGATGGCTTTTGCTAATTGAAACAACTGCTGAAAATTTACTTGGCATTGCACTTAACTTTTCAATATTTGCAACCTTGATGAAAATGTTTCATCTCTTAAACTATCCTCCACTGGGATCATGAAAAATGTACGTTCCCTGTAGCGTCTAATATTTGGAGATGATACCACCTGGAATCTATTTATTCAAACACACCTGATGCTGCCTCTCTTAGTCCCTGATGCAATGTTGCTTTGCCACCAAAATGAATCATAATTTCTGGATCTGCTGTGCAGAGAAACCTGTCTGTATCTTTCCCAACATGCTGTGTATTGGAGCTATGGAATACAGAAAGAGACTGGATGTTTGGGAATACAGTATATGCCATCAGACTGCAACTCTGCTGGAGTTTCTTAACCTACTTAGAACAGCACATTCTTTTTTTGTTGCTTATTATTTTGTTTGTTTTATAAATGTCAGTGCTGGTGAAAAGCACTAGATATATGCAGTCCTGGAAATTAAAGTCCTCTGTCCAAAGAACAATTACACTTTGAACTTCCTCAAATACTACTTCGTCAATTCACCTCTAGCACAAATCACTAGCAGCCATAGAACAAGAGGTTTCACCTATAAATACATCACAGAAAGTCCTTCAAACTCTTTGTACCTTAAATGCAAGCCTTGTTTTTGCAACTCCTGTAAATTCTCACTGCTATGTCTTGAACATCAAAAGAGGAATTTTATATGAACTCATAATGGATTCTTCACATGAATGAAATAGTTGTTTGAAAGCCAAATACGATAAAATTGCAAACAACACAGAGTTGACTATAACAAACACCATTAGAAGCAACGTTAATCTGTTTACCATCTGGTGATTTATCTCAGCCCTTGGTTTCTCTACAATAGAAACAATTTGTGATTCTTTTCCAGCACTTCTTCATAGTCAAGACCATATTCCAACATCTTTGGCTGCCCAGTTTTGCCTAGCAAATGTTTTTGGATTGTTTCAATATGGAAGCAGATTTCAGTTTTAAAGGTGCCAACTGTTTAACATAATACAACAGTGAAAAGGGGGGAAAAAACTAATTGTTGCTCCCTGAGTGTTCTTTTACATCCATTTCTTCAGTCATTTTGTTTCACTTATTGCCTTTTGGCATATTGTCCCTCTGCCAGCAGTTTGTCTAGATGGAAAATGTAAAATCTTCACCATTTTACCCTCTGTCCCCTCTTGACAGTGTTCACAGAACTATAGAAATTAAAGACAGTGAAATTCTAGTAGGACTTCACTATTTACTCCATCTGCTGCCAGTACAGGATATTCTCCAGGCCATTGTCCAGTTTCCTTTGAATAACTAAATTCATGGGGCCTTCCATCAAATCCCCTGAGAGATTGTTTCAAGGTCATTTCCCAGACATATGTGCTAATTGTCCACCTAAAATGTTGGTAGTTTTATTTTATTCCTTTATTCCGAGCTCTATTTTCAAACAAAAACTAGGTTTAGTGGCAGTTAAGGTTGTGGCAGGACACACTCCATCCATCTAAAACCTTAAAAACACACAAATAAGAAGTGAAGGAGAAAGACTTGTGTACTCCTTTCCACCTCCACATTGGTTACAATACTATCAGTAACACACTCCAGTGCTTGATAAGGCTGTTACTTAGGTCTCCAACAGAGAGACAAAAGCAATACATACAACTACTTTCACTCTAATGCAGAACCTTACCAGGGTTTCCATATGTTTTAAGTTCAATTGTATCAACAGATCCACACATCTGACCATCACACAACCCATATAGTCGGGAAGTTATTCTGCCTTAACACTGCTGAGGTCACTGTTAAGGTTTTGCATTAGATACAAAGAGTTGATTTTTGCTTTGTGGGTTGTGTGAGAAATGTATTGCTGAAAACATATCTACAAAGAAGAGGAAATTCCTCTTACAAACACTGTGCTTCAGAAATGGGAAGTTCAGTGCAAACACATGCAATGCCATGTAAAGCCTCCACCTGCCCAGCATTTAGGGGGGGAACAAAATCAGATACCAGATAAAAGATAAAGTGATTTTGTTTCTTCTGAGTTCAGACCTCTATAATGTGTTCCTAAGAAACTGTCAAGAGAGACATACATCAGTTCTTTCTCAGGACTTGTATATTTCTCATATGGAGGGAAAAGGAAAAGAAAGCCCATGGAAGCGCCAACCTACTAGCAACAATTGTTTTAACAGCACTCAATAACACTGTCAATCCTTTGGAATAGAACCCATACCTATTTAAAACTACAGGGTGGATTTAAATAGTTAGACTGTAATTATCCAAACTGCAATGGTATTAGGAAATCCAAACTAACTAGTCCATGCTTTTACAAAAAAAAGTACAGTGGGATCTTCAATGACCACAAGTGTTTAGGAGCACAATTGTATCTCACCAGAAATATGGCACCTGTAGAAGCACACCACCACATGGGAACCCTGGACTGAGTACTGGTTTAGCAAGACATAGCACCACATACTGAGTCAACATACACAGCATCTGAGTCCTTCCGCAGAGGTCTTCCATTCAAGTACTGATCCACCCTGTCCTCATCTGTTCAACTTCATAAGATCCCAAACCCAACATTGGATTACTTATTATAGATTTTTCATGGCACCTAGGAATCTCTTCCTGTTCTGATTTATCTAATCTCAAGTGTAGGTGCACTGTATTTCTAGATATGTTTTAAAGTATAACTGTCTCTATTATAAATCAAGGATTCCATTGGCAAAGCTGTTTAAAATAAAATGTCCTTGACAAATCAAGTCATCAGCATCCTCTTTTGCATTATAATTAGCCAGGTACAGTGTCATATTAGTAGGAACAGATTAATATTGTACCAGTATTTGTCGTTAGGTGACAGATGTTACAAGCAGTAGCTCGTAAACTGGCATCATCGGTTAAAACTGAGTGGATCCAGAGTGAAGATATATTTAAATGTAGCCAGAAGGACTAACATTTGAATTTAATCATTCTTCAAAGACGGTCTAAGATAGACTGCAGCTATTACAACAAACAATTAATATTTTGCTATTTTGTGATAGTTTAAGAGCTAAACATTGCTTAACTGAAAATAACAAATGTTAGACAGGCACTAGCATCCCATTGTTCAGCTGTGCACCCTACCTTCAATGGGGGAAGGAGGAAATGTATATTAGCAGTTTATCTTTACCCAGGAATTTTTTTTTAATGTGCTGGAAAAGTTTATGGCAGATTTTGCTTTTCAAATCATCTAGCCCTTCTTCTCTCTGTCCGTAACATAGATAAAGGAGTTTTACCAAAACAAATCCATGTTCAATAATCTCCGCTGGATTTTTATTCTCATAGACTCATAGACTTTAAGGTCAGAAGGACCAATATGATCAACTAGTCTGATCTCCTGCACAACACAGGCAACAGAACCACACCCACCCACTCCTGTTATAGACCCCTAATCTATGACTGAATTATTGAAGTCCTCAAATCATAGTTTAAAGACTTCCAGGTACAGAGAATCCACCAGAGCCAGAGCCAGCAAGTTTAAGGCCTGTTTAAGACCCATTGCAGTATTGATCTCATTTTTTTATTTGACTATATCCTTGGTTGCATTTTCTCCCATAGACCTCCTGTATCTATTCTTTTAAAACGCTGTCCCCAGTCTGTTAAAATCAGCCCAGATCTGTCTCCACAATCAATATAAATAAAATAAATAATAATTATCTAACTGCCGTTAGATAACCTCCTCTGCTGCAGCTCCTGCCGATTTTGTAGCAGTAAGTTTCTCCATCTCTTTTTGAAATCTGTCTGAAAAAGGCTCACTTCTCCATAGCCTAAGCCTCCTAATATTTGTCACTTTGTAACTCGGTAAATAATTTTGAAATAAAGTTTTTATGAAAGACATTATGCGAAATGAAGCACTGTTGTATTTTCTCTTGCTTTCTCACTCACTCTCCCCCTATCTAATTTCAGCCCTTCTGTTTGTGTGTGTCCTATCACATTGTTAGCAATGTCAAGAGAACCACTGACAAACCGGCTCCCTGCCAAACATGTAAAAAAAAAGCACCACTGTCAGCCAAATCAGCCATACTGATAATTCAGGTAGTGGGGCATGGGTTGCTTGCTGATGGATTCCCTGCAGCTTGAGGTCTTCAAATCTCACTTTTGAGGATTTCAATAACTCAGTCATGGGTTCGGGGTTGTTATAAATGTGTATGGGTAGGGTTCTGTGGCCTGCCTTGTGCAGGAGGTCATACTAGATGATCATATTGGTCCCTTCTGACCTATGAGTCTATGAGTTGGTCTTCTCAGTGAAAAAAAAACAAAACAAAACTAGCAACAGTGCAAACAGATTATAAACATGAGATTATTTGTGGGGGGAGGGAAACGCAATCTACTCTATATCAGATTAATTCAACCAGTTTACGTGACAGTGCCTTAGGCATATTAAATTCAAGAAATAGCAAGTTTATATTGGTCACAGTAAGTGATGTAACAACTACAAACTTCGGCTGCTGTGTATTAGAACGTATAGGATAAAATACATATTTAGAGAGACACGAGGGATGGATTTAGCAATATGCAGTTTTACCATTGAAGAGACTCCTATAAAACAAGGGAGTAGTTCTTTACAATTGTGTATTTAAGCATTTGCTAGGAGCTCCTGGAACAAAGGATAGGCACCTCTTATTGAGTGTAAGTCTAATAAATAAATAGCCTCAATTAAAATATATTGAATATTGAAGAAAGCTACAGAAAAATAAAAAGGTGACCTCCCCTCACCCCCAGTGTAGCTGGAAGCATTGTCAAACCTCTAAAATGAATTATTATAGTCCAGGAATTGTGCTTTTAAAGGGCACAGCTCTAGAACTCTGCCTAATGGTGGAAGCCAATCCAGAGCAGGTCTGCTGGTAAGAAAGGAACAGTTACGTACTGATCGATGAGCAAGTTGCTGTGAAAGAGGCAGGGAAGCTAGATGCTTGTAGTCCTTAAATCTTCATAAGGAGGCTCACCAGAAAACAACTGGGGCATCCAGACTAAACCAGCTGAGAAACTGTATATATGCAACATTCTAGAGAGCTACCAAAGGAACTGGAAACCCCCTTGTTTTATAACTCCTATACAGCTGTGTTCCATCACAGAGGCAGCTGCCCTTCAGGTCTCTCTATATGCCATTTAACTTACCTAGGCCCAACCCATCTTGATTTTTCGCACTTGCTACCTGGTCACCCTAGTTTCCTCATCACTTAACTAGAGCGAATACATTTCCTGTAGGGGTACTGTGACATCGTTTGCAAAATGCTTGGAGACACTTGGATACAAGGCAGTATAGAAGGACAAAGTGTTATTTACTTTATCAAATAACAAGTTCATTTAACTAATGAGGCAGAACAAATTTGCTTAGGGAAGCACTTCTTTGTTTCTATTAGACTGACTGGTTAGACTTCCTAGCAGTAGCAAAATGACTTATAGCCATCTTGTGTGTCAGAATTTTAGACCCCTAAAGTCTGATTGGGCTACATCCTCAAAAGACAGAGTCTAACTTTCCTTATGTCAGTGAAAAGAAAAAGATATCAAAAGCTAATGTTGTGAGTACCATTTCTGACTTAATTCTTTTTTAATAGCTTGCACTTTTGTTTTCCTGTTCAAAGTCATCGTCTGACTCAATCTCATATTCTGCAGTGTCTTCAGATAATCACCATTTCCTGTGTCCTCCAACTGTGTTATTCAATAAATGATTTATCTTCTAGCTTTTTCTAGATTCCTACTAGGATTACTGGGTAGTGTGATTAGTGATTTTTGTTATCCCTATTGTTGCATATGTAACTTGAGATGCCTTACAGGGGCCTGATTTTTAAAATGTTTCTAGATAGGAAAAAATGGAGGCACCAAAATTCACAAGTCACTTTTGAAAGATGGAGTCAGTGTATATTTTATTACAAAACAGAGCTAGTATTGGGGGCCAACACTAGGAACTCTGCAAGTGGCTGTGGGAGCTGGCCCATGCTCCCAAAGTCAGAGTGGGATATGAATTTCATCAAAGTTCAAAGCATTCAGAACCAGATGTTTGGGGCTGGTGGAGATTTACCGTTTCAAACCACTGTCTCTATACACATTGCAAACTTTGGGTATATTTGGATTAAATTTGATTCTGGATCTAGATTTTGTTTCTGGTTGTTTCCTTCTTATGGCTTTTCCTACATGAAAGGGGGCGAGTGATCACAGTGCACAAATCCACATCACAAAAAGCACCAGCAAAGTTGGGTTTAATTGGGCTCCTGTTAACGGCCTCAACAGACAGCCCCCAAAATGAACAGAACACGAGTGTTGGGTTATGATGTTTGTGTAACATCAAGCACACTGGCATCCAAGCTGGTTATGGCCTTTAAGTGCTACTATAATATAAATGTTAAATAAAATAATATCAAGAAGGCTAAACTACCTTCTAAACCCTAAAGGTGGTTCTTCTACTCTACTGAATCCTTGGATATATACTTTTGTTTTAAAGCAATTGTTATTTCATGTAGCAGTGGGTGGCTTTATTGAGGAAAGCTTCAGGCACGTGCTTATATATACAATTTTTGCTAGTGATTTACAACATATAAAGAACTTCTCTATTTATGTCCACTTGATAGTATAAAAACATTTACCTTTTACAAGCTGTCTGAGTGCTCCTGCCATTTGGTATTCCCTAACCAGATCAAAGGTTTATTATTTTAATATCTGTCGTATTGAGAAAGTGACCAAAGGCCTCAATCACAGAGGCCTTTGTGTAATCGTATATAGGAAGATACAATCTCTGTCCCGCCACAACTTGCAATCTTTCTATAAGCTTTATAATATCAAAGAGAAAAAGGCAACAAATGAACCATTCTACACGTATAATAAATTATGTAGTTCAGTGGTATCAATCATACTGCTGCATTTGACAGCCACATTTGCACATTCTTTATTGACTAGAACTAGATGAATAATGAAAAAAAGGTGAAAACCTTATTTGAAAAATGTCACAAGATTTGTATATAATCACAGTTTATTCAACCTACTATTTTTATAAACCCTAAATTCTGAATGATTTGGAGATGAGCCTTAAAAATTTTGCCATGGGCTAAAACTTTTATATTGAAATTAAAGTTTTTAAGTCACAATTTTATTAAAACAATTTTCAAAAAGAAATTAGTTTTAAAAAAAGTCTGAGAATAGTGTGTGTTCTACTTCCACCTCAATGGATGGATTTCATTTGATACATTTAAATAAAAAAACCTGGGTGAGTTTTCAGGCTGGTTTTCAGATATATTTTAGACATAACCAAAGACAAAGTGTGACATTCCCCTCTGCAATTTGGACTGGTGAATTGCTGTGTCACCCCAATCCCTCACTCCTGAAGCCCGTCTTTCATTGCTTTTCTTGAGAACTCCCACTTCTGCGCAGTTCATGCACAGCCTATAGTATGTAAATTGCTCCCAACTCAGCTAGCCACTCATGGGATTCTGCAATAGTATGACCCCAGACAATATCCCCAGTCCCAGATGCAATCCTAGGAACTGTCCTCTTACAATGTTCAGTGTTGTCCCCTTAACACTGCAAGCTCACATGTTCATCAATTTATCAAAGAAATTGATATGCACCAGCCTTGTCTTTAACACACTTTAAAGCAAATGCACTGCTTTAAATAAAATCTTCCTGTACTTTTTGTTTTAAGAGATTATAAATCAAAGGAAAGCAAATCAGATTTGATTAAGAGAAAATAAAGGCAAATTACATTCTAAACTAAGCTTAACACTTTTCGCAACCTTATAAAACGTGGATTGTTCTCACCACTGGTTGGCTGGTCTGCCTCCAGCCAGGCTCTCCCCCTGTGATCAGCACTTCAGTTGCTTGGTGGTGTTTGCATATGGAGGTGGAAAAGAGAGATAGAGATTGCAAAATGTTCCTACTCCCTTCTCAGGTTTTGCCCCCCTGGCCCGGCCTCTCAAGGTCAGGTGACAAACAATGTCCTTGTATGGCTTCATCCATGTCCTGAGTTAATGAGCATTACCTTATCGTGGCTCGAAGCTGGCCAAGGAAAAAGGGAGAGTCTCTTTGATCCTTTCTTGATATTTAGGCCAGTCCTTTTTTCATGGAATGCTGAGCTGGATTATTCTATACAAGCCCTAATGAGGTGCAAAATGGTCTTCAGCTCTGTAGAGTTTTGCCTAGATCTATCTCAAGCCATGAGAAACATATTTGGGAACATTACATAGTGAAGCCTCATAACCATACACGACATTGCAACAAACATATTACTATAACAATAATGTTCAGTGTGCCATGAACATTCCAAAAACATCTTGCATGACATACTTTGCATTAAACAACACACAATTACACTATAAGGGTGAACATGAATGATACGCAATTAAACGAGGAGAGTGTACACTGGGGTGCAGTGTGTCACATAAAGGCTTTTTCACAGACTTATTTGGTACATGAATGAGTTGGCACAGGATTTTATTTGATGTTAGGCTATTAGTCCAGCGTTCCATATCTAACTCTACTGACCCACTGCGTGACCTTTGTCAAGTCACTGAACTTTTATGTTTTGATTTCCCAATCTGAAAATGAGAAGACATTAATAATGCTTAGCCACCTTATAAACAACATTGAGATCTTTAGACAGGCCTCTTTACATGCAAAAAGTTATTATTTTTCATATAGGCTGTACAATAAACACACCCTGCTCTGTGCATCAGGTATGTGTGCTTCAGTACCATTGTGATTCAATGTATGCCACCTTTGGTTCTCGCCTCTGACAATACTAAACAGTACCAAGTGACCTGAGTTTTTAGACTGGTATTTGTAGCAGGTTGAGTTCACGGAGAAATAAACTAACATGTGACTCCGATTCAAAACAATCATTTTCCCTCTAGTCGATGATAAACGTTCTATGCCCTCTACTATCCAATTCAGGTTAAGTTTGTAGAGGAGCAGGTGATACAGTAATCAATGTAGCAAAAACACATACAACTCAAAAAAAATATTGTATTGTAGTACTATGTAGGAGGCCCACTCATGGACCAGTACCCAGCACTACATAAACAGAACAAAATTATAGTCCCTGACAAACAACTTAGAAGTATATTACACATACATACAGTTTAGAAGTGTCTCTCTCACTCCCCACTCCTCCAATGAAAAAAACATTGAATAATTATGCTAAGACTAGAGGGTAAAATATATTTGTTCCAATTACTTACTCTCACTCAGTTCTAGAAGTATTTTACCCAAGAACGAAATAGCTCTAAATGGAAATATTTTTGTTTTGTCTTTTAGTCATTCTAACCATTCCATCCATTTTTTTTCCTTTAGGTCCAAGGAAATCCCATTGAAATCCTATATCCTATATATCCTATAATCCTATATCCTATTATATCCTATAATCCTATTATAGAAATTATTTTTCCTTAATGTGTTTTGCCTAGATATATCACCTGTTTACTCTGCGCATCCTTTCCAATATTTTATTTCATTTAGAGAGTTTAATGCCTTACATTGATTAACCTTCATGATGTTCTCTTCTTGTCCCCTGCTCTTCAATATGCTAATTCCAGGTAATAAACAAA
This sequence comes from Mesoclemmys tuberculata, assembly GCA_007922155.1. NCBI lineage: Eukaryota > Metazoa > Chordata > Testudines > Chelidae > Mesoclemmys > Mesoclemmys tuberculata. The sequence goes on from ML675613.1 coordinate 37,639,849, forward strand.
ATGCTTCTTTTTGAATAAACTCTTTCACAAGCCTAGAAGTGCTTCACATAATTAAAACTATGAGCTCCATTATGCAAACCTTTATTCTCCTGAGCAGTCCTGGTTTACATGGGGAGTTATACTGAAATCAGTGGAGATACTTGTAAATAAGAGGACTAGATCCCACGCAAAGAGCTTTAGCCTTTGTGTTAGTTTCCCTTGATAGGTCATCTTCTGACTGTATAGCACCCTTACTACCATGCTGGACAAAAAGGATCACTGAGGCTCGGTCTACACTTACCTTTGGGATTCGGTGGCAGTCGATGGGAGATACGCAACTGATGTAAATCAATAGTATATCTCCCATCGACTTTGCGGTTTCTCCTCCGCGTGCCGTCCACACGGCGCTGCGTCGAAGGGAACAGAGCAGTTCTCTCTGATGCAGCACTTACCAGGGTGGTTTCCTGCGTCACTTGCTGGATCGACTGAGCGGGTCTACACAGACTGATCAGTCGATCCAGAGCAATCGATCTGATGGCGGTGAATTTGCCACCGTCAGTGTAGACCCAGCCTGAGCAATGTAGTTGGTTAACAGTTCTGGAACAAACAGATTTTGAGTTGAAATACAGCCTTTAAAAAAAAACAGTCAACACTGATGGTAGCTGTTTGGAAAACAAAGTGCCATTTCTTAATATTGTTTCCTAATATTGTTACCAACATAATCAAAATTCTTATTGAAAATTTTCATTCACAGAAAAATCTAGCTTTAGGGAAAGGAAAAAAATTCAATCGTTTTGATGTTTTCAATATTTTTGCTGTTTATTAAAATATGGGGAAAAGTGAAAATTTAAAGAATTTGGATCCTTCAAAAGTGATTTTTTTTAAAAATGAAACTACTGATTTTTTTTAACCAGTTCTGTTTAGCAAATCTTAACTTCTTATACTTAGAATGTAATGCCTCTTTCAAAATGTCCCGGAAGAGCTGCAAATGTTGTACATGTAATTTGAATCAAATCCAGAACTCCCAGCACTGATTACTCATGGCAGAAACCATATTTAATGTTTAATGTATGTATCATATTGGAAATGCAGATGGGATTTTGCTTTCAAAGAAATTCTACTTTATAATTACTCCAACCTTAAAAGTGTCAGCTCAAATCCAGTCCCTGGAAAGACCAGATGTAAATAATCTAACACACTAGCAATAAAAAAGCATTTAGGTAGTGGTCTGGCTAGCTCTAGAGACTCTCAGTTGGATACTGAGCTTTTCACCTCTAGTTTCCCTGTAATGATCAAGCAAGTTTTTAGCATCCGATAGTTTTTGAAGGTTCTTCTTAAATGAAATGAATTGGTTGGTCTCAGTATTAGAGATGGTCAAAAAGTTTTAGTAAACCAGCAATTTTTGACAAAAATCCGGTATCTCCTATACTGAGTTTATGTTGAGAAATTGTATCGATGTCAATGAACTTTTATTTTAAAAACTGGAAAAAAAGTTTTGTAAATATCAGTGTCCCATTTTGATATTTTTTAATGGAACGTTTCAATTTTCATTCCAAAATTATTTTCATTTAAAAATTTATTTCATATAAAAATAAAAATAGTTGAAACTGAAACAGAATGCTTTGAATGTACAGAAACAACACATTTTTGATTGATCTAATTTTTTCCTCCAGAGTTTTGTTTTGCAATAAATAAATAAAAAATTTTCATCCTGATTCAAGATTCTTCCTCTCACCCCACTCCACCAGAAAAATACCTCAAAATTTTTCATGGGACAGAAAAATCTGTTTTCTGACCAGCTCTACTCAGTATACTTCCTAGCTAATGTCCTCATCATGAACCATCCAACAAAGTAGCCATGGAGACTGAAACGTCTTTGCCCTCCAGAGGAGATTTTTCCAGGTCAGGTTTGAAACACACAGAGAGTGCAGGAAACCTTTACTACAGTTGCCTATGCCACACCTGGTTAGTAAATAAATAGAAGGTGTTAGTCTGTAGGGCTGTCAGTCAAGGAATCTTCACTAGTATAGAAGTCATTTAGGAAAATAAGAGAGAAAATAAATTAAGTACTGAACATCATATAAGGAAGAAAATAGAATGGTGTATATGGCAAGGAAAAAAGGGATGTCTCTTTCACTTCTATTCAAAAAGGAGATCATTTGTTCCCAATACACAATACGATGCTGTGCAACTTCCAGTATTTGCAGCAGGATACAATTTGTTGGAATTTCAAAAATAATGCTTTTCCTCCCTTCCTCTTAGGAATAATATATTTACTAAGAAAATCTCTTTGCTTTAAACACCTATAGTACACAAAAGAACTCTCTGGGTGAACTCCCCTAGTAAACAAGAATAATAGTTTGTAAATTTTGTAACAGTATTGTTTTGAAGATACTTCAATTCTTTCTCAGTGCACTTTCTGCAGATTTCATGAACAGCTGTGAAGCAGAAACTCATTTGGGGATGAAAAGTTGATATACACAGTTTTGGCTTTGTAAAATTTCCATCTTCCAAGAAAGGAATGTTTTGATGGTGGTGGGGAAAATTCTTTATTTTTGGCAAGAATTCAATGTTATTCAATGCAACTGCCACTAGAAGACCTGCTGAACTTAAAAGGCCAAAGGTAGCATTAGAGAGAGAGAGAGAGAGAGAGAGAGAGAGAGAGAGAGAGCAAAACGTTATGAGGTGAATAATTAACATGGGAACCTCCAAAGGTTCTTGTGTTGTGTTCACATAAGCACCCATAAATCAAGATGATTCAGATGAGCAACTAATGTTCTTTGGTCTTTACAACTGATCTGAAAAACTCAGGAAAAGGAGTTCCCTTATAACATCTCTGGTATTTCTTGCTCCAGTTGGGCTTGAACTATCAGAACAGATTCTCTTCAGAGATGAAAGTCCAGGATATTAAAATTGACTGAGTTTGGAGCCAGTCTAAATTTTACAATATCTGTGATAGGCTAAAACAAAAACACTGGATCTAAATCCAGAAGGCACTTGGAACAAGATTTGAATATCACATGCAGGGCAAATCTTGAACTATTTCTGCAATTTTGCAGTTGATTATAGCCCAGAACTCCAGAGGTTTGTTAAAAGTAAGTCAACCAGACTGTTCTGAACTTGAAAGAAATATAGTGATTGAATAGTAAGACAAAGAATTAAGTTTTTCTTTTATCCTAACCACTTTATCCACCTAACCATTTAAAATGTCAGATATCTGATGTGCTCTTGAAACTGGGAGTCTTAAATAATATCATCTACAGCTGCAACTTGTACACTGCAAGGGAAAGGGTTTATGCAGCATTTTCCTTAATTCAGTTCTTTAATATTATATGCAATTCTTGCAACAAGTTGAATTTTTTTTAACTACTTTTAGTCAATCTTACCAGCCTTGATATGACTTATCTACTATCCTTGAAATTTGTTTCCATGTTCAATTAAGATGACAAAATCCTGATCCTTATATATTCAATATGGTAAGTAAGTATTATTATACAAAATTGATCACAGAGTTTATATTACTAATCCTGAGACAGCTAAATATGAAGCAGGAAACTAAAAGTCACCATTAAAAAGGTCATTTGTGAAGGGTTATCTGTGATACCATACTTATTTCCCCATCTATGTAAGTACTTTTTAATGGTAACCATTGTCCATACTGGAACTAAGATAATATCTGAAAATTTTACATCTACCATCCAATAATCATTCACGCCTTTTACAAATGCTGAACGAAACTCAGACCGTAAAAAAGTAAAGTTGACGGTTTACTTTCTGCAAATAACATACTTCCTTATGTGCAGATTATTTCATAGCTGTCCACGTCAGGGTTTCTTTTCCTGAAGCTTCTGGTTAGTCACAGGATATTAGTCTCAATTGTCCATTGGACCGATCCAGTATGGTTTCTGATAAACCTGAGAATTCATAGTATGTGTAATCATCACAATTCTGTTCTGAGGAATTGATGTCAGGTGGGAGTACTTTAGCAGGTTGAATGCTAGTTGTGAAGCTGGCAGACCAGGTGCCAACTCATACCAAGGCGCATAATCCTCAACTGAACACTGACAAATGCATGGCCAAAAACCAGTCTGACTCACTCGTGTGCTAGAATTATTAAATTAACTATTAAGTTTACGAAAATGTGTTTAGACTTTATTAAATGCTTTAGAAATGCAAAGCATTATTTTGAAATTCTTTTCCTGATATATATTTACATTTGATGTCGATGTCATTCATTTGCCTATCAGTCCCTTCTTGTTGTATAGTGTTTGTAGAGCATTAGAAAGTCATGTGTATTTTTTTATATAAATAATACATGCTCCTCAATTTGCCTGTGTGATATTATCCTGCCTGACTGCAAAGAGTTAACTCAAAGGAAGCTGATAGGGGAAACAAAACAATGGCAGAACTATTCCATAATCTAGAGAACATTAAGGCTCCTTGAGGAAACAATGAGGAAACTACGAATTGGGGAATACCCTGCCTAGTTCCAACCAGGAACTGGCAAACTTTACTCATCTCATGTGTGAGTTTAGGATCAAAAAGGATAGTAAAATTTTAAATATGCTGGAAGAAGAGGGATTGATTAGGTTGTCAGCAGCTTCCCAGATGGGAGACACTGAAAGAGACAGAAAGAGACAGACACAGAAAGTGCAGGAAGCAGGCTGCCTGCCAACCTAGAGACAGAGGTAAATGGGTTGAGTGGAATTTACTAAAGCATGCAAAGATTAAGATATAAATTAAGGGGCTAGATTTAAGATTTAATTTTAAGATTAAGATTTAAATTAAGTGTATAGACTTTTGTTTTAAACCCTTTGTTCTGCCTGCTATGTACCTGTCAGTGAATGACTAAATAACACTTTGCATGGAATAAACTGTTTTCAGCCACTGTCACAAACATTTGAGGAAAAAAAGGCTAACTTGTGTCAAATGTGATTGGGCCTGTTCATTTAATATGGTTGGTAAACAGGTCTAAAATGTAGCTTGTCCTGTAACCAGGACAGAGTTCATATGCATCACTGAAACATTGCCATATTTCCCTGAGGAAATGTAGTAAAACACAAATCAATCGCTGCATGTTGATTTAAAAAACAAAAAACAAATACAAACAAACAAAAAACAGCCATAAAACATTCTTAAAACCACAATACCCACCTGGAGAGGTGAAGAAACAAATCAACAGAGCCAGACGGGTACCCAGAAGTCACCTACTACAGGACAGACCCAACAAAGAAAACAACAGAACATCAATGGCCATCACCCACAGCCCCCAACTAAAATCTCTCCACACATCATTAAGGATCTACACGCTATGCTAGCAGATGATCACTAAAGCCGTGGGAGGCAGACCTATCCTTGCTTACAGACAGTCCCCCAACCTGAAGAAAATACTCACCAGCAACCATACACCATACAACAAGAACAGTAACCCAGTAACCTAACCCTACAACAAACCCCATTGCCGGATCTGCCTGCACATCAACTCTAGTGACACCATCACAGGTTCTAACCACATCAGCCACAACATAATGAGCTCATTCACCTGCACATCTAACATAATATATGCCATCATCTGCTAGCAATGCCCCTCTGCCATGTACACTGGCCAAACCAGACTGTCACTACACAAAAGAAGTGGGTGGCAACTTAGGCAGCAGTGACCATGAGATGGCCGAATTCAAGATCCTGACAAAAGGAAGAAAGGAGAACAGCAGGATATGAACCATGGACTTCACAAAATATGAGGGGGAAAGCAATCCAAGAGAGCTTGCTGTATTTTAAAGAAACCTTATTGAGGGCACAGGTACAAACCATTCCGAATAGCAAATAGCAGCAAATATAGCAAAAATATTAGCAAAAATAGCAAATATGGTAGGCGACCAGCTTGGCTTAACAAAGACCAGCTTGGCTTAACAAAGAAGTCTTTGTTGAGCTTAAACACAAAAAAGAAGCTTACAAGAACTGGAAGCTTGGTCAGATAACTAGGGAGGATTATAAAAATACCTCTCGAACATGTAGGAATGAAAATCAGGAAGGCCAAAGCACAATTGGAGTTGCAGCTAGCAAGGGATGTGAAGGGGAACAAGAAGGGTTTTTACAGGTATGTTAGCAACAAGAGGAAGCTTAGGGAAAGTGTGGGCCCCTTACAGAATGGGGGAGGCAACCTAGTGACAGAGGATGTGGAGAAAGCTGAAGCACTCAATGCCTTTTTTGCCTCTGTCTTCACAGACGAGGTCAGCTCCCAGACTACTGCACTGGGTGGCACAGAATGGGGAAGAGGTGAACCTCCCGCAGTGCTGAAGAAACAGGTCCAGGACTATTTAGATACACAAGTCCTTGGGGCCAGATGCAATGCATCTAAGGGTGCTGAGGGAGTTAGCTGATGTGATTTCAGAGCCATTGGATATTATCTCTGAAAGCTCATGGGAATTGGGGGAGGTCCCTGATGACTAGAAAAAGGCATATATAGTGCCCATCTTTAAGAAAGGGAAGAAACAGGATCCAGGGAACTACAGACCAGTCAGCCTCACCTTAATCCCTGGAAAAATCATGGATCAGGTCCTCAAGGAATCCATTTTATGGCACTTGGAAGAGAGGAAGGTTATCAGGAACAGTCAACATGGATTCACCAATGGCAAGTCATGCCTGACCAATCTGATTGCTTTCTATGAAGAGGTGACAGGGTCTGTTATGTGGAGAAAGCGGAGGATGTGATATACCTTGACTTTGGCAAAGCTTTTGATACAGTCTCCCACAATATTCTTATCAGCAAGTTAAAGAAGTATGGGTTGGATGAATGGACTATAAAATGGATAGAGAACTAGCTAGATCATCGGGCTCAATGAATAGTGATCAATGGCGCCATGTCTATCTGGCAGCCGGTCACAAGCGGATTGCCCCAGGGGTCAGTTCTGGGGCCAGTTTTGTTCAACATCTTCATTAATGATCTGGAGGATGGGGTAGATTGTACCCTCAGGAAGTTTACAGATGACACAAAGCTAGGGGGAGTGGTAGATACCCTTGAAGGTAGGACTAGGATACAAAAGGACCTAAACAAATTGGAGGATTGGGCCAAAGAAATCTGATGAGGTTCAACAAGGACAAGCACAGAGTCCTGCATTTAGGATGGAATAATCCCATGCACAGCTACAGACTGGGGCTCTACAAGGTAGGCAGCAGTTCTGCAGAGAAGAACCTGGGGGTTACAGTGGATAAGAAGCTGGATACGAGTCAGCAGTGTGCCCTGGTTGCCAAGAAGGTTAATAGCATATTGGACTGCATTAGTAGGAGCATTGCCAGCAGATCATGGGAAGTGATTATTCCCCTCTATTCAGCATTGGTGAGGCGCATTTAGAGTATTGTGTCCAGTTTTGGGCCCCACTACAAAAAGGATGTGGACAAGTTAGAAAGTGTTCAGCGGAGGGCAACAAAAATGATAAGGCTGGAGCACAAGACTTATGAGGAGAGGCTGAAGGAACTAGGCCTGTTTAGTCTGCGGAAGAGAAGAATGAAGGGGGATTTGATAGCAGCCTTTAACTACCTGAAAGGGGGTTCCAGGGAGGATGGAGCTAGGCTGTTTTCAGTGGCAGCAGATGACAGAACAATGAACAATGGTCTCAAGTTGCAGTGGGGGAGGTCTAGGCTGGACATTACGAAAAAGTTTTCACTTGGAGGGTGCTGAAGCACTGGAATGGGTTACATAGGGAGGTGGTGGAATCTCCATCTTTAGAGGTTTTTAAACTGTGGCTTGACAAAACCCTCACTGGAATGATTTAGCTGAGGTTAGTCCTGCTTTGAGCAGGGGGTTGGACTAGATGACCTCCTGAGGTCCCTTCCAACTCTAATATTCTATGATTCTAAGAATAAATGGACACAATTCAGACATAAAAAATGGTAACATCTATAAACCAGTTGGAAAGCACTTCAATCTCCCAGGACACTCTGTAGCTGACTTGAAAGTTGCCATATCTCTACCAAAAAAACAGATGTCAAAGAGACACTGCAGAAATGGAATTCATATGCAAACTTGACACAATCAGACTGGGTCTGTCTGAATAGGGACTTGGAATGGTTCTCTCATTACAAGAAGTAATTGTCACTGTTCACACGTTCTCATCTTCTAATCAATGGTTGTGTAGGCCTCTTCTACTTTAACTGAATGGAATTTCCTATACCTACCCTCCCCATTGTTGTTCCTTACCCTTGGATGTATATATTCACATCCCCTAGCTGATTTCTATTCTTTGCAAGTGAGGAAGTGGGCTGCAGCCCATGAAAGCTTTTGCCTGCAGAAATTAAATTTGTTAGTCTTAAAAGGACTCTCGTTATTACAGCCATTGACAAATTTTGTAAAATTCCTTGAGATCTTCTGAGATGAAAAACACTTCAGTTGTATTAACTCATAATAACAATCTTTATCATTTGTCTCTCTAACACTCAACTGAAGTGTAAGCACCCTGGGAATTAAGAGCACCAACCAATGAATAAAGTGAATTTCAGGATGAAGTGTCAACAGAATATAAAATAGAGAACTACAATCCAATATCTTATGTTCTGTTCCATTGGGTTCATTACGTCCTCATTTCAAATTAAACCTCATTGGCTGAACTACAGAATGTTGTACATCTATTTAACTTTGGCCATTCTCTGTCTACCAGAAACTTTACACAATCTTTTCATATGATCAGGAGAAACACTTTGTAGGTCCACCTTGTGTTCTTGATATTTTCAGTAGAAACACTCCATGAAAAGAAGCTGGATTTATTAGTTTTTGTAGCATTTCTTTGCACTGATTGTAAAAATCCAGCTGGCACTTAAACTGGAAAGATTAAGAGAGAAGAGCATCTTTCACTCAAACTACAAAGAATTTAGTAGAGACAAAAGGATAATGATTTGCATATAAGGATTTTAAGGACTGGAGGAAGATAGAAAAATAGACAAGGCATAGGGAAAGGGGATGTTTGTAGGATTTAAGCAAGAAGCCTAATGGGAGTTAAAAGAAAAGAAACTTGGAGGGAGCGGATGCTTATAACAGAAATGCACCAGGAAGTAGAGACAGCACAGATGAAATTACTTTATCATTATTACATAGCAACAAACTTTGTGTGGGATTTCCGCTGAAGTTAATAGCATAAACCATGTGAATAAGAACCACTTAAGTGAGTAAGAGTCTGCAGAATTATAACTTAAGTTAAGATATAAGATGGTAATTTATGCATGCAAACCTCGGGAGTGAGGGAGGGGATGGAGGGCAGCAATTAAATCATTCAATAACTTCATAGCAAACTATGAATAAAAAAAATAACACAACTTCGTTAACAAATCAAAAAAGGAAAGTTGTTGATGCTTTAAATTCTCCAAATCGAATATCCAAGGAGTCCCTAGAGCATCTATTTTTAATCCCCTCTATTCTTGGTGTAGGTGGTATACTTGTGCATATGTTTAATTGCACTTTCATAATTCATTTCAGCAATATCACTTTTGCATAATCGTGAAACATGAAAGATGAAGAATATAAATGTGTCATCATTAGGTTAGATAACTTATTCGCTATTATCAAACCATATCCATTGGAACAGATACGCTCAGTTCGAATGATGGGGAAAAGATTTGCCTCAAGAACTCAATTGAACCATCACTAAAATCTTTGGAAAAACTTCCATTGACTCCAAAGGAGTTGGGCTATGCCCTTAAAGTTAGAACAACAGAATTTGGTTGGTATTTTTAAAAAAATTATTCATTTTCGAGGCTGGTGAGTTTAAAGGGAGTACTGTCAACTTCATTTAATTGACTAAAGAAATAAAAAACAATTTATGATATAAAACCTTTAGATAGCATACCTTCTTAAATTTATTCTAAGGGTGGGTTTTTTCTGTTCCCTGTTAATGCTTTCAGTAGACCCATGAGCAGCATTATCTAAGTCCTTCTCCGCACTCCTTTTTCTCTTTTATTCACACTTTTGAGTGCTGCCTCTTCAGTTTCAGATTTGCTGTCCTTATTGGAAAAACTCTCAGAAGCCCTGGCTTAGAATCCAGACGATCAACATCATCAAAACTGACTAACCATAAAACGGTATCAACTGTAAAAATTAAAAAAAACTGATAAAAACCAAGAATCATTTTTAATATCTTTCAGTCACAGTATTTTTACTGTTTACTTGTAACTAAGAAGTACTGTACAAAGCTTCCCTGTGGAAATGTGATCTTCAGGTTGACGGTATCCCTTTAAAACAGTCATCTCGTAATTTTAGCTCTTGTTTTCCTACATCAAAATTGACAGCTAGGACAGTGAAGTTATTGTAAAACGAAAGATTAAATGTGGTGAAACAGAAATATCAGAAAAGCACACTAGTTTTGCCAATATTTACAAAACTTAGCTTCTTTTAAAAATTGTTCCTGTGAAAATTGTACGGCGTTATAAAGCAAAAGGTTTACCTACCAAAAATGTGAAATTTGGCCTATAACTGAATCCTACACTCAAGCAGGTTGCAACCTAAGCAGGAACAGATTGGATGACTCAAAAGGTTAATGCAACATGAAGGCTTAAATCTCCAGGCTGCTGCTTTGAATTCCAGCCCAGGTTAGCAACAAGCAAAAGTTCTTTTGGTTTTTCAGTTGCCTGTGAGGAATGTGTTTCATAGTCATGGCCAAATTCACATTAGACAGATATTCATGTAAAAAAAGAAGTGGCACAAATTTGCAATTTTTCCCCACTCTAAGAATGGAGGCCAAAAACTGAGAGATACAAGAGTTAACTTCCCTCTAATTCCAGAACAGATTGCTCTAACTCAGAATTAAGCCACTGTCATGGGCATCAGCAAAGGAAAGCTTGCACTCACTGCACATGCTATACCTGCCTACAGCCTGTCAGTGCTGCATCTCTCATAAACATAGATCCATTAAAAGAACAAAAAGCAGACCTATCCTCAAACTGATATTGTAGTGATGAAAGCAGAATAAAGCTGATCAAATACCATAGAAATCCCATTCTCAAATTTGTTAATAGGTTTTTCTGGATCCCTTTGCTTCATAATTTCATCATTTTGTTAACAGCTTTAAGTTAGGTTTTATACAATGTTACGACAGGAATGTCAACAGCTAAAACTCAAATCAGATTTAAATCCAAATTGACAGGCATGCCCAATTTGCAAGCTAGAATCTAAATCTAATCTTTCAGAGGCCTGCCAAGATTCAGGGCCTGATGTGTATCTATATGCTTCATGCATATTGTGTATTGTCAACAGTACAGTGGCCATCCCTTGAAATCCACACTGACCCAATGGAACAAGATATGAGGGTCTGAAGGGTCCTAAGGAAATTGTCAAATCCCACCCACAATGTTGGATCTGTTCCTCAACGTAGAAAATAAATGCAGATACTTTCAATTGCTGTAGGCATTTCATTTTTTTCTGAAATAAGTTTATTGGAGAATACGTGATATGGTACAGATAATGTTCTAGCCAGATTTTTCAAATGAAAAAGTGAGGTGTATTGAGGACTGTCTTGGAATAACAAGCTGCGGCTTTAAGAGTACAAGTGGGGCAGGGAAGGTTTCCTGGTCCTGCGTGCAGGTAAAAGAGGGAGACACTGCAACAAAGTGTGCAAGCAGCTTTTATCTGGGGGTGAGCCCGTTTAAAGCAAAGTGGGTCTCACCTTTTCTGTCTCTCACTCTTTTCTCTCTGTTTCTGGGATCTTCTGTATTATCATTCTGAATTCTCAGAAATTAAGTAATGTTATGTTGGAACCTTCCAAAAAGAGTATTTATGCGGGTTTTTTTTTAATCCAACTTCTGTTGGTATGCTGTGAACATAAAAACAAAGCTATATTGGCTCCCTGAGGGTGGGTGGGCAGAAAGGTGCTGGAAGTCCATGTAATGCCTTGCGCACTCTTTGCAGTTTGTTAAGAGGAGAGCTTTAGCATCACCCTCATGCTAGAGGGCCCAAAGTGTATCTTCCTTCCCTCTCACTACCCTCAGATCACCAGCTAGCACGAAGTATGTTCTTCACCCTTGTAAAAAAGTACAGCAATTACTGCTCATCACTGCGCTCCCCCAAGCATTATCCTTCATGTGGCTGAACTGCCATTCATGCAACACCTAGGCCCTTCAGCCACCCACGTACCCTCTCAAAGGAGGCAGTCACTTTAAAAGCCACAGACGTTGCATCCCTAGTGGTCTGAAAACAAAAGTGACAGCCCACAGCTGCACTGCTGGGTGTCTGCTGCTCCCATGGTGCAGGATCCAGTGATTTTTTTAGATGTCCATAGCAAAGCTATGGCACTGGAGTTGTACTTGTGACATGTGATGCACTTTACACTTTGGAGAGTGGAGATGAAGCCTCAGGCTCAAATTCAGTTGATGCTTAAACACACTGACTGCAGTGGAGTTAAATCTGGACTGAATTTGACCTTTACTTCTGCAACAACAAAAAAACAAAACTCTAATTCTCACTTAAAGAAAGCAAGCATAGAGGATGTGTTTTTTTAAAAAAATCCCTTTCCTTCCTTTAATGGCCTAATGCAATCTTCTCAAACTCTGATGACTACCCAGATCTTCATATTTTTAAAGCTCTAGACTGTTTTCTTCCTTAGCTGAATCAGTAGTTATAAAATATTCAGGGTTTTATTGTCTCCTGAGGTCACTACCACTCCTTTTGATATAACCTCAGCATTATTTTAAAGCAGCATAGAAAAATTTTGGCTTTCCATTTTCAAGCAAAAGATACCCTTGGTTTGCCTTATCCAATGTTCTGCTTCCAGCTGTAGCCAATACTAATCATAATTCAGAGAAAGGCAAAAATGCCAACTGTAAAGCATTTAATACTGTGTTAACCTTAATCAATGTAAGGTATATGTCATAGGTATTTATGTTATCTGTGATGATAAAAATAGGATTATTTAGCTCAGGAAGGATGTGACTGAAATAATTAAAACTACGCATTACGCTGTAAAGTGGACTTAATTCAAGTTTCCAAATCAGAAAACAGAAGAGAGAGAGGGAAAAAAAAAGAAAAATGAAAACAAACAAACAAAAATGTTCTGTTATCCAAGCTGTCCTTAAACATGCCCACTTTTAGGAAGAAATTAACACTATTATGGCCACGCCTTCCCAACAAATTAAATCAAGCTTTCTTATCTCAATGCTAAAGCTGCACAGCGTGTTCAGTCTTCCTTGGTGATATTTCAAATGTATCAGCATAAGTCTTGTGAGGCACCCATATACCACCATTATGGATACCTAATAAATACAATAATTATCATAAAAAAAGATCTATACTTCTCCCTGCAAAGTTTGACTAAAATTCCATTTCTACCAAGTTCCTAAGCAGGAGTAAAGCTAAGAAGCTTACCATTCTTGGGGAAGCTGGATAGCTTTCTGTAACTGGGACTTGTGTATATCAAGCTGTCTACAGTGGCTCACAACCATGAATCAACCTCAGGGCAGACTTAAACAGGGCACAAACCCCAAACGGGTTGTGTGTTTCATACTTAGATTTCACCAGTTAAGTACCAAGTTTGAACTCCTCAAGCACAACAACCTTAATGCATCCGTTGAAATGGGTTTCTGCTAGCAAAAGCTTATCCCCAAATAAATGTGTTAGTCTTTAAAGTGCCACAGGACTCTCACTGTTTAGCCTTAATATGGAGTTACAGACAGTTCCCTTGGGTACTCTGGTCTATCTTGCCACCTAGGCAAGCCTGCCTCCGTGATAAATGTTCCTTAAACCAAAAATCACAAGCATTCAGGTTACTTCCAGGCCCAAAGGACCAGTCACTTACCCTCAGATCTCAAAACAAAGACAATGCTGGTAACCAACCCCATAATAAATTAACTAAAGGTTTGTTAACTAGGAAGAAGAAATAAGAGTTATTTACAAGGTTAAAGCAAGTAAACATGCACACATAAGTTACAATCTTAGGTTCCAAAAGATGATAGTAGCTACTATCTCTGCAAGCTCTATATATCCTTAGGGCTAACCTAAACCAAGCAGCTTGTAGATCCCTTGCTTATGCTTAGAAATCTCACCCTCTTCAAATTCCAAGCAGCAAAGTGATACACTTCTTTTTAGTCAGACATTTTTATTCTCTTCTCTCAAGCAGGTGGGATGAGTTTACCCAGGTCCCCACTTCATGGGATGGGAGCAATCAACAAAATCTTTGTCCTTTGATGTTTCACAATGGCTCGTTTTTGTTTCAATGGGCCTTCTTGTGTGCAGGACCTAATACTTTCCGTAGGAAGCCAGCATTTTACATTAATTAATGCTTCTTTCTTCTTTGGTGAGTTACACAATTTCAGAGATTTACACTGAATGCAACTTTATATCATGGGCTACAGATGTTGTACGTGAGAGCAACACATGCAGCATCCTACAAACATTTCATCAAGTCTAAACACTAAACATTCTTATAAATTTAACATCTATTTTAGCAATGCTAACACACAGGTGAGCCAGACTAGTTTCCAGCTACACATTTGTCAGTGTTCAGTGAGGTCTAGGGCCCTTGGCTAGAGCTGGCACCTGATCTATCAGCATCAAAATGTGCTTATTTCAAAACAGTTTTTGCTTGAAAGATCTTATTAAATCTCCTTGAGGTTTCGGTTGATCAGGGTCTCCCCTGTATTCAAAATAATGAAGGGTGTATGGTGGGAAGTGAAGAATTCTTTTTCATGAGGCCCCATAATAGAACAGGTCTCAGGTTATACCAGCAAGTCTAAAGCAAAAGGAAATATCTCATTGTATAGCACAGAGTCAGCTTGTGAGACAGGCTGTCCTGGGATGTGTGTGTGTACCACACATTGGCCCAGCGACAAAAGGGTTAATAAGGCATGGCTGGTCACTGCTGATTGGTCGGGAGAGAGGGATGTTCATAATAGAATACAGAGCCTTTCGCAGGAATTTTATTAGGGAAGTTCTCTACCAGTGGCTCTCAACCTTTCCAGACTACTATATATTTTCAGAAGGCTGATTTGTCTTGCGTACCCCCACATTTCACCTCACTTAGAAACTACTTGCTTACAAAATCCGACATAAAAATACAAAAGTGTCACAGGCCACTATTACTGAAAAATTACTTACTTTCTCCCTTTTCCCAGATAATTAATAAATATATAAATAGGAATATAAATATTATACTTCATTTCAGTGTATAATAGTATATACAGCAGTATATTTGTCTGTATGAAATTTTAGATTCTACTGACTATGCTAGTGCTTTTATGTAGCCTATTGTAAAATGAGGCAAATATCTAGATGAATTGATATACTGCCTGGGAGACCTCTACATACTCCCAGGGGGTACATGTACTTGACTGTTCTATAGCCTGTGTTATACAGGTGATCAGACTAGATGACGATAATGGTTCTTTCTGGCCTTGGAATCTATGAATTAATGCATTTTAATCTGCTTTAAGTCTAAAATTTATCATCATCTGCTGACAATTTAGTGCCCACTGTGAAAATAATTGTGGTGGTTAGTCCAGTTCAGTGGTAAACAAAAGTGCCCACATCACAAAAGCCATGATCATAATTTGTATTGACTATTGTACCTTGCTTTCCACATTTGTTTAGATAAATATCTGGATGGCTTTAAATTCCACCCATCCAGACTTTTGCTGGCAGTCTTAGTGGAGATGCCAAGGTATGGATCGTTAGTCAACCTAGCAACTTTACATATAATCCCTTACAAGTTAAAGCTGAGTCAGTTTAGTGGGGATACATGGAGAAGCTCGATCTATCACTGTCTACAGAGAAGGTATAGCACGGACTAAAGGCCAGTTCTTCATGGTGCTGTGTGCCCTACACTTAGCGAGTTTAACTGAATGTCAGGATAATAAATATCTTGTAGGATTGGGCCCCAACACAGGACATTACTCTCTAGCTGTGTAATTTCAGTTCACTTTCTCAAATACCAAATAAACTTAATTTCTTGAATAATAAGAGCCACAATTTAGTATCCCAGAAAAATTAGTGCAAGCCCATATTTATAATAAATTACTCCATCAGAAATGCTTATTATTAAGAAAGAGGTTAAAAAATACTAAAGAAAATGAGTCTCACAGCCTCAGAAATATTTCTATTTAGCTGTTTCATGGCATACCCCTCATTTTGGGTGTTAAATGACCCAAAAGTTTTGGAATCTATTGGAATCCTGGAGGGTTCAAAGCTATGATACAAAGTGGTTAAACTATCAAGAGGCTTTACATGAAAACATGAACTAACAGAGACAACCAATATGCAGTTGGGTAATAGCAATCTTTGCTTTTTGTATTTTAAAATACTGACATTCCAGGTTTCAGACACTGACATCATAAATACTGTGCTTCACAAATATCCACACCTGTATTAAGTAAGAATTCCTTAGAGTATTAAAACAAAAACAACACTTTTCACCCATTCTGTTGGTTTTACTTTTTGTTTTTCACTAAGCTTGTGGAGTGAAATTTAGCTGAATTAGGTCACTTTGCACTTTCAATCACATGATACTTTTATCCATAGATTACAAGGCTAGAAGGGACCATTGTGATCCTCCATCTGACCTCCTATATAACACTGGCCAGAGAACTTCCCAGAGTGTATCTTTTAGAAAAAAATCCTCCAAACTGGATTTAAAAATTATCAGTGATGGACAATCCACTATGGCCCTTGGTAATGGTACTGTGCTTGATTTCACAGGATTACAGAGGATTTTGTAAACCCAAGGAATACGGTACTCTTTCCTCCACACAAGCCCCACAAACATCCTATAGAATTTAAGAGTAAATTATCATATTTTTCTAATATATTTAAACCAATTTAAGGAGTTCTATGTCAGGCATTTAGGGCCTAATTTAAAGCCTATTGGCTTCTATAGGTTTTGTATCAGTCTCACAATTCTTTATTAAATTCTATAGGATGGTTTAAATTTCCTAGAGAGGATTATCATTCTCTGTTCAATTTTGTAATTTAAGAATAATTGCTGTAGAACTATATTGATTTCATCCTTATAAATTGTTTTGGATGTTGTTGTGAGAAAAAAATAAAGTTATTAGGCATGCATCTAAATGTTGAGTTTGAACTAATTGGGTCCAATTCACTGTTTGTATAAAATGGACATGACTCCCATGGAGCTTCACTCATTTACAGCAGCAGTGAATTTGACCCATTGACAGGTGAGAGAGAAAATCAAGTGAGTTTAAATGCAATAGTTTTATTGGATATTTTTGGTATTTAAAGAAAATCACCTCAAGTCCTGAATTTATACATTGCTAAATGATGCCCATAACACCATATTAATTTAATCTATTTTTCTTTTAACAGACACATGTAATTGATATTAAAATCATCATCTTTGAGGGGAAAAATAGATGATGTCCAAAATACCAGCTATACAGTAACAGCCTATTAGATTTTGCTGAGTCTGAGAAGGGATCATTTGTAAGGACCACTGAGCCACAGTAGTATCATTCACTAGTACAGGCTTTACAGAACCATAGGCTGACGAAGCTTATTGCACTGGGGTTTCAGACACAGTATCTCCCTGGTATCTAAACAAGTTGTGATCGAGTTCAATTTCCATGGAATGAACTGTTTCTGACATGGAATATAGGATTACTGGAATGGGTATTGCTAACAGTATTTTTTCTTCACTGAAAATAAAGTCACAATTTTACATGCTGGGTGTTTCCTTCCTTTTCTCTGGGGTGGAAAGTAAGGTAAATGGGCAAGGAAGTAAATGAGGATAGTCTAGATTATGGCAATTCAGAATTAATCTCCTCTATTTTTTCAAACTAATTTTTACACTTCAGTTCCTACAACATTGTATCAAGCAATTGCGGGGTGGCATTTACTCATCTAAACTGAGGTTTTGCGCATCTATGTATTGAACTGAGCATTCTATGTAGAACTGGGTGACCAGATTTCAAAGTTTAACCCATCCCATGTATTTTGACATGATATTCTTTGGTCTAATAATTCTAATTTATTTGCAGGAGTAATCCTGATTAATCTGTGATGTGCCTTATGTGTGGATGTGCTGTATAAAATCTGTATTATAATTAAGAGCTTTACTTTGAAAATGGACTTAAAAATGAGATACTGAAAATTAGAAATTAGTGGCATCAGAAATACTGTATTTGGTAACAAAGTAAAACATCTGTCTATTACTATTTTGATTAATCCAATACTTTCACCTACTCAAAGACATGCTTGTTCACACTTCATGTGTTTAATGTAAAAACCTTATTGATAGTTTCTATTCTCCAGGTGCAAGCAATTTATATAACCTTACAGTTTTGCAATGAATCAGCAACTTACTGTCCTACCCCAATTTCTCTCCTCCGGCAGCAGGGCCAAGATAAGAAGAAATTCACCATCTGACTTTTGACAGAAGAGCAAGTCAATTTAGGATCCTGCAGGTCATACACTCAGTCCATGAAGATAGCTCTCTTTACTGCCTAGCTTTGCTTTATTTAAGGTAAATATGTCTACTTTGACCCATATGAAAGAGCGTGGAAGGAACTCCCATGGATACATGAGACTTTTTCTTAATTAAAGTTATAACTTCTTCAATATATTCTCTCTTCCCCTTCACTTTATAGTTTCTTTAAAAAAAAAAAAAATCCCCACACCAGGCAATGAGGTTTTTTTTACCCAAGTGAACACAAATTTCTGCCTAATTATATAAGAACCACCTCTGGATAACTATGAATGGACCATGAGAAGGAAAAAGTGGGGCAAAGTTTCCTCACTATCTTCCACAATCTTAACCCAGGATTGGCTTATTTTACAGATATCTTTTTTCCTGTTGTCATGTTGAACTAGTTCCTCAAGAACAGAAGCTTATTAGCTCACCTGGGGCCCAATCTTCCACAATCTGAGCAAAGCGGGCACACAATGATACCCAATAATGAAGTTTCCACCCACTTAATCTGGTGGCAGCATTTGCACCTAATTTTCACTCACTTTGCATATATGTAAATTATTACACTAGGTGAAGGGCATTGGAGAACCAAGTCCTTAGTCTTTCCTCAGTTCCCTATATTCTCTAGCAATTGGTCCAGTTTAGTTTTAAGAGAGTCAAACAGTACCAGTTCCACTAATCTTCCTTTGGGAGATTATTCTCTAGTCTGATAGAATTAGGACAGTTTTCACCAGTAGGCCTAATTTTATTTTGCTCATTTTCGTCCCATGGAATTCACAACAGCTAAGATGAATCCAACAAAAATAGTCAGGCCTTTCCTTCTGCAAAATAACCAAACTGTTTTGTTTAATCAGATTTCCTTTAGTGGTCCATCTTGATTTACTTTCTTTTCCATTCCATTCCTTTTCCCCCCATTCTCCCCGTGACTTTTAGTATGGATATTTTTGCATCACCAGATGAGACAAATATTTGCTGACACTTTCAAAGGGTGTTAGTGTTAACCTATCTTCAGCTGCAAAATGAGATGCACATAAAAAAAACAGAAGTCACAGTACTTTTTCATGCTTCTACAGTCAAACACTGCTGAAGGCAGTTTCCTTTTTCTGGGATGGTTGTAGGGCCTCCAGAAGCATCAATGGATATCCTTTCAAATGACAGAGGACAGAGAATCAGTGACATCACTTAAAAAGTCACTGACTCCTCATGGAAAACTTTGTCTTAAAAAAACAAAACAAGAAATTATAATTTTTGACTTCATATAATTTGTTTTCCTTTGTACCAAAGACAATTATTCATTTGCTTATTACTTTCATGGGAACAGATTGGACTATAAAAATGTTTTGATCAGTGTCATGCGGACTGGATTAGGAGAGGGGGGGCATTTGGGTTATTTGACACTAATAGGTCAAAATCATAATGATTCAGGTAAGACATGCCATGTCAGGTACTGTTAGAAAGGTTATAATGTGCTGAGCAAGAAGATAATATTTGTGTTCATGTGTAATATGTGGGAGGAAAGTTATGGAGATCTTTGATATACCTGTATTTCAAACTGTGCTGTAAAAGACACACCCCAGACAAAGAGGCCGCAGGACAATAGCCCGCTTAATGGCCCATCAAGACCTTTCCAGATGCGGAAGGCCCAGGAAGAAACTAAAGGCATACCTGAAGAGTTACCAGGATTGGCCCATGTGACTGAGCTCCATTTGAGTTCCTGTAAAGTTCCATAAGCCACATGGCCAGTGACAGAGGGTATAGAAGATCAAACCACAGAAACCATTTTGTCTTCGTCTTGTTCTTTGTTCCTGTCCAGCTGCGGACACACCTCTGGATCAATACACTTTGCAACTGAACTGAAGGACTTAGACCCATCCAGGTACTGGATGTACACCAGAGCGACTATACAAGCCTGCAACTCCACAATTGTTCTAGAAACCTGACGTATATGGACTTTCAAATCGTTCGTATATATCTGATTGCTTTAAGCCTTTAACACTTCTCTTATTGTTTGTTTTCTTTTATTAATAAACCTTTAGTTTTAGTTACTAAAGGATTGGCTGGCAGCGTGGTATTTCAGGTAAGATCCAAACTTATAGTGAACTGGTACTGTGGCTGATCCTTTGGGATCAGAGGGAATCTTTTAGTAAAGAGCACAGAGTTTAAATGACTGGTCTCTTTACTGGGCTAGTGTCAGTTTGGGAGCCAGAGACTGAAATGCAGTAAAGGGGGCTGTGTGTATTTGCACAGTGGCTTCTTGATAACCAGTGTGGGGGAATCAGAAGCACTGTTTGTGGCTGGTTGGGAAATCTGACTGCAGTGTCACCCACCAGTGCTGGGAGAATTCGCTCTCCTTTTACAGCCTGCCCTGACCCTGGCATTATGAGTGGGCTACCCTGGGCACGGACGGGTTACAATCAGTATTCACATTTTTGAACTCTTAGCCTTTTGAGGTTCACCTTCCAGTTACAACACAGGCCAGTGTGCTTAGAATACATTTTATCAGTTTTAAACTTTACTGTTAGGAGCATCCTGAAACCCTACCTAACAACTGGCTAAAGGGATTCCCATACTGTGCAGGGTAAAAGAATGTAATGTGGTTGAGCCAACTCTAAACAACAACTGCAAAGGACATGTACAAATGCCTCACACTAAGATATTTTAATATTTAATTTATCTTATTGACAGTTGAGTCTCCTGACTGGAGAGTTATATTTTCTGTTAGGCTTGTATGTATTTTTTTAATGGACTTTCTCCTTTTCTACATTTAAAATCCAATGACATCTTAGAAAGGCATATTGCAAACAGAAAAAGAGATGATGTCTTACTGAGATTAATTTGCTTATTAGTGACAAAACCAACAGGGTCAGCCAGCAGTGCTGCATCCACCATCCAAGTCTGCTCAGTGTCACTGCGATTTCCCATACTTTACACTTGCCACCACACACAGTCACCTGTTAAACCCACCTATTGCATTTTGTCAATCTGGTCTATAAAGTCTTTGGTACAGAAGCTGTCCTTTTCCAACTTTTATACATTGATATTTAAATACACACGTGTGTGAACACAGACACGCACACCATTCAACTTAAAGGACACGGTCAACATCAATTCCATTTCAAGACATTCCTTCCACACAACATTGCTAATCAATCAAAAAATGCCAAAATTTTCCATGAAACAAAAATTCTGAAATTTTCATTCATGTCTATTGAAACATTTTTGTTTCAATGCGTAATCATTTTATTCTGATAGAAAGTGTCTTTTCAAGTTTAATATTATTAAAATACTATTTTAGTATGTCAGAATAAAATAATCCAAAACAATAAAATGAAAACACCACATTTTGAATTTAGGGATATTTTAACATTGTAAAAACAAAATAAGAAAGTCAACACTATTTATCTTTCATACCATTACATATTTTGACAAAAATCAACATGTTCTCACAAAAAAATTGATGAAACTTCAGTTTAAATAAATAAATAAAAAATTGTGCCATCCAAAAAGATTTAACTGTTCTGCCCAGCACAAACTGATCTTCCTCCTAACTGGGGGGTCTTCTGGAAACTAGTGTGCTACAAACAATGATTGACTACAACTGGCTCTTTTTGTTTGAGCACATGGTGAAGAACATATTTTTTAGGCTCAGGTTTCAGATGAAAATACAAAAACTCCTTTTTCATTATCCAATGGACAAGAGGGTTCTCTAAGATATTACATCTCTTTCTTTCCTCAATTTAAAAACAAAACACTAAAAACATTTAACTAATAAAATCGTGCAGTTCACCACCATGTTAATTTGCCTACATGCCATTTCCATGCCCCAACCCTTTATCTGTTAAGACTGTCAGCTTTCCAGAGTTGAGGTTCTCTTTGCACGTCTTGGTACAGCTCTCGGTACAACTTGTCCTCAGTTCCAATTGTTGGCATGTGAGGGCCTAAAGACTAAGCATTCATTGTGGCTATGCTAAAGAGCACCCATAATGTTTTGCAAAAAGTAATGCTAAAAGAGAGAATATAGAAATATTAGTGAATAGGAATTAAATTGCTTTTCAAATTGACACATGTTTAAGACTACAACCTTTTGTTAAAGGTACATAAGGTTGTTTTAAAATTGCATATGTGCTTGCTAGGAAAAATATGACTGCCTGAGAGACTTGAATAACAAGTTACACATTATAATGGAAATCATAAGAAAGGGATAAATAAAAACATTTTAAAAAGGAAAAAATGTTAAAAACAGACATGATGTAACATAGCCCAGGTTAATATAGGTCAAAATCTATGCTATAAATTTGGAGTGTATTAGGGCATAATGAAAATGTAACTCTCTAGACAAATGGCTCCAAAGTAGACATGTAATGATCATTGAAGTAACCACAAAAATTGCAATATGGGATACACAAAGGATAAGGAGTCTATATAAATCCTTTGTGTCATAGTCAATCTCAGTCCTTTTCAGGCAGGAAGGTTTGTTACCCCAGAATTGGTGAAGTAGCCTTTTCTGTTTCATCTTAAACCAAACCAAAGCTTAACTAGTTAATGTCTCAATCAATAAATAATCCAATTATTTACACTACAGAGACCTGAATGTC
This sequence comes from Mesoclemmys tuberculata, assembly GCA_007922155.1. Taxonomy (NCBI): domain Eukaryota; kingdom Metazoa; phylum Chordata; order Testudines; family Chelidae; genus Mesoclemmys; species Mesoclemmys tuberculata. The sequence goes on from ML675613.1 coordinate 37,662,818, forward strand.
ATATTCAAAATACATTTTTATATTTATAGAATTTTTTAATATTTTAATATTTTCAATTTATAACCATTTTTAGGCATTAAACTACATTGAAGAGGCAGTATTCATTTGATTTGCACATAGTAGCACTTGCAAGACTATGAAGCGGATATTCTGAACCACTGATGTCCCAACACTCCAAGTAGCTAAATCTATTTCTGAATACAGGGATGGTGCAATACAGATAGGACACGTCAGTAGTTCTTGGTTTTCCTCCTCAACACAGTAATTAGCCCTAGTGGAGCACTGCCTCATTCCCATATAGATTGGAGATTGGTTATTTATTTATTTTTGCAGTCCTGCAGCAAAGACACATCTGTTGCTGAATTTTAACTTTTTCTTTGCCAATTAAATACATGTTCTCTGTAGCCCAAGATACTTCTCTTAGCTCTTTAGACCTGTTGAATGAGTGCTGAATGAGAACAGAATCAAATGTTATGCAGATTACGCTAAAAGGGACAGAACAAAAAATCTAAAAACAAACATTTAATATTTTCCAGAAACTGAACAGGATATGTATGAACTCTCGGGTTGTTTTACTGTGCATAACCACTATCTTCCTTTTAGCTTAATGAATGGTTGCTTATCCCTACAATAAAAGATAATTGTAGGCTATAAAAATTGCATTGTGACAATCTGAATGCAGAATGAGTCTCAATGATGCCAAGACAAAGGCATCCAACAACAGAACACCTTTGCAGTTCACATTCAATGAGCACTAGTTCTCTTTTTAGCTCTCTCTTTCCTCTCCTTCCCACTTATGTCCTTCCCCACCTTCTATTCTCTGCAGTAGATAACACCTGAATCACTCTACTATAAATGGGAATGCCATATCTCATCAGGGCTGGTTCATTATTCTGTCTCACAGTGGACAATCCCAAATATTTCAGAGGAAGGTGCACAGTTATTGAATAACCTGCTAATGGCAAGTTTCTTCCTCTTAACTAGGCTGATAGGCCTTGGTTTATACTCTGAAGTACAAAGTCTCACCTTCTTTATACATTTTTTCTTCTTTAATACAATTGTAGCTATGTCCATTACCCATGCAAATGCCTAATCCTTTTCTGAAGCTTTGGCTTCAATGTTATCTTCTGATTGCACAGATCCATATGTCAATGACACATCATGTAAAGGCATATTATACTTTTTTCTCTCTCTCCTCTTGTCAGTGAGCATTCATGTTCACCACAGCATGTTCCGCTTTCTCAGGTATAGGTCTTTGGTGAAGAATGTTGCGGCCACCTTCCTTTGTGAAGAAGTGGAAATTCAATCCATGCTCCCAGTAATGATGAGCAAAATGACAGTCAGTATCTCAACAGTCTAACAGAGTGCTATGTATGTTTGTTGACTAGAAACTATCACATATACATCACACATGTGCCATGAAAGTAGCAATAGAAAAATCACAGCATCTGGATTTCTTGTTTCAGATAAGCCTAACATGGATTCTGAACTATCCATAACTTTTGGTCCACAAAAATTGGGATGGGTTCCTTATGAGAACAGGCTCCAAGCTTATGCAAGGAATTTCCTGATTCGAACGGTACTCTTCCCCACCCCTTTTCCAAATTATTCACAAAGAGATCATAATTCTTTACTGATTTGTCCATTATTCATAATTACTGGAAGAATATGATTTAGCTGAGGGATCACTCCATATTTACTATTAATGATTTTTTTTGTTTAAGATTCTTTATTCTTATAAGTGATTGGTATTTCTCTTTGACTGGATGACCAAAGAACAGGAAGAATTCAGTTTTCAGTAGATAATTTATTCATTAACAGGATATTAGCATTAATTTTGTTTGGTTATTTTATTTATTTATTTACATTTTCCCCATTTTTGCAAGAGCTTCAATATAAGGCTGTATTTGCAAGAATATTCATGAATACATTTTGAGCTGCATTTGGCCATTTCTAATATGGCACATAATCAAAAACTTATTTTTTCAAATGAAGAAAGGAAGAAAAAAGAAAAATGCTGAACTCAGAGTGACACAAGTTTGTCAGATTCATTCTTTTTCAAAGTGAAGAATGAAGAGGGTCATTCATTTCACATTTATATCTCCTGAACTTCTGAAAAATAAAAACAAATGCAGCTGCAATGCAGCAAGCCTGAGCGGTCAGCCAAGAAACTGACAGCCTTTTCTAGGAATGAAAAATGATTGTCAGCATGAAAGATAGCTGGGTGAAGAGGTAAATCCCATACTGTGTCTCAGTTTGCCTGTCATCATTTACTTATAAGGTCTGACCAGTTTGGGGAGATGTCAAGGGAGCAGCTGTCAAACTCAAGGCAGCAGGACTGGGGGGGTGGAGGGTGAAAAACAATGTAAAAACATCCTATTAAAATTATGATTGATCATGTCCTGTGTAATAGAGTCAAAGTGAACATCAAAAGTAGGCCAAGCGAGGAGGCAACAGTTCAAGGAAGAAATATTTAGTTATCCAGCCCAAGATTTTCAAAAGTAGGTGACTCAAGTTAGATTCCTCAGTGACTGTCTAATTTTCAGAAGTGATGAGCTTCTAGTAGCAAGCACTGAAGTTAATTGAGATTTAGAAGTCTATTTAGCTGCTGTTTTAGTATTTCAGACATTTATTTTTAAATCTTGAGATATAATCCCTCAAATAGCAACTGGTGAATACTCGATTTTCTGTTTTGTAGGAAATTCCACAATTTTGATTTTTTCCCTCCATTCCAAAGCAGAACCTTTCCCCCTCCCCTTCAAAAAATCTCCCTGAAAACAAAATTAAAAACATTTCAGGTTGATCAAAACATTTTGTTCCCCTTTTGACTTTTATTCTGTGTTCTATTACATAATATAAAATAAAAAAAACTTTAATTGAAAAGCCATTTTCAAAACAGAAAAATCAAAATGTTCTATTCCTAAAAGGCTGAAACACAACATATCAGACCTAAAATGCTCTTTTTTCTGCCCCCCCCATCCCCAAAACAGAATTTTAATCAAAATCGACATTTTAGTTTCAACAAATAAGCATTTACCGTTGGAAAATGTTCCATCAGAAAAATGTCTGACCAGCTCTACCTGAGATATTGTCAGGAAAAAACAATTTTGGATCATTGTGTCAGCTTTCCAATAAGGATGCATTAATTTGCATTTCATCAGCAGATGGATAATGAGATTTTAGTTTGCATTTTGTATATAAAATACTGATTTACATTGCTTTGATTGGAGAGGTATCCCATTTAGGTATTTGTAAATACTCTGAAAACGTGTGCAAACCAAGGTTTTAATCTGCAGTCACACAATGCATGTAAACTAAGCGATCTGTCCATTTCCTTGTTCATAGGAAAGTGTATATATTTGATATTAAAATGGATTTTCACATGTTTATTAGCATGCAGGCAGTGATTTGCCTTGCAGTTTTGGGTTTAAATTCTGATCAGTTAATCCAAAATGTTCAGAGACTTTAGGCCTAACCTCTAGTACTGGGTATCAAGGGTGACTTTAGGGAAAAGTGTATATACCAGTTGCACCCTAAAATTGTGCAAAGAAGTGGTAGCCGTTAAAACATTGATATTTATCTTTAAAAAGTAATTAGTGTGACTTTGCGGGGAAAGGGGAGGTTAACTTACCTATAAAGTAATTGGAGTTTGAGTTGCTTTTTGCTTGTTTGCTGATCAGTTTGCTTATGGGTGCTCCGCTTTAGATGTGTGCACCTCACGTCAGATCAGTTGTCAGCTGGCTCCTGGGGTCTCGGCTTTGAGATACATCTCAGGTGGAAGGAAGTTCAGATGCGAAGGTAGTGGAATCTTGGTTGGAGATCTCTGACTCCATGAAGACATTGCCCCTGTCTTGGGGGCGACGTAGAGGATGCAGAGTTGTCAATACTGGTGGACATGTTGATATTGGCAGTTGAGTTGGTACTGGCATCCATGTCAGCATCAGTGACTGAACTTTCATCTGAGGGTGCAGTGGTACCCAAAAGTATGTTGGGACCTGCAGAAAATCTGTTTTATACACACTAAAATCTCTCTGTGAGTACCAGTGAGACAGGGGATTGAATGATTGTGATCCACCTGATGGTTCTGGACCCTTTTGTCCATGACCCCCAGAAGTAGGTGCTGGGGTCAGGGTTGCAGGTGGTTTCTCTGAGAATTCCTGGTGTTTGGAGGACTCCAAGGAGGGTATCAAAGTTGGTGCAGAATGGGGCTTTTGCCAAGAAACTTCTAAGTGTGCAGCATGCTGGAGGTTACCTTCACCTGATACAGACATCCCTGTACTAAAGAGGCAGGAGCCTTTACAGTACAAATACTGTGAAACAAGGTCTCTTTTCTCCCTGGGTTTTGGGGTGACTTCTCCCTCCTTCATTAATTAGTCTCTCAATTGTGGGATCTTGTTCTCTTCTTAGAAGATTTCAGAATGCCAAGCAACCACTGTAAGCAGTCCCTGTTAGTGGAATCTATTCAACGAATGAATGCAGAGTGTCTTTCTCCATCCTGTGATATACTGAATCAGCCTTTTGTCTTTATAATAGAAAAGGAATCCTCCTGTCTAGGAATAACATTTTTTTTTAAATCTCCAAGTTGTTGGCTATTGTCTTTGATGGTTTTCATTAATTGTTCTATGATGTGGCAGTAGTAGACAACTGAGATTTGTGTTACATCACCAGCTAACAAGGAAGGGGTGGCAACTCCCTCCTGCATGAATAGGCCATCACCAAGTAACATTACTCACTGGTGATGCCTTTTAACCTTAAAAACACAACTTCATAAACTTCAGCATTGTTACATTATTCCTTCAGTACCACCTGTATATACCTCATGCCATGAGTATGAAGTTCAGTAAGTTGCAAGCTTTCAATAGAGACCTTACATGTTACCCTTTATGGGCAAATATCCTATAAACAATTTATTTGATGTAGTGCATGTGTCAGGTCTGAGATAAGTTGTTTGCAAAAAACAGGGGACCTTTGGGCAAGGAGCCTTTGTATCTCAAGCCCAACACATGGCAGGTCAGCCTTCCCCTATATACTTTGGATTGGAGCACAGGACTCTATGGTCACTGCTACCAAAAATTTCCAAACAAGATCAAACAGGGGCAAGCACACACCTAAAGTGGAGAACCCACAGCGACAGCTACTTGAAGTGGTATCTATAACACCTCACTAACCCCAATTATTTCGGAATGGTAAATAACCACCATGACCATTTGGTCTTTCCATCGCACTTTCCTTCTGATGCTCCCAAAGCATCTTAAAAAATTCATGAGTGTGCCCTCATAGCACCACTTCAAGGTGGTAAATATCATCCCCATTTTTCATTTGAGGAAACGAAGTAATGAAGAGGTTAAGGAATTTCCATAGTCACAAATGAAATCCATGGCAGAGCCAAGGAATAATTTATATTTTCTGAATCCTAGGCCTAGTTCATGCGTAGTCTGGTTTTCGCATGTATAAATGGCCATTTGTCCATGCATATCAGTTAACTAGATCCCTAAATATTCATTTGTACATTTCTGGCCTTTCTGTAAGTCTAGTTACAGATCCCTTTGAACAACTGTTGGATACAGTCTCTGAACTGCTGGTACAATAACAGATTTGTGATATGTATAACAGATACCATTTTGTACCACTATGGGAACTTAACTAGAGAAAGTATATTTGTTTTCAAGTATCTTAAATCTCCTGCTCAATAGATTAAATATGATAAATAGCTATAAATATACAAATAAGCAGATAAAGTATTTGTGAGCAACTATTCACACTGATGAACTAAAATGCTAAATGGAGAATTGCTGCAAAAATTATTTAGTTGCCAATATTTTCTCACAAATGCTAAACCTTTAAGCACCAAAAAAAGCAAACAAGCACGCAATTAGGAAACAGACAATATATTCTGCGGAGGCCTGCCATCAGCTGCTGTGAATAATTGTTGCTGTATTAAACCACCTATAGAATGGAGCATGCTCCTTTCCTTCTTGTCTCAGAATATTTTGTGCACGATATATTGACAGCATGTCAAGCAGTTTTTCACCTTTAGAAACAGTTGATTTAAAAATGGTGTAGCTGGTTGACATACTGCAAAGGTGACTGAGTACTTGCAAAGGCAATAGGCCTGTTATTAACACCATTTGCTAATGAGTTACTGTAACATACCATAGATATACATCTCATTATTGCTGGCACTGTGCCATGTCTAAAATGTTGGCTAATATTCACTGCAGGGAAAGTGTCTTAATTCATGAGTACTGCAACTAGATTGCATGCTCTAGTTGTCACAGTTCAGGGTAACTACTGCACCTGTATTTCCCCTCTGTGGTCCCTCAAAGGAACACTTAAGGTTTCCAGCTCTCAGCTGGCACCTCTCTTCAATAGAGGCATGCATCTCTCTCCCTCCTGACAAAGGTTTTAAAGCTGCTCAGTCCCCTGCCATACACTGTGATATCCCCTAAAGGCCAGTGCCGGTACTTTGCTCTCTCTCCGAGGGCTATGAATAGCATGTTCCCGGCAGTCACCAGTTCCTATACAACTTTTTCTAAGTAAGCACATTTATTCTTAATGTAAAAGTATTTTAGAAAAGGAAACATCTAAAACAACAACAAAAATTTCTGTGTGCATGCTAAAACCTTACCAGAGGTCACCACTCAGTCTTATGGTGCCCTGTTATGGGGTTCTCACTCACGGCTAGCACACCTCCTTGTGTCTAGCTTTGGAACAGTGTCTCGTGGCATCGGGTGTTCACTTCTGCTCTCTGTTCACTTTGCAATAGTCTCTCCTGGTAACTTGGCCCTCTGCCCTGTGGTTCTGTGCCACTATATTGGTGACCAGCAGGGGAACCCAAACCCACCCGCTACACTGTGTTCTGGCCCAGGGACTCTATAATCAGTCATCCAGGTCTGCTTACTCCCCATGCCTATTACTGATTTCCTAGAAACCTTCCGACCCAGGCTCTTCTCTTGCCTGTGTCTGGGTTTACCACAGGAGCCTTTTTTACTCCAAAAGGCTACTTCATTCCCTCCTACCCCCCAGCTAGACTCCTTACTGAGGCCAGGATCTCAGGGCTTACTCTCTCCTTGGACTTCCAGCTTATCCCCAGCACCTCCCTCATCCTATCCTCCTTCCCTTGAAGATCCCTTTCAGCACTTGGCTTTATAATGCTGTCCTAGCCATTCCTCAGCCGGGCTTCATTCAAGTAACCCTGGCCCTCCCACTCTCAGGCCCTCATTAACTCTATCAGGGCTGCTGTGTGGTGCAGACCTCATCACAGGCTCTAAAAGACCAAAGTCTTTCCATCACTTCCACAAGGGTTGGCGGCCCTCTTGGAAAGAGGGTTCTGTCTGTCTGCAGGATCAGAAAGAAGGCCCCAAATCAGTTTAGCCCTTTTATGCCAGACAATCTTTACAGTTTGTTGGTCTCTGGAAACCCCAATTTGAATCAGTATATGCAATCCTGTCTCAGGCACGATACCTCACAAGGTGTTTATAACCTGAGTGATTCACCATGATCACCCAATCCACACACTTTTTAGCTCCTGGTGGAGCTAAAACAACCCTCTTCCCCCCCCCGGAGCAATACAATATGTTCCCCCAAAAGATACTGCATGTGGTTGCAAATATCTGTCTCAGTGGTCACCCAGAAACTCTCAGTGATGGCACAGATAGAAATTTGATCTTTAAGCATTGAAAACATAGGCCTCTAAAACTTAAGCTAAAGGAGAATCTCCTTTCATTTATAGCAACACGCAGTCTATGACATACAGATGAGCAATTCGACTTTGCCTAGTACACATAAGTATCAGCCAATTTATATGAACAGACACAGTTCTTTGCACTGATACCCTGTATCGCCTTTCATCTAAGTAAATCTAAGCATTTTACAAACCTTTCTCACAACAGCTGTGCAATGTTTATAAAAACTAGAAAAGGTTAAATGGTCACACAGCAAGTCATTATTACAACAAGCATAGGATAAAACTAAATCTAACTCTACATTCCTGTTCTAACCACTAAATATACTGCCCTCCCTATTGCATTTATACCAATAGCCTAATCAATGGAAAAGTAAGTGGAAACCCAGCAAGTGGCATCATAGACAAGTGTCATAGACAAAATAATAATTTTGTAAAACACAAAAGTGACCACTGGCCCCAGGAAGCCTCCTGCATTCCTAAAGCTAATTCCATTGGCTGGTTTTCTTCCCTGTGATTATCAATTATTTAGAAATTCTTCTAGTTCCCAAATTCATTGATAATTTTAAAACTTCAGTAAGCATTTATCTTAATTCCTTGTTTATTTCAGAATTTAATTTCAAGCTGATCAATTCTGCTACTTTAAATCCCCAATAAAGCAAACCTATGAGGGTTTAAAATAAATACATTAATAAAACAACACACACACACACACCATTAATACCTTATATTTTGTTTGTAATGTTGGAAAAAAATGCTTGAAGAAATGCGGGAGTGCAAGCTTTTGGAGGGTCAGCTTTTATTTTATTATATAATTCAAGGAGGGAAATTGTAACCATAGATTATAAAAAACCCACACACACACAAAATAAAAACTTTTTTTCCTTTCCAAAATAAATAAGTGAATAAAATGGATCCCATTTATTCCCTAAAAATAATCATGCCGGGGGAGGAGGGGGGAGCAAAACTAGAACAGTACACATTTAAACCTCTCTCTTTCCTTATATTTTTTTTTTCCAAAAGTGGAACCATTATCTAAAATCTTATCTGGACCCCCGTTGCCTACTTCACATGTTTTTTTTAGCTTTCAATGACCTTTCTTGGTGTATATAATCAATTTTCTTAATGACAAAAAATAAAATAATAATAAAAAAAGGTCAGGAAAGTTTCCTGGAATGTTTATCTCCTCCACTAAAAATGGCCAATCTGTTTCATTCAGAAGCTGTGCAAAATCCTAGCAATGAAATACAGAATAAAATAAAAACAAACACTCAAAGAAGGCAAGTGTAGTCATTCTGGCTTGCTTTCTTTCCTACTCAGAAGCCATGCCTTGATTCTGCCCTATGATGATCAAGCCTCTACTTCTAAACAACAAGATACTTCTTCCTGTGAGTTAATCTTGTACCAGAAAGCCTCAGCCTGGGAAGAAACACCCCAATCATGCCCTATCCATCAACCTTTAATCTTGAAAAGCAACGTCCTGTCCTCTGGGCTAAAGAGCCCCACTCTGCTGGTTTCACTCTGAAAACTCCTCTCCCCTCCACAATGTTGTTTGTGCTGTATCTCTGTGGAAATTATTCTCCATTTCCTCATTGTTTTATTTCTGCCCTCTCACAGAATGTTTAGAAGGCCTTTCTAAATGTTTCTAGTTCTGTACTTCCAACATATGGGCCAATCATGCCAGACATGCTCCTGTTCATTAATCCATCAGCTAGTCACATCATTTTTGTGGTGTACTAGTCTTTTGGATGAGTTACAGTACCAGATTGTCAAAATATTGATTGTATAATCTTAATTCTTACCCATAAATCCTTCCATTAACCTTGCTTTGTCCTATTTCACAAGCCTCCTACTCCTTCCTTTGCACTTATGCCAGCTAGAGTTCTCTTGGGTTCTCAGTCACTTGCTATTTCAAAGCTCTACCTTAGTTGTTTAACTGGTAAATGAGGCTTTTGGCACAGCTTGCCCCTTTTTATCTGCAAAGCAACCTCAGCTCCTCAGAGTCAGTGAAGCTCACTTGCTGCAGTGTTTTTAAATTTAAAGGGAAGATGAAGAGACTCTCAGTTTAATACTACATTTAGCTGAGCTCATGCATAATCCGTTTCAAAGTGTTCAACACCTTGGGATGTTGTTTGCATGATAAGGCACTGTACAGATGAGACTAAACATGAACATTATTAGATTTGAGGTTGTTCCTCATACAGTACATACGAGCAAATACTCAGGGCAGCTGCACAGCTTTTTTTTGCAAGGAAAACTGAAGGTGGGGAAAGGATGATGCATTGGGTATCTGCAGCTGTTAGAAGTTTCAGAAAGCACCTTGTAAACCTTGCAATGACTGTTGTGTAATGACCCCATTTGACTTAATGGGAGAACTTCATACCATGAACCGCACCAGGTGATGTGTGATTGTGACATTCCCCTCGGCAATCTGACTGGTGAATCACTGTGTCACCCCATTCCCTCACTCCTGGAACCCCTTCTTACTCTGCTTTGCTGTGTGAACTCCCACACCTGGGCAGATCATGTACAGACTCCAGCAAGCAAGTTGCTCCTGACTGAGTGAGCGAGTGCATCCGGCAAGCCACTGTTTAGATTATGGAACAGAATGACCCCAAGCAATATCCCCCAGTCCCAGATGCAACCCCAGGAACTTCTATCTTACAATGTTCAGCGGTGTCCACTGGACACTGCAAGCTTATAAGCAGTTTGTCAATTTATCAAAAAAATTGATATACACCAGCCTTGTCACTTCACATGGTGTCTCTAACCCACCTTTAACCAAATGCACTGTTTTAGATAAAACAAACAAACAAATGTATTAAGTACCGGAAGAGAACATCTCACATTGTGGACCATTCAGACATCAGGTTGCAGGATGGTGAAGAATTGAAACAGAAAAATCATGTCCAAAACTCTGTACCTGTTTGTATAGATGGAAGAGGAGGGAGATCTCATGTCAGCAGCAATAAATACAGTACTCAAAGCTATTTTGTACTGTGTTTTTAGGGGCCTGAGGACTTATGAGGACACTGGGAATTAAAGGAGCTTAAAAAAATTGGCATAGCCAGAAAGAAATTTGTCTATGTCTACCTTCAGCATCGCTTAGCATTCATAACACTCTGGACTGATGATTGCAAAGACACAGGTCTCCTGGCTTGGTAGAGATTCAGGGCATCTGTTTATTTAGGAAATATGGAGCTGCAATTTATATTTTCGACTCCTTCTATTCTGTACTAGCTGAATGCCTTCATTTGAGAAATGGAAGTGGAAACATGATAATGTAGTAGATGACTTTGAATGGTATTACAGTGAATGGGAAAAAGAGAAGAGTTGGTGTTTGGTTTTTAAGAAAGGTATTTTCCCCCTCCCTACTATTCTGTCTAATAATCATAAAGCAAATACGAATAGTTAGCACTTACATACCACTTTTCTCATCTGTAGGTCCTATACGGATTAATTGTTATTGTTCACGTTATGGACTTGGAAACTAAGACACATTGATTTATCCAAAGTGTCACAGTGAGTCAGTGATCACTTTGAAAGTAGAATCCAGGGCTGCTGACTCACAGTCCAGTCAGTGTCCTAACCATTGTGTTATACTGAGACGCAAGCACTGGATAGGGGAACATAACATATTCAGAATCTGGAATCAGCTACAATCTTGCATCAAACATGACGACTTTACAGAATGATATAAACCTGAATCCACTGCAACATGTATAGCAGTAGACCACATCACCCAAGGAGTGCAGCAGTGGCAAAGAATGGAAGACCAATGGAGAACAGCCTTTTTTTCCCCCCCCCCATGCTCAGGGCTGGCCTTCAGCAATGCAGGATTGTTCTTAGTTAGTCACTTGTTCAGCTATCCCTCTCCTTCCATTCATACAGCGGAAGTGAGCACCCAAATTTTAGACTCTGAGTAGCAACATGGTGATTATTAGAATTTGCCAAATCAAACCCAATATTTGTCTTTAGTTCAACTGATATGAACGCTTGGGTTTGTACAGATGCATATATTTTGTTCAACTATATTGCAAACCTGAGCTTAAATGAAATCCTCTAGCCCCATCACCCTGCCACAGGGCAGAAGCTCCAATCTCCCCACCCCAGTCTGGTAGGCAGAGAATGGGGGGAGGCATAGGCGGTTCTGCAAGCCGCACTTTAACGGTAAAAGAGCCACATGCAGCTCATGAGCCATTTTGGCCACGCTTGGTCTGTGCCATTTTTTCAACTGAAAACGTACCTTGTTTTGTTTTTTGGTATTTCATTACAGGTCTTGAAGAGCATCTGAAGCCTTTGTAAAAATCAGGCATTTGGAGAGCACCAATCCTGTAGAGCACCATAGCAGGAATCCAAGGTTTAATTCCTATATTTGACACCGACCTACCTGATATAGGCACACTGTCATTTTGGTATAGTAAAGGGGCTCACTTACTGCAGGAGAGCCTTCTCATGGCCAGGCATAATGCAGCAGCTGTATCGCCATATAGCTCCCCATACTGATAACTGTTCCATCATTGCAGTGATCTCTCTTCTCACAGCTTGGCCCTCCAGCCAAGTCATATGTTAGTTCACCTTTTCTGGCATTACAGAGTTCAACCCAGCTATAATTCCAGGATCTTACAGCAAGTCTTCTATTAGTCCCTGGGCTCCATTATCTTTACACACCTTCTCAGAAGGTTTCCCCTCTTCTTCCTTGATAGCTAGTTGGGGAACCCAGGCCCTCCCTCTACTCTAGGTTCCAGTCCAGGGACCCTAGATCTACTCCCTCATATCCTTTGCTGCCTCCCTGAGCCACTTGATACCTCTTCTATCGCCCAGAGAGAGATTAGACAGACTGCTTCCCCTTCCCTCCAACAAACTCCCTGGCTTTATAACCATGGCCGAGCCCCTCTGCAGCTGGGCTTCATTATCCATTATATCTGGCTCTCTCTCTCACAGGTGCTGCCAGGTATGTTAGTTGGTCTCAAGTCCACATTAATCTTTTCAGGGCCTGTGTGGGGTACACACCCCAGAAGAGGTACCTAAAGTGAAATGAGGGCCATAAAATAAAGTGATCTCCCTCCTCCATCCCCCATTATTCTGGAGCCAGTAGAGAAATTTTCAACAAAGCTTGTTTTGGTCAAAACATATCAATTTGTCAAAACTGAAACTTTTGTGGAAATGTATCAGTTGACAAAAATTTCTCAGGCCCAGGATGGAGAGACCCCATCCATAATAGCTAGGTAGTAGGTGTTCACCTGAGATGAGAGACTCCCAGTTTCAAGTCCCTTTTGTGTCTGCATCTTCCACCTTCCACTTGCCAGATGGGTATCTAGCTATTGGCTATTCTGAAATGGGTGGGTCTCTCTCTCCTCTCCCAACCCATGTCTTCTTTTCCTCTTCCCTTCTCCTGATGTTTTTTCATAAAAAATGAAAAATGGTTTGAGTTTCATTCCTCACTCACTGAAATAAAAACAAAATCAGGAAACCACAACGTTTTCCACAGAATGAAATTTTTGCTTTCTGGCCAGGCCTACTTTTTTCCTTCATATGATTCATTCTGCCCCATATGGTTAAAAACTCTGAATGTAAAGGCAATGTAAAAATGCCTTCTGTGACTGCTTTGATACTTGATTAACTCATACTGAAACTCAGTGTCCTGCCTGAAATGGTTCGCTGAAGATTAAAAAGAAACTATGTTGAGATCAGCTACTTCTGGGCTTAGCCAAGAAGGTATTTGAAGTATTTTACTATTATTGCCCTGAGACAGCTTATGGCAGCTCTCTGATTCTCTTGTCCAGATTGGTTTAGACACTTTTCAGCAAATGGAAGTGATCCATTGTCAGGTTCTTTGTGTGCAACAGCAGGAACGTCTGAAGCCACATAGCTGGTTTGATTAATCTCAAATGCCTTTAGTGTGACAATAGCTATATTCTTCTTTACAGAGTTTGATAGAAGTTACAGCTTTCTTAAGTCAAAGCTAATGGCAGGCCCAACCAGGAATTCAGAAGCACAAACACGCACAAATGTGGAGTTTATTATTACAAACATGGGCAAATCTCATGAAGAGTTGGAGTCTGCATTCTGATAAGTGTCTAAAACTGGAGTGTTTATCTGAACTATCTAAGCCACTTAGTTCTGCAATATTTGATTGGCAATCTCATGACATTTCACAAATTTCCTGCTTCCATTCAGAACACTCATTCTCTCTATATAGCTATGTATATATACACACCTACCCTGTTGATGGAGGTGATCTCAATTAGGTTAAGTGAAGAAACATGCAATATATGTATCACATGCATTTATCAATTGTGTGCTTCAATTTAGTTTTGACATATTTATGATTACAATCATCTAATCACTACTCCATCTCACTAGGACCTACTCTAACATTCCAAACCTAGCTTCTAGCAGCTGCCATTTCTGAAGCAAATTTACACTTGTTTATATATTTTACTCTCACTCCGAGATCTTTGCAGTTGGATTTGTTAAGACATCTTGTTTTTGCAGACAGAGGGATGTGGAAATATCGCAAATATCTTAAATAATAATATTTACCTCAGAAGGGTAAGAGAGTAATTTTTTTTATGTAGTAGTGTGATATGGCTGGGTACAAACTGCAGCCCAGTGGCAAAATTGTAACAGTATTGAAACTTTAACAGCTGCAAATATAGCCTCAGTCTGAGTGAGAATTAAAGGAATCAAGAAAAAGAGAGGGAAAATCATCTCTCTGGGGGAGTTGTTGCTATGTGTTTCTGGTGTAGCCGGATGCATCAGAATACAAAATGTCAGCTACTTCGTTCCATTTACTATAGTAAAAGGTGTAGCAGACAGAAAACAAAGCCTAAGAGAAACATGTTCAACCAGCATGACATAAAAATATGGCATCTTCCTTTCCTCAGTAATCAATATGCATGAGAGGTAGGGTTCTTTGGTTGTTTTTATTTATATGAAGACAAACCAAGTTCCTGGGATCTGAGCACTCCAGCATTTGGGGATAAATGAGAGTTGTATCTAACTCCTTGACTGTCCTCTGACTCTAACCAAAAGCATTATATCTAAACAATCCCTGACTTTGGAGAAGTTCAAATCCAGAGCCTTTGCTTCTTGAGTCCATCTCTAGTATTTAGAAAGTGTGACTATGGAGGGGGCAAGTGGATGAAGTGTTTCACTCTATATCTTCAGCAGCAAATGCTTATAATAATAACCAGACCAAAAAAAAATGCTAATGAATATATACGAGTATGAATCCATACATTAACAAGAGAACACATTATTATTCCTGCAAAATGCATGCCTGGACTGCAAGAATTCAAAAGCACTTTTATTCCAAATTACTTTTTAAACAGTATGATTTGTCTAACATATTATTAAGGCCTCTTCACATAAAAGGGGAAAAATGGATTAATAGCAAAGAGCATATTGATTGAAGTGTAATTTCTATTATCACAGCTAAATTGTATTTTTGCATGCAAGCTGGAGCCTCGGTAAACAGAGATTATTTTTTCATGTCTCCTCTTAAACATATTGTTGCTCATTTCTTTGCTTTGTGTTGCATCTACTTTATGTTAAATTGTGAACAACAGGGCATCATGTATCGATGCAGAATGTGATGTTTTTAATTAGAAGCCATTTCTCTTAAGATAGAGGTTCCCCCCATCACCACCACTTCCCAATGCATTCAATTTAAAATGACACTGTCAGCATAAAAAACCCTTTGAAGACATTCCTCACATGGATTTCTGTTAGCACCACGAAGATTATTAAAACTGAAAGAATTTTTTAAAAGCTCAATGACAGCAGGGTTAGGCCACTGTGGAAAGTCAGTGGGAGTTTTAGCATTTATTTAATTGGGAATAAAGTCAAGCCAACACTGAGTGTTTCTGAAAAGCCCAGCACTGGTTCATGTTTAATTATCTTGTAAAATTTTTTGAACTTCACTTCCAGTTCATCTGCATGGAGTTTCTATAGATGTACCCATGTTAGCTGTTCTCTAGGGATCTCAGTAAACAACTGACATAAGGACTCAGCAACACAGGCTTCAGCCTGGACTGCACCAGCCTGCCTGACCCCTTTGGATACTTTTGGCAGCCTGTGCTGAAGCCCACCTCTCTGCATCCTCACTTCTCTTTGTATTGAGCTAGCTAGATTACAGCTCCTATGAGTATATCTACAGGCACTGCTTGAGGCAGACATCTTGCTGGGATTGTATCTTGCGCATAGAGATTGAACAATCTGATCCCTCCATTATGATTGCTCCCACCAATGCCCACTTTATCTCTGAACCATTCTTGTTCTCCTGCTCCTCAAAAGGGAGCGGAAGCAAATACTCCTGGTGCAGCCCAGAAGACAGAAAATGAATGGACTCCTACTGCGTGCAGCTGCGTAAGGGGATTGGGATGTTCAACACCATGGAGCCCTTTACCCCAACACCTGGTTCAACCTTCCACCCCAAAACCATGTCAGAGATAGTTTCGTTTTTATTTCTAATTGCTCTCTAGTCAGTTTCACTCATTCTAGTACAGGATTGGGTGTGGGACATCAGTACTGTGTAGAATACAGAAATCAATTGTTTTTAAATGTTATAAGAACATTTCTAGCGAACATACCAGATTCTGAAAGTTTATTTGGTCTCCAAAACAAGGAACATTTTCAACTTAAACCACATTACCATTGACCTTTTAAACACATTTTTAATAGAAACATTTTGATTTGCAGATTAGATGCAGAAAATATTTCTGTTTTGCTCACCAATCTAATCTTGCATTTATCATGTATGAAATTATAGACAGTCAGTTTCCTAGTTAAAGGGACGAGTTTCGATACCACAGACTAAAGTTAGTTGAACGATTAGTTGAAAAGGAACTTAGATTAATTTAGCTCTTATTTATGGTCATAAAAGTCATTTGCAAACAGACCAACTTTTATTAATTAGTTTACTATTCATAAATGTTTGAAACATGTTTGTAAACAAATTTAAAGCCTATTGGCTGTTTGCAAACCTTACATTTTGGCTACTCACTATTCAGGAATAGTGACTAGTCATTTAAGTCACATATCATTTCTAAAAAAACCTCCAGTGAGGGAATAAACAGAATAATAATAAAGAATGATAGTTGCTGTTCACTGCTTATCAAACAACAGTGAATCTTTTTGCTTATGCACAAAATCCTTTGCTGTCAAGAGGATTTGGGTATTCACATAACAAACATCCAGTTCCCAAGTATTTGGGTGAGCAAAACCTGTCCCCACCAATGTGTATGAATAGTGTCAAAGAGGGAAGAGTCAGAGGAGGCTGGAGGGAAGTAAACAAGAGTATAAACATGGTAGAAACAACAGCCATCCAAAATTCTAATGAATGTTCACAAATATTCTTTTTGCAGTATCCAAACAGAGTTAATAGAGAGTCCTACCAGAATTTTACACTACAACTTTATCAGACCAAAAGGGATCTAAGCTTTGAAGCCCAACAAATATAAAAAAATCAAGAATTACAATCCCATCAGGAGTAACATCAGAAATGATTTTACTATTCCAGACAGACCGTGCTTCGTGCCTATTGCACTGAAACTTAGAATAAATGGTCTTTTATCATTCCCTTCTGCATTAGTATATTAAACCTGAGGAGGTCATTAATATTACTTAGGGTCTTCTCAGAGTTGAAAAGTTTAATAAAAGTTTACATCACTGGCTGCCGCTCTGTAGTTTAGTTGGTAGCATTGCTGCTAAATAAAAGGTCAAGATGATTCTATTTTGGGGCAGAATGGATAGCAAGGTCTATCTAGACTTTGGCTAGGTAGGCTCTGTGTAATTTTCTGTAGTGCTTAGCTTTATCAATTGTCATAAATCTTGGCCTTCGTTATCATGGATTCTCCCTGAGCTGAGATTATCGATTGCATAGCAGTATGTGATGCAGACTAACATTTATGAGGCAAGCTAAGAGACAACATCCTCAGCAGAGACAGAATTCCCACTGACGACCACGCATCTAATAGGTTATGGGCTTACATTCATGTTTCAGATGACAAACAAGTCAACAGCACACTCAGACATCAGAAAGAGGAGGGTTAGCTTCATGGCTTGCTGCTTCCCTATGTTCCCTAATACAGTTTACCTATGGGCTTGATTCTTGAGGAACAACAATTCCCATTGACTTCAATAAGAGAAGATAGAAAATGAAAAGGAATCCTCAAGGGGGATTCCAAAGAGAGTTCTTTTTAAATGTAATTCCTTTTAATTTTAATTTTAAATTTAATCTATTTTACAGGAAAATTGGTGCTTTCACTTGCAAGATGTTGTGTGCTCATCTTGCCTAGAAGAGATTGTGTACCACAAAGTAGGAGGCAAAATTACACTGAAGACAACAAACCTGGCCTATGACAAAATCTCTCTTCTTACTTTGGTTGCTATTGTTAGCCAAATGCTTTTTTTTTTTTTTGTAATCCCTCACCGTTAGTTTTTTGGAAGAAATCAGTCACGCCCCTTAGCCTAAACTGTCATGTGATCATCATTAAAATGAACCCATTGCACTCACATGATGTTCAGACTGACCAATCGAATGTCAGCTTGTTTGGCTCCCACATCACTAAGCTATCTTGAATTCTTGCAGGAGAGAAATTCATTTCTGGAGAAGATAAAGAAAAAAGACATTAAGTTAGACTATTGTAGATTGCACATAAGTGACAAGCTGTATTGTGCAGAAAAACAAAACCTTCCCAATTGAGAAATCTATGGAGGAGTGGGGAGGAAATCACAATGTCACAAAAAGAGTAGGGTTTTATTAATTATTATTATTATTATGGCAGTTGTACCTCAAAATTGACAGAGAAAAAACTTCATCTGAAGAAAACAAGAAATTCTGACTCTGAGCAGTTTCTGTGTTTTTCCTTCCTTCCTTCTCTCGTCTCAGAAGAAGATTCACTCTTTTTCCAGGAAAGCATAATTTTCTGTTGTGACAAAACACCTCCATTTTACAGGTTTGTTGAGAGCAATGAATCTGTGCCATTATTGTCACCAAAAGATTGTTTCCTCATGCAAATTAGGACATGTCACCTTCATAAATATGGACAGAAGGAATTTGCTTGGGTGGTACTCCACATTAGCATCCCATTCTACACTTTTGTAATGGCTACTAATAGGAACAAATGAAGAAGAGGGAGATTTGGGCAGAGTAATAGGCCAAACGTCTAATAGTGAAATCTATTTAACTGGGGAATTGCCTCGCTGGTAAAAGCCTGACCACTTCAAATATACTGGATAAGGCACTAGGCAAGTATGCATGTGCAATAGGCCAATGCTGAGATCCTGAAAATCCTAATTCCTCCCACTGAAGGTAAAGGTCGCTTTACCCTTGACTTCAATGGAAGCAAAGATAGGACTGTGCTAAGAGCTTTTGGAAATCTCACCCATAGAAACTAACCCTGCAGTGACTGTTCTTAGCTTTAGGCAGAATACAGCTTTAGGCAGAATGTGATGTAAACTTTGCTGCTTAGAAGACTTTAGTAACGTAAAACTGAACAATATACTAGAGAAAATATACTACTGAAGACAATCTGGAACTGGAAGACAAAGCACTAGATAACCTAATAGCCCTGTTTCATCTCTAAAATCTATGACTCAAATTCTTGCAAAGATATCAGTGTTGGTATTGGATAGTCAGAGTTAAAGCAGGCAGTATGATACAGCACTACAATTTTATTCACCGTCCATGACGCAATGATTATGGCATATCTGTGCAACTATTAAGAGACACAGACTAGCTTTAGGCAGACTGAGTGCAAAACTTGGCCCTATTACAATATTAATAATTCAGATATGTTAACCTGACTGTCCAACTGAAGTGAGCTAATGATTTTGCTGTTACAGAGGGCATTCACTGCTGGAGTGATCCATTGTGTCAAGGCTAGCATGTTGCCCTGCACATCATCTGGCAGCCCACTGTGGAACAACCTCAGTTTCCTGTAAAGGGCTTTCTGTAAATTCAGTGAACCTTCAAAGTAGTGAATAGTGCCTCTCCAGGTGTCTAATTTATTTAGCCAGAGGCCAAAGACTTCCCTCCAGCATCTCTAGATCTTGGGGAAAGGGAGGGTGAGAAAGGGGGGAAATTTTTGGCAATGGCTTAAAGCCAGTTATTCTTTGATCCTAACTAGTTCTATTTTGATCTTTAGAGGACATCAAAGCATCTGGAGTTCAGTGGCATGTCTCAGGGCATTTTTCCTCTCCTAAAGATAAATAATTTTTTGGATTTTTTTAACTGATTTCTGTGACCCTTTGTGGTAGGGTTCAAGTTGAGGTATCTATAATCCTGTACCCATGAGAACTCATGATATGCAATATTGGAATCCAGGCTTCAAACAGTTTTAAATTGTATCAAATGAGGCTAGAGACAAAGAGGGAATTGTAGTTGCTTGAAAGTGTATGTGAAGAAAAAGGTGGGACAATATTTAGGAAAAAAAGTAATGACAGTATGAATTCTAAAGAGATTCCTCTACTAACCACTTGAGCTAGGCTCTTGACCTAAACAGTGCTGAAAGAGAGAGGGACCAACAAAGGATTTGTGAAACACTCAGTAGTACATTCGAGTTCCACCTAGAAAATAGATTATTCTGCTTAGACTTCATAGGCTATTGACCCTATATTTGTTCCCATATAGGCCTAGAGTTCCCAGCATCCCTCATGGTTATGTCAAGAGAAACTAAAAGGTATACTTGAGTATGAGCATATTGAACTTACGTAGGATGTCCCCTGAAAGAAATGGAAATGCATCTAGGGCATGACCCGTTTTTATAACCTATTTTTGCAACTGTGTTGGATGGTTTAACTGCATAATCAAGTATTATAACAGGAGGAACTGAGTTAGGTACTAAACCTGAACCAGTTTCCCGTGAAGTTTTGCATAGTTGTACTATGAGAAATAATGGAGAATTATTAGCCGATGAACATTGTATTGTATGTGGAACAAAATGTATTGAGAGATTAATCATAGTTCCTGTACAGGATATATTGACTGCAAGGAAAAAAATGAATATTATACAACTAATCACTGAAAGTAGAGAGAAATCAACAAGGAAGCTATAAAAACCCAAAGAACTGTGACCAACTTTGAACAGATTTGAGCTGGCGGGATGTTTCCTAAGTATTCACGTGTATTCTGCACTGATCTATCTTTCGGTAATAAAAATCAGTTGACCTATCTAAATCAAGCTACTTACACATTTATATTATGAAACCATATCACAAAGTGGCATACAAACTATACAGGGGAGTGCCTTTTAGATCTGGTCATTTTGTGGCTGGAATTTGCAGACTTTTTGAAATCACGTTTTGCAGAACAGCTGGTCTAAAGTTGATCTGGAAGCATGGTCTGAGCTGGGAGCCTCAGAGCTTGGGAGCCAGGGCTTCCAGGGTACCAGCAGCCAACCAGTTAAAGTTGGAGTTAAAGACCCTAGAAGCTCTGGCAACTGCTTACTTAAACTAACACATCAGTTTCACTGCTGCCCATTCCTGAATAGCAGTGGTGAAACTAATCAGACTTTTAAGTTGGCAACTTGTTTCCAAATCAAAATACTATAGGATTTTAGTTCTATGAAAATTTTCAGTTTTAGCTTTTTGTCCCAATTCAGGAACAAAAATAGTTCTGAAAAAACTCACTTTCAAGAAACTACAATTCGAACTGGCAAACTCTAGTCACTTCACTCACCATTCAAATGCAGATGCTTCTGGATTAAAAGGCAGCAGTTTAAAAGCACATGGCAATGCTACACAACAGTTTAGGACAGGAAGTGAAGAATACCTCTTTCCAACTACAATTTCAGAAGTTATACAAGGCAGAATGTATCTGCTTGAACTGACATTTGGTCGAGACATCTACTCCTACAAAATTAGTCTAATAAATGTTTAATTATTAGAAATAGTCAGGGAGTTGGTTTTATATATTGGGGTGGCCAAACTTACTGAACCCCCCAAAGCCCTCTCCCGGCTGAGCAAAGCAGAAGCTCTGAGTTCCCCAGCCCAGTCTGGTAGGCGGAGAATGTGTGTGGGGGGAGGAGGGGACATAGAGGGCTCCGCGAGCTGCACTACAACTGTGAAAGAGCTGCATGTGGCCAGTGAGCCACAGTTTAGTCACCTCTGTTGCATATCATCCAAAAAACAAGACTGCACTTTTCCAGGGTACCAGTTCAGAACTGTGTTACAAAGGCAGAGTCAGACATACTTTGTTTTACATCTTTTTTTCTCCCATTTTACAACACTAGCTTAAGAAACAGTCAGAGAAGGCTAAGCAGAGTACTCATAAGTAGCTGAACATTGAACTGCTTTAAGCTTCTAGGTAAGTAGAAGAGGTTAAGAGTTTTGACTCAAAGTATGGTACAAAGTGCTATATGGACAGATATAGTAAAGATGTTGGGCAGCACTGATCGAGGATTGAAGACAGCAATCTATATCACAAGTGAGATAGAAAAGTCCATGAGTTGGTTCTTTCATCAAACCATGATATCCTTTTATTCTCTCCTCTGCCCCCACCCCCTAAAAATACATTCAGCAATGTGAGGTACTTCTCTGACAAGATAAGATTTCTGATTTATTGTACTACTCCCAACATTTATCACCATGGACTGAAAAGATTTCAGAAGCTCTTCAAACAGTACAAAACAAGGGCTGCTGTGAGGTGTTCCAGTAATGGGTGTTTCAATTTGGCACATTCTCCTTGCACACGGTGTACTCTACACTAATGTCTACATTATTTAGTCATTTTTTCCCATTTCAGACACATAGATTAACATTCAAAAGGGAGCGGTAAATCATTTAAAAAACACAGGACCAAAAGCTCTATGAGAAGAGAAATTCTAGTTCTAAGAATGGGTCTGTGTGTGCCACTGGAAATAAACAAGGCTAACAAAATAGTCCAGTTAGGACCTAATCCTTTAAGCAATAGAGTGCCACCTGAAATCAATGGGTATTGAGGATGCTCAGCATCACAAAAGAAGCACTCAGCAATTCACAGGAAAGGATCTCCTCATTTTTATCTCTTATCAACCCAATCATATAATCTAATTTCCCCATTTGTCAATGGGGAAAGATTGAGTTCTACAGATAAATGAGTGAAATATATAAAAATAATATATGTAGGTCTATCTTCAGAAGACTAGGTTGTGGCCTTTGATTTGTGACATCCTTCAAACCCTGACTCTGCAATTCTGTTCTGAGAATAGGGCAAAATTCCACCAAACTTTTCTTTATTAAAGAAAAAAATAACCTCTCCCAATTTCAGGCTCTCAAAAGCAGGCTAAGAATGACAAACTCAGTGGAGTAGTTAGAGGAGAATGGGAGAGAAGACCTCTGGTTTAATATTTCTGGCTCTGCCTCTGACTCGCTGTTTAACCTTAAGCAACTTCACTCATTTCCACCTCTTTGTTTTATTTCACATTTACAAGTGTTTAATCTAATATTTGCATACTTCACAGAGGTGTTGTGAGCCTTCTTTAATGTTTGCTTTATTCTCCCAGCATTCTCAAACCGTTACTTCTTTAAAATGAAAAGGAATAATGAAATGAGAGTAAACTGTGTGACAATTAGCAAAGAGTAGACCACCTAGCAACAGTCCAAGCAATGTCAGAGGGACTCAGTGTCACCGGTCATTGATATGAGTGATGGAGATTGTCTAGGATAAGGAACATCCATGTGGTAACTGCAATGAAGTAGCAATGAATTGCACTTTACTGCATTAGTTCCATTGTCAATTATCAAAAAAAAAAAAAAACACAACTAGGGTACAGCAAGCCACTCATTGATTTCTTCTTGCAGCTTTGATGGTGTATTGGTTGCTGTGTGATCTTTGTTAACACAGAGAAAAAGTACTGATTGTTTTTAAAAGTCCCCGCCAGTAGCTAAAATAGATGCTTTCTGGAATGACATCTAGTGATTTGCAACACTCATGTGATTGATTGTTCACATTGCGTGGATGTCTGTTGTACAAATAAATCTGCAATTATTTGGTTAAGCTATGCAAACAATCTTGCATATTAGCTGGGGTGTTTAGGCACTATGATGATTGGGGCCAAATTACTTAGGCTTCAACTCAAGAAAGCACCCGTATTCAGGACAGCACCTAAGCACACACTTAGCCTTACATGTGTCACTAAATCCCACTGAAGTCAATGGGACTTAACACATGACTAAAATTAAGCACAGCCTTGATGTGCTGTCCTAAATAGGGATGTACGTACTCATAGGTTTAGGTACTTCCACGAATCATGGCCATAGATAGATAGAAAACATGTTCACAGGAGTATTTTGAATGGTGGTGTTCATATGACTCAAGGTAACACTTTGTGGTATGCCAGCATTTAAGGCAGATAACCAAAGCATGGGATCAAGTAGAGCTGATAATAGAGTAACAGTCACTTTCTGCAAATAGTCATTTGAATTTTTAAACAGTTTTGCTCTAACTACGTTTCTACTTTTTTTGAGTTTGGCTTAGGTTAGTATTCTAGTGAAAGAGCCTTACCAGCATCAGCATTTTTAAAAAGGCAAATATTAGATGTTGAATGTTCACAAAGAGCAACTTTCAAATTCTAGAGTAAGCCAAAAATTATATAAAGTGCAACATTTACTCAAATATTCAATTCAGAATTTGCATTGGTATTGGTTAATCACAAATCATTCAATAAAGAAAACCAAACAATGCTATATTACTAATATATTTAACCAACACTAAATTAGATTTAACTATGAAAAAGTTGTGTATGAATGATCTATAGATAAGCAGTTATGGAGAAATGAAATTCACTAATAATTTCAAACATCAAATACGGTTGAGAGATCCAAAATGTGTTCATCTAGTTAAATTTGTTAACTAAGTTATTCATCTGAAGTTATTCACTCCATCTTTGTTTTAGGAACAGCAGAGTATTGACATTATATTAATTATGGAGCACAAAGAATAATAGAATATGGCACTATAAAAAGGCATGATCTTTGTCCCAAGAAATTTATAATGTATTTAAGACCAGTAAATATTGGAGCAAGAGTTCCAGACAACATGTTATCCTTTGGGGAAACCTAGTGGTATTTTTATGTCATTGTACCTTTTTAATATTATGTCAAAAGCATCTAGAGCTCAGGATAAGCTCTTTTTTCCTTGCTAAACAATTTGGTTAGAGGTCAAAAAATTATGGAAGTCTCGGCAAAAGAACTGTGCATAAAGAAGAATTTGAAGGTGAGAGAGAGGAAGGATGCTTTGACCACAACAAGTGGGAAGTCACTCCGAGCGTCAGGGGAGGCATAAAAAAGTTGCAAAGTTTAAAGCGAAGGGAGGAGATAGTATATAGAACATAGAGGACTGTAAAGAGTAAGAATATGAAGAAATAGTTTGAGATGAAAAGGGCATTAGAGGAATTGTGAAGAGCTCTGAAGTTGAGGGCAAGCAACTTGAACTTCATGTGATAAAAGGTGGGATGTCAGAGGAGATTTGAGGTGGTAGATTTTGGGTGATGTGGTCAGAACATTAGGAAAGGGATATGACTCTAGCAGCAAGCTTAACACTTCTGTTGACATATTCTTGAGAGACTGTCTCCAGGTCATTCAACATGCTACCTCTATCCAAGGTCTTTCTCAAAAATGACTATTTTTTTGTGCTTGTTCTCACTAAGCAATAGCTTATTGGGAATGTGAACAACATGTAAAGAAGTTGCACTGAGTTTCAATCAACACCCATTTATCATTTCATTAGACACCCTTTATAAAATTCGGACATGTTAAAAATGCTGTTTCAAGGCTCAGTCACAGCCCTGTCTCACTCACTGTAGCACAATGGTTAATGTGGTTTTTGGTTAGCTTTCTTGCATCACCACCTCATTCTGAACATACCTAATTCTCCCCCGCCCCCATCTGTATCGCCAACTGTTCAATTGGCTTCAGCCTTTGCAAATAAACAAATATTGCTGACTGAGCAGTGCCAATGTAAATAGTTTCTTCAGGCTCTCTTTATTGTAAGGCTCCTGGATGCATTACAACAGCAACCACCACCCTGTAAATCTAACTTCTGTATCTAGAAATAATATTGGAACATATAGTAAGAGAAAACAAATTATCTTTTCTAGAGCATAAAAGAACCATAAAACAATAGGCAGCTCTGAGGCTTATTACAGAATAGATTTTACTAGACAAACTTGATAGATTTATTCTTTAATAGAAGTACTAAATTAGTGAATCGAGAGAAATCAGGGGCTGTAAAATAACTAGATATCAAAAAAATAATTTGGTACAATGTCTCATGAAAATGTATTCTCTAAAGTAATCTAAATTAACTTGGTCTGAATTTAAAAACAAAAATGATGATGAATGACAATTTTAGTTGAGTTGTGGTACCTTAAAGATTGGTGTTTAGTATGGACAAAGCCCATGTTTAACATGGATCAATCTTATTTTGCCACAGAGGTTGACTAAACAATATAATACAACTTTTCTCCCTGCACATTTTGAGCACAGTTATACCTGTGTAAATCAGGAGAAACGTCATTAACTGAAGTGTCTGAGTGGTTAATCACTCTCTGGTGGTGAGGAATGAAGCTGAGCTGTCCTAATCAGAGATATTTAGTATAAAAAGTCATGAGCTATGAACAGCCAAGAGAAGAGTTTCAGAGGAAGTTTGGCGAGAGTGTGAGAGGCTTTCCTTCCAGGTCTAGGCTTGCTAGTGATTCTTGGATTGGGAAGGCAATAGAGATGCTATGGAGAATCAGAAAAGTCCATAGACAACCAGCTTCAGGAACACCAGTACCCCAGGTTCAAGGAAGAACAGAACTGGCCATCAAGGATTTGTAGAGGGAGGAACTTACAGAAGAGGCTTGGCATATCATACACACCAATGGCAAGACATCAAAGAAGCATTCTATTTGGCTGGCGACTGATGAGGATAGGCAGGCTGTGGCCACCAGAGAGAAGAGAATCAGGAAGAATTCCACACAGCTAGAAGTTTCCAATCAACACTAAGCCTTGAGCATGGAAACTGAGGAAGATCTCTCTGAAGATCCAGCTGGTTCAAGGGCATAGAGAGTTACAGGAAAAACACCTGTAGATAGTTGCTTGGCCCAACCTGCAAGAAAAGATCTCTAACCGGACAAAAAAAAAAAAGACAGGTGATCCTTGTGGTGATTCTACACTAAGAAAAACTGAAAGAACAGTCTGGAAGGAAGAAGCAGAAAACAGGATGGTGTGCTGTCTTTCTAGAGCCAGAACACAAGACATCACTCTGAAGCCAATGGCCAAGTGTTGGTTGATTATGGTTCATAGAGATACTAATGACATTGCATAATGATTTCAGGGAATTGAGAAGGGTGCTGAAGAAGAATATCCAAGTAATCTTCTCAGAGATACTTTCTGTCCCATGAGTGAAGAAGACAGAAGGCAGAAGATTCTGGAAGTGAACTGCTGGCTAGGAAAGTGGTGAAAGGTAGAGGATTTTAGTTTTGTGGAACATTGGTCTCCCTTCCATGGGGAGAGAGGGTTGTATACTTCAGATGGCAGCCATCTAAGTTGAAAGGGAATCATGCTTCTCTGAAACAAGTTTGCTACCGTAGTCAGGAGGACATTAAACTAATAACAAAAGGGAAGGGTGAAAACAGGGAAGAAATGAACCCCTATGTAAGCACAAAATTGAGACATTGAAAACAAGCAATCAACAAACCAAAGGAGGTGAAGAGAAGAAATTCTTTAGTTGTCTATACACCAATGTTAGGAATTTGAGTAACAAAGAAAAGGAATTAGAATTGTTCATTTATAAGCGTAAATTCAATCTAGTTGGTATTACTGAAATCTGCTGGGATAATTCACATGACTTGAATGCTAAAAATCAATGGTTATAACCTATTTGGAAACGATTGAGTGGGCAAGAAGGGAGAGGGATTAATACTCTGGGTCAGAAATGCCATTACCTGTTTCTGAGTCACTGATAACTTGGAAGAAAATTATCTGAAATGTTTATGGATCAATGTCCTAACAGAAAAAGCACAATATGGGGTATTAATTGGTGTCTGCTACAGACCACCTAATTACACTAGAGAACAAGATGACTGGCTTGTTACACACCTTATACTATGTGGAAAAAAGCTATGTCATCATGGGGGACTTCAATTTGAGTGATGTATGATGAAGATCTCATGATGCCAGTACTAAAACATGCTTGGAATTTCTAAATATAATAGATGACAATTTCCTAACTCAAAACATGTTGCATCCAACAAGGAAAAATTCTATATTAGATCTTGTCATCACAGAAAAAGACAAATTGATCAGAGAACTAAAATTAGTGATAGCTTAGGTACAAGTGATCACGAGTTGATTATATTTGTCATGTGAAAAACAGAATAAAGTCCAAACTAGTAATATGTATATTGTGTTTTCAAAGGGCCCATTTCATAAAGCTGAAAACAATTATAAGCCACTTCAGCTAGGAGGAAGAATTTAATTTAAAAAAATGGGAAGAATAATTGGGAATTGTTTAAAGAACACTTTACTAGATACTTCAAAAGCCACAACTGATGAAGAAGGTCATATTGGTAAAAAATTGAGCTGTCTTAGAGGGGAAGTGAAGGCACCTATTTTTACATACATATATAACAAATGGAAACAAGGGGAAGTCAATAGCAACGAACATAAATCGGAAGCTTGGAACTGCAGAAAACTGATAAGGCAAATAAAGGGATACAGTGGTGTACCTATTTTAACTATATGATGAACAAAAAGAATCCTAACAATGGTATTGCTTAATTACAAGATGGAAATGGTAGAATTATAAATGATAATGCAGAAAAGGCAGAAGCATTCAATAAATATTTTTAGTCTGTATTTGGGGAAAAAAGTCAGATGGTGTAGTCATATATGACGACGATGACACTCTTTCCACTCCAGTATCAACTCATGGGGATGTTCAACAGTGGTACTGAAGTTTAAACTTTTTTAAATGAGCAGTCCCCTTTAAATTAAATCTAAGAGTTTTAAAATAAATGACAGTTGCTCATTGGACCATTAATACTGATTTTCAGTAAATGTTGGAACTTTGGGGATGTTTCACAAAACTAGAAGTTAATGTGCCAATATTTTAAAAAGGTAAGTGGGATGACCAGTATAGTTACAGGCCTGTAAGTCTGACATCAATACCGGGCAAAATAATGGAGTGGCTCATACGGGACTCAAATAATAAAGTATTAAAGGAGGATAATATAATTAATGTCACCCAACATGGATTTATGGAAGATAGATCCTGTCAGACTAACTTGGTAACTTCTTCCCCCCCCCCCCCGAGATTAATCACATTTGTAATGTGACATACTTAGACTTCTGTAATGTGTTTTATTTGGTATCATATCACATTTTAATTAAAAAATTAGACTGATAGAAAATTAATATGGAACACATAAAATGGATTACAACTGCTAACTGATAGGTCTCAAAATGTAATTGTAAACAGGAATCATTGAGCAAGTGTGTTTCTAGTGGGGTCATGAATGGATTGTTTCTTGGCCTTACACTATAACATTTTTATCAATGACCTACAAGAAAAAAAAACAAAAACAAACAAACAAAAAAAATCCCTGAAGTTTGCAGATGACACAAAAATTGGGGGAATGGTAAATAATGAAGACAGGTCACCAATAGAGAGCAACCTGGATTTCTTGGTAAACTGAATGCAAGCAAATGACATGCTTTTTAATACAACTAAATGTTATTGTATACATCTAGGAACAAAGAATGCATCCCTGGGAAGCACTGACTTTGGGGTCATAGGGGATAGTCAGCTGAACATGAATTTGCAGTGTGATGCTGTTGCCAAAAGGGCTAATTTGATCTTGGATTCATAAACAAGTGACTCTCAAGTAGGCAAGAAGAGATTATATTACCTATATATTTGGCATTAGGGCAACCACTGATGGAATACTGTGTCCAGTTATGGTGCCAGAATTCTAGAAGGATGTTGATAAATTTAAGACTGTTCAGAGAAGTGCCATGGGAATGCTTAAAGGATTAAAAACCTACATGAGGAACAAATGACATGAGTATTTGATAATGGGTTCTTCAGTCTAGCAGACAAAGATATAACAAGATCCAAGTTGAGACTTGACAAATTTAGACTGGAAATAAGGCATAATTTTTTTTTTAAATCGGTGATGGTAATTACCCATTGGCACAATTTACCAAGGTGGATTCTCTATCACTGACCATTTTTAAATCAAGACTGGATATTTTTCTAAAACATATGCTCTAGGGATTATTTTTGGGGAAGTTCTTTGACCAGTGTGGTACAGGAGCTCAGACTACATGATAACAGTCAGTCATTCTTTCTAGCCTTGAAATCTCTGAATATACACCAGTGTAACAGATCATAATTTGGTACCATGAATCACGACAGCTCCCAGTAAACAGCAAGCCTAAATTTAACAAGTAGAAAGTTTTCAAGGATCACAGTTCTGTATCTTGCAGCACAACTAACACAGATATCAATGATATTTCAATGCATATATCTAGACTAGAAGTGTATATTGCATTTTGAATGGTTTCTTTACTTGAGACTGATAGTGGAAAAGCAGTTTGAAGTGATTGTAATAAATTAGCATCAGCTTAGGTGTCATTACACCCAAGAAAGAAGGGGGCTCCCAGTTTCAAAATTAGTCTCAGAACATCTATTCTTGTTTCCCCTTTAGGATTCATTTTTATATAGAAACAGAAACATTCTAGATGATAAAGATAGAGTGTAGAGGGGAAATCTGTTTTAGATCTCTCAAGGCAGCTGGTAACCTTATTTCTCTCTTTACAGTGCAGTTTATTGACATTTGAGTATATTACAGCTGAATATGAGAGTCTGAGGACCCTTGAACCAAGAGCTATTGAACAATGTGAATTTTCAAGTGTACCACAATTACTGAAACACCTGGGATTGGAAACTTGCTACACATCTACTGTGAAAATTCAGAGCTCTTAAATCTCAATAGCTCTCAAAATATCTTTTTTTCTTAAATCTGGAATGGTTTACGCATATAACCATTTGTTTAACATAAGAATGAAAAATATGGGACTCTTTTTCAAAACCTCTTATAAGGAATGGTCATAACAATTGTTAGGTATACTTATGATCCTTTTTAGCATTTATATCATACACAGAAAGGCAATATCCATGTGATAAAAGTATTTAAGACATATTCTTTACCACAGCACCTATTCCCTCTCTGGGACTTATTCTAACATCCCCAAATCCTGAGGGCTGTCACCATTTTTGTTTTAATCCATCAACCAGGAAAATGGTTCCCCCTTCTGCATTCAAAGATTGGATTTGTCTTTGTCCAAAGCTCAGGATGGTCAAGATTCACCCCTGGGCAAGTGCCAGTTTTTCTAGACAGAGATGTCATGCTTTTGAGGTATGATATTTTGCAGGACTAGAAATGGAACAGCACTCACTTCTGGATGTGGAAGTTCCTGAGATAAAGTCTATAAATGGATATTTTTAGGTCTCAAAAAGCTGTTTTAGGTCAATTTTGGAGGTGTTTTACATGTATGAATTTTGATTTCTCTCTGCCTCTGAGATACCTGACTTTACATGCATGAAGATACAAAAAACAAACATTTCCTTTTTTTAAAAAATACAATTCTTCCCAAATAGTTTCTCTGAACCATATCAGCAAATTTAAAATGGGGAATATAAAACAAGAATTCCATAGCTATATTTATAACATTGACAAGGTTGAGGGGGAGATTCAAGAGATTGACTAATTTGGCCAAAAAAACTCCAAAAGTTCAGAGGTAGTATGCCAGCAACCAACCAGTGTGCATTATAGTCCTATGGGGTTAGTGATGAGAAATAAATTGTCCTGTCCTGTATCTAAAACATAGTCATTCTATGGTGTTCCTCTTAAAATCTAACATGAGCTATTTACTGCATATGTTCTCCTTCTTAATTGCTATGGGGAAATCTGATCATTTAACCTCTTCGGTGCTGGCTACTGCTACAGCTCACAGGGAATGGTTGAAGACCATCATTGTTTGAAGACCTGACCTTTCAATAGTACTTGAAGGAAGAAATACGTGATTGGAACGCTGGGGAAGCAGTGATGGCACATTTTGTCCATTCTTTAGGCATATTAGGTAGCAGCACAGTAGTTGAACTGCAAGATCTTAATGTATTACAATGGATATTATGGCACATTGAGGTCTCTAATATACTACAATTCTAACTCTTATTAGCAACTGGCAGGGATTCGTCATATGGAAAAATGAAATTGGAGAGCAAAATTTCCTATTAGGTCATTTGAATCCATCCACCTATTCAAGATTGTTCCAAACAGTAATTAAGTAACTTGCCCAAGGATTCCTACTGAGCCATTGGTGTAGATGAGACTGAACACTAATAATTTTATTCCTAGTCTGGTGCTCCACCCAGTGTACCACACTGCCTGAAAGGTACAAAGGTTCTGATAAACAATCTTAGAGACTGTATTTTATTCACCCAATAGGTCCACTTTGGTATCAGTGGTGCAAGGTTCTCTGTATCGCTTTGCCAATACACATCATCCCTGTTCTGTAAGGGAGATAAGGAGAAGAAGGAAGTGCTCTCTCCTCCTTATGTCCTTGTCTCTCTTGATGAGGCCAACAATACAAGCCAATTGTGACAGTGGGAAAAATGGGAACAGACAGCAAATTCAGAGAAAGTGGAACCAATGCCAGTTGTTATGATCTTCTCCAGAAAAAGGCAGGCACTAAACGGGTACAATTCTGAATACCACATACTTGAGAGAAAGACTGTTGCAATGAGAACAGCAGATGTCTGATCATTAATTCATTCACAAGGCAATAATTACAACACAAATAGACGCTAGGACAAACCTCTTCTAATCTCACTACCATTTTAAGGTTTTATACGTCAGTAGCCCTCAGAGGCAATGCATAGGGATTATACATTATGTATTCTTAGGCTCTTAAGGCCTTGCTACAGTTAATAACTAGCATTTTGAGCAGTAATGGCCCACTCTGGAAAACTCTGACTGCCCAGCTGAGACAAGTTCTGTTCCTTTCCTAGGGGCAGCTGGATAACGGCAGACTCCTTTGACAATGAGAGTTCCAAATTCAAATCTCACATGCAGCAGGGCACGCACACGCGCACACACGGTATCTTCTTACTAGGTCAGTGTCTGGCTAGTGAGTTAATTCTCCTCCATTGTTCAGCCCCCAAGTGACAAACATAGACTGGTCAGTCACTCACACTCACACACAGCCCTTTCAGGCTTCACACTCAGAACATATTCTTCTTAGTATACTTCTCCTCCTCCATAAAAACCACCATCACACACATCAGTGGTAGAAGAGAAACTAGAGAATCACAAGATGAATAGAGTCAGAGATGCAGAGGCTTGTTCAGTCCCTAAGAATGCTGCTGTAATTCTGCTGTTACCTGAAATAGTCAACACTGCTCTGAAGAGCATTTCAGTACGTATAATGCTCATTCATCACAAATCCTGGAAAGCACGCCTTCCTGGTCACCTGCTAGGACTGCTGTGAGTGGAATCCAAGCCTCAGTGTTCTTGATTCATAGGGTGTTTCAAGCTTCTGGAACTTAAAAGCATTCCAGCCACTACACAAATCTTGTGATCCCTAGGCATACTCTTTGGTCACAGGCCTTCTATTTGGCACTCTCTTCTGAGCGTTGGAACCTGCTGTCAAGCAGCCTAGTCCCTCTGCGCTCAACAATGATGTTTCAGACTCACAGGTACTTAAAACACACCCCTTTTCCAAAACTCCATCCAAAGGCACGAAGCAGTTTAAACACTCTTACGGCATGGAGTAGTTGTGAAGCTATCAACACACAGAAAGACACTTCTCTCCCCTCCACCCCCCCAGGTCTAACTTTTTTACGCTCATTTATCTTTAATCTTGTAAAAGCAAAGGAGAGTATGGAACATACAAAACAATGAGATGTCCTAAATGCAATGTCCCTTTCTAACTCACCTTTCATTTGGGGGATCATCTATGGCTGTCAGGTGAGGAGGCAGCATCCTCCATCCTCTTGCCTACCCTGCTCCTGCCACAGCAGCCCTCATTGTAACCTTGTGCAAAATAACTCTCCCCCTATTCTTCCTCATGAATCCCTTTATAGGCTCCTACTGGGGTCGCCTGCTTCTTTTGTGAAGGCTTTTTGTAATTTTCCACTATTCCCAAAGCACATTCCCTTCAGACAAGAGGGGGAAAGTGTCTTTTTCTCTGCTACAACAGACCCATTTTCCCAAGGTATATTATTCTGAAATGACAATCACTGAGTGCTGATCACCCACCACTGTCTCTGGCCTGACAGAAACATGACACAACACTGCTAACTCATGGTGGATCCACAGTCTTCCATGACAGTGAATTCATTATACAATTTCATAAAAATCATTCACAATTCAAAAGTGGTACACAAAGAGAACTTCCAAATTGTTACACCTTTACTGATTTCCTGTGGTAAATCAAAGCAGGACCTGCCCATCGACCGATATGGGCTCTGAATGTCTCCCACTCTAGGTTATCAATAGGCTGATGACTCTGGTCAAGTTTTGCCTATTTAACCTGTACCCAATCCTATGGACATCCATTATTATTGCACAGAGTTGCTCCTCCAGGAGAACTTTTTTGTTGGGAATGGAAAATTGGCACAATATGAAGCCAGACAGAAAAGATACATAACCTGCTACCTCACTTTTTATAACCCTTTTTCTTTTTTTTCCCCCAACTTCTGCTTTCCTGTGTGGCTCTAGAGCGACTGATTTCAGGCCAGAACACACAATTGTGATAACCTAGTCTGATCTCCTGTATAACATAGACCACAGAGCCCAATTCTATCCATTCTATTTGTACAAAAATAGCTTGTTATATGGTCCATTCCCCATTCCAGTCCATGAAACTTAAGAATTCAGTATCTTATTTCCATTGCAAAAATTCAATGTATTTTTTTAAAATCCACATATTCAGATCATCTTACATTGTAGTCTTAAAGAAAAAGAGGCAGTTCTTTTAAGATGGAGAGGTTATTTGAAATCTCAGACAACTGCATGGAAAATTGATGAATTTTCTGTCAGTGAAATGTTTTGAAGATAGAGTTTGTGAGCAATGAAGGGTATATCTGCGAAGTTTGAGGACTCACTTGCTTTTGAATATTATTTCCCAAAGTGTTTCACCACATGAACTGCCTCTAGTCAAGGAAATTTCAGTTCAGCCCCAGTCCAACAAAGACTGTCTGCTGAGCAAGCATTATAAAACTCAAAGTGACCATAAGGGCAGAGTAGTGTCCTTACCTAGTAGGCACTTGCATTCCTTGCCACAGCAAGAGGACACCCAACAAATATGAGAAGGATACAGTCTCAGTAACAGAATATATGTTCCTTTTAGGTGCTTGAGAAGAAGACAGAAGAGGCAAAGAAAAAGGGGCTTAATCCAAAGTTGGTCAAAACTCAGAATTTCCATTCTGCTGGAATTTTCAACATTTGGTTTAATTCCAGATGGGGAAAATAATACATATTTTAATAATTTCCTGTGACATAGAAATTCTGAAAAAAAATCTGGTTTTGAAACAAACTTTTTTCAGAAAATTTTTAAAACATTTCAAAATGAAGTTTTCATTTCAAAAACTATTTTCATTTCATATTACTCATTCTTTTTACATTATTTCATTACATCAATAGGAATGCAATATTTCACATCATGTAGTACTACTTTTGGCTTGTCATATTATGACAATCAAAATACTCTGTTCATATTTTTATAATTGTTAGGGGCAGGTGTTCTTTAGTATTGATCAAAATATCTAGGTTCTTTTCTACATCAATGTATTTCTTGTTTGCGTTGTAGCGAAACAATCTGACATTTTAAAAATTTTATATAGAAAAGATATAGAGTGTACTAATTAGAGTAGCAGCTGTTTTTAATATTTTAGAAAAATGATTCCAGATTAACACAAGCATATTGAAAACTGATTTGACTTTTTTGTATGAAAAGACCATACTGTGCCTGCGATAGTCCAGCTCAGCTGGCCTTATAATGCAGCTATCGCCAAATTATGATCTGAGTTTATATACAGGAAAGACCCATTAGTTTATCTTCTGTGGACCAGTCTGTTCTCCCACCTGCCACTGCAGGACTGTCCCCTATAGCATATTATTTAATGCTCTGTCCTGTATAATTTTAAATGCTAAATTATGGGGCTTCAACTATTCAGCAGCCTAATAACTCTACCTATTTTCCCGGGATTTGCAATTGACCATTTCTTAATTTCTTCCTATAAAAATGTATCCCATACATTTCATAAGAAGGTGGTACAGTGTATCATGTCCTCTAGTTGCCCTGAACATTTTCACACAAGAGAGAAGATTCCTATGGCTTAATTACATATGAATCAGATCCTAGCAACAATATCTTATCAAGCTACAATGATACTGTCAATTGAAAAGTGTTCCTGTAATCTCACTGTATTCCATTTTTTATTTCAGTAACTGTTTTTATTGTACCTTACAATGCAAAGATTAAATGAAGCAGAAACAGCTTTGACTATGCCATTCAGGAGCCTGTCAGCATTACAAAGTTAAAGAGCTGGAAACTAACCCCAATGAAAATATACACCTTACAATGAATGCAACATAATGGCAAATGTCTATGTTAGTAGCAGAGTTTGGTGACATGCTACGGCTTTAAGGGAGCATTCACGGAAAATTTCAAAGAAGAAAATACGAAGGCTCTCCTTGAACTATAAAGGAGGGAAACTATGTAATAAAACTGACAGAGGAAATGTCTCCAGGACTTTGTAAATGCTGAGATATTGAAGAGGTGACCTGAATTAGAAAGACATAAGAGCTGTCTGCAAGGAGACCCCACAGAGGGGATTATGGGGCTGAGGCCCCTAGCTAAGGATAGTGGATTATCAGTGCTGAAAGTAAGAGCAAGGAAAAAAATTCTAAACCAATAAATAACCTGAGCCATTTGACATCTGTAGTATGTCAAAACAGTGAAAAGAACTTTAATCCAACAGAGTGGCAGCTGCTGAAAAACCTGTTTGTTATATATCAACAACTGATGGTGTAATCTCCAAAGTATGTGTCACTAGACACTCAGGTGTGTAGCATGGACTTCAGAAGCATGGGAAAAATAAAGATGGAGAGGAATAAAAAGTATTAACTGGGTAATAAATCCACGGTTAACTACAGCTTCATGGTTGCTCCTATGGCACATGACTGGGAACTTCATGGTGATAGAACTCCCATCTTCTTGCTCAAGCAGCACAGGCTCCATTTCTCCAAGGAGGCTACAAGCTTTTAGCTATATACAGCATCTGACACAGTTGCACAGTTCTGATTCAATCAAGGGATGGTTTTAATACATAAAAGCCAGCTGACTGCATTGCAACAGCCTCTCTATCAACCTCGGCTAAGCTAAATAAACTTCTCAAATTCCTGATATTCCACAATGCACTCAGGCAACAGTATAAAGGTTACATCTCACTCTCTGTACATACTTGTATATTCTCATCTTTCAGAAACCCATTTGTTTTCACTGGATAGGTATCAGTTATATGTTTGGCACTAAACATCCACAATACAGTGTCAGGTGCAACACAACTGACCATTTTAAAGGGGACATTTCTTGAGACAGACAAAAACAGCAACCTGGCTGTCCATTTCTTTGATCTACATATGATCAAAATTGAAACAGAATTAACAGGTAAACGTGACCCACAGAAGTTCATAACAGAAACCAGAATCCTTGTAACAATTCTCGATATATGAGAATTTCTGAACTAAAAAAAACCCACCTCACACATGCTGGCTCAAAAAAAGAAGTAGTGACAACATATAGCACATGGTACTTCATGTCTCTGTGGTATACAATAAGGCAGTCACTCTTCAGCAAACAGCAAGGCGCTTTATGAAAGTAAAGAATGACAGCTCTATCACTGAACTGCTTTCCCTCTGACTGACTAGATAGAATCTGCTCAGCAGCTCCACTCTGCATTCAGCCTGACTTCCTGATAATTACTTGAAGTGCAGTTATAGGCAGGGGAAAAGAGACTATATAAAAATGGCACTTTCTTATTTCATATATGTGCTCACCTCTGAGTCTCTTCTAGACAAACCGAGTTGCTTTACTGACACAAACAGTCAAGACCGGTCGAGACAATGCAACTACTGCTCTGGCAGTGTTAAGTAGATTCAGCAGGACACATCCATCATCAAGAGTGTTGGCAAACTTCCAAATACAAGATCTCATGTAAAGAGAAAAAGGATTTCACCCGCATACCATGATCAGTGGCACTAGAGTCAGAATGTCCATGATACCAGACGGGACTGTTATCAGCGAGACACCTTAGGAATAGGGAATTAGACTGGAAGAAACTCAGCTACATGGACAGAGCAGTGCACAGGGCTTAATAAAGTTCCATTTGGTCAACTTAACCTGCCTTCAGGAACCCTCTTTATGAATGAAACATGGTGGAAGACATCTTGAGTGAAAGTAATCATGAAATGATGGTTTCCTGTTCGATGGAACGATAGAAGGGACAGCAGTTGAGTAAAGAAAATGAAATTTGAGGAGGAAGTCTCTCATAAATTCAGAGAAATGGTAGGTAAGAACCCATAGGAAACAAGTCTAAGGGAAAAAAAGAGTTCAAGAGAGTTAGCAGTTTTTTAAAGAGACATTTTTAAGGACACAAGAGCAAAGTATCTTGATGCATAAGAAAGAGACCACACTGGCTTAACCAAGAAATCTTCAGTGACTGCAACTCACAACGGAGTTATACAAAAAGTGGAAATTAGGTCAAAATACAAAGGAGGAATATTAGCAAAACAAAACAAGCATGAGGAGACAAAGTTAGAAAGGCCAAGGCACAAAATAAGATTAAACTAGTTAGGGACATTAAAAGGATAATAAGAAAATAATTTACAAAGAGATTAGAAGCAAGAGAAAGATCAAGGACAGGGTAGTTCTTTTACTCAATTAGAAGGAAAGACAACAACAGAAAATGAAGCAATCACCAAAGTGCTGAATGCCTTTTTTGTTTTACTTTTCACCAAAAAGGTCAGCAGGGATCGGACAACTAACGTAGCGAACATTAGTGTAAAAGGGATAGGATCTGAGGATAAAATAGCTAAAGAATAAGTTCATAATTACTTAGACATGTTAGAGGTCTTCAAGTTGGCAAGGTCTGATGAAATACATCTTAAAATACTTAAAGAACGGGTTGAAGAATCGCTGGGCCATTAGCAATTTATCTTTGAGAACTGATAGAGGATGGAAGAGATCCCAGAGGACTGGAAAAGGGCAAAGATAGTACCTATGTATAAAAAGGGGACTAAGTACAACCCTGGGAATTATAGATCTGTCATCATATCTTCAATACCTGAAAAGATAATGGAGCAAATAATCAAATTACCAATTTGTAAGCACCTAAAAGATTATAAGTTGATAAGTAACAGTCAACACGGATTTGTCATTAACAAATGTCAGACAAAGCTAATATCCTTCTTTGACAGGGTAATGAGTTTTGTGGATGGGAGAAGCAGGTAGATGTGATATTTCTTGATTTTAGAAAGGATCAAAAGCCTTACTCACATGAACTTCTCATAAGCAAATTAGGAAAACATAGCCTACAGGAACCTACTGTCAGAGGGGTGCACAACTCAGTGGAAAACCACACTCAGAAAGTAGTTTATCTATGGTTCGTAATCAAACTGGAAGGGCATACTGAATAGGGTCCCACAGTTTGCAGATGATACTAACCTTGGAGGGGTTGATCTCAGCAAAGTGGAGAAATGATCTGAAATAAGTAGGATGAAATTGATAGTATTACTCTTAGAAAGGAATAATCAATTGCATAAATGCAAAATGGGAAATGACTTCCTAGAAAGTAGTACTGAAGAAAAGGCTCTGGGGGTTATAGTGGCTCACAAACTAAAAATTAATCAACAATGTAATATTATTGAGAAAAATAAAATAAAAGCAAATATTACTGTGGATGTATTAAGAGGAGTGTTTTAAGCAAGACATGAGAAGTAATTCTTCCACTCTATTCACACTGATAAGGCCCCAGCAAGAGTACTGTGTCCAGTTCTGGGCATCAAACTTTGGGAAAGATGTGACCAATTGGAGAAAGTCCAGAGGAGAGGAACAAAAAGGATTAAAAAGTCTAGAAAACATGATCTATGAGGAAAGACTGAAAAAATGTCTTTAGTCTGGAGATGAGAAGACTGAGCAAGCACATACAAGATTTCCAGTACCAAAAAGTTGTTATAAAGAGAATGGTGATAAATTGTTCTTCTTATCCACTGAGGACAGGACAAGAATAATGGGCTTACATTGCAGCATAGGAGATTTAGTTTAGTTATTAGGAAAAGCTTCCAAACTGTAAGAGTTTAAACAAATTATATAGGGAAGCTGTGGAATCTCCCTCATTGTAGGTTTTTAAGAACAAGTTAGACAAACACCTGTCTAGATAATACTTAGTACTGACTCAGTGCAGAGGATTGGACTAGATGACCCATCAAGGTCCCTTCTAATCCTAAATTTTTATGATTCTATGATGGTGCCAGCATCTGAGCTGTGAGGTGTCTGAAGTGCAGAAACCGTCAGCATGAGCCATGGATCTTGGTCTTTAGCCTTCAAAGTCCTACATTTTGCAGAAACAAAACCAGCCCAGCAACGGACCCAGTGGAAGGAGTTTTAGTTGTACACAGAGCTAACCACGCAGGAGGACAACAGTGGACCTGTATGCTTACCACAAAGGAAAATTACAGTGGCACTGTGTAATCCAGCACTCAAAGAGTTTAAAAATCTGCAGAGCAGGATTATCGTAGCACCTGTAGAGGCTAGTACGGCCTTGGTAAGCAGCATGGTGATGGTAAAGAAGCAATCAGGCAAATTACACATCTGCATAGATCTAAAGCCACTGAAGTGGGTATTTGAAAGATGCCACTATACACTGTCCATAATTGAGAACACCTTGCCAGAACTTTCCAAAGCCAAAATATGTATGTTCTATGATTTGAGAAATAGAT
Organism: Mesoclemmys tuberculata; assembly: GCA_007922155.1. Lineage (NCBI taxonomy): Eukaryota > Metazoa > Chordata > Testudines > Chelidae > Mesoclemmys > Mesoclemmys tuberculata. Next base: position 37,703,543 of record ML675613.1, read on the forward strand.
TTTGGCACACACATGGATGAAGTGTCCAGCATGCTGGTACCTTTGTAATACCATTTGGTTACTGCAGAGGGCTGTGCACATCAATGGGCATTAGCCCAGCACAAGAGGCATTCCAGAAAAGATTCACCCATACACTGAGGTGACAGTAGCTGCAGAAGATCTCCTTACTGTAGGTGAAGGGAGAATAACACAAAAACTGAACAAGACCATGGCAGAAAACTCTGAGCTTCTCTATAGTGATGCAGGGAAAAGAACATAAATCTCAACCCAGAAAAATGAGACAGTGTGAGGTGACATTCATGGAACATCTGCTCATAGCATAGGGTCTGAAAGCAGAATTTCAACAAGATCAAGGCACTTGGACATGCCAGTTCTCCTGGATGTGAAAAGGGTACAGCTCTTCACAGGAATGACAAATTTTCTGTCCAAGCTCAGCCCACACCTGTCTGGAGTAGCAGATCCCTTATGTCAGCTCACAAGGTAGGCTGCTGAGTGGGACTGGGCAGGTGCCCAACAGCAAGAATTTGATATGCCACAAAAAAAATAGATGTCTCTGTCCTGAAGTACTGCCAGCCAGGAGATCCACTAATGCTCCAGTGAGCATTGGAAGAGGGACTGGAAGTGGCTCGTTTGCAGGAGCAGCCTGTTGCTTATGCCAGCAGAACCTTGTCAGACACTGATAAGGGTGTGACCAAATAGGGGAGGAAAAGAAAGGGGGAAAATAGGCTTCTGGCTGTAGTATTTGCCACCCAGTAACAGTTCAATCAGACTACAAGCCCCTAGAGACCATCATGCCAAATCCTCTTCTTAATGCTCCACAGACATTGCAGTGCATATTCACACGCCTCCAGTGAGACCAGTTAGAGATCAGGCATTATCCAGGACAATTACTGGTGTTAACTGGCACCCTGAGCAAGGCATACATGTCCAGTATCAGCAAGTGGGGGGAAGGGGAAACAGGACACTGAATTAAGGCACAAGTCTGAGGATCAGAAGAGCTGGGCCTTAACTCTACTGCGCACGCTCTCTGTGTCCTTGTGCAAATCTCACTCTCTTTTGATCCCTGTGTTCCTTTATATGTAAAATGAAGCAATAAAAACTTACAGTGTGTGCTTTAAAAATCTTGAGGCCCCATTCTATGGTTTTATATTTCCCAATTGGAAATACTAATATCCTATAGCAAGAGAATCAAGTCCATGGCTTGTACTACTCCTTGATATCTGTGGTATTCCCAGTATTTCTATTGGGGGGACATACCATAATTAAGACAGTATGTTTGACCACTGTACTTCACAGCAGTATCTGGGAGGCCCAAATCATTCAGCAGTCACCTGTAATGTTTGTGGTGTTTAGATACATAGGTCACAAGTACTACAGAAATAATTACGATACAATGAATACAATATCTTGGAGCTAGAGATGGAAGGGTAATTTCTATGGAAAGGACAGATAACTATCTAGTCTCCCATAATACATCTGGGTTCATCAGCTGAAAGACTCACTGGATCTGTACTTTTTCCATCCAACCAATTACGTGTCTATTTGGTACTACAGCTGTATATTCATGGCTTGGTTTTATTCATTTCCTTCTTGTCTTTTGCTGACCTAGGCACAGTTTCACTAAATATCACACATGTTCTACCAGTCTATTGTGACCTGGGGAAACGTGTGATTTAAATAAGTACTTTGGGTCTGTCTCAAGAACAAGACAGAAATGCCTCGTGGAAAAAGAAATTGGCTATTTTGGTGAATATATTCCCCCTGAGGCAGGGACACTGTGCTCTTGTAGGTGGCATCTTTTGAAGGACATATAAGATTAAGCAACTAAGGCAATTCAAGATCTTTAAAGTACTCCACTCACACTCACACTCACACTCATATCAGTATTCAGGAACTCTGCTTAAATCTCATTTAAAAAAAAAATGTTTCAAGCAGCTATCCCTAGTGGAGTATTGGCATAGTTTTAACAAAGGAAGGAAGGAAGAACACAATTTACAGACTCATCAGTACCACTGCCTGCAACTCTCCCTGGGACTTTCTCAATCCCGGTATCAAGCAGATCCACACTGCTTTGTTCCCAGTTAGCTCCTCCACATTTTTCATTCACAGACCTGTTCATCATATGAAGTATGCACTGAGAAACTTCAAGTGAATGCTCTCCCCTTGCAATAGGATAATTAATATAGGTATGTACTGCAATTTACAGGAGACAGACTTGCTACATTTCACAAACCTTTCTTTCCTGTGTGTTTGTGTATGTTTGTTTTATACATTATCAGAGAGGTACAAGATAGATTCCTAAATCTATCACCTGCTTCAGAACTCCATTTGCTTCCTAACGTTTAACTTTCCGGTTAATTAACTTTTCTTGTTTACATATGCACAAGCATGAGAAGGAAAACAGACACCCTTACCAGGGAGTGCTTTGTGACGTGTCAGGTCAGCAGTGTATCTATTGTATGTGCATCTATCACAAGACATTTTTACCAGCCCACTTCTCTCTGAGCTATGAAAAACAGCATTTTTATAAAAATGCTTGTGGAAAAAGAAAGTGACATTCATAGAAAATATCAACTGAAAAAGATCTTGGGTGAAATTTTCAAGAGTGCCTAAGGGACTGAGGATCCTGAGTCCCATTAATTTTCAATGAGAGGCTCCTAGAGTCACACATTTTCAAAAATGTTAGCAAAAAGGGGGTGGGATGAGGAATTGAAACCTTTCATTCTGAAAATGCTGAAACAGGATGTTTTCATGTTGTTTGAACTTTTCACCCCACTTTTTTTTTAAATACAAAACAGAATTTCAAATAGATCTAATTTTTCTAAGTGTCTAAGTTTGGACAGAACAGCATTTTCAAAAAACAAACAAACAAACAAACAAACCCACCAGAGTTCCATCAAAATTCTTCTGACCAGATCTATTCTAGACTTCTATGAAGACAATAGAAGACAAATTTATGAAAGCTGTGGAACATCCACATTTGTCAGCTGCTCAAATTAGATGACCTTCATCTGATCCGATGGGGAGACTTCAGTGATGAGTGAATGGAGTGCAAAAGATGAGTCTGTGAAACTAACCTAAGGCACTGAGTATTTCTGTTTTGACTACCTAAAATGCCCCACCTGAGGAACCACAGTTGAAAGGCTCTGCCTTAGGACTGTCACAGATGGGTATCAAATATTGGAACACCGGGGATGGGAAGTAGATGAGAATCATTATCACTGGGATTAAGCAGGACTTAACTAGTGTAAAACTCCAATATAGAGGAAAATCCTCCTGCAGTAGGGGAGATCTCTTCAACCCTTACCATCTAGGGTTGTAAGGAGTTGTTACACAAGGCTAACTGAGGATCATGGGTCAGTTCATCACTCTCACACTCACTTCAATGGAGTAAGGAGTTTTTATTTCCGTTCCGAAAGGGAAAACAATTCCACATGAATACTATCAGAGATGCTCCATCCATCTCTTCATGGATAAGAATCAGAGGGAAAAAAATCAGGCTGAGACGTGATTAAGTTACAGCCTGACTGGGGATATACATTCCTGTGTCCTTCACTTCTTAAAAAGAGAAAAAACAAATGAACAAAAAATAAACATGTCCCCCAGCTATGAGGGTACAAGAACTATGTTCATGTTTAGTCAATCTACAGAGAATGCAGATTCTAATTGTATGTACATTTTGCTAATATGTAATATATAATCATGTTTCACATTTGTAAACTATTTTCCAACAGATGAAATTGACTGCTGTTACAGGGAGACACCCTATAAAAGTCATGTTGTTGCCCAATGACTGCAAAGACTTATCCACATAAGGCACTGGCAGCCCCTAAAAGGGCAAACGGAACATACCAAAATCTGGTGCAGTAGACAGAGAAAGACTCTGATGATGATATACAGAAAGGAAACATCTGAATACAGTATATCCTGCTAAAACCAGTAATGTCAGCCCTGTGTTTGAACTGAAATAAATTCATCTAACAAAAAAAATCAGTTCAAGTAAAAGACAAATGGACTCGTGTCTTTCAGAACTGCACTCACTGAGTTTGAAATATTGTATTTCTTAGAATGGGCAATATTGCACAGAATATTGATGAAGGTGACTGCAACTGCCAAATTTAGGTTGGTCAAAGGATATTTACACCTTCCATTTTTAATAACTTTCAAGAGGGAAAATAATTCCCATGAATATGAACAAAGATGTAATATTAACTAAACCTTGTGTGCACAGAAAATGTTTTTTGTTGATTTGTTTTTTTACATTTTCTTTCCTGTATTCAACTATTCCCTACAGTGTTGTGAAGTCAACCGCCACCAGCACCAGGCTAGTGCATGAGAACCAGAAAGTGAAATAAACAAGAAATGAAGGACATATTGAACAGTACCTTACTAAGTCTAATGGAGTCACCTCAATATAAAAACTTAACATAGAGAGTAGAGGCTAACGTTTTTTAAAAAGTGCCATTGTCCCACCTACCATATTGTCCAATTTGCAGGACAGGAAAAAAGTAAACAAAAAGGCAAATATAAGGGAAAGTACATTACATTTTTAAAACTTTTGCAATTTAAGTAAACGGTGCTATAAAGAATTGTTTTCTATATTCAGTACATAATTTGTATCCTCCTTCATCAGCAAAATCTATATGTCGTAAAGCACAGATACATAGAGGTTGTGGTGGGGTATATCAAACCTCACACTGGGTCTAGAGGGGTTAAAAGACAATACTGGGCACAGGTAGCCCCACCACTCCGGGCTTGTCAAGAATGCTTAAGCTGGAGGAATGGCTTAAAAGTAGTTCAGAAGCCCAGGCAAATCATGGTAAATAGGCTGCAGGAGAGAGGAATCTTTCTCTAGGAAGATAAATGGAAGGTTGAGGCTGAAAGAGGGCACCAGAGGCAGGGCCTTTTATAACCATCATCCCCCTTGAGAACCTGCAGGGCCCTGCTCCTTTGGACTCTTTTTTGTTGAGAGACTGACTCTTTGGATTACAGATGTCACACCCCAAACTGAAGAGACCTGTTGGTAGGAAGTAGCCCAGGTAAGCAAACTTGGCCTTATTGCAGAGAGGCTCCTGTCTGTGTTGCTTCCAGTCCAGAGGGAATGCCCAGACCCCTTTGCTGCAACCCTTTAAGGGCTGAGGCCAAGATACGGGTGGAAAGCAGAAGATTCCTGGCTTAAGGTCATGAACAGATTTCATTACTGCCTTGACAGAGGGACAGGAAGGTGTGCTGACCACTAAGATGCCTGTCCCTCTGAGCCCCCTATCACAGATACAGTAGAACCAGACAGTGTCATATTCCCTTTAGCTAACAAAATAAGTTAGGATGCATTTATTGTACCTTTTAGTTCTATACCCTGTTACCTCTCCCCAACTACTGAGCTTCAAGTGCTACTTTTTTGAGGTTTTCAGTGCCAATATAATACTTTGCTCACAACATATGAGTGTCCCTTCTACCTTAGATAAATAGTAGAGTCAAAGAAGATTAGGGTTGGTAGAGACCCCAAAAGATCATCTAGTCCAACCCCCAACACCAACTAAATCATCCCACCTAGGGCTTTGTCAAGCTCCACCTTAAAAACCTCTAAACATGGTGATTCCACCACCTCCCAGAGAACCCATTCCAGTGCTTCACCACCCTCCTAGTGAAAAAGTTTTTCTTGATATCCAACCTAGCCGTCTCCTATTGCAACTAGAGACCATTACTTCTTGCTCTGTCATCTGCCACCACTGAGAACAGCCTAGCACCATCCTCTTTGGAACCCCCCTTTCACATAGTTGAAGACCACTATCAAACCCCCCTCACTCTTGTGCAGATTAAACAAGCCCAGTTCCCTCAACCTTTCCTCATAAGTCATGTTCTCCAGCCCCCTAATCATTTTTGTTGCTTTCTACTGGATTCTTTCCAGTTTGTCCACATCCTTTATGTAGAGGGTGGCCCAAAACTGGACACAGTACTCCAGAAGTGGCCTCATCAGTGCCGAATAGAGGGGAATAATTACTTGCCTCGATCTGTCGGCAATGCTCCTATGCATGCACCTCAATATGTTGTTAGCCTCCTTGGCAACAGGGGCACACTGTTGACTCATATCCAGCTTCTTGTCCGCTGTAACCCACAGGTTCTTTTCTGCAGAATTGCTACTTGGCCAGTTGCTCTCCAGTCCGCAGCAGTGCATGGGATTCTTCCATCCTAAGTGCAGGACTCTGCACTTCTCTCCGTTGAACTTCATCAGATTTCTTTTGGCCCAATCTTCCAAGTTGTCTAGGTCACTCTTGTTACCTGGCAGCTCTGTGTTCTTGGGGAACCAGGGCGCAAACCCCCTATTCTCTCTCTGGCTCACCTGAATCCCCTCTTCTGCCCCCCCCCACAGCCTCTGCTTGAACCAGAAACAAAAGCTATGAAAAGGCTGTGGGAGAGACACCTAAAACCCTCCAAACAAGGGTGATAGGATTGAGACAACTCCCCATGCCTCATCTACATAGAAGATGTAAAAAGAGGCATCTCAATTAGCACATTGAATGGAGAACTGGAGCCTCATTTACATCAAAGATGGAACAAGAATTAGCATGAAGACTGGAGAACCAAGCTCCAAAGCAGGAACTGCAGTGAACTCTGGGATTGGCAAGGAAGGGATGCACTGCATTATGGGAGATCTCTGTTCTTGATGTAAATAAACTCACACCTACACCCATCCAGCTCTGCAGTTATCAGACCATTCTAGTATTGATATGCAAAACACTGAATCTGCCTGGTTGCATTGTGAGCTCCCCCAAGGAACATTGACCATAGCTGGGAGTGATCAGCTCCTATTGTCCAGCATAGAGAAAACCACCCTGGGGTACTTCACTGAGACATTGTTTACCCACAAACAAACCTGGTTCTACAAAATACCCCTATCCAAGTTCAAACTCTCTCTTGCTCTCTTCTTCTGATGCCTGGACCCAAATGCTGCCTGCTTCCCCATTTCCTGACTGATCCTGTTTTGGGTTTTGCCTCTCTCTCAAATGTTCCTGACCCTAAGCTGAACAGCCTGTCTCCTGGGAACTTCTGAGCTGCAAGGAGTAGTGAGATTCCCCCCGATCTCTCTCTCTCTCTCTAATCCAGGTATAACTTTCTACTTTTGTAATCAAACCTGGGCTAGCCTTCTCCAATACCCCTACTGTAATTTTGTTGTATTGTGTTAGATTGTTTTTCTCTCCTTGTATGGCATCACTATTAGTATTGTAAGTTTTATACACCTAGCAATAAACTAACTATTATAATCAAGCTGGTTGCCAGTTTCTCTCTCTCTAAATGCATTTACTCCTTTGTGTTCTTGGCTTCCCTATCTTGCTCTATAGCAACGCTTCTTTTACCTAAGCCAAAGATCCCTGGAGTGCCCAAAATTTTATGGGGTTTGCTTATCAAGGGGGTTACTGCTAGAACAATTGTGTTGCAAAGAGGCATATAAAGGGGGTAGCTGAAAAGTGCTACTCTGCCTAGCCTACGGAGTCCAGAGGCGCATAAGGGTGAAAGCTGGAATTGCTGTTTGATCCAGCCTGACTGAGTCCAGGGGGCATATAAAGGAACAGCTGAAAAGTGCTGTTTGGACCCAGCCTGCTCATAAGTGTGCTCCATTCTGGTGCGGTGCAACGGGCACATGAGGGTGACAGCTGACAGTGCTGTGTGACCCAGCCTGCTGAGTTCAGGGACGTATAAGGGGTCAGCTGAGAGTGCTGATAGCCCCGTCTGCTCAGACGCACTCAGTTAATCTGGAATGGTTGTGTGTATCTGTGGAGGGTTTATTTGAATCTGAAAACCTTAGGTCCTGCAGGATAGCTCCACTGGGAAGGGACTTGTAGCCCTATGAGCACACAAGTAACACAAGCAGCACATTAATAGAATCACACCCCCTCTTCCAGGAAGGTAACCCTAATAAATAAGCATACCTCAAAGTGATGGGCAAATCTGGTAACACACTGTATCCTACCCCTATCCTCCAGCATATCTAACACTCCCCACAGCTTAGTGTCATCTGCAAACATCCTGTGGGTGCAATCCACCCCATCCTCCATATTATTAATGAAGATGTTGAACAAAACTGGCCACAGGATGAACCCCTAGCCACTCCATTTGATATCAGCTACCACCTAGACATTGAACTATTCATCACTACCCATTGAGCTTGATGATCTAGCCAGCTTTTTATCCACCTTATAGACCACTCAATCAACCCATACATCTTCAGTTTGCCAGCAAGCATACTGTGGGAGACTATATGAAATATATACCTGGAGTTATAAGCATTATGTCTCAGAGTAGAGGTGGTTGAGACTCAGAACTTCCCTGGGGTAATTCTAACATACACACACACCTCCCCCTGTAAAATATCTTACTCAGAACAAACACTAGAAATTTCAAGATTTCTCACCAAATGTAAATTACAAAAGAAATTCAGAAAAAATTAACTCTTTCAGTTCCATTTTGCCGAAACAAATTGGAGCCAACAAAACTTGGAAGCCATATGTCTATCTGGGGCTCTCAGGATCTAGATCCCTGACTTCACAGTACAGAGCCTGGAAACATCTGGAGCCAGAGTGCTTAGGGTTTCTAGGGTCCCCACTCTGTCATGTGGGACCCCCCCTAACTCTGAATTCCACAGGCTACCTGTGGCTCACCAGGAATAGCCCAGGAAGTTTCCCAAGAGACAAGAGAAGTCAAGGGAGCCCATTTTTTTTTAAATGTAACAAACAGTCATGTGGAACAGTCATGGAACACTAGAGTTCTCAGCTTTGGGGCAGCCTGAATGATATGGAAATCCAGCCTCTCCACCATTATTCTAATGGAAACTTGCCTATGTTTTGGCAAAAGTTGGTCAAAGTCAAAATGTTGTCTGAAAATTCCTGACCAGCCCTATTTCTATCCAGAGAGGAGAAAAAACCCCTTCTACCTATTTTGGGTTATGAGATAATGTGTGCTAAGACTAACTTGGGAATTTAATTAATTAATTAAAACAAAACCAAAAATCCAACCCCTTCTTAACTGGGCCTGTTCAGGCAGATCTGGAGAATTCTGTAAGGCTTTAATTTGAGCCCCTGGCAACAAGGACCAAGATTCAGTGTACAACTTACTATTTTACCTCTTCCTTGCACCACAAATGACAGATGGGGAGTAGGAGGCCAGTGGGGAATGTGTGCTGAGCTGGTGTGTTCTATTTTACCCTCAGGAGAATCTAGTTATTCTTCCACACAGCTGTCAGTCAGCACAAAGCTGTATACTAGTGCAAGGTGTCACTGCAGTACGAGTCTGGACAAAAAATATTATTTCAACTAATGCCCCAATGGTTGGGGACTTTCCACTGACTGGGTGGCCCCCTGTGAATTCTGGGTTAAGACTATTATATGGGTTCTACCATTATATGAGCTCTGATAGTGCTCTATGGGCCCTAACTGAAATCTGGGCTCTGTGGTACTAAGCATTATACCAACACATAATAAGTTGCCATCCCTCCCCAAATAACTTGCAATATAAAAACCAACAACATTTTATAGTCTCCATTTTACAGACAGGGAATAGAAGGACAGAGAGCTTAAGTGTTCATCTAGAAAATTATGGCAGATCCAGAAACTGAACCAAACTCTTAAGATCAAGTCCAGAGCCTTAACCACAAAACCACCCTTCCTCTCAGCACCAGTATTCAAACAGACCTAGCTTATCAAATACAGGGTGTAGGAAAAGTGGCTAAGAAACTGTATTGCTAATCTAGTTATTGTAGTGATACCATACCTGAATGGCAGTTCACAGACACCAGCTATTCTGCATACCATGACAATACAAACCGCACAGTTGTCAACAGGAACAGAATTCAGGAGGCCCTTTTGTTCAAGAGACCATTTGTCTACCATTTGAGCTAAAGAAGAACATCATTTTGTGTAGTAGTAGGTCTTACATCTTCTTTAGGCGGTAGTCACTGGATCAGAAGTCATGTATACCTTTGATATTCCACACAGTAAAGCTCAGTGGTGCGTATACAGCCGGTACATTATACTATGCTACAATTTTTCTTCCTCATAGGCAGCTTTGGAGAACTGGCCATGTGTAATTGTCATGACAGTGCTGGAGGCAAGAGTCAATATTTCAGTAGATGGACCATTAATCTGTTCTGGTGTGGCAAGTCAAATGTTCATAACTGTGAAGTTTATGTGATATCAGAAAAAAAAGCACAAATGTCAAATACGGTTAAGGTAAAAGCCTGAGTGAAACATAGAGGGAGGAGATAAGATAGAGGCGTCGGGAAGTGAGTGTGCTTTCACATGGTTTAAATGTTAGTTGCATTTGCAGCATCTCTGTAAATGGTTCTCTTAATAAAGAAAAAGTTTAGTTTTACAAGATAGAATCTTCTGTATGTTATTACCCAGATCGTGGCACATGAAACAGTTATGGCTAGAGAAGTGAATCTATTTTTTTTTTTTAAAAAGCACTTTATTACACATCCATTATAGTGAATGCTCCCCATATTCCTTCTGAATCATAGCTGCTTAGTTTACTGACAAAAATAAGTTTTTATTGCAATCAGCACTACTGAGCCAATGTAACCAGGGCAAAGCAGAACTGGATTCCATTTAGCCAGTTTAGTTCTGATTCCAAGATTTTAGTGTTCAGTAATGATTGGGGATAATTTCTAAAGCAGAAAGAAGGCAACTGGATTTCTCAGTGCTGGACTGTGCTGCCAGAGCCAATAGATTTTTTTATCTTGTTTTGGCCAGTACATTAAGCAAATTAGGTATACCATAAAAATGAGGAGGCGGAAACAATAAGTGTGTGGAGGGGAGAGAGGGGAGGGCAGAGAGGATTTTACAAATTCAATTTTGTCTAATAAAACTGATATTTTTAGACATATGTAGGAAACAAAAACACGGCTGGCAGACAAATTAAGTGAGGCAGCTAGAGGGATTCCTTTTTTTTTTTTTTTTTTTTTAAATAAATACAGTCCTCAGGTGAAACATTATTGATTTTGGATATATTGTACAGTCCAGTGGTCTAGCTACAGATTTTATCAAAATAGTTCTGCTAGCTTGTCTGTACAGTATTAATTTGGATTATATTTGCAGTCATTGATTCAAAATGATCTGCAGAGAGGCAGCGTATGGTCTAATGTTTCCTATTCATAGTCCTTCCAGGTGAATTTCATCCCTGCACAGAGGATCAGTAAAGACCAATGCACACTCATGTCACACTGAAACTGGAGTCTTATGCTTTGCAGAGATCTTGGGTCAGCCATTTGCACAGGAGTAAGTTTTACCCTCTTTGTACTTGAAGGCTTGCAATTTTTATTTATTTTAATATGTTTGCAAGCCTTTTACATTTTAAATACCAGTTAAAACCAGAAGACAGTCTATCACCATAGACAACCCCTCATTCTGTGTATGCAATTCCTACAGGAACTAAATGAAGCATTGGATGCAGATAAAGGATAGCAAGGGGCCCTTCACATAACCTGTGGTAAACTTCAGGGCATTCAGCAAGCCATTGGCTTTCTCCTTCACAGAAAGAGATCAGTGCAGAAAAGTAGAATCAAGAAAGGCTGCTGTATTTAAAGGCAATGATTGTAATAAAGAAATGTATCCTATCACCATGACAACTGATGTTCCTTGGAGGGCAATGAAATGTGCCTCTGATTTGGACCTGACACTCATTAACATCATTCCAGCTGTGTAGGTTTTTGGTTTTGTTTCTTTAAAAAAGAATGAGGTTATGAAAAATAGAAAGCAAAGTTATTGGAGTTTTGATTTTTTTTTCCTTTAAAGTCCTGATAATTTAGATATTAATTAAAATCATGTTGAGGATAATTAAAAACATCATTAGGATACCCTTGGACTAACATCTGATTTTTGTTGTTCTACTTTCATAAAGGCATTAGGTCAGTTCAATCAAGACAGTAGAATTTATTAAGGTTAAATATTTTATATCTAATTTATTACAGAAATAGTGGTGGGAGAAAAAGGGAGAGATTTAGTATTTTCTTTTTAAGTTAACAGGAGTGAGGGAAGTTCCTTATTGTTGCTATGGTAACAAAGACGTGTTTCCTGCTTTCTTTTCTCATAGCCTGCATTTGGCACACACTCAGCTTTCAACATGTACGGACCAGGCTTTTTCTTTTTTAGATGTCAACAACTTGTCATAAAAAGAAGAAACAACAACTTGGAATGACATAAAAGTCAATTTACTGGATTATGCTTAATTAGACTTGAAGCTTTTATGGATGAAATTACTGTAACTGGTTGGATCGTGGTAAAATGTGTGTTTGCTGAGGAGTCCTTAAGTAAATAAAGATCATTATCTAATTTACCTCTGCAATAAAAGTCTTAACCCTTAAAAAAGACTGCACCATATGGTAGGATTTCCAATAGCGAGGACTATGGGTCTTTTCTCTGTTATCCTTTATTACATTCTCCCATTCTGAGAACTCCCATCAAGACTGCTGGGAAGAGGCGAGCTGCCAAGTCAGTTCCTTGCTCCAGTAATTCTTATTACTTTAATAAGGAACAGTAGGTCCCATTAGAACTGGAGATTGAATCAAAGTCTCTACAAGTGGAGTTAGAAAAGGAATTTCATAAACCAGAGATTATTAATTCTTATTTAAATTAGCCAGGTGTCTCCTTTCCCAGCAAAGCTTCACATTTCCTCATATGATTTTTAGTACTATTTCAATTCTAGCCCTTCCTCTGGCTTTTAGCCCTGAGCAGCTAATTCTCCAATATGTCTAAAGACCTTTCACTGTGCCTCTGTGTATCTTTGGGTGAGCAGACTTCAGGTTCGTAAAGAATTCATTTTTGAGAGACAGGTGCTTGTAAATATGGTACCATGGGGCTTGCTGACAGTTACTGTCCCCTCACTAAAACCCCATTCTCATGATTTAAAAGTTAAAGATGTTTTTCTAATTGCCAGTCCTGTAAATTCTACTGAGACTCTCAAACTCAAGATGGATTATTTCCATTTCATACATTATCATCAGTGATATGGATTCTGAAGTCCAAATTAATCTCAGTTAAATCCTGTGCCACACCACAAAAGTATAATGGAGTTGCACACTTGCACTTGAGTGCATAAAAGAAGAAAAAAACAGGTATGGTTATGCATGTAGCCTCTTTGCATCTCGTGTATCATCATCACTAATAGTAATGTTTGGAGAATCAGGATGAATTCTTAAGTATGAGTTTTGCACCTTTGGAAAAAAAAATCAATCACTAGGAAATAAAATCTTTTTAAAATTTTGAAAATTTGATTTGGAATCATGGAAACAGCAGAACCATGGGAGGCCAGTTTCATAGAGTGACTATTCACACCATACTCCAGTAAAGAGACCATCAAAAAATTTTAAAAAAAACAAACACACAAAGATGACCTTGTTAGGTTCTACATTTATTTTCTCTCAGTAATTCCATGTCATATTTGCTCAGTTTGAATGTCAAATGACTTCATACAAACTTGCCTGGATTTTGCCTGCAGCAGGGTATGCAAAGTGTCATATAAACACTGTGTTACAAAAATAATCTGGCCAATTTCCATAGAATATGTTTTTAAAGTCCCAAAATTTGTGTTCAGAATTCTGTATTTCTCCTGCATAACCCAGACAAAAGTCAAATCAACCAACAAAAGTATACACCAGTTCTTTTTTTGTTTATTTCCTTCAGAGTTTTAAATGGCCACCCATTATCGTAGTATCTGAATGCCTTCTCTGTAAAATCAAAACAAAAGACCCTTATGGATTTCATAAATTCCGCTCCCTTTTTGGTAACAAAACTGCTTGGGTTAGGATTTTTTTTTTTTTGGGCAGTGGGAGGGGAGTCTGTAGGGACTGGTAGAGAGCTAGTAATAAAAAGGGCATGTTGTAATTGTATCACTTGTGGTGGAAATATTTTCTTCAAAAGAGAAAGACTTTACAGCATTTCTTAAAAATGGTCAGACTCTGGATTTGCTTGATCTTCTCTAGAAGATGGTTTCATACCTGGATCCCCAGCTGTCAAAAGCTTCCTCCAGGAGTCTGCATTGTCCCAGGAGGTGTGTAGCAGTTGTGCTGGTTTATACATGAAAATTTGGCCTTTGATGTAGCTATGGATTGATCAATTAACTTTTGAGCCATGGAGATACGGGCAGCAGTATTTTGTTCTAGCTGGAGCCTGTGTCATCTTCACATTCTGTTTCAGCTACAGTCACCTAGGCAGGAGGTGAAGAAGACCTAGATTACAGTGGCTATGTCTCCTAGAAGAGGAAGGGATGAAGTTTTATAGCAAGTTGGAGGTGAGAGATGACATTTTTGGAAACTAGAGTTTCCTGATCAGTCAAGCATAGTGAGAAATCAAAGAAGACTCTGAGGCACTGCTGCCATCTGATGAACGGGAAGCGTATACATTTGATGAAAGGAAGAAACAATGTCTTGGCCAGGTCTTTGACGTATTTTCCCTTTTTGAACAGGATCACTTCAGTCTTGCCTGGGTTCAGCTTGAGCCATCTACTCTCCATCCAACAGTTAAATTTCCTAGACGCATTTTGATATTTTAGTAATGGCAATGGTTACATCAGTTGAGAATAAGTTATATAGGTCATGTCATTGGCATACTGTGGGTTGGCAGCCAAGTCCAAGGAGTGTCAAATTCTCTCCCAGTGGTTTCCTATAGATCTTGAGAAGTGTTGATAGTGGGACTTTGAAGTTGAGGACCTTCAGAAAGGACAAACATTTACCCATTGTGACCAAGTTCTCCTGGAGAGGAACAACTAAAGCCATTAAAGTGCTGGGCCATCAACTCCTGCTGTGACAGGATTTTCAACCCTTTTGTTTTTAAACATAATCCCTTGTTACTTTCAGCCCTACTCATGTTTTTGGTTACTGATCTGGGATCTTAATTTATTTACATAAAATAAAGCTTTCCAGTTCACCTTTAACAATCTTTTTATGTCAAAATCCTCAAATTAGGTATCAGGTTTAAGTGAAACTGCTTGCAGAAAAACATCCATTTGAGTATCTTTAATGCTTCTGAAAGTCATTGGTTTGAAATGATGGACAAGCCCCTAACACTCTGTGCAGAGGACCTAACATAACAAAGGCAAAGATTTCCTAACATAACAGTGTTACGGTTTCATTTCTGTCTCCTTGCTATTTTGATTTTCAAATGGCTGGAGTAGGAGTATTTCAACCCCTTCCAAGCACATTGTTATTGTCTAAATATTTTTATTGAAATGCATTTAAGAAAAAAAAATGTTATTCTGATCAATATCAAAATATAAATATAAAGAGTAATCATTTAATTTTATGTTTCACTTAAGACAATGACTCTGGAGACAAGGAGCCCAAAGCAGCAAATACTTATCAGCAGCAATGGGACTTATTACTGTGAGTAGCTTAACACAAATTACTCATGTTAACAGGCACTATGCTGAGTAGTAAATGACTGTAGGATCAATCCATAAATTAAAGGGTGAGGGGAGAAGGGGAAAGCTCTTACCAGCATTGCCAAACCAAAACATTAAAAAATGAGATTTAAAAATAAATAAATGTCAGGCAAAGAAATGGGAAGACGAAGAACCACCTTTCAGTCACACCTGGGTCACATTTTCCAGTTTTATCTGAAACCATAAGGACTAGAAGCATTCTAAAAAAAGATTACTATGAAATAACATGGCTCCAAAAGCTAGGTCTTTAAGAAAAAACACCCACTAAATATTGCAAGAGTTGGCAAACTATTTTATTTACAGATGGGCTTGGGCCTAAACTTGGTTCATGATAGTAGATGCAGGTGGTGGTTTTTAGCTGTAATCTCTCTAAAATGGGCTGAAAACTCAGAAACTTTGGGAATGTTTGGCTCTGGACCTGGATTTCAAAATCACAAATCCAGATTACTCAGTTTGGATTATAAAAATGGAAAGTTTGGATCCTGATTTAAGTGTGAGTCCATCTTTAATAATACTAACAACAGAGCAGGCAAGCAGGTGAATAAATAGGAACAGGTGATATTGGAAACAGGCAGTGACAATTTTAGAATTATAAATTACTTTTGTGGAGATATAATGGAAGACTGCAGGAATCATAGACAATGTATTAGCAAAGAAAAATTCATCAATTTGAATATTTTAAAGGGATAAATATGTTCTAGATTAAAAATATGCATTAAAAACAGTGACTCTTAGAAATGATTATTACTGTTTCAGTATTTCCATCAATCAACAGGATTCATAGACTTAGACTATAAGGTCAGAAGGGACCATTATGATCATCTAGTTTGATGTCTTACACAACACAGGCCACAGAACCTAACCCACCCACTCCTGTAATAGACTCCTAACCAAAGACTGAATTACTGAATTGTTCAAATAATGATTCAAGGTACAGAGAATCCACCAGCAAATTACCCGTGCCCCATGCCACAAAGGAAGACAAATCCGCCCCCAGGGCCTATGCCAATCTGTCCTGGGGGTAAATTCTTTCCCAACCACAAATATGGTGATCAGTTAAACCCTGATCATGTGGACAAGACTCACCAGCCACACACCCAGAAAAAATTCTCTGTAGTAACTCAGAACGCATCCCATCAAACATTCCACCAGAGGCCTTTTGGCATATTTACCACTAGTAATTTAAGATCAGTCAATTGCCAAAATTAGGCTGTCCCATCATACCATTCCTCCTATAAACTTATCAAGCTCAGTCTCTTTAGTGGGGTCTCCAAACTTATAGCCCAAGGAAAGACTAGAAAGCAGAGATTCAAAATTTGTTGTATAAAGTTTGCCCATTTCAAGTGCTTTCTAGTAGTGATAATTCATTCAGACCTGCTTTATATCTCTCAAATAGTCATCTTCCTGTTTTATTGTTAATCCTGCTTCAGTATATTTAAAACATTTCTGAAAACCTCTATTTTTACACATTTCTTCTTCTTCGTAATTAGTTGTGGCGATTAGAATATTTTGTACGTTACACTGACATTGCCTCTTAATGAGTTCTGTTATGTTCTCTTCTGAATACTTCTTAAACATTGTTTTAAATGAACATTTAAGCTATTGGCAAAACACTGAAGACTTACTGCTGAAGTGCTCTTTGATCTGCATTGCAAATTAGCAGCTAAAAACACGTCTGTTTGGTAACAGTACAGCAAGAGTTATAGAAATCTCACATGTATTGGGATGAGATTATTCTTCCATGCACCAAAGCCCAAAGCACAATTTCCTTCCAAAGAAACAGCAAGAGAAACATTTTTCATTACCTCCCTTGACTTAACGGTTACTATCTATACTGCATTAAGGGGACATATTTCCAGCTTCAGCCTCTACTTGTGTTTGCAATAGCTTGCAGCTGCATTTTGCAACTGCAAACTCCTGCTAGAAGTTACACAAGACACCTTTCAGTCATCTAACTCCCAAATGTGTGCAAGTGCTAGAATTTATACCCACAAACCCTACTGGGGCTAAAAGGATGTTGTGGGTGAAACATAGAAATGTTAGCATAGCCAATTGATTTGAATGAACGTATAGGTCACATAGCTTTGTTTCTCATTGCTGATTGGGAAGCTAGAATTTCTAATCAAGTGTCATACAAAATACTTACGTTTATAAGTTAAAAGATGTGAATATTCTTTCATATTTGCTTAAAATTCACTGTAAACGTACTTGCTTCTGTCAAATGCATTTCTGAGAACGTCCATGGAAAGCAAACAAATGGGCACTAATACTGACTCTTCATTACAATAACACAAAACAGCACTCTCAGAAAGAAAAAGGACATGGGATAATTCCAGAAAGACACTGCGTTGGCTTGTACTGAATACCTACTTTGTTGAATCAATCTAAACAGAGTTACCCCCTGGTGTTTTGGGGAATGAAATTACCTTGGCCCTCCATGCAGTTGCTGTGGCAGTGGGGTGATCATTTTGGATGACAGATCTACCCTTGGCAGTATGGCCAAGTAATGATGATAAACAACCGTCTCCTGAGCTCCCGTGTAGGATTCACATTATACAACATAATCATATGTTGTATTGAATATATGCAACATGCTTTCTAAGTGCATTCAAGGCCAACTGGCTCTCTGCCTGGATATTTGTTTCCCTTCAGCTCTTCACAGTAGCAGCAAGACCTGAATGGGGCAGTGAGATATCACACAAATCTTTCAGTTTTATTTATTTCATTTATTTTTATTTGCTTATTTATTTCTGTGGAGGAGATTGGAGTTTCAGATTTGACAAGACAAATCAGTTTGATGGCTGCAGTTCAGATCTTACACTGGCAGAAATTACATCAATAAAACCACTCAAAAAATTCAGAAATGTGGTATTTTACATAGGAGACTGCAGATCAATAAACACAAGGAACACGTCCCTGCCTCTCCTGGTGAGGTCTGTTCACTCCACATCATGATAACACATCAATAAAACTGTCTAGGCACTTGGCTGTTGTTACAGGCTAAAATCCCCAGTGTTATCAGTTATTCCGATTTAGTTTTCACAAAGATTTTCTTCTGATTAAATGGTCTACATTTCAAACAGCTGCATCTCAGCTCAAGAGGCAGACGGGCAGCCAGGGTTACAAGTCTCATGCTCAAAGGGATCAGAATATTTCTCACTGTCTTTAAAAGTGGCCATCGAAAAATTGGTAAATTTGTCACTAAATGTACAACAAATAGGAGACTAGCATCACCTGGGCTCAGATGATCCCCTCAACTTCCATTAGAAAAGGTGACCTAACATAGGCTGAACTTTCCATTGGTGTATAAAGATGGGGACGGAAGAAGCACTTCCATGGTGACATTCTGTATTCCCTGTGTGAGTGATTAGTATGTCTGTAAATGTCTATAAACAATCTGCAAACTCCATTCTGTATTGTGAATGCCATTTTGATTGTAAACTGTATTGCACTCATCACTTTTGTATCATAGCCTCTCTCTGGGCCAGGACACTTATACCTTATACCTATCAGAGGGACAAACAACTCACCTGAAACTGGTGGGTATGTATGCTGAATGGCTAAGCCACGCCCCCACTGCTCCTACTCATAACAACATGGCTACTTCATATGGAGAATATCCTGTATATCATCGTTACCTTCAAATCCCATTCAGTATCACTGAATTCCAGGAAACTGTATTCCAGCTTGCAAACGCGACCTTCAATGCCAAGTTCAAAATTCAACCATACATGTGCACAATAAATGCAAGCCTCCATATTGGCTGCTGAGAAGGGACTGAATTTACCCATTTGTTATCATTCTCTCTCTCTCCAATTACTATCACCACTTTTACCTGAACAATTTGGACCTGCTGTATTCTGATGATCAAAGAACTCTGCTAATACTGCCAACTAACAAAATGGTAATATCAATTATCTATTTTTCTCCATTACTAAACTATCAGTATTTATGGTTAATACAATTTGAGAGACTTTAAAATCCATTGTGAAATCACTGTTATTAAAAGCCAAAATTTACCAATGGACAGAACACTGATCTCACTTATTTCCTATAGCAACCATGAGGAGCAGAGGAAGGGGGACCATGGTATCTCACATAGCTGTAAGTAAATGCTAACATTTTCATGGCAACCATTGCTCATTAACATAGTCCCATTTTAGTAAAACCCTCCTGACAGTGTTCACTTTCATCCCTGATCTGTCTGTGGGAAAAACAGGATTTATGTTCCATAACCGAAGTTCCACTTCAAGACCCATCCATTAGATTCCTTTCTTTCTCTCTTTGGCTTAATTAACCTTTTAATTTCATATGGAAATCTGAATGCATATGGTGTTAAGCAACCAAGTCTTTGAATCTTAGGCAGGCTGCTGAAATAGTTCACAAGGAAATCAGGGTCATTGTCAGACTGCGTTTGAAGACTGCCTACACTGGTTCCCCTATAAAGCCTCTCTCTGACTTAGTCACATACTCAGGACTGTACGCAATTAAGAAATGCTCCTGCAATGCAAATATCTGCTGAATTTCAATAAAGCCCTTACATGACCTGTCATGTTAATCAAATGAAATTGGTTTCCTGAAAGTACCCTGTTTATTGATCAGACAATTTAGCCAACTCTTAGCTTGGCTGGCTTCCACATATGACATGAATCCATATGTGGTAGGGGGAAGAAAGCCTTGAGGTTAAAGGACTGGATTGGAACTCAGGAGACCTGGCTTCATTTTCTAGCTCTACCACAGAATTCCTTTGTGAACTTGGACAAATCGCTTCATTTCTCTGTACTTCCAATGCCCGCCGTGAACAGAGGGTAATACTCCCTCACCACACATTAATGATTGTGTGACACTCAGGGTATGTCTATACTTAAAATGTAGCACTTCAGTATAGACATTTTCCATTGGCATAGGTAATCCACCTCTCTGAGAGGAAGTAACTAAGTTGATGGAAGAATTCTTCTGTTGACCTAGCACTGATCTGTACTGGGGGGTTAGGTTGGTTTAACTGTGTTGTGCCGGGGTATGGATTTCTCACATACCCGAGATATGTAGCTATCCTGAAGTAAATTCCTAGTGTAGACCGGGCCTCAGACAATGTAGAGGCACAAAGCCTGATCAGTCAGCCTCCCTGCCTCCACCAGGAATTCTGATGCTGAAGAGGTCTTGGTACTCAGCCTTCCTTGTCCAGCTCTGGAACCCAGAGGGGCAAAGAGCTGCGGAGAAGACTGATCTCTGGTCTCTCTGCCTCTCCAGTCTTGGAGCTGGGACAGATGGAGAGACTGAGAAGCAGAGTGCCTATGGGAAATTTTTTGTCAATTTAATTTCCTGACTGCAGTGAAATTGATCAAAGCCATCCAAGCAGGCAGTCAGGGAGCTGTCATAATTTCAACAGTCCTGAATTTTTTGGCAAAACAAATTTTACCACAGAAGATTTTTGTTTGTGAAAAGGGCATTTTTGGTCAGCAAAATCATAGTGATGAAAAATTTCTGATCAGCTCTAGTATCAAAAGTATATAAGCAGATTCTGACCTTCTGGTGCTTAGATTTCTCCTTGTTTAGTATACTCAGTTCTCGCAGTCTGGCATTTTTGTATGATTCATATATCTGCTGGACCGAGGACATTTTAGACTGCCATGTAAAGAGCGTCACAGCAGTAACCTATGCACCCATAAACCAGGTCAAGGCTTGCCATTGTCCTGACTCATTTTTACTTCTTAACATTTTTGTCATCATCACTGGCAATAATAAAGCAAGGGAGTTTGCTGGCTTTTCTCAGCCAGTTGGAGAATTTTTCAATTTTGCTTTAAACCACCACATACACCACCTGCAGTTATTTATCATATTCAACTAAATTAACCTTACCTGTTATGAGCACATAGGCTGCTCTCAATTGGAGATGCCACCTTTTGCCTAAGCTCACTCACCAACAGGAAGATGCGAAAAATATTTCTGCTGTTGCACTTCTTGGCAGCGCCTTGCTTCAGGATATTTATTTTAATAAACACAAGGTCATTATGCTGGCATGAGGACACCACAGGGTCTCCCTAAGTGCTATTCTTTGATTACACATTATCCATCTTGCTATTGTATCTCTGCCTGAAGTTTGTAAGCCTCTACTGAGCAGCTCCTGCTAAAATTAGGAGAAGCCTCATGGGAGGTCAGTTTCATAAATAGAAGACATTTAGCAGACAGTGTTGGATTTAGTGAGACTTTCATCTACCTCTGTGCTGCCTGCTCTATCAAGCACCTGTCACCAAACTGTGAGCTGCCAGAATTACAGCTAAGTCAGCACATTAAGGATAGGTTTCCTGATGATTTACTCACCTTTCCACCATTCTATGCACAAGATGAGATGTAAAAATGTCAGTAATTGAACTAGCACTTTTAATAAGAAATTGAAGTATTAAACAATGTCTCAACCTAATTCCAGCTCAGATAATTACATCCTGACTCACTAAAACCTCCTCCCTAATAGCCTACCTATGTCCCTACCCCAGCCAGTGCCACCCACGTTTACGGCCATGTTAGTCCCTGCCCTGAAGTTTCTTTGTCTTGCTACAATCTCCCTCTTCGTAGATTTTCTGCCCCCACCAGCATTTAAACCATATTTAAATTTAGCAGAACATAATCCAATATACACTTATGCTTGGACCTAGGTTTGTCAAGAATGTGATAGATACAGAACATAGCAACAGAGATTTCCTGGTGAACAAAGATCCCTGCCTCTTAATGAAATTTCATATTGTTCCCTCCCTGCTTACCTAGTGTTAAAAAGGCACTTAACGAATAATTGAAAAATGCTAAGAATTGTTGCAATATTCTGTCCTCCCTCAGTGGCAAAACATCTCAAAATGTTCTTTTTCAGCATACAGGGTAATACTTCCAGCCAAAAAATGAAGTCATGAACCATGCTATAAAACTTGAACCCAAGTTAATATAGCACTTGCAAGGTCTCATACATTTTCAGATCCAAATTCTGAAGATAGAATAAATACCCGTTAGATTATCCAGACCATCTGCCATTGGCCCATGAGTTACGTATTATATAGCAAATGCTGTAATTTGCTATTGCCCTAATGAATAGAATTATATTCAACTGCCAGACTGGGGCAGAGATGGCATCTACCTCTATATATTATACACCAGCAAAAATAGTGTTAGTGCTCAAAAAAATAATAATATCCAGAGGCCAGTGTAAAGAATCTTGTGTCTTTGACTACAAGCCAAATGACTCTCAGAGAAGTATTGATCCAATCTCAAGAGGAAGTGTGCACCACTTGTCATCTCCTGTGTTCATGCCTTCCAGCAGTGTAGTAATTTGAAGGCAACGAACAGTAAGAAGAGAACCCCTCCTTTTTGTAGACATGATGTTCTCACTGGAAACAGTGCACAAGTCCCCCTCCCTGGAGCATGGAATCAGTTTAAGGCCTTTCACTTTCCCCTTCCATGATGAATATGCATCACACAAAATTCTTTTTCCTTAGATAGCCTGCCATTATTAATCAGTCAGAGATTTTATCCAAATTTAAATAAAGGATGCAATGTGGACTAATACATATATTCCATATCCACATTCTCAGCCAAAGCAAGTAAGGTTTATGGAACTAAAACGCAAATTGAGATCTTGCAAGAATCTCAAATAATGATTTGAGATTGGCAATGCATATTAGAAGCTGTGCATGCAAAATCTTACTCAACTATTAGAAAATGAAAAAGAGTTGGAAGCAGCTGAAGAATATAAAGGTGCATGTTCAGAGCTGGAGTCAATGAAGTCGGAAGCCTAGACGTTCTTCAGTACTGTCATTATGGATTGGAATTGGTCCATTCCACACTTTAATTAATATGGCAGTGATCAAACAAAGTAGTGTAAGAATGACTCGCTTAGATTCCCCTTATGCAATTGCAAATGACTGGATTTTCTCTAACTTGGGAGACATCAAGTAATTGACTGAAATTTTTGTTTTTTATATTTTGCCTATGGATAGATCACTTAGTTGACTGATGAAGTATGAAATTGCAAAAAAACAAACAAACCTGTCTGAGATAAAGCTAGGAATTTACTAGTTGGTGAGGATGAGTTTTGCGTAGCAGCTTAGGATAAGAATAAAGATGACTAAAGTATGTGAGGGATGTGATGACAGAAGATATTTCTAAAACTCTTTATATTGGAAAGCATTTGCCTTAACAAATTTCTATTCTAATAGGAAACATTTTAAAATGATTAAGCCTGAATATTCTAACAGAACATTTGTACAGTGTAGTATGTTATATATTTTGACAAACTAGTGTTGTGTATATGTACGTTCCCAAATAGGTAATGCTCTTTAGTTATTTTAAAGTATGTACTAACTAGAACTGGGCCCAAGACCACCCACACCCACACCCACACCAAATTGCTCCTGAGGTGACCCCCTGCAAGTGAACACAGGTGTGACATTAGTTATCTAACCAATCTTCCCACTGACTTTATCATAACCCATCATTCTTAATCCAACTGCAACTCATTCAGACATTGCCAAGGACTCAGGCAGTGTCTATCACTTTACTGTTAGTAGACATCTTCAGAATATGCCTGATTTAAATGGGGTCATTTAAAGCACTCCACATTTCCAGTCTTCTCTCACTTGGGTACCTGATTTTCATGTGGACGCATTGGCATTTCCCTCCCTTCTACTTCAAAACCTGCCATTTTTTCCTCTGCAAACATCTAGCAAAGATGCCTGAAATGGCAACATACCACACCTGAAACAAAAAAGGCATGAGGAGAGTTCCCATATACAGACAGTTTCCTGGAGCTCTGCACTGAAGAGCTAGTTGTGCAAATACATTTCAGTGAATTCATTTTAGGACTGAATGTGCACAGCTCACTATGCTCTTTGGTGTACTTAGTGCTCATAGCATCACCTACTGAAAATGCAGTCCTGTGTGATGTGAGCTCCAGCTACTTTTTCCATCTGCTAAATCTGGGACATGGATTTGGGCTACTTTTAAACCTCACATCGAATTAAAGAATCATACAATATTGGGGCTGGAAGGGACCCAGGAGGTCATCTAGTCCAACCCTCTGCTCAAAGCAGGACGAGCACCCACTAAAACATCCCAGACAGGGCTTTGTTAAGCCCAGACCTTAAAAAACCTCTAAGGATTGAGATTTCACCATCTCCCAGGGAACCCATTCCAGTGCTTCACCACCCTTCCAGTGAAAACATTTTTCCTAATATCCAACCAAGACCTCCCCTACTGCAACTTGAGACCATTATTTCTAGTTCTGTCATATACCACCATTGAGAACAGCCTATTTCCATCCTCCTTGGGGCTCCCCTTTCAAGTAGTTGAAGGCTGCTATCAAAATTCCCCTCACTCTTCAATTCTGCAGACTAAATAAGCCTAGTTCCCTCAGCCTCTCTTCATAAAAGTCATGTGCTCCAGCTGCTACACATTTTCATTGCCTTCCGCTGGACTCTCTCCAATTTGTCCACATCCTTCCTGTAGTGGGGGGCCCAAAATTGGACACAGTACCCCAGATGTAGCCTTACCAGTACTGAATGGAGGGGAATAATCACTTCCCTTGATCTGCTGGCAATGCTCCTATTAATGCAGCCTAATATGCCATTAGCGTTCTTGGTAATAAGAGCACACTCTTGACTGATATCCAGTGTCTTCTCCACTATAACCCTCGGTCCTTTTCTGCAGAACTGCTGCTTAGCCAGTTGGTCCCCCGTCTGTCGCAGTGCATGGGATTCTTCTATCCTGAGTGCAGAACTCTGCACTCGTCCTTGTTAAACTTCATCAGATTTCTTTTGGACCAATCCTCCAATTTGTCTAGGTCATTCTGTATCCTATCCTTACTGTACAGAATATCTACCACTCCCTCCAGTTTAGTGTCAGCTTGCTGAGGGTGCAATCCACTCCATCCTCCAAATCATTAAAACTGGCCAAAGGACCTACCCCTGGGGAACTCCTCTTGTTACCATCTGCCAACTAGACATCGAGCCATTGATCACTACCCACTGAGCCCCATGATCTGGCCCAGGATCAAACCAGTTCTAGCCATGACGTGTAGCTCCCCAGATCCTCCTCGTTTCCTTTTATGAACATGGGCACCATATGTGTCTTTTTTCCAGTTGTCCAGGACCTCCCCCAACTGCCACAAGTTTTCAAAGATAATGGCAAATGGCTCTGCAATCACATCAGCCAACTCCCTCGGCACTCTTGGATGCATTTCATCCAGCCCTATGGACTTGTGCATGCCTGGCTTTTCAAATAGCCCTGAACGCTCATCTCTTCCTCATTCTGTGCTGCCCATTGCAGTAGTTTGGGAGCTGACCTTGTCTGTGAAGACAGAGGCAAAAAAAGGAATTGAGTACTTCAGTTTTTTCCACATCTGTCTCTAGGTTGCCTCCCCCATTCGGTAAGGAGCCAACACTTTCCCTGACCTTTCCCTTGACCATTGAACAAGTGCTTTTAACATTTTTCTTCCTAAATGCTCTTAAATTAACTATTCAAAACAGAGAGAATCTACTATGTCAAGACATTACAGTGGATCAATTATTAAACCAATCTCTTGCAACGTTACTGCACAAAGTGTAAAATGTAATTGTCTGAGTGTTTTGTGGCTTGTTGTGTCAATTATGTATGCTCTTCCCTATCCACTATAAATTATTAGGCAGATCCAGATACTTTCAGTTCCTTTTTTTAATCCTGTAGCTTCCACAGGTTATTTAACTGTATTTTGTAACATAAATCTTACCCCCCAAAAATGAAAACAATGAATAAAGATGGAACCTGCCACTATTTGAAACTAAATCTAAATATCCAAATGAATTTATTGGTTGGATATTGGTATTTGTACACATTCAGTACTGTCTACATGTTGAAAATGTCTGAATCACTGAATTTCTCCTAGGAGACTAGCTGCACAGCGTCTGAAATTACCACAGATGTATTTATCCTTCTGCAAGAAAATGGCCTACTTGGAGGATGTGATTATCTTTCTTTAAAAGGTGCATAGTATTGTTCATCCTTAATGAATAGCTGTATTGAAAGAAGGCATGTGAGAAACAGATATAAGCCTTGATAAATAGAAAAGGGATATCACACTATACAGAGAAAGTACCACGGGTAAATAGTTTGAGTGTAAGTTTAATATTGCCATATTTTGGAATGCATAACCAACCTACCACTGATAGCAAGCATTTACATATTAGAAGTAAATGTTGCCTGGTGATTAGGCCAAGAGGCTTAGAGTGATGACTTCATCTCTACCACCGATTCACTGTGTCCAAATTGCTTGACTTCTCTTGCTTCTATATCCACATCTGAAAAATGAGTATAATATTCCCCCTTGACAGCACAGGTTTGCTTGTGTTATGACATTAAAGCGAATGGAGTTACATGGGGGATTTAGCTACATTTGTGAAGTGCTTTGAGATCATCCAATACAAGGTATTGTAAAAGTGAAAACTATTATTTTTACAAAGACTAGAGATTTAATAAGTAAACCTATGAGTAATTACATGTTCCTGAATACTGCTGTGTATTTTTGTTTAGTAACTCCAAAAGTAATTATCATGCAGCCTGCTCAGTGTTTTGGAAGACACAACATGCAGTTATTTTGTAATTACCTACTTTTTGTATACTTACCCTGTCACTACAAGAGGTCCCAGCACATAATGAAATGATCAGAGGCCCTGCGAGTGAGCCAAACTGAAGTTTATGCCTTCAAAAAATAACATTCAGCTTCAGCATTTAATAGATCTTCATAAAACTTTAGCTTAAAAGACATTTAATAATAAGTTCTTAATTGATGATGATAGAACAAGCTGTTCCAAAATCTTTCATTAGATGTGCATATTAAATTCAGGCATGCATTCAAGAGATGATTTTTCAGTTGCTATGAATCAGGTTGCAAAGGGCCATATAATAAATAATCAGTCTCATGGTGGTTCTGTCAGTAAGACACATAAAGCTCTGGTACATGCATAAAAATGAGAAAGCAAAACCAGAGTAAAATGACTGGTCCCTATTCTATATGCCATCCACAGCTCTTCCAGATGAAGGATCTGTAGACAAGTGTCTAGGGGATACAACTACACATTCCAGAAGGCAGCTCAAAAGCAGGATTACACTGAACAACCTGGCAGCCACAACTGAGCACTTTCACAAGGGCTTGTGCATCCAGGGTGAGTTACAAGCTCCATCAAATGTTTTGACCTCAAGCTCCCACTAAATATATTATTTCTCAGTGAAATCTAAACTGATGCGTAGGTGTAGTTAGAAAAGCTGCTAAGGAAAAATGATACCTTCTCACACAACGTCATATTTCCCTGCCTGGATCACCATCAGCATTTGAATCCAAGACATTCAGCTCCGCAGCACAGACCACTAGAGTTAAAGAAACTGCTCCATTAGCTTTTAGCTATCTTACCTAAGATACTTACATGGCCCCCATTATTGTAGAATCTGTATCCCTCACAAGCATTAATACATGTATGAATCCTCACAACACCACTGTGAGGTAGGGAAGTGGTATTATCCCCACCTTACAGATGGGAACTGAGGCACGGAGCATACGCATACAGTGCAAAAAAAAAAACCACCAGTGGCTGGCCTGGGTCAGCCAAATCAGACTTCTCGGACTCAGGCTGCAGATCTTGAAACTTGCAGTGTAAGACGTGGGCTGCAGACTCTCAGGACCTTCTCCTCCCAGGGTCTCAGAATCCATGCTACATCCTGAACCTGAGCCTGAACATTTACATTGCAATTTTATAGCCCCACAAGCTTGAGTCAGTTGAC
>ML675613.1:37731773-37822194 GCA_007922155.1 Mesoclemmys tuberculata
CCACAACAGCCACGCTGCTATTTTTAGAATTTTAGCTAACATTGAACTAGTCCAAGACTGTCTACCCTCACTGGCAATCACACCTCCCAGTTGACATATAGACATGTCCTGGTCCTCCAGTTCACTATGTGCAGACATATTACTGCATTTGGGTAGAACTCATTAAAGTAAATGTGCCTAAGTCACTTCTGATCACATTACTGATAACGTCAAACGTTTACTAGCATTAGCCATGCAGAACCGATGATGTTAAGGAGAGAGCTGAATGTTGTTTTGCCTTAAAGAAAATATGACTGATGCTCTGGTTGCAGAAAGTTTATTAATGATCATTTAAAATAAATATTGTGCTCCTGCAAATTCTAGCATCCGGAGAACTCAGACAATATTAGAAAAAAGGGAGACAGCATTATTGTCCTCATTTAACAAAATAGGAAACAAAGCTTCCCAACAGTCTAGAAGCTAGGAACAAAGTCAATGATCATTCATTTCTGGTATCAACCGCCACTATTCTGATTCACAGTCCCCTGCTCTAAGCACTAGATAATGCTGTCTCATCTTTTCAGGTAGAAAAACTACATTTCACTAAATTTAACATCTGTACACACAATGGAAGTGTAAAAGTAAGCATGATGCTGAAAGCAATCTGTAATGCTGCCAAAGAAAACTAAAGTACTGTACTTATCCTAAATCTTTTAAAAGCGAAGGGAATTTATCCCATAAAAACAGAAACAGTGCATGCTACAGCATAAGAGGCATAAAGAAATAACACAGCTTGAGATGCCTGGTGGACTTTGAAGTCCTGGGCAATTAGAAAATCTCTTTTGGCTTGTAAAGAAACAGTAGTCACAAACAGTGAATAAAAATAATTTTATAAGGTCACTATTAAGAGTATAAATGTACTTCAGTACACAGTGTTCTCACTAACTGAAATGAATTAAATGTCTAACTGCTTTTGGGCACCATTATGTCAAAATACCCTTTTGATATTTTCCCATTTGTCCCTACCCTCGGCTGCTTATTCAGCTTACATGTATTTTAAATGATATAATAAAGCTCTCATATTAATGTTAATTATTTGAGAAGTTAATCAACTATTCCAGCTCAAATTTTTCCATTTTTCCTATGAAATAATGAAACTGTATCAGATTTAACATCTACATGTAGGACATAAGAATAAAAGCAAAACTGCTGCTAACAGCATCTGTAATGCTACCAGGGCAACCTAAACATGTATTTTAAAATTTCCTTTATCATTAGCACAGTACATTTTCCAATGAAAGGGGTCACTTGAATTTATTCCATCAAACCAGAAATATATCATATGTACAGTCTGAGTTACACAGTGGGCTAAAATTGAGTGAAGATATGTTTAAAGTTTACACCATAATTACAGCTGTGTGGGAGGCAGGGCGGGGCGTGGGGAGCGGACAATGGGAAAATATATCCTTAGCAATGTACTATGCCAATATAAACTCTCTTAATTGGGTTCCCTTTCAAATCATGATTGAGGTGCATTAGACTGGGTCTCTATGGGGAAGCTTGCAATGCTTATGCTTGTATTATACCTGTTCTGTAGATAAAAGACTTAAATTTCCAGGGCTGTCAATCTGTTACCTTTCATAACCACTAATGCTCTGATCCAAAGCCCATTAAAAATCAATGGGAGTCTTTCCAGTGACTTCAGTGTGAAAAGACAATCTGTTGTTTTGTTACTCTCCATTTGTAACTAATTAATAAAGTCATCACAGTATAATCCCCTACCACAGACACATAAATGAATTAAATAAGCCACATTACCCTTAAACTGCTCTGTATCTTCCTCTTTTTGGGCAAGGGGAGGAGGAAAGGAAACCTTCAACTATTGCCATTATATTTAATTACCCTCCTATTTTAAAATGCTCTTCAGGGAGAACTATTCTGGTACCCACAGTTCCTACAGTAACTGTGTACATAGCGTGGCTGTTTACTGGTAAAGCACTTAATGCAATCTGTTGCTACAGGCAACGGGACTGGAATCTCTGAGGGAGCCTGCTTCATTGCTACTGAACAGTGACCCTAAATTGCGCTTCACTTTTGCCTGCACTTGACACCACGCTCCTTTCTACCTATTTAAAGTATTTGTCTTCTGGGTTTTCTACAACAGATTGTTACTGGGTAGATTCTGTGTGGCGTCTCTTGGGAGATGCAGCACAGAAGGTACGGCCCAGGAAAAGGGGGAAAGGGGCTTTCCACCATCCAAATTCAGGGTTGCTGCAGGTCCCAAACTGATGAAACTTACAGGAGCTACAACTGCTCTTCTAAGGACTCTTCTCTCTAACTCATGACCTTTTCCCCAAACTGTGAAAGTTTGACTGCAGATGAGCCTCAGAGACGGTGTGGTTACAGGGATATTTGTGCAACAGATACAGTTTTGAAGCCATAAAACTCAACCTGAGCCACCAAAAGGGAAATTCTGCATGTTGGATTGAATGTTAAGATCCCAGGACCATGTGATAAAATTAGAGAATTATATCTGTGCTATAAAATGCCATAGGATAGCTCAATAAACTCAGAGAAAGGAGTAAATTATGTAAAGTTTTTAAAACAATGCCTACAGAATCCTATTACTTTCATCTCTATTAAATTCCAAGGTACGCAAAAAAATCAAAACACATATCATAATCCAATCTAACTGTATGGATTTAAAAAAAAACACAAACCTGGAGCTCATGATATTCAATATCCTTCACCCTGCCATAGTGAAAGGGGAGATTTAAAGCTCCAGTACTAAGTGGCTTACTGAATGTTGCTCATTGTATAACTGCCTTGTAAAGCTTGTAACAAATACTTATTTTATTTCTCTCATGAAAAGGACATGTTGAATTTAATAGAAAATGATATAATTTATAGGATTTATGAACCATTTAATAGAATTAAATAAAGAATTATATCTTTGCTACAAAATAGTGATTGGTTTAATGTCGAATGGTTCAATAAACCCACAGAAAGGAATACATTTTATACAATTTCTTAAAATAACTCCTATAGAATTCTATTGGCTTCATCTCTATTAAATTATAAAGTGTACAGATTATAACCAAGCTAACTATGGACCAAATTCAGCCTACGATGTAAATGAACAGAAATCCACTAAAGCTGAGTGGCAGCCTTTGACAACTGCTATGAATTTAGTCCAACATAAAGCTCTTTGGGGCAGGGACTGTTGGTTTTGTTCTGGTTTTGTACAGTGCCTAACACAATAATTAGGGCTCCATAATTAGGGCTCCTAGGTGCTGTGGAAATACATAAAAGAAAGAAAGATAAAGACAAATTAAATTAAAACACTCAGACCCACCAAAGGCAGGAGGAGAGGGGGGTGTGTGTGTGTGTGTGTGTGTGTGTGTGTGTGTGTGTGTGTGTGTGGAGACAAGCCAGCTCAAACCACCCGCACAGAAAAATATCAGCATATGAAGACAGGCCTTGTATAACATTATGCAAGGATGTTGTTAGAGAAAGATTATTAAAAAGGTGTTGTTTTGTTTGGTTGCTTGTTTTATTTATGGATTACCGGAATTCATACTTTAAACAATGCACTCTTTGTAAATTATTCTGTCCTTAGAAAAATATGCTATGCACATATTTACATTTGATTTTTAAGTGTTTATAGATTTTTCAGGGAGAAATTTGTTCCTAAGCAATTAGAACCTTGGAGCTGAACTGACAAGATACTGCAAGGTATTAGAGAGAGAAAAGAATAAAAGAAAATCCTAGTGCTTCAGATTCAAGATATTTGTCATTTAAACAGTACCAGTTAATATTGTAACAGATATTCAGCTTTGGGTTTATCATATCTTTCTCTAGCTGAAGCCTGGAAGCAGTGGTGAGACAGGAAGGGAACAGGGCAAGATGACAGAACTCAAAGGATACATACCCTATAACAGGGCATCATGTGTTCACCATTCTAGACCCATGAATTTCTATTGCTGCAGAACTGACCATCAGAATCTGAGCTAACTTTTATTAAAAGAATGTTGCTTCTAAAATGATCATTAGTGAAATATGTAGCAATGTTGGAATTTAAATGGTCATGTTTTTAAGAGAGCTGAGGAGCCAACAGCTCCCACGTAGGGACCCAAATGAGAGGCCAGATTTTCAGAAAATCTCAGTAGCTCTGAGCAGCACCTATTCTTCTTAAGTATTGTTGATTACTAAGCACTTCTGAAATCTGACCCCTTCATTTAGGTGCCTTAAATGAGAGCTAAGCATTTTTGAAACTCTGGTCCTAGTTGTGGATGCTGTGCACCTTTGAGAATCTATAGCTCTATGTTTCTAGACCTCATGGTCAAAAAACAAACCCTGAAAACAAGACTCTAGTGTAAACTGATGTACCGTTGACTTTGCGTCTCCAAACAGCCTGTAACAATAAATTCTGAGAAGTGTGAATAGCCTCATTCATCTCAATGATATTGTTACCTTTGAAATCTAAAGATGTTTTCTTAAATATCAACATTATTAATTGTTTCATTGCTGGTCATTTTAGCAGCAATATTCAACTAATGTGCTTATACCACAATTCCAAACTGGCTGCAGTGTCTCCCTGATACCAACTGCCCTACCTCGGTGCTAACGCCTCCAGCTTGCCCCTGACAATTTTTATGATGTGGTTACATAGTGTCATTACAAAGATTCACATCATCCTGAAAGCAGAAAATGTGGGAATGGCATATGAATAAACTGAATTTAATATCAAAATTAATGTGACACAGGAGTTCGCCTATCAATTGTGTTTATCATATGGTGATCTTGCCCTTCAAGGAGGTTGGGGCACAGCCTCACCTGTCTCAGGTGTGGGCCAACTCCCCATGTAAAGAGAATGAGGCCAGGGATCACATGATGGAAGCATCTGACTCAGAACCCAGGCCTGCTGGAAGATACAAAGAGCAATGTGCATTCAATGAGGGAGACTCCAGGTAACTGCTGCTCTGAGAGCCAGTGCTTTGTTAAAGATTCTTGGAGGAAAAGGCTAGTGAAGAGGCCTAGATTGATTAGATCTCCTTTGTGGAAGAGAGCTCTGTCGGGAAGAGGATCTTGCTAGAGGAAAGTCTTAGCAGTCTTATAAAGTCTTTAGAACCCTGCACTAAGGCTAGTGATCCAGCTAAGGGGGGAAATCTGTGATGTTCTCATCTTTAAGTTAATAAAACAGACTCCCAAAAAGTGAAGATTATTTGGATTGTACCCACTGTGATTATCTGGAGAAAGAGAAACTGAGGCAGTGGACAGGCCCAAAACCAGATGGGATAAATTCCTGCTATAATGTTGTTCTATAAAAATCTCAATTTATTTAATGCCTCTGACTCTGCTTCAGAATTTCCCCTAGAATGTCAGAAAACCCAGCCATCTTGCAGCAAACTCTATTTCTCATTGCTTTGGAGTATTACTAGTGATAACAGATAGGGAACCTTTGGCTGACCATCATACACTGTATGTATCAAATATTTGCTGAATGCCTAAATAGGATATTTTCTTATTCTTTGCATATAGGGGGAGAGGTGTGTACTTCCAGCTAATTTTAACTTTGGAAATGGGATTCTCTTTTTACTTTCCTGATGAATCACTCAAGCACTGACACAATCTGTGGTTTACGGAATGGAGGTGGAAGAGTAGAAATCAAGGATCTTTTTAAAACTTTTTTTGCAAACAAGTTTCAAAGGAAAAATAAAAACAGCAGTTTAATCGTATGAAAAGTGTATATATCTCGGAGAATTGCTTCTGAAAGTTCCTCCAGAGAACGAGAAAAGTGGGACTGTTGGCACTACTCCCATAATACCAGTAAATAGTGTTTGCTTACTGTTTCTCCTCCCTCTCTCTCCCTTTTCTCATCTTGCTATAAATAGATATTCCTTCTTTTGCTGTCTCACCTTTGAAATGACAAAAAACAAGGTGGATCCCGTCAGTGGCACCGTATTGTTCCTTTCCAAGGATGTGAAGCTACTGTTCTGTTTCACAAACACTACAACTACTCTTAGCTCACTGTAAATAATGTAGAAGAAGATGACTCAGTGTGGGGGTGGCCTACACTCCAAGGAGGCCTAGATTATGTTTTCAGCCTGCTGACTGGCCTTGGTCATATGGGTATTTCTATTTTCCTTGACATGGTTGAGATTTATAGATGCTGATTGGTTCCTCACATGCAAAATGCTTCATGTGGAGGAGTAAAAGGCAGTGCATTGTTGTTAAATCGCTTGCATCTGAAAGTCATGAGTCAGGCTCCAAAGTATCATGATATTGGATTAAAAATAATGAAATTTTTAAAAGTGAATACATAAAAATAACCTTTGAGTTCTTTTTATTTGCTTTCTGGTGTCTGAGTCATGTTTTCAAGCTTTTCTCTGCAACCAGAATGGGAAGAAACATTTTCTTTTAAAATGAAGGCTGGAATTCTCATGTTTCCAAGAGCTGGGACCTTACAAATATCACCAAATATTGAGAGGCTTATGATAAATTCAGAGGAGCTGGTAACACCGCATATCCTCCTGAACTTTTCCTTTCAGATTACATTTCACCTGATCTGAATTAAGTCTAACAGGTCTGTTCATACACCAATCTATAGCCAACACACACAAACATAAAGATAGCATGATTTCTACTACTTAAACCATGCATACCTAGAAGGTGGAACAAAGTTCAGAACCCATTGGCATAACAATACAGGCATCTACTACATCATTACCATTATTTAGCAGTGGTGGTATAGTGCTTATAGCCTATTGGCCTGCCTCCCACAACTAGAAGGAACACACAAATGGGACATGTTAACCAGATAAAGATCTTTTCACGGGGACATGTAACCCAATGTACTTCTGAGGACCACATGCAGCATTCACTCTAGGGCCACAAAGATTTGTTCAGGGCAAATGCTATGTCATCTCTAATTAAATGAGGGTTATTTTTTTAAAGCAGGTATCAGCCCACTGCAGTGCCACTTTGCTGGATGAG
Organism: Mesoclemmys tuberculata; assembly: GCA_007922155.1. Taxonomy (NCBI): domain Eukaryota; kingdom Metazoa; phylum Chordata; order Testudines; family Chelidae; genus Mesoclemmys; species Mesoclemmys tuberculata. Next base: position 37,738,749 of record ML675613.1, read on the forward strand.
TGCCAAATGTCCCATCCTTTGGGAAGAAAGTAGCGTCAGGCAAAGAGGACAAAGGAAGAGGAGGTTCAGATTAATCCCACAAGAGATAAATGTTAAATGCAAATGTTTTTGGTGTTCTTTTGACAAAATTGGCCTCTCTTAAATTCGTGAAACTTTCATGACATGTCAGCATTTTTTATGAAAAATGTCACTGAACAGTTTTTCACACATATCTATATATTAGATTGACCACATTGCTAAATTCTAAGACAAGCTCTATTGCCGACTCACCTTAACAATACTTTGTGCTTACTGACAAGGCTGGGTATACAAGCTAGAGCCAGAATCAATTATCAGGAATCAGAGTCATGGGTCAATTCTGGGTCAGGAACCTGGGGCCAAAGTCAGGGGTCATCAGAAAGTTAAGGGAGTTGGTGCCAGGAGGCAAGGCTGAGATGAAGAACTGGAAGTCACATGCACGAGACAAGGCCAAGTCAGAAACTGTGTACTGGAACCAGGAGGTAAAGCAAAGGCCATGACCTGGGATCAGGAGCAGTGTGAGGAAGCAAGCTGGGGATCCAGTTAGTTGCAAAGACAAACTTCCTGTATCTGGGCCAATCAGGAATGTCTTGTCCTTGGGCCCTCTGTGTGTAGCTTGTGTTTCTACTTCCAGAGCTGTTAGGTGGTGGTATGGAAGTGGTTGCTGCCAGGGCAATCCGCAGACCTAGTCCTAGACTTGCTTCTCTTTACACTTTACTACATAATACTGGTAAAATGCCAGATAAGTCTCAGAAAGTCCTTTCTGATGTAGGTTAATATCATTGTTATTTTACAAACAGGAACTGAGGCACAAGAGGTTCAGAGAGTTGCCTAAAAGTTGTGCCAGAAGAACACAGATCTCCCAGATCTCTCTGTGGTTAATTCACCAAGGAATATTGAATCTATTATTGTTACTTAAGATTTACATTGTCCTGGAGTGCTCCCCAGTACATAAAAAGGCAAGATTCTTAGACAAGGAGCTTACAAATAATATTAGATAGTATATAATGAGGAGGGGTAACAGACAAGAATATCATCTTTAAGAAAACATGGTTACTCCGAAAAGAGATGGTTGTGAAAAAAATGGACAAATAAGGCATTGAGATTGATATCATTGGTGAAGCAGAGGGTAAGAAGTGGGAAAATGTGCTCAAGCACAAGGACAAAGAGTAGGCAGGGTAATTATGTGAGGCCCTGATGGTGGAGGAATTCAAGGGGATGGGGATAGGCTGATGTGGTTAGAATGACAGTTGACTAATCTGATTTTAGCAGATTCACTTTGTATTAACTACAGTGGGATAGTGTGTGTGTTAAGAAAGTCAGTGAGGAGATTACAGTTATCCAGCTTCAAGCTGATAAGGCGGAGGGAAGAGTTTTTGCTGCCTGGACCGGGGGGAGGAGGGAGGGATCTGATCTTTAAGATGTTTTGCAAAATGGCAAGAGTTGAATCTGGCCGATATATAAGAAGCTAGGTAAAGGGAGGAGTGGAAGATGAGTTACAGTTTGCAGATATGGGTCATATGGAGGATGATGTTATTGTCAACAGAATACAAAGGGAATAGCGATGGTTTGGAAGGAAATATGAGGAATTCAGTTTTGGCCATGTAAACATTAAATCAATACCGAGACATTCAGGAATGAATCAGCCTTATGTACACAAATATACATCCATCACCTCGACATTCTCCTTTTGCTTTAGACAGAAAACACACTTGTAATATTTCAAGCTGCAGTAGATTTTTGTATGGGTCAGAGGGGGAGGAAAAATCATAACTCCTCTTTTCTTTCTCCCATTGCCCACCAAGACAAGAACACATTTTTAATTGAATTTGCTAAAGGTTTTCCCACATAGTTCTACAGAATTATTATGTTTGACTTGAACCAAAACAAGCTGAAGAACATGTTACCCTAGTCAATATTTTAATGATTAACTAGAGATGATTTAATGTTTAACTAACTGAAGCTAGGCAATTCTATTCCAAAGGAAATTCTGACATTTTCAAAAAAATTTTGTTCTAAAATCAGAAAAAACAAAAAATGTCAACATTTCCAAAGACAAGGTGGGTCTAATATCCTAGGATTGACACCACTGCTACAACACTGGATACAAAATTTGCAATGCAGCAGAAATCCCACAAAAATAAATGAACATTTCCATGGGGGGGGGGGGTTGAAGCAAAACAGAGCAGCCAGCTGCCCTGACTCCAGGGGACTTCTCGGGTGCCCTGATTTCAGGAAATAGGGCTCTGTCGGGAGTGCCCCAGGTCAGGAGAGTCTTCCACCATGCAGTGAGAACCTAATCATAAAACAGAACACATATCCCCATCTTGGTCCAGGCTTTTAAACAGAACAGAACAGTTCTAAGAGTATTTTCTCCAACTGACATTACTGTTCTTGGGTTTTGCATTTTGCCGATGCATAGTCTGTGATTGTTAAATCTATGGATCTTCTAGGTTTTCTTTATTATTCCAGAATGACTGGAGCAGAGGAAGTGAATCCAGGCTCCTGTGTGCATAAATTAATACCAGTTTAAATAAACAGAGTGTATTGGTGTTTACAGGCTCCCCACTTAGAAAGCAAAACTTACCAGGAATGCCAAGTACCAGAGAGTAAGCATGGTCTAGTGGTTAGGGTGCTATACTGAAACTACGTAGAGTCCAGATTTCAGTTCCTCCTGTGCTATAGATTCCCATTGTGACACTGGCAAAGTCAGAGAGGTATGTCTTTGCTACAAAATTAACTTAGGTTATTAGACAAGTGTTGCCCCCAGCAACTATTCCCAAAAGCTCACTCAAGTGTGGTTATGTTTTAAACTCAAGCTGCCCTGTCATGGGGTATCAGTTAACTATTCAATGGGTATAAAGTGATCTGAGGATATAAACAGCTATTTAAATATTCTAATCTCTTAATTTTTATTTAAAACAAACAAACAAACACCACACTTAAAAATTGGTGTTACCATAAGTAAAAATAACTCCATATAATTAAATGGTTCAGACCTCCTGCCAACTATGCAGCACATCAGCCTGTGTCTCATTCAGGATCTAGCACACTCAGGTCCAAGCCTGCTGAGCTGTCCCCATTACAACAGGGCAAACAAACATGTTTTCTTTGTGCTCTGTCAATAATTAAATTTCCTCTGCCTCACTGAGGATCCCCCATTGGCAGTGAAAAGTATGAGGTATTTTAGTGGGTCAGACTCTTGCTGTTTTATTGTTATTTCAAACATGGCAGACTGCATTTGTAACTTTCAAATCAACTAGCAAGGCAGCTTTGTCTCTTAAGTCTATTCACTGATGGCTGGCAAATTTTCATTTCATGGGAATAAAAAGCTCAGTGAGATATTAACCCTGCTTTAGCAAGGAGCAAGAAAGAGAAAAAAATTTAAAGAGTTTCCAAGCAATGTTTTTCCCTAACCCTCCAAGGTTCTGCGACCATTATCACAGCTGGTATGGCTGTTCAGAGTTCATCAGAGCTAGTGTAATGAATCGCCTTGTATCGATCGATTGCCCTCTGGCAACTGAGTAACTTAAAAAAAACCTACAAGGTCTCATTTTAAAAAACCGTCACTGATTTATAGGGTATATAACATGAGACACTTTGGACCCCATTTCAGAGGAGCTGAGCTCCTGCTAACTCTCACAAACTCCAACAGGCTCAGCACTTCTAAAAATTGGGTCCAAGGAGTCTCAAAATAGGCATTCAAAACATGGGGTACCCAAAATCCATAGCCAATTTTGGGAACAATGGGCTTAAACGTTCTACAGGTAGCAACAGCTAGTAGGGATTCTCTAGTCCACACAGATAGAGGCCTGAATTTTTTCAGCAGAATTCCACAATGCTGCATGCATATGGTTAGAATAATATCTAACTTGGGGAGGGCCCAACCCTGCTCCCATTAAAGACACTGGGCATTTTGCCATTGGCATCAACTAGAACAAGGGTGGACCCTTTTAATATTAAAAATAATTTTAAAGTACTCTGGAGAAGATCAATTTTAAAATGGGTGTGTGTTTAAATTGTCGACATTTTCAGGGGCCAATTTCCCCCCATTGCATACTGCTTTCAGCTCACATTGGTATGAGTCGGAGTTACTTCCACTGCAGCAGGAAAAAAATCCGTAGGCAGCTTGAATTACAGAGGATTGTACATTTAAAATGGAAAGAAAGAAAGAAACATCTCAATGCTCTTAGAGGTCAGTGATCTCTCGAGAGGCTGCTTAACTTCTCCCAGAGTGGATCTTATAGCATAAATGGAGTTAATAAGTTAATCACAAGATGAATCAAAAAAATTAGAAATGGAGAAGACTTATTAAGAAGAATTTAAAAAGTGGCCTCAAAGGAGATTGACATCTTTCACTGTCTAGTGATGGAACTTTATTATTTTATAAAAACTCTGAGGGCTCAGGGAGCTTGATGACATACATTTATGTATGTCCAACCACTAGCCTCCACAGGCCCCCCCCTTTTTTTGGGCACAACTCCATGTGACCCAGCCTATCTGAATACTTGCCTTTTCAGTGCCCTCTAGTCATTCTTCCTAGACAGGGAGGACTGAGACTTAGTTTAATTTCCACTGATATATAAAATTAAATGATAGCCCTGGGAGTAGCTCCCTTGGAGCTTACCCGCTGTCCAAGAGCGGTGCATAAATTAAAGCAACTCCCAGCATGTCTTAGCCTCCTAAAACTCATCTCTCACATTTGCAATAAGTGATCTTTGGCGGACACTGAGCTTCTGAACGAAGATGATCCTGTCAATATAGTGTACCTGAAGTTTCAGAAAGCCTTTGACAAGGTCTCTCACCAAAGGCTCTTAAGCAAACTAAGCAGTTAATGGGATAAGAGGTAAGGTCTTCTCGTGGATCAGTAACTGGTTAAAGGATAGGAAACTAAGCATAGGAATAAATGGTCAGTTTTCACAATGGAGAGATAAATAGCAGGGTCCTCCCCAAGGATCTGTACTAGGATCAATGCTGTTCAACGCATTTATAAATGATCTCGGAAAGGGGGTGAACAATGAGATGACAATGAGATGACAATTTGCAGGCAATACAAAGCAACTCAAAATAGTTAAGTACAAAACTGACTGTGAAGCGTTATAAAGGAATCACTAAACTGGGTGACTGGGCAACAAAATGGCAGATGAAATTCAATATTGATAAGTGCGAAGTAACACACCATTGAAAAACAATCCCAACTACACATACAAAAATGAGGTGGTCTAAATTAGCTATTGCCACTCAAGAAAGATCTTGGAGTCATTCTTGATAGTTTTGTGAAACCTTTCTCAATGTCCACTGGCAGTCAAAAAAGGGAACAATGTTAGGAATCATTAGGAAAATGACAGATAAGATGACAGCAAATATCCTAATGGTACTATATAAACCTATGGTACACCCACACCTACAATACTGTGTGAAGTTCTAGTTACCCCATCCCCAAAAAAAGATTCATTAGAATTGGAAAAGGTACAGAGAAGGACAACAAAAATGATTAAGGGTATGCAACAGCTTCCATGTAAGGAGAGATTAAAAAGACAGGGACAGTTTAATTTAGAAAAGAGAGACAATTAAGGGGGGAGATATGATAGAGGTCTATAAAATCATGAATGGTGTGGAGAAAGTGAATAAGGAAGTGTTATTTAACCCATGAAATAATTAATGAAATTAACAGGCAGCAGGTTCAAAAATATACATAAGCATGTACACATAATGCCTAGTCAACATGTAGAACTAATTGCCAGGGGATGTTGTGAAGATCAAAAGTATAACTGGATCCAAAATTTAAGTGTATACATTTATGGAGGATCCAAATTGCTATTAGCTAAGTTGACCAGGGACACAATCCTGTACTCCGGAAGTCTCTAAACCTCTGATTGCCAGAAGCTGGGATTGGATGACAGGTGATGGATCACTCAACAAAATTCCCATGCTGTTCATCCCCTCTGAAGCATCTGTCACTGGCCTCTGTCAGATTGGTCCATTTAGCCTATCCTATTGTCCAAACAAGTATGGCTGTTCTTAAGAGTAATATGTCTTCTCAAAGCCAGTTTTTTCTAGGTGGCTATGCACAGAATGACACCTCTTCCTTTTTCACCTCACAAGCAGAGGCAGTCTGCAGGGCATATATTCAAAGCATATCCCCCTACCAAGTCAATGGCATGAGGCCAGGCTGCTATGATCCAGTAAGAGAGGGAGCTCTCTTTACTGTTCCATCACAACTGCACAATGCTTGACCTTGGGAAAAGCTTAGTGTTGACGGTTACCAAAGGGATTAACAAATGTTCCATTTTTCCAATACTGTCTTCAATTACTTTGATGAGCAATTAAAATGCTAATTAAAAAAACAATCCAAAATTCAGTACTCAGAAGGTTATGAAATAATAAGCTCTTCTACACTCACTGAAATTGGAAGCTATAAGAAGGTCATAATACAGATGGAGCAGAAAGGTGTTAAGGAGAACAGCTGTGCCTCCATAAATATTATGCTGATAATTTCTTGAGGTTGTTTTGTTTGTTTGTAATTTTTTTTTAATGAACACATATGGCATGATGTCTCCTGTACTGTCACTATCACCACCTTGGAACTACTGGCTAGATCCAACCTCTCTTTGTTGAGGCTTGCATTTGTACAAGGCCCTGAGGAGCAAGAGGATTTCCATTCACATACTGAAAAGTTTTAGCTGAAAGGCTGTCAAAAGGATGCTCTTTTACAACGTAAAATTCACTCCTTTGCAGCAGACCTGCACAAGCTAGAAAAAGACACTTTCAGTACTACCAATTCAAAGAATACAAAAATCATAAATAAGGGTCCCCAAAATTATGAGATTGGCTTGAATATCATGTTTTTTTTAAAAGAGTAAATGTTGGGTTATTTTTATTTGCCTGCTTTTTTTTTTAGTTTAGCCCATAGGGTGCACTCACTTCATGTTTTTAAGCTATTTTATGCAGCCCTAACAGCTACAAGGTTATTTTTTTATTTTTAAAGGAAAATTGAGATTCTCACATAATCACATGAATCCAGGAGTTGGTGCTTTAAAAACAAACACACACCAAATATCATGACACTGTCAATAAAACTATGGAGAGATAGGAATACTGTATTTACTGCTCTGAACAATTTAGGTCCTATTTTGTGGGTTTATGTGGTGCATAAGTTTTTTGCTAGTCCTCTATGCAGATGAATTTAATCTTAAAAGACTTTAACTTATGTCATTGCATTGCATAGATAGCCAGTATCTTCCTGCCACTCTTCCTACTATTATGCATGCTCAGGGGAATGCTAGTCATTGTTTTGGATTAAATTCTTTATAGCCTATTTTACATCAAGCTGTCCAAAAAATCAAAACAACAAAACACACAGTTTATTGCACTTACTCTGAAGACCCTATAGGCAATTCTGAAATCAACTTACATTGTACCTTAAATGATGAGACAGGAGTGAATTCATGTTCACATGTAGTTCACAGTTTGATGTGAAGATGACTCCCTCCCTCAACACCGTTGATCAAAATCTTAGTCATTTAATAAGCCATCCACATGCCTTCCCTTTGCCTTATCAGCACTTACCACTAAGGCTGCTTAAAAACAGCTGTCATGCTGCAGTTAGTGCTGCACATGAGATTGAAATCTCCATTACAATACACTGATTTCAGAAGGTACTGCAGATTTTGTTTAAGCAATCTTAATGACTCTCCCAAAATGTGTAGGCATTAAAGAGAAACTCACACACTGAAGCAAACTTACTGGAAGACTAGCAGTGTAAATGTCCCCTTCCCAAAATCATTTCCTCCACCAAAAAGATTAACGAAACAAAACAAACAACAGTTCTCACCACGTGACGATCACAAAGTAGGGTAACTTCACTTGTATTTCCCCACAGTGGTCCAACGAAGGCACCCATACTTCCAGCACCCCAGCTGCTCCCTTTCTGGGTGGAGACTTTCTCCCGTCTGACCAGGGTATTCCTAGACTGCATATTTCCCTGCCCTCACTGTACATTTCCCACTTTGCCGAAACAGAACTGCTTGCTTTCTCTCCAGAGAAGACAACAGTGTAATTGCTACAGCTATAAATTACCATTTATACAGTTCTTTCTAAGCAAGCTGACTTTATTCATAAGCTAAAAATTATTACAGAGAAAACTTATTAAAAACAATTAAATAACTTACATGCATAAGCTAACCATGCAACACCCCACCTAGGTTCATCAGAGCTTCACCTCAAAACAAGATCATCATTTTATGGGGCCTCAGTAGACCAAGTCCTTCCAATCCTCCCATAAGGATCCCCCAGTATTGTCTCCTCATAAAACAACGTTACACCCACGTCTTGATTGTTCCATGCAGATCTGGTCACCCCATCTCTAGGACTAGGACTTTTCAGCTTGGAAAAGAGATGACTAAAGGGGGACATAATAGAGATCTATTAAATCATGATTGGTGTTGAGAAAGTAAATCAGGAAGTATTATTTACTTCTCATAACACAAAAACTAGGGGGTTACCAAATGAAATTAACAGGCAGCAGGCTTAAAACGAACAAAAGGAAGTATTTCTTCACACAATTCACAGTCAACCTGTGGAATCCCTTGCCAGAGAATATTGTGAAGGCCAAGACAATAACGGAGTTCAAATAAGAAGTAGATAAATTCACAAAGGATAGGTCCATCAATGACTATTAGCCAATATAAGCAGGGATTGCTGTTTTCTAGAGGCTGGGACTGGCCGACGGGATGGATCACTTGATGATTACCTGTTCTATTCATTCCCTCTGAAGCACTTGGCATTGGCCGCAGTTGGAAGACAGAATACTGGGCTAAATGGATCATTGGCCTGACTTAATTTGGTCATTCTTATGCAAGGACTGGGGCCCTTTATGGACAGGGGTCAATTTGCTGGATCAGGAAGATATAAAACCCTGAGTCAAGTTTAAAAGCCAGGCTTTTATCCAAAGGCTTATTTGTCTGTTGTTCTCTGAAGAATCCAATTTGAACTAGTCTATGCATATCTCCCAGAGGGTGGCTTCAAGCCTGATAACAGAGGAAGTTCATAATTCTCATGTTCATAACTTTGTATATCCTTTGGGGTCTAAAGATCTTTAGTAACTAGATGGTACTAAACAGGTAATCTGCAGTTACTATACTGTGAGACAATATTTTCTCATTTTAAAGGCTTAAAGAGATTTGCCTCTCACTAAGGCTGTACTCCTACAAATACCCATGCAGGTGCTTAACTTTACTTTACTGCCATAAGTAGGCCCACTGAAATTAAGGGGACTATTGATGGTAGTAAGTGAATCACCCACAAACCTATTTGCAGGATCAAGGACCCAATGACTAATTTCAGGCCTGAACTCTTTGTTGGCTGAGCAGCAAGAAATTCCCAGACTCAGCAAGTGATTCTTAGAGCAAGTTACTGTTGAATGTGTTTTGTCTATCAATTAGGTTATTTTATAATTGAGGTTGAAAGAGATGCTCATTCTCCCCAAAATGTATTACATCGTACACTTGAAGCATGTGACCCAACAGCATCACAATGCAGCCACCTCTGGGGTATAACAATGTTAACAGTGGCCAGTCATGCTCCATAGCAGAAAGGGAAGAAGACGACTCTGACTGAAACTGCCAGATGAGTTTAGAGCAGCGGAATATAATCACCCAGATTGGAGTTTAGCCAGGACATTATGAACATTTACACTACAAATGACACAATCAAGATCAAATTAACACTTCATATAAAATGTAGTATAACAATGCCATTACATTTATTTTGATACTGCTTAGGACAAAAAGAGACTCACTATGTATGGACACACACACAGAAATAAAACGTATATCTATGCATATTTATTATGTGTGTGTGTGTATATATATATGTATCAATAAAATCAATACATGCATACACACACAAATAAAATCTGTGTGAGCACAGAGATGTTTGAATGAGTTGCCAATGTATTTAAAAAAAAAATCACTTAAGTGTCAGCCATATTCCCCTTTATTTCCAAACCTAAACTGGTAGTCCTGCTTCATGCCTCCAGATTAACATACAGTACGTTAACCAATTTCCCAACAGATCCTAGGCTGTTTTAGGTAAGGTATTTCCCGTAGAATTTCAGCTCATTCCCACTTCATTTTACCTCCCTCAGTCCCTGTATTTATAGCTATAAAATATGGTGGTGTCTGCTAGTGAGTTAGATCTCATTGTCTAATTGACAATGTGAAAGCAGTTTTGTTTTAATGCAACAGAATAAAGGAGAATTGATTAAAGTATTTAAGGCAACACATGGTGACATTGACTTTGATGGAGCAGGTCTCACTATGACTGCTGCACTTATGAAATAAAGAACAAGAAAGAAAGCCACTGAAGGAACAAACCGACAGTCTTATTTTCATCTATGAACTCATTACATTTATAAAGAATATATATAATACATATAACCAAACAGCGGTTACATAAGTACTTACCACTATATTGAAAGCAAACTGCATGACCACAGCCGAAAGAGAACTCAGAACCTCCTGCTCCAAAAGGACACAGTTCCTTTCAACTTGATTTAAAGGAGATCCAGTGCTATACAGTACTTGCTAAGGGTATAAGGCCTATGAAACTGCAGAGCAATTTATTCTTTCATCCTGTAGAGGGTAGTGGTGCACACACACAGCTGATTCATTACAGATTATTGAAATTTAAATTAAGTAAGAAGAAAATATTACTACATTATTTTTTTCCCCTTTAAAGTATCCAGATGGGAATGCCATGATTTAATGAAGGAAACATTGATTCTGATAATGTTTTAAAATTAAATTGTTTTCCATCTCTAATTATCTGTTTTTGTTTGTACGACTGCAGGTCAGGAAATGATTTGACAACTAAAAGAACAACTCACAGTTAATATAAATTGTAATGTATAGACGCTATAATGACTGTCACAGAGCAAATGCCAAAAGCCTTCAGGGTACATTACCTAAAACAGACCAGTCTTCTAAGAAAACAGGGGAAAAAAGTGCCTTAAAACCTCCACTTGTCTGCGTATTTGGGGTTTCATAATGCAAATTGCTGAGTGCCTTTAACTCCCTGCAAAGCCAATATGAAAGTAGTGAGTACAATCCAGTCAGCCTCACCTCTGTCCCCAGAAAAATCATGGAGCAGGTCCCCAAGGAATCCATTTTGAAGCTCTTGTAGGAGAGGAAGGTGATCAGGAACAGTCAGCATGGATTCACCAGGGGCAAGCCACACCTGACCAACCTGATTGCCTTCTATGATGAGATGACTGGCTGTGTGGATATGGAGAAAGCAGTGGATGTGATGCACCTTGACTTCAGCAATGCTTTTGATATTGTCTTCCACAGTATGCTTGCCAGTAAATTAAAGTAGTATAGGTTGGATGAATGGCCTATAAGGTGGATAAAAAGCTGGCAAGATGATCGGTCTCAATTGGAAGCAATCAATGGCTTGATGTCTACTTGGCAGCCGGTATCAAGTGGAGTGCTCTAGGAGTCGGTCCTGGGACCGATATTGTTCATCATCTTCATTAATGATCTGGAGGATGGAGTGGATTGCACCCTCAACAAGTTCATAAATGACACTAAGATGGGGGGAAATGGTAGATATGTTGGAAGGTAGAATATGGAACAACCTAGACAAGTTGGAGGATTGGGCCAAAAGAAATCTGATGAGGAAAAAGGAGAAGTGAGGAGTCCTGCACTTAAGATGAAAGAACCCCATGCACTGCTACAGATTGGGGACATCTGGCTAGACAGCAGTTCTGCCAAAAAGGACCGGGGGGTAACAGTAGACAAGAAGCTGGATATGAGTCAGTGTGCCCTTGTTGCCAAGACTAATGACATATTGGGCTGCATTAGTAGGAGCATTGCCAATAGATCAAGGGAAGTGATTATTCCCCTCTAGTCAGCACTGGTGAGGTCACATCTGGAATACTGTATCCAGTGTTGGGCCCTCCACTACAGGAAGGACATGAACAAATTGGAGAGAGTCTGTCAGTGAAAGTGATCAGTGGGCTGGAGCACATGACTTATGAGGAGAGGCTGAGGGAACTGAGCTTATTTAGTTTGCAGAAGAGAAGAATGAGGGGGAATTTGATAACAGCTTTCAACCACCTGAAGAGGGGCTCCAAAGAGGATGGAGCTAGGATTTTCTCAGTGGTGGCAGATGAGAGAACGAGGAGCAATGGTCTCAAGTTGCAGTGGAGTTCTAGACTGAATATTAGGAAAAAAATTTCACTTGGAGGATGGCGAATCACTGGAGTGGGTTACCCAGGGAGGTGGTAGAATCTCCATCCTTAGAGGTTTTTAAGGCCCCACTTGACAAAGCCTTGGCTGGTATGATTTAGTTGGTGTTGGTCCTGCTTTGAGCAGGGTGTTGGACTAGATGACCTCCTGAGGTCCCTTTCAACACTAAGCTTTTATGATTCTAAGTGGTTGACCTTTCCTGCCACTTTTAAATATGTTCACTCCTATCATTGGTTTCTAGCTGAGATGGGCTCAAACAAGAGCCCTGATCTCTGAATTTGAGGATGATTCAGCATCCACCCCCAAATCCACATCTAAACATTATGCTGCTTTTCCCTCAGCCTTTGTAATGGCCCACCCAAAATCTAAGTTTGAATGTGTCTGACTTTGAGGATTTGAAATCTGGATCTGAGTTCTGCAGCTGCAGCATCACTGCTTTTAAATTAGTTTCTTCACCAAAACATAAGTAACATATGCCTTACTATGACACAGAGCTGGGCAAAAACACAGAGAGGATGCCACTCAGCATACATTTACAATGGAATAGATAACCTATGGTACACCCTAGGCTGGCCTAAGTCAGCTGACTAGGGCTCAAGGTGCTTGGACTGCAAGGTTGAAGACTACTGTGTAGATGTTCTGGTTCAGGCTGGCACTCATACTCTGGGACCCTCCTCCTTCATGGGATACTGGAGCTATGGCTCCAGCCCAAGCAGCTATACAGCAATTTTACAGCCCCACAGCCTGACCTCCATGAGCTGACCCAGGCCAGCTAGAGGTGTTCAACTGCTATTTAGAGGTACTCTCAGAAGTCACAGCCCATTCATCTCTGAAGAAAGATGGAGAAAGAGGGAAGCAGTAGCTGGAGATAAAAAGAATGGAGGCATGATTGCATGGCCTCTCCAAATCACGTCTCCCCTTTTCTGGGCTGGGGGAGGCAGGGAGGAAGAAAAGAAAATCTAGGAAATAAAATGTACCCATCTTTTTCCTTTTTCTCTGTTTCTCTCCCCTTCCCCCATTTGCTTGCACTCAACACAGATGGCCAGACTATGGCTTTTAAAGTGCGTTGGAGGTGGGATTATAGACTAAAAGCAGAATCATAAGTATTCCACCAATGCTGGTTTTGACTGCCAGCCAGCTCAGGCAGTCAGGGGACAGGTACATGGCCACAACCCCACCCAGCCATACCACTTGAAATGTATAGAGCTGCACTATAAGCACTAGAGTTCTGCCTGACCCCTACACAGGTGCACAAGGATGTGGCAAAGGGATACCTACTTGTATCATACCAGACAGACAGCGAAAGAGTGAAATCCTGGTACCCCTGAAATCAATGCCAAAGCTGCCACTGACTTCAATGAACCCAGAATTCACTCAATCTTCACCATAGGGAGATGTTTGGTAAAACTGATTTTCCTCCTTTGTTCATACTCAGTTCCCACATGCTTTTTGCTCATTTGCTACTATTTGTGTTCCAGTGTCCAGGAAGAAACACAAGAGGCTAGCCTATTTGTACTCCAAATATGTCATTAAAACAAATGTGAAAGTTCAGTGGAAGAAAAAGTTGCACAAAATTCTTATGTCCTCAGTATTTGCCAGATCCACAAATGCAGCTCAATGGGGCAGAGCCTGACAAATCGTTTTTCTTCAGATATGTATACCTCCAAGTTATTCATCCTTTCAAAAGTTTGAAGCTGTTCAACTCCAAGGGCAGACAAACAAAAATGAGAAAAAGAACCACGTGGCAGGACCATAAGGAGTGTAGGTGGAAAGATTAAAATGGGAGGCATCATTTATTGTCTAACGCATATTTCCTCACTGCACCTCTCCCCAGCCGTGCCCTTCCATCACTTCACTCTAATATTTCCGTGCAAGTTATCCACATCATTTGTCTTTGTGTTTTTCAGTGTATAAATGAAGCCTGTTCTTTGCTAATGGACAATAAAATAATACCAGTAATTGCATACTGACCCATATTTCATATTTTAATGTGTCTCACTCTGCACCTTCATTATTTCTTTGGGAGTGTTTTTAATATGAAAAAAAGATTAAGAAGCAGAAGAAAATTATGACATACAATCGTGCACATGCAAACATGCATGAACACACAGACACACACAAGCAGGACTAATAGTACACTTAGCAGCTGTCTCTTTCAGATCTTACCCATCTTCAAAAAATTAATCTTGTGTTAATTGGCATGCCCCTCTGAGAGACATGATACAATTACTTAAGTAACAAAAACACCACTTTTTTTGCACTTTTGCATTTCAATAATCACTGATCGGTTTCTGAGTTCTTGCTGTACAATGAATGAGGAAGCACAGTATGAAGAAAAAAAGCATGGAAGGGGAATAATCCTTTTAAACATCAATCCTTCCCTTTGATCCAGTGGTTTTCTTCCCTCTCGTTTTCCAACATGAAAACTTTTGGCTGAAGAAGCGATTGAAGACTCACAGCTACCATTGTGTGCTAACATCTGCCCTTATATCTACCAGAAGGGGAGGGAACTCTGGGTCTTCTCTTGGATAGATATGTGGAAATTCACTTCTGGACTAGTCTCAGGCTCATGGTTTCTGCAGAGAATGGCTCAGTGACAAATCTTATATAATCTATTAATACAGTTTTCTTCTCCTGAAGCCAAAGATCTGTGCCGGTCTCCACTCAGAACCTTCATACAGGACCTTAAGCTCTAATTATGGCTTCTCTTTCGGGATCAAGTACGCTATTACTTACTCATATTTCAACATTGGAGATTTTGTAGGGTTTGTCTAATCAGCCACGTATCATGGCAGCTGGGGTGTAAAGCTACAGCACACGGTCCGGCCACAGGGAAAGAAGCTGCACGAACCCTGCTGCTGTGCAATAACAGTTCTGTAGCATGCTTTCATCAACTGCTGTTTGAAATGGCAAGTTACTTTGTCTCTCTGTTCCTGAGTTCCCATCTGTAAAATGGGGCTTGTCGATTTTCCCTCCCTCACTGAGCTGTTGTGAGGATGAACACATTAAAGATTGTGAGGCACTCATACACTATAGTAATGGGGGCCATATCAGTACCTAGGATAGATAGTAGATACAAATCAGCCGCTGCAGATCACTCTGCCAATTTCAAAAACATATCCCCATGTGACAACTTGAGCCAGGGCTGCGACACTTGACCAGCGCAGTGCTATGTAGGACACAGAATTATATTTAACAACATGGCTGCAAGGATTGTGCCTAAACTGACAACAGGAGTTGTGGGTCCTCAACACTTCCCAGTGTCAGGCCCTTAATCTCTCTATCCCTCAGTTTTCCCTGCTTGAAATATATGTGTGAGCTGTTGCTTGGGCGAAGGACACTATGGAAGAACAACATATCATGCCCTCTAATATTAACAGAAGGGACACTAGGGATTAACTCATCACTTCCACTCCCTTGGTACATGTGACAGACTGACAGTGTCCTACAACCAACAGAACAAACCTTACAGAATTAAGATAAAGTTTATTGAGGTAAGTTAAACCTTACTGAATTAGGGTTAATACTTTGGGGTATATTGTATTAAAAATGCAACTCTGTATTTGTTACTGTGGAATTGTGTGTTCCTTCTCTAGTGTGTGTGTGCACGCACGCACGCACACATTCTCTACTATGGAGGGGGAATGCTAATGAGCTTCCTCATTATCAGCCTTTGAAGCCTGTCACCCCCACCCTGGGGAGATTATGCATATACTGGTTCAAACTGGATTCTCCAGAAACCCACAGACATCGAAAAGACTTTTGGATGAAAACCTTGATTTAGGCTGATTCTTGATGCAGCAAATGGACAGGATCCCTGATCCACAGAGGGATCCAGACCTTAGGGGAAGATTGGAAAGATTTGGCCAACTGAGGTCTTCTGAAGAATGGGTGCTTGTTCAGAGCTGAAGGTGAAGGTGAACTTCAAAATCACAAGGAAACCACCTAGGATCGGATGTTGAAAGACTTATCTTGCCATAGCCCATCTGAGAGTTGGGATAAACTCTGGTAAGCTTACTAGTTTGAGTGTAGGTTCTTCCATTGTTTTTAAATAAGTTTTGTGTAATGCAGATAATTTTACCTTAAAAACAAAGTAGGTTTGCTCAGAAAGAACTCCGTGGTAACTTAAAAGTGTAATTGCTACAGATATATCTGTACCTAAAGAGAAACAAGCAGGTCTGTTTAGGCAAACTATAATTCCTAGGATTTAAATAGAGAAGGCAGGGAACCGTCCAGCCTGGAAATACCCAAGTCAGAAGGAGAGAGAGACACCAATCTCCACCCACGAGAGACCACAGCTGAGGAGGTGGAAGCCTGAGAGCGGGTGCCCGTGCTTGACCATTGAGAGAAAATATAGATGCAGTTGCCCTGAACTGTGACACAGTTCGTCATATATAAAGTCTCTCTCTTTCTCTCTCGCGCACACTTGCACACACACCCCTATAAGCTATATACAATAAATCTAGCTTTTTCATTATCTTTTGTGTATATATGTTAAAAAGATAGGAAAAAAGTAAAGGAAAATAAAAAAAGATGTTCTTAAACTATCAGCTAAGTCATACAGAACTTCTACTGCTTTTGGATTTGCTGCTGGAAACTCAGTTATCCAACTGCCCATAGCATAAACAGGATGTGACACAATCGACCCTTGACAGGCTCCCCTGTTCTTTACAAATAACTCATCTCAGATCGGACAAACTCACTACAGCAAATACTATGCTTTCGTGGTATTTATCCATAAAGGGTAGCAGGTGATTTCTCTACGGAAATCTTGTCACATATCAGTTCTCGTAATCATTGTGAGATGTATGCATGGGTGATGTTTAAGAAATAATGTACATATATTGAAATAATACTTATTGTCTTAGAGTGAAAGTGAGACACCAAGATATCATGTGTCTTGGTGGTAGCCAATTCAAGTGGGAGAGAGTTGTCACCCCTTCCCCTCCCGCTGGCTAGCTAATTATGTACTGCATTGCTCAATCGTCCATTGTTTCAGTCCACATGCTGGGAATTGTTTGTTAGAGGTGTCCGGCAGATATTTACAAATGACTAAGACGTTCATAGAAATTGGAATCTGTTGGCACAATGATTCACCCCCAGGAAAAATGGGATGCATTCCCAATGAGCATTATTTCTAATGAATAATTTGACCAGCTGCACCAATAATGAACCTTATTCCAAGTGTCTGGACTTCATAGGTCTGCACCACTGGATTAAAGCAATAGAAGAATTAATACAGTGATTAATTTTCAGCCAGGCTGAAGCAGGGAAGAAAAAAGAATAGTGGTGTGTCTAGTATTTATAGATCTCTCAGAATCTCCCCTTCTCTGATATCATCTGCCATGTTTGCATCTGTTCTTCCTTAGAATAAGTTTTTTTTTTTTTTTTTTTTTTAATCTATAGAGGGCGATTGACAGAACAGGGAAAGTTTGTTAAAATCCACATTGCTATTTTTGTTTTATTCATAGAATTATTACAGTTGGAAAGGACCTCAGAAGGTCATCTAGTCCAACTCTCTGTTCAAAGCAGGACTAACCTCAACTAAATAATCCCAGCGAGAGTTTTGTCAAGCCACAACTTAAAAACCTCTAAAGATGGAGATTCCACCACCTCCCTAGGTAACCCATTCCAGTGCTTCACCACCCTCCTAGTGAAAAACTTTTTCCTAATGTCCAACCTAGACCTCCCCCACTGCAACTTGAGACCATTGCTCCTTGTTCTATCATCTGCCACCACTGAGAACTGCCTAGCTCCATCCTCCCTGGAACCCCCATCAGGTAGTTAAAGGCTGCTATCAAATCCCCCCTCATTCTTCTCTTCTGCAGACTAAACAAGCCTAGTTCCCTCAGCCTCTCCTCATAAGTCTTGTGCTCCAGCCCCCTAATCATTCTTGTTGCCCTCCGCTGGACTCTTTCCACCTTGTCCACATCCTTTTTGTAGTGGGGAGCCCAAAACTGGACACAATACTCCAAATGCAGCCTCACCAATGCCGAATAGAGGGGAATTATCACTTCCCACGATCTGCTGGCAATGCTCCTACTAATGCAGCCCAATATGCTATTAGCCTTCTTGGCAACCAGGGCACACTGCTGACTCATATCCAGCTTCTTATCCACTGTAACCCCCAGAACCTTTTCTGCAGAACTGCTGCCTAGCTCGTTGGTCCCCAGTCTGTAGCTGTGCATGGGATTCTTCCGTCCTAATCAGATTGATTCATCCATTCCCTAGTTCAGGCACATGCTTTAGCTAACAGATAGAGCACTCTCTCCCCAGTGTTCCTTCAGCACAGCAGTTTGTTGTCCTGAACCCTGAGGAAAATCAACTGAGTATTGAATCAAAAGCCCCCTGGAAAGTTTAGCTCCTTTGTTGCTGCTCCTCAGTTTCTAGACAGGCAGACCTCAGTGGCTGGTAGGGAAAGACTGAATCCTTTTCATCCTTTGCCCTACTTCCTATCATGCTGAGCACTTCAAAGGATGTTGTCTCACAACATGATGGGGAGACCTAGAGGAGGACTCCAAGAACAAGGAGTCAAAGAGAGAGTATAAAGATCCACCTACCAAGAGCAGATGATGCACTGACACACTGAGCTAAAATACTGCATTTGCTGAGGAGGCACTGTGAAGTCTGGTTAACATAGGACAAGTCATCTGATGCCCAGCCTCTTTTGCACAGGAAAATTGCCCGAGGTAAGAAAGGGCTAGATCCTGCCATCCTTATTCGTACTGAATAGTACCGTACTCTCCGCACAGCCTCCTTGGTGTGAATGGGGTAACTTGCAGAGTAAGGCACTACTTAGCCTGAAAAAGCTCACATGATTGAAAGAGGCAGGGGGGTTAAATGAAAGAGCTCGAGGCTGGAAGACAGGTGCTTTTCGGTTCTAATCAAGACTATAGTGACCTTGGGCAAGCTGCTTAACTCTGTGATTTAGTTTCCCCTTCTGTGAATGGGACATAATCCAATAAACTGCAAGTGCTGTCCCATGGGTATTATAGTTAGCATATAAGTAACATCCTCTATCAGAATATCTTAGTTTTGCAGACAATGAATCAAACCTTCCAACACATCTATGAGGTATTATTATTCTCATTTTATGGGCGAGGATCAAGTGCCCCGTGTCATGCTGTGTAATAAAAAGAGAACAAGGGGGAAAAAAAAACCAAAAAACAAAACCCAAAGAACAGAGCTCCTGACCCTAATACTGTTCTGTAGACTCCTCTTCTCCCCTTCCCTCCCGCCCCAAAAAATCTTCAAATCCAACATTCCTGAAGTTTGGGACAGTTTGGAGCCGAACTTTGAGAGTCTAGTTCATTTGCTTAATAAGAATGTATAATGGCAGATATCTGTACTGAATCTAGCTCTATAGCTCCATTTTATTCCCGACTCTCTCTATATGTATAATTTCTTGCTGAACCCTTAAATACTACATACACCTTGAAACCACTCACTGTAACACACAGCTTTTAGCCAGAGAGATAAATGATTTTTTTCCTCAGTGCACATGGGAACAGTACACTCAATAATGGTGGTCATCAGAACGGCAGTCTGTCTGGATCTTCAACAGGCCAAATCAACTGTCTCAAGAATGTGCTTAGCCTCCAAGCTCAAGTTTCCAAGCATTCATCAAGTTGAAATATCCAATATCCATTGTTCCTCTCCTAAAATCAGGGAAAGAACACCAATGTGTCACCAGGCCATCACATTTGAGATTGCTTTGTTTATTAAATTAAATTGGCTCTGGTGACAGATGATAGCTTTAAAGTCCTGGAGCCTGAAATTAAGTTTATTTACAGGACCAACCAACCCCAGCTCACCTCCCCTATCCTATCAATGTGCTTCAGTAATGGTTTGGACAAACTGCCTCTTGTAATGTGAAGATAGTATGGTCCAATCAGTCTTTGGCTAAGTTTTCATATGACATCAGCCATCTGATAATGAATTTTAGTAACTAACCTAGGTCCAAGGGCTCTCTATCCCCTTTTCTGTACTGTGAGCCATCTATTTCAGTGAAACAAATTCAGATGAATCAAGCAATCCTAGGCTGACAGCCTTTAATTGCTTAAAACTTTGAAGACTGATTAATTTGCATTATAGAAGAGGTCTTGGATACCAATAGAGTTAGCAAGGCTAGATCCACAAAGGGACATAGGCATTTCAAGGCATTAACTTTTATGGACTTTCCCATCTGGTGGAATCCACAGTGTCAAATTAGACACCTCCTCTCCCTAAACCCTCCCTGCGGGTTGTAAAGTGTTTAAGACTGTAATCCACAAAAACAAACATGCTGAGCAGGGAACCACCTATCCTAACCAATAGGAAATGCTGAAGAAAGGAGTATAGCTTAACCCCAGTTCCTCTCAGGGACTTATGTGCCTTGGTCTGGGCCAGAGGGAGGCAAATCTCTCTACTTGGTTCCCAGCTGTGAATCCTCTTTTCAGAAGCCTAAACTGTTTCAGTGGTTAGGGCATTCACCTGAGAGGTGGAAAAAGCAAGTGCCTCCACCTCAGACAGAGAGGAGAATGGAACCCAGGTCATCCACATCAACATGAGTGCCCTACCCAGGGGACTAGCAGTCCTTAACCCACCTCCTCCTACTGGCCATTTTGTGTAGGTTAAGAAATAGATGGTACCTGGACTAGCTACATCTTTTATTGTTTCTCACATTCAGATTCTTCTAAAGACAGCTGGATAATGAATGACGACCATGTCACTTCTCAAACATAGCTTGTACGTCCCTGCTGGCTCTTGGGATTTCTGCTTCTCTCAGAAGGTCAAAAGGATGGATGGAAGTGAATTAATGAAACCAGCTCTTTCCTCCCACATTTTCTACTTGAGACTTTCCCTTCAGAAACCTAACCCCCCCACCCCGCCAAACAAAAAAATCCCACAAAACACAAACACACTTGCACTGCAGGCAGAACCTGTTGTATTCAGCTCCTTCCACAAGGAACCAGAGGAATTCTCAACATCAATACACATTTTTAATGAAGTTCATCCTATTGTTACCCCCAGTTTGTCCCAACATCAGAAACAATTCTTTGTGCATCACACTGAAAATAAAAAGCTGATCTAAGGGAAGACAGTGCATTAGCATTTCACAGTGTGAGAGGAGAAAACTGAAAAATAGGAAAGAACTTTATTTAAAGAGAGAAAGAACTAAATTCATCTCTGATATAACTCCATCACAGACAAAGGAGTGATTTACACTCAGGATGCACTGAGGCCAGAAATCTTAGTTACTGAACTGTATCAGCAAACAGACTCTTACTACAAGAAAAATTACTCTGATCGTAGTAGGGAATAGAAATGAGGTGGATGCCTTTCAAGGCCATTGACTTCAGCTCTCTGCAATGAACCATTATGTCTGCAGTGTGCCTGCTGGAGTGACTCCCATCACCTGCCTGGATAAACAAAGCCAGAGAAAGGACAAAGTGTACTACAAAGAGATTAAGAGATGGAATTAAGAGAAACAGGGAAAAAAATTGGGTTGTCTAGCTGGGAGTTCTCAAGAGCCAGCAGATCAGACAATAATTCAGACAAACATATTGTCCTTTGCTTTAGATGTGTTAGCATTCAGTGACAAGCTTATGGCTGGGTCAATCAAGGGAGAGGAAGGGTAACATTCAGACACATTTTACATGCCAAGAAAGAAGGGTGGGGTGCAGGGGCTGGCGGTGTAGTTTTTAAAACAGTGGCATCAAAACTTGACTTCTCAATTTCTGCTTCAGAAATTGCTCTTCCAAAGGAAAGGAGTGTTAAATTCCACATCAAAGCAGGAGAAACCCCAGGGGGCAAGCACCAGGATGGTAGCAAATGTGTTTTCTGCATTCAAAATACTTTATGTTGCCAGTTCATTTTAGTAAGAGGGTTTTTGAGAAGCAAGGGACGTCACTCTGTGTAATAAAAAATTAAATTGACAGAGATTACTGTCCTTTCCCAGCTTTCCCCTTCTTGAAACACAGAGCAATAAAGCTCATATAGCAGAGTAGACAGGATGGTAGAGAGTGGAAGGGACTGTCCCATAAAGGCAGACCTAAAGAACTACATATTAGAAGCTTGTCCATATTAGAAGCGTATTAGAACCTAGGGGTAATCCATGATAACTATTTACAAGTGACTGAACAGAGTAAATACCAAGAAGCGAAGTGGCTTGCAAGAAAATGCACAGAATGTGCATTCTAATATTTTTCCTGAGGGAAAAAGGGAATTCATTTCTAATGGTCTGGGTGGAAGCTGCAGTCAGAAAGGAAATGAAGAGTCAGGCTCACCTGATGAATGAAGGATAGGACTGATTTCTTAATATAAAGAACTTTGCCACAGACTGAATAGTAGGTAGTGCATGAGCATGACCGCGGCATCTATAAAAGAAAGATGCCTCTCATTCTCAACACCCCAAGGGACAACAGACACTTAGTATGAACATAAGTCTGCATTCATATCAACATAAAAATGAGACCTAACTGGAAAGTGGGAATTTTGTTGTATTGTGTTTTCATTAACATTTTGTTTTCATAGTTGTGTTCCAAGGAGCTCCGCAGTTCCCTAGCTGCTGTTCTTCTTTGAGGCCTGATTCAGTTTTTGGTCCTTGGTTTTAGATATGTTAGTAGCCCGTTGTTAGAGTAAGATTCTGTAAATACTTTTTATCTTTGGACTTTATGCAAAGACATGTTAAATATACGGGGGGGGGGAAGAGTCCAAGGTAACCACTTTTGAATCATGTACACTAGTATGAGAAGAGGGACATCAGTGGAGACACCCTAAAGTCTTGAAAGTTAAATATTGAAAATAAAGTTCTCACACACACACAAAGCTAATCTCACTAGAAAAAAGCTAAAAATAGAAAAAGGTATAGTTTCAAAGAACACTTAATATATCCACAGGAAAGTGAGGGGTAGGGTACAGGGAACAGACCTGCCAAGTATCCTTGAGAGTGCATCACTTTTGATTAGTATTGAAAGCGGTTTCTACACTCTGCTTTTTGGCTGTGCCAAATTTCATTTGTAAATAAAATGAACAAGCAAATGATATTCCTCCTGTTTTCCAGAACTGCAATGACACTCATCTGTAGCCTTGTATTGCATTGTGTGTGTGGACAATTTGCAAACTCAATCTGGAGTAAACTAACATAACTAGCTACTTCATAATCTACTGGCAAAAATGCAAACATAAAACAGATTTTGGACAGTTCAGTGTGCAGCCATGATTATCCAATGCATGCTGCACCTTTTAGTTGTTGTCATTTAACCCAAGCACTGCATTGTAAAGACAGAAAATACAGTTTAACAATAGTGTTTTTAATTACACTTTCCATCTGAAGGGAATCAATCATGTTAGCCTCACAACACCCTCATAAAGCTTATTTTATACATGAGGGCACTGAGGTAGAGCTGTCAAAGGATGTATAAAGTTATGCATTTTCAAATTTTGGTTTCTCAAGTCAGGCACACAAATAAATATTTAGGCACATTCATAAGAGACCAGGCTCATCCATAGTGTTCCTTTACTTTAATGGGAGCTCTAAGGATATGTCTACACTGCAATTAAAAAGCCGTGGCTGGTCCAGGTCAACTGACTTGGGATCACAGGTAAAACAGCAGTGTAGAAGTTTGAGCCCATGCTGGAGCTGAGCTCTGATACCCCACAAAGGGGGGCGGACAGGGAGTATCTCAGAGCCTGGACTCCCACCAAGCCAAAATGTTACATAACAATTTTACAGGTCTGCAGCCTGTACCTGTGAGCCTGAGTCACCTGACACAGGCCAGCCATGGCTGCTTAATTGCACTGTAGATATCCCGAGGTGTTCAGCATCTGTGAAAAAAAATCACACCACCTTTACTGCCTAACTTTAGGCAGCCCAGGTTTCAAATTTTGAACTAATTCATTTGTCCAGGGAAAGAGAGCCAAAAATAAAATTCACTTCTCCTTAACTCAGCATGAGCTCCCAGTGAGATGCTGGGCAGAGAGAGGTTAGGGGGGAGGGGAGGACTCCTGTGATCTTTGGATGTATAAGGAAGCAAGCAGTGAGTAGAAGTAGGGAGGGTTTTATAACTCTGTATATGGCATTGTTGAGACCAATACTGGAATACTACATCCAGTTTTGGTGTCCACATTATTGGAAGGGTGCAGAAAGACATTAAAAATAAATATATAAATAAAAATCAAGGACTCAACAAAATACCTTGCACTGTGAGACTTAAAGATCTCAATCTGTTTAGTTTATCAAAAAGAAGACTGGGACTTCATTACACTGTATCAGTACCTTAATGGGGTGAAAATACCAGGTACTGAAAGTGGGGAAAAGCAATATGAATCAGTGGAAGTGACAGATCCTTGAAACAACCAACAGAGGGAAGTGGAGGATTTTTCACCTCTTGAAACCTTAAAATAATCAAGATCATATACCATGTTGGAAGGTGTGTTTTAGTCACACACACACACACACACACACACACACACACACACACACACACACACACACACACACACGTTACTAGGCTCAATACAGCAGTGACTAGATGACTGTCTGTGGCCTGTTTTCCGCCAGAGAAGGTCAGACTACATGATCTAATGGCCCATTCTGGCTTTAAAAAGAAATACATATACATATATATATATATATATATATATATATTATAAAATATATATTTTATAATATAATTATATATAATTTTTAATATATAATATTTTTTATATGAGAAACTATTATGTCAAGACCTGACCTTTAACCAAAATGTAATGCTTCCTCCCTGGAGTAAATTTCATGCTGGAGCTATACTCCATTTGACAAACAGCCCATGATTATCCATTGTAAGCCATCAAAATAGCACATTATTTCTTCAGAACTGATGCCCCAACATAAATCAGACCACTATAACTCATACTTGGATCTATATACAGCAAGTCAGCTTAGGAATCAAATGGCACTGATAACTCTCATAAAACATTCAAAGAAGACATATAAATCTAAATCTTGTTTGACTTTTAAATGTCAAATAAATGGTTCAGAAGGAGGAGTGATTATCTCCAAATATGTAATCAATGTTCAATTTTAACTCTTATTAAAAAAAGTTTGACAAACCAAAGTCCAGATGACCCAAACAAAACATTTAAAGTCAATTTTTCCTGGTGAAAAGTAAAATAAAAAACTAGCCATTTTGAAGAGACCATATTTTTTGTTGAAAGAGCATTTGGATAGAAAATCCATGACCAGCTCTTCTTGTAACCAAAATATTGTTGTTAGGCTACACACCACAGCTCTTTTGACAACAGCAGGGATACAACTCAGATTCTCTGCTTCAACAGCCCAGGGCTCTACCCTTTCTGGAGATAAATATATATATATCCACCAGCTATTATCAACATAAAAGATCTATCTTGTGAATAGTTTGTCCAGTTCTAGATAAGGCAGGGAACTTTGAATATTTCAAAAATCTAAGATCTTCTATTATGATAGAAAGCCCTAAAAATCAAATCTCATGTAAATATCATTGAGGAGGATATCATTTCACAAAAGGTGTCATAGCTAAAATAGGTTTTATTTGCCTCAGGCTTTCCTCTCCGTTATCTGAATGTATGCTCTCTGGTACAACCAAAATAGAACATGAAGCCAATGGTGACACCCACAGGAGATGGCATCCAATGTCTTTTCTACCAGCAATCCCTCTCCTAAGGGGGGGGGGGTGAGGGAGAGAAGTAGTAACTGCTGGGATTCTTACTGCTGTATCCATGAAATAATATATTGGGTCCCAAAGTATGGTCTGAGAATCCTTGGTCCACAAGGCAATCAAAATGATAGAAAATACTGTGAGGACGGTCAAGGTGGCCAATAAGAGGATTTGTCAAAGTACTTCACAAGACAGAAGATATTGAGAACAATTTTAAGAGTAAATTGTAGAACTTTAATACATTCCTGCAATGCCATTTGTGTCACCATTTACTGATTTCCCAACATACTACCCTTTGCTGTGTCTTAGGTGACACCCTTCCTATGAGCACTAAGTTGATGTATGCAGGGGAGTTGAATGTCACTCATGACAAAAACCAAAAAAGTCTAATTTAGGGACTGTTCAAATACTTTAAGTAGCGTGATAGCCACTACATGTTCCAACACGTAATGTAGGTTCAACATATCCAGAGGGCTTCGAACAATTGCCCTTTGCAGGAAGGTCAGCTAATGATTAAGGCACAAGACTGGGAGATAGTCCTATTGCCCACTTTGGTTAATCTTGTCTTGGTTTCTTCTTCTCTTTATCGCAGGGTGTTCTCAGGCCTAATTCAAATTATATTTATAAAGGACTTTTTAGATCCTCAGATAGTTGGTAGAATTATTATTTCCCATTCTGGAAACTGTCTGGTTTACAATTCATTCCCTTCTTCTGCGATGCAAAGTAATTAGGTCTTATTGGAACATAGCGTCTCTATGCCTCAAGGCAATGGTCTCATTTTTTGCATGTCAAGAACACAAGGTTTACAGCTCTACAATAACACTGGTCTACTTACACATCTTTGCCAAATTACACATCTGAAAACAATGAAGAGTAAGGATCTTATATCCCCTACAACCATGCAATCTCTAGAAATTTTTCTCTGGTCTTGTGAAAAAAGTATTTCACTAGTAACAATGGTAGTAGCAGCAGAAGCTAGATTTTCCAGATTTTGCACTGTAAACGGACCTTAAAAATGGCTGGAGATGGCCATTGGAACATTCCCACTGCACAAAAGAACTCTCCACTGGCATAAATCTGGAGTGGCATGCCAGCTGTTCCAGGAAGCCCAGCATAAGTGTCAAGGAGAGGGCAGGACCGAGAGGCACACGGGAGGCACAGGGTAATGGAACATCAACCAGTCTTCTACTGCTATAAAACCACATGCTACTGGTGTAAAGCCCAAACATTGTCAGTGCAATTTTACAGCCCTGCAGCCTGGGGCTAGCTGCAGGTGTTTAATTTCAATGTAGACATACTTTAAAGCAGCAAATTTTGCATGGTGCCTCTGTAACGTTCACTGGCGTGCTAAGCATTTTCTAGGGAAGAGAGTGGAAAATATGCTATCTATAATATAGTCAGGATGGCCCCTATTAGGGAGAGCTGTGCAGTGTGTGTACGGCTCCATAGCAACTGCTAGCTGAGTTCTTTAAAGGTGACCTGTGAAGCTATTGTATTGTAAATCAAAGAGTTGTAGATATATGTGCTGAATTCCCCAAGTAACCAGGGTAATAAGGAATTCAGTATGTTAACAATATAGAATAGCTTTACAGGCTCTCACTCTCTCTCCTCTCGCCCCCCCAGCATGTTCTCAGCCAGTGATGTCATACCTACCTCAGAGACTAGCTAGAGCTTGTATGGAGGATTCAGATAGGTTTTTGTATAAATTGATAGCATAAATTCCTTGATTCAGGTTAGAAACTTGGCAGGGCAATCCAAGGTTCACAAAAAAAAATGAACAAAAACTCCAGCTGAACATCTCCTCTCTCTGCCAGAAGCAGAAGTACCAAGATTTCCTAAGATAGTGTGAAAACAATAAATCCCCTAACAGGATCAAGTGTGTCTCCACACCCTACAATTGTAGGTAATCTGTTTGGCATGGATGAGAGTTCCCAAAGAGAAATGGAAAAAAAAATCTTCCAATGATCTTTTAAATATATCATATGGGGCAACGCCCAATTATAAATCTGATAATTTATGGCTGTTCTGGTCAGGGGGCGGAGAAGGGGCATCTGTGGAGAACTTCTTGTTAGCAGGTTCATATTCCACAGTATCCTAGCCAGAGGAGGCCACAAGAAGAGTTGTACCATCAGCATCTGTTTATTTTGCAAAATTCTGCTCTTAACATTCATCCAGTGTCAAGAAAAAAAAAGTGACATTAAACTTCCCCCACAGCACAATTTATCTCCCAAATGCATTCAGAAACCAAGAACAATTCTTTAAAGTTTCTAGCAAAAAAACAAAAAGCCACCTACACACCCAAAATACTTTATTTAACCAGCAACTTAAAAATAAATAAATAAAAGAACTAGCAAGAGTCTCATTCAATGTCAGCCTATTTGCAATTTTCACACATCAGAATTGACATCCAGTGATCAGCACACAAAAATTCACTGAATTCTTCACATTGGTTGCAGCTATTCTAGTCAAGTGACCTTCAGCAAAATGTGGCAACATCCACTGCAGAGTTTTCTAGGTGATCCAGTAGTGGCTGGTTTTCAATGGTAGCTGAAGGACAACAGTGCTGCTTTGATGGCTATGGTGAGATCATGTGTATACATGACTCATTCTCCTAGACTGACAAGGAATAAGTGTCTTCTTTGTCTTGGGCAAATGTGGTGCCAAACACGATTGCTGCGGTGATTAAATTTGCAATGCTAGCAACATCAAGCATACCAGCCGCCTATTTATTTTGCGCCTGCAGGAATTCATTCTTGCAAAATGGTCCATGTTATTTACACCATTTTTAGTGTCATTGTACTGGACAATTATCTCAAGACTTTTTGTCTCCTACAACCTTGTTGTGATGCTTTGTTGATAACAGGATTACCGACTTGTCATTCTTTGGAACACAGGAAACAAGTGAGAGTGACCCAGCAAACCCAAACACTGATAACACTTTTTCTCTGCTGTGATGTGGATACATCTCACTGGCTACATCTGTCTTGTTTCTTTGCATTGTTCTAACACAGGTCAATGTGCATTGAGTAGATCTTTAGCAAGCTGAATACTGATGAAGAAGCTATCTTCCAGTTTTATACCAGGACAGAACACAAGCTCCCAACGGTCCAAAGATGAACCTGATGCACAATCAATGGAAACACAGTGTTCTTCTCAGAGCAACTCTGCCACAAAGTCATTTTGATCTAATATGTCATCAGAGGACAACTCACTTTCAGCATTTCAGATAATTTGTTTAAAGGTCAGAAGCAGACTATTGTGCCTGGTTGTTCACCATCTTGAATTCCATAGCACAGAAAATCCCTCAAGAGTCTCCTGATTTGGCAGAGTTTGGAGCACAATACCTAGGTAGAAAATCTCCTCAAAGAAGCATTAGGCAAAGAAAGCCAACATCGGTCTACTCTGTGTTAAGGATACCTAACAAGCCTGGATTTGAAGGGACCAGCCTTCCTGGGAAATACCTTCTATCTTTGGATGACTGTAAGCAGACACCATAGTCACTGCAATTCATTATTACCTTATGCCAACTAATACAAGATACTCTCATTAAAAGCAAACATGTACATAGAACTGCTACAAATACAGGATGCAACATGTTTGGGTAAACTTGTACCCACATAAAAATGTTTTCCATGCTATTTTTCCCCCTGCTGAATTATGTACATGTGCATAATTCAGTTGGAGGGCCACTAGTTCATGTGGTATCACAACATATATGCTCATGGGATACAACACTACCCCGTGAATGAATGTGAAATATAGCACTGAGGCAGAGGCTAGTAATTCAGCCAAAGAACCAGAGAGGAAGTTCTCTGAATGTGTTTTATAACTTAAGTATTGCACATGGAAACCACAGTGGTGATCACTTTAGAAATGTAGATCACATAGGATCATCATGTGTGGGCCCATCTTCCACATCTTGTGGATTGCAGTTATTGAAACAAAGTTAAACATAAATATCCATCTGCTTTGACATCCTCTAATCAAGAAAGCAGAGAGGGGAGAAGGCATGAAGCATCCCTCTCCAAGTCCCTTCCCTAAACATAATAAGCTAAATTCAAGGATGCATGTCTTTTATTATGGGCATTAAGGTAACACCCATAGGCCCCAATCAGGATCAGGACTCTATTATGCTGGCCACTGTATAAATATAGTAAAAGACTGAAGTGCTGCCATCCCATAGTTCTATGACAGAAAACACTCCAGTGTGTGTGTGCACACAGAAGAGGGCTACTGATAGTAGCAGAAATCAAAATGAAAGGGAGCAAGAGAGGGAACTGGGTGTACATGTGTAGTGTGTGTGAAATTCCAACCTATTGAACTGTTCAGTCCAGCAGATAAACCCGAGACTCATGAGAGGGGCAGAAACAGGAATCACTGTGGTTATTATTCAGATGCATTAAGAGGAGTTTACTTTGCAAACACATGTTGCTTATTTACTGTCTAATGCAGAGGAATAAGCCAGCACTAATGGTTGTTACTAATTAGATTTTTAAAGAGCTCACTGGGAATTTGTAACTCAAAATTACTGTGCCAGACTCTGAAGATTTGGCCATATTTTAACTGCTTGACTGTGTGGCTGAAGTAGGCAAAAATAGCCTTAAAATGTGGCATTATTATTCAACTGTGTTAGTAGCTACTATTCAGCGTTAATTATGCATTAAAAGCAAAGTGTTATTTACGACTGTTTGGGGCAATATTTTATTTATGTTATATATTCAGGCTTCCTTGACAGGAGACTGCTTTGAATTTGCTCCGTAATTTAGAGGAAACACAAATACAAAACAAAAACAAAAACCAGTGCCCAGATCTCATTTGGAAGTCAACACGCTAGTGAGTTGCTTCCAGTGTGATGAATATAAATGATCACTTGATCTCACACTCTGACCCAAATGCTGTCTATTATAGGAGAAATCGATGAGCAATCTCTTGCTAAGAGGTCCTCACTAGATGTAGGAGCAGTGGAAATGTAGTGTGGCTGAAGCCCAGGTTGAAACATGCTAATTAAAAGTAATCTCAAACATCTCACTCAAAACAAATGTGTGTGAAATGTTTGCCACAAAATCCCCTTCTCACCTGGTCTTGATGTCTCATGGAGATGATTTCGCCTGCTTTGATATTCCTGCGTAGAGGGAGGGTCTTAGAGCTTGGGCTCCAGCCCAAGCCTGGAAGTCCACACAGCAATGAAACAGCCCTACAGCCTAAGCCCCATGAGCTCAAGTCTGCTGGCACAGGCCAGCTGTTGGTTTTCTTTGCTGTGTAGATATACCCATAGTGTCGGGTCAAACGAAACAGTTAGCTGTCCTCAAAACTGTTTAAAACTTTTCAATTCTCCAAAAAAATTGAAAAGTTTTGGTTTGTGTGTCCACCCAAAACTTTGCTGTCACTTAAAAATCAAAAACTGGGGGAGGTAGAGGAGGTAATCACTTATTTGCACTTGTGTGTACACACACACACACACACACACACGAGAAACCAAACAACCTGCTGACTCACATATTAAAACTGACCAAGAACACAATAAAATGTATATGAACACAAAGCCCCAATCCAGCTATTGAATCTGTGGCTCAGCTCCACCTCTATCTAATACAATAACAAGAAGGAGAGGCTCAGCTGGATAGTCAAGTTCCCTTACTGCAATTCAGGCCCTGGAAGGGGCATCAGAGACCTCTGGAATAAATGCAAAACAATGGGAAACTTGCCCGTTTCAAGGTTCCTTCTAAGAACAGGCTCAAAACAAAACTCAGGGGGCTGAGCTAACATGCTGCTCTTGGCAAAGCTAATGAGTGGGCTGTTTAAGAGCTAATAGAGACAGCACGGTGCAACGAGCACCGCCTGATTCTTTTTTTTTTTTAACCACAGCACTCCAGACAATTTAGTATCACAGAGCAGCTTCCTAGTTTTCATGCAGTTATCACTGTCTCTCCTCATGTTTATTTTCCCTCCCATCTGTGTCCAGAAAAGAGAGAACAGATGGGGGGGGAGAGTGGGGGGGTGGCCCACTGGCTCTTTGAAAAATTCCTCCCAGACAATCAGTGGAGAGAGAGGGAGTGCACAGATGTTCTCTTTCACTTCAGTGTTTCTTTTACTCTAGCTACCAGCTGTGGGGTTGTCTCCCTAGCTTGGTCTGGCTTTCACCATCAGACTGGGTTTGTGAAGAGCTGAAGGACAGCATGTTGCACTCCACCACTGCTCAAGGCCATACCTGAAGAGGTGGTGAATTAGGTCCTGCCAGGCTTGTTCCAAAAGAATAGATTATTTGTGAGATCCTTTCACCAGACTTCTTTTTCAGCCAGTCAAGACTAAGACACTGATGAATGTTTTTTAATATATATTCTTATGCCAATAGTAGAAATTGTTTGATGTGACTTGAGAATTGAGTGACTTGTGATACTAAAGGGACAGAGGGAGGTGTCTCTTTTTAATTATTAGTCCTGCTATCATAAAATTGCAGTACAAAATAAGCAGCTTCGAAATGTTGGCAGAAGAGCTCATTTGAAATCCTTGCTGGGGATCTCATTGCCCATAGGGCTTCACAGCCAGTTCAGATAGGGCTGCCAAACCTCCAATCATAAAGCACCTCACCAAAACATGTGCTATTTCCTGCACATGCTGATTGGCAGTTCTCTGGGGAAAACAACTTTGAACCCCCTGTGCAATCAGAGCGTCCTTTATCACAGCATAGGCTGGGCTTACTGAATGTTCTCTTCCTTGTACTTAGCAGGAAACCTATATCCACTCTTCCCTGAACTTTCCACACAAGCATACTCAGCAGGGGCCAAATTTCAGTTAATTTACATGGTGTAAAACCAGAGTCATACTGACTTCAGCTGTGTTTGTGGATTTCTGGATTTACGCTAAGGCAAATGGTGTACACAATTTGGTGCTAGGTCTGAGTGCTTGTGTGAAGGGATGGAGTGTGGATGGAGGTTATTGGAGGGGATATGATTCTTGCTTGTACAGTTATGTAGGGCCTGATTTTCAAAAGTTGCTGAGTACCTGCAGTTCCCATTAAATAACACGGAAATGAACCAGGCCCATTGAGACGTTTAGTGACATTTCTGTAGCACTTTTCATTCAAACATTTGCTAATCTATATCATCACCAATGCTATATCTGTTTGTATCATACACACAGACACACTATACAATGAGTTAACAGAAGTGTCAGATTCATTCAACCTCCTAAATCCACTCTTTTAGAATAGACTTCGAGACAGGGACAATCTCTTACTTGTACTGGAAGAAATCTAGCACTTTTTTTACACTATAAAATAAATAATGATGCTTAAATATTTTGCATCTGCACTAGTGGACTACATATTCCATTTTTCTTTACAGATGATTGATTTTGTCAGAAGATAGTGGGGGGGAAGGAAGAGAATTCCAGTCTTCTACTGGTCCTACCAAACTATGCAAGGAAGCCAAAATACCCAGATTACCACATTAAAAAGGTCACAAAGCTGTATAATTTACAACCCAGTTTTGCAGACCGTTCAAATTCCGATTTTACATTCCACAACTCACAAGAATAGAAAGCGGCCCAAATTAATTCTCTCTCTGATCATAACCAGAGATGTGAGCAGCAAGTGTTACAACACCTAATCCCCGCTAATGACCATTTCTAAAATATAATGGGATTTTATCTTGCAGCCTCTCTCAGAACTCTCCCTGCATTTACTGAGTCCGAGCAACCGCCTCAGTAAAATGATCATTATGTTTAACATTTAGAGCATTTTGGACAATAAACCAACACATGTGTAGGGGAAATGCCATCTGTGTCAATGTATATACATCCATGGTGTATTGTGAAGGCATATTCATTATTATGTATGAGATGCTCTAAAATTACAGTGATGAGGGCCATAATTACTTGAGTACAGCCAGACCAACAGACAAATGCATTGGCTGCAGAGAACAATCGTATCACTTCAAGAAAATTGGAGAGACGTTGATCATTTCTACCAGTTCCGTTTAACTTAAACCAGTTAAACCAGTGTTGTTTTTTATCTACAGTTTTTGACAATAAAGGGGAGTGACAAGGATACCAAAATAGCATCAGGGATTAATGTAAATGTCCCATGGGCTTCAGAAAGATGATGGAACAGGAATATTTCCCAACTGCAGAAGACCATGGAATAGATGGAAAAGTTAAATGTGTACCTTGGCTAAGCAACAGCTAAGGGGTAGGGAAACACATAAGCAGTCTAGAAGTACTTGAAGGGTGTAATGAAGGATTCAGAGGAAGCTTGGATGAAGTAATACCACCTGGGAATGAGGAGCTCATAAAATTATAGCAGACAGAAAATGAGCATCAATTTCTGGGTGTGGCAAAGAGAGGGAGCTCCTTAAGGGTTAATTGAAAAGCTTGGAAATTACTCCAAAACTCTGCAATGTAACATCTTTTCTTGAGGAAAGATGAGTGTAGCTCCCTAAAACTATCTTTCATGGATGAGGAGGTTTTCAAGGGCTCAACAGAGGCAAAATATATAGTGCTCACACACACTAACTGCATGCTTTTCTCATGGACACCTGCCATTATTAATTATAGTCCTATCTTGAGCGTAGGTTAGCCCAGGGAGGAAGATGACAAAGAGTGTCCCTTTTAGAGTGGTTGCTTTCATACCAAGGCAGGGATTTACAGCATAGACATTTACCTTAATGGATTTGTCTCAACAGTCGCTTGTTGCGTATGAGTATATTAAAGAAATAAAATCTTTAGCAGGTAATGGAGACAGATTAGCTGATGCTGCAAGAGCAGGTTTGTTTTAGTTTCTCTCCTAATGTCTTATTCTTAATTTCTTTCCTCTGGTATCTTATTAAAATTGATCAGGCTTATTTAATATTAGCATAGTACTATTGTTCATGCATTATATTATTTTTTAAAAAATTATATAATGCATGAAGATGCTAGATAAGATTTCAACAGTTTTGTTAGTGCTCACAGCACCCACTTATAACATACACACACAACTCTACTAATACACCTCAGTTCTGGCATGCAGAACTCTTGCTATTCCAATCCTGGACCTTTTATATACCACTTCAGTGGAGCTCAGTTCAGACATGTAACATGTAGGGTATTCCAGGCAAGGACTCCCCAAACACATCACTGCCAATGTACTTCAGTTTTAACCTGCACAAGCCCTGATATTCTAGTCCTGGACCTCTTTAGGTCAAAGGCTGTGAATTATGCTATAATTACATGTTTGTTTTTTGAAGTGGGCAAACATGTACTGAAAAATAGCCACCAAAACTCATTTGAAATCAAGTTTCTAGGTGGATGTGGAGGAAGGTATATTAAGCCACTGAGACAGTCAAACCCAATCTCAAAATTCTTCCTCCCAAATTGCAGTATATGTCAAGACAATGGATGATTCTCTACATCAAAATAATTTGTATTTTTTTTAAAGTCTTCCAAAAAGGCACATTATCTGGGGGTTTTTTTGTTGAAAATTGAGTTATCTTGCAAGAAATGACCAGTTTCCCAAAGCAGATGCATTGGTTAGCAACAGTCCAGAAAAACACACACAAATAGACAAAATAAAATATCATACAATAGCAATCTCTGCTGTTGGTTATGGTTATAACAGCAATAACCTCCTCCCAAAAATAGACATTACCATGACTAGTTAGTTAGAACACAAACAATTATCTCCTTTGCCTTGGGACATTAACTTACCAGACATTAATTTCAGGTAATGTAATAGCCACATTTTAGAGGCTCTTTGCTGTAGCAATCTTCTTTCATGAGATGCATGTCATGCTGTTGGCTATATCTGAAATACAAAGTCTAGTGTGTTTGTACAATGAAAAAGTCTTTCTATAGTGTCACCAAATTCACATCCCTTTTGTCCCATCTTCCACCAGGAGAGACCATGCTCTGCACTCCCTTTCTCATGTGTGTTTTGTCTTTCATTCTTTCACACATGTATCTTGTCAATACTGCAACAGCATCTTAGCCAGTTCTTGCAGGGATGCTTGGTGAGGTGTGTGGGAGACAAAAAGTAAAATCTCTGTTCAATTATTTTTAAAAGTTAAAAAAGAAAAGGTATGTTGGATTATTAATTGCGAGAATGAGAATCTGGTATTGTGTTCAGGAATGTCCCTATGCACTGCATGTGTCAAACAATAGCAAAAAATAATCTCTCCAAGGGCACAGCGTAACAACACAGGATTGAAATTCACAGCCTTCATTCACTGCAGGTCTTCTGTCCTTGAACCCTGCCACTTAATAGTAAAAAATGTTAACCACAAACATCATATCCAGAGGAAAGCATACAACAAGGCCAATCAGTGGTGCTCACAGACCTTCCTGTCAGGCTGGAGTTTACATCAAGCAGTCTGGATTGCAGAAACTAACAAATTTAGAGGGGTGGGAGAGGAGCAAGGTTGGTCTTTTCTATAATGCTCTTTTAAATAAAATTCCTCCAATGGAATTTTGTTACATATCTAACTGCTTGACAAAAAGCAAACAAGGAAGCCCTTCAGGATCCTGTGGGCTTCATCTGGCATAAAAGGCAGTAGTTCTCCTGACTTGCAAGTATCTTTAAATAAACTGGACATTTAGAGGCGTGGGCTGAATACCACAAGGGAATAAGAGCAAGATAGAGACTGTCACCATACAGTTCTAGCCTAAGTAAATAACATATGGGAAAGTTGTTCATCTGATGAGTCACTTGTGGCCTAAGTGAAATGAACTGGGGACCTCAGAACACTTGCTAGTGAAATAGGTAATTGTGATCACAGAAAATGACAGTACTGAAACTGGGCAGGAAATGTTTAGTTTTTTTAACATTTCCTATCCCAAAGGAGAACAAAGTTGAAATCTCAAGTTTTCCAAACCAACCCCCCCAAAGTTATGGATTTGGTCAAACAAAATGGTTTGTTTCCATTTTTTTTATTTATGTTTGGATGTTTTTCAAAAAGATATGCTCTAGGAATTATTGGGGGGGAAGGTCTATGGTTTATCTCATACAGGAGGTCAGACCACATGATCACAATGGTCCCTTCTGGTCATTTTTCACTTAAAAAAATGTATAAATTACCTTAAATTTCAAAAGAAAAACCTCTTTTGATCTTCACAGAACAGAACCTTTTTCTTTTGAAAAATGTGAAAACAATGCATTTTTTTTTTTTTTGGTCAAAGAGAAAAAAAAATGTCAAAACCAACCCTTTCCCCCCAGAAGGTTTTGGGTTAGACAATTGGGCATTTTCTGATGTAATGTCTCATTAAAAAAAAAAATTCTCAACACTGGCCACCACATCTGACAAAAAAAAATCTTCATTGGCTATTTCAGTGTAGAGGGAGAGGACCAGTAAAACATAGAAATGAACTTAACTGATTTACACAGATGGCCCTCTGCTCCCCTGTAGGTTTTTGTCACATGAAGGGGATATGGAATGGAGCTACTGGGTAGGAGAAACTTACCATCTCCCCTGTGATCTCTCTTCTGTAGGATTGTACAGGCAACCTTAATTCTCAATTTCCTATCTTCTGAATGCTTGACTTTGTATCTTTAATAGGATTCTTTTAAATAGAGGTCTTTGGGCAGAATTTCTTAAGTAAAAAAGAAACTCGAGGGGGGGGGCGGGTGGAGAGGGGGAGTGAGGGAAGGGAAAAAACCCCAGAAATTTTATCATAGACAAAGACTATCAGCAGGGTTGGAACCCTTTGATCTACCACAGAGACCTCTGCCACCCTGGCTAGTGAACTGATAGCAATAGTAGATTAGTTCAGGTCTGGGCAGAGGATGACAGAGATGCCATCAGCAGAGGAATGGTAAGTAAGACTCATGAATCTTGGGTTCCATTCCAGCCTTTGAGGGGCATGCGCTGTATTGAAAACAAGCTCTTGTGACCTTCCCCCCCCAAAGTGTGACTCCTTCTGCCCCGTCCTCTAAAACTTATCACTGTCCCAGTCCTTTCCCATCCCTGACTACTTGTCCCAGTCTCTTCACTTAGTCTATCTCAGTCTCCACTCTCCAAGCTTTCAGTTCCAGACCCAGAGTCCTTGTCCAAAAAGTCCTAGTTTCACCGCTCCAAACTCTTCATCCCAATGTTCCCATCCAGTGTCAGTCCCTCCACAGACATATTGTCCAATACCAGTGTCTGGCCTCTCTTTCCCAGTGAGAATCCTTTCCCCAGTATCCTTACATAGGCAATCCCAGTCTCCTCCCTAGTTCTAAATCACATCTCAGCCTCCCTCCTACCTTCTGACTCCCAATTCCCCTTGCCCCATTTCTATACTTATCTCCCAGATGCTGTCTCCTTGTCCTACCAGTCCCAATTCCCTTGCCTAGAGTCACAGCTCTAATCAAGCTCCCCTTTTGGAACTCACCCACTGTACCCATTTGTTCTTAAGCTTTCTTTGGTCCAGACAGGCTCTTCTCTCGGAGGGAAGGGGGGGGAGAGGAGTCTTACACCCCTTTTTGAGATGGAGCATCTGCTATTACCTGTTATTGATTGAAACATTATACATTCATATAGTAAGAAAGACTAATGATTAGACAGATATACAAATCATAGGTTATTTCCCCATCTACATGATAAAAACCACCTCCCTCATTACCCTCAGGGAAGAAATAAACAGGGGTAGAGTTCATGGCCCCCCACCACATACTTCTGATCTCAATACTTCTCTAATATTGGGTGGAGAAGCCACAGCAGGCTTGGCCCCTTTGAGAATGGGTCTTAGAACTCTGCCTTAAGCAATTAAGGGGTTCCTGACCCTGGGTTAAGTAGAATCTCCCCACTTCCCTCTGAACTTAGTCCCTTTCTTCTTTCCATTTGCTTAGGAGAGGTGGGTTGGGTGTCCTCTTTCATCTCTCTCAAGTTCCGTTACATCTTGACTGACCTTCCTGAAGCCGTAGAATGAGTGAAAAGTTTCCATCTCTGTTTTCTCTGTTTCCCCAAGCAATTGCTTTACATTTATCCATGTCTCTAGGAGGTGCCATAATATTGACAGTACTTTTACCGAACTCTGTTTCCCTTCTCCCAGTGAAGGTTGGAATCACATCACTATTTATCTGTACCTCAGTTTCCCCACATCCACCAGATGTTTTGATCACAGACAGAATTGATGTTTCCCCTCCAGTCAGCTCACCTGCTGGGGCTATTAGCTCTAACATATGTGAATTCACTTCTGAGTTTAACCCAGTTATATCATTTCCCAAAAATATCAAAAGGAATATCTTCACTATGAGCATTCTAGAAGTTTCTTTGGTGTCCATTGTAACTTAGGTCATTAAAGTTATTTAATATGCTCTAAGTAGTGTGCTCAATTTCACCATTTTATTAATACTAAGAAAAAAAGCCAGAAGCCTACTGAAAAATCTTTACTTTCTCATTGTGTTCACATAAAACACAAATATAACTTCCATTGTAAATTTGCTCAGACCTCCTATTCACTTGAACAATAATATAAAACATAGAAAAAGACTTTCACAAATGACATCATTAAACCTTCCCCAGGAATAATCATCTAAAACATGGCAATCCTGGTTTTTTGCAGCTTGTCTTTGTACTAAATTGGGTCTCAGGACATTTAGACTGGCAAAAGCTACTATGATTCAAATTTCAATAAAGCACCAGCCTAGCCTGTCCCTTTTTGTTGGGGGAGGTGGTGGGGTGGGAAAAGAGGAGTGAAATAGTTTAGCAGCACATACGGCAACCACTTCAAAGCCATAAATCCTGCCAAAGCAACCCAGAGAATAATCATCAGTCAAGACTTTAATCATCAGCAAAAGCTAGTTCAGAGAATAAGGAGGGTCCTGAGGGTAATAGCTATAAAATGAAAGTGTCCACTGAGAGCATTTGTTTCATTAAAGACAATTGAGCCATTTTTCAACCTTGTTTATCTTTAGCTTTCCCTGTTAGACCAGAAAGAGAGAAAAGAGAAATTACTATCTCCTCCAAAAGGAAGAAAAAAAATGCCGGAAATGCTATAAGATAGTGTTTCCTGGTGGTTAGTGTGTATATACTTTACCTCACTTGAATAGGGATTTTTATATATCCTTCTAAAGAATGGGGCAAACTTGACTCAAAACAGCATTGTGGGGCTTCATGATTTAATATTTTTAAAGCCTTTTGGGATCCTCTGATGAAAGGCCATATATAATTACTACTATAATAGCAGACATTTTGGAGACACACTCTTCTTTGGTAGCAAAGATGTCA
Organism: Mesoclemmys tuberculata; assembly: GCA_007922155.1. Taxonomy (NCBI): domain Eukaryota; kingdom Metazoa; phylum Chordata; order Testudines; family Chelidae; genus Mesoclemmys; species Mesoclemmys tuberculata. The sequence continues at coordinate 37,778,862 of ML675613.1, forward strand.
AACGATCTCTGAAATGACTTGGCACCATTTGGTTTTTCATCCTATTTCTTTCTCTCCATCTCCCATTATACAGCAAATGTATACCTTTAAACACACCCCTAACAATGAGTCAGGTTTGAGTTTGTGACCATCAACGCTACAATTAGAAACCTCAATTTGAGACAACAGAGAAATGCCTCTAGATTGCAGTAGGTACTTATCTGATGCAGGCTTGCACACACTGTGGTAGTGTTGGTTATATAAACTTTTGTCATTTATTTCAGTGAGGGATTTATGTTTTCCACCATGAAGACTTGGGTATGCTTGTGCAACATTCCCCAGACAGAATTTATGATTTTTTCTAAAAGCTGCTATAGTTTATCATACTTTTATTATTTACTACTTAGATGTTTACAGTGTGCTCAGCTCTGGACAAATAAAGATGTAGTGCGTGCCCAGATACAGTCTACAAAGCAGACAACATACTGGGAGATACAGGGGATAGTGATAAAATGGTATGTGTTTAAAGTAGGTTAGTGAGGGCCTGGAGTTTGTAAGAAATAATTCTTTGAATGTCCCATCTTAACTTGCAGCTCCACTAAGGTTACTGGTCAAGCTTATGTTCTATCTATTCAAAGAATAAACAGATACTTTTACTCACAGAAACACAGTGGGGATAAACAAAAGTAAAGTCTACAGGAAAGAGCTATTTAACAGCCTGCACTGGACCTAACACAAAATGGCTCTCTTTAGAGGTAAAGGTTCAGAAATCATAACAGCGACACATCTAATTACATCAAAAAATAGTTCAGCCCTTAGGGACATGACTGTAGAATATTAGAATTATTCTATTTTACCCAGGCATGATGACAAGAGGAAATAGAAGCAACAGTTTCTATTTCTTTCTTTGAAGAGCCACAACCTGCCCTGGCCAGTAGATACACTGGTTGATCACTTAGGTGTCATCCATCCCTATGTGTTATGATCCTGCTGTTCCAAACAATGCTTCTGTAGACACAAGAAACTCAGAACTAATGACTGTCTTTTCACAGGAACACAGAGCTAAATACCTACTTTCCAGCTAGATAATTTGTTTCAGAATAAGGAAAGATAAACAAATATAAATTCCCCTTGACAGAGAAAGCTGAGTGAGTCTTACATTGAGATTAGAAGCTTTTACAGAGTGTCTCACAAGACTGCTTCTCTCCCATCTATCCCACCTCTTTCTCCCTCTCTCCCATACATGTACATAGCAGGTAGGCATCCTACATTTAAAAATTAAGTAAAACACAGAATCACATCTACATACATCACAGACACGGACAAAAAGGCAACATTTTGGACCTGCAGCCATATTAGATTTAGACAGGGATTTGGAGTAAAGATGAAAGTTAGGGTACAGATCTGATAGCAGGTAGTCTCAGAACCACCACCATTTTCATTAGCTTTTGACACAAAAGTGGTGGAATTTGAACAGGGGCAACCACTCTCAAACAGCAAAAGCCTTACAACATCTGGCAAAATTTCAGAAGTGCCCAAATTAGAATCAGAATGTCAGCCCCATTTTGGCACCAAAATTGTAAAGGATGGCTTCTGATCCAAGGATTTCAGAAACTACCTCTGAAATTTAAGGGGAGTCAGATGGGAGGTTATTATCCTAGCCCATCTCTTCTGAACACGTGGAACAACAGCCAGCCACTTGGCAGTGAGTGTTTTACAACAAAACATTTCCCTTTACTCCAGCACTGTTGAAATCTGGCTGTTCCAGGGTAGAATCTTGGATCTTCTTCCTGTCAGTTTGCCAAATTGAGGATTTACTTGTTTAAAAATGATCTATTTCCTCCCCTGTACTGGGAAAACCATTGTTGGTTAGAGATAAATCCGGAGGACTACACAATGTTTTCTTGGCATTGATCGTTTGTTTGTTCCCCTCCCCGCCATGTGTTTGTCTTTGATTTGGAAGATTTAATGCTTGATTAATGCATATTATAAAAGCACCTAAAACAGTGCAGCCCATCAGATCGCTCAATTGGCTGCACATGCTAACAGAAAGGAATGTAACATAAAGCTGTGATTCAGCTACAGATTATTCAATTTTACCTGTTAGTTGAGGTGGTTTTATTTAAGGGGCTGCACTTGCCTCACCAACTGATGCCATGTAGGAGTAAAAGAGAACTTCACTGTAAAGTGGAAAGAGGCCTGAACCAAACCTCCTCATCTGAACTTTGGAGGTGATTAAGATTTATGGGGCGGGTTTATGATAAAATAAGCCAGCCCCATAAATCTATACACTAAGAGCAGAGGAAGTTTGGATCTGATTTTTAAACTGGATTCCTTGCTCCACTAGGATCACATCTTGATAAGCATTTGGGAAGTCCTTGGCAAATTGTGAACAATCTAAAGAACTAACATGCGTAATTTAAGCCTAACAAATGCAAATGTTTAAAATAAAGGCCAAACTGAAAAATATGTCAGTCAGCACATTAGCACCATGTGATAGAAAGAGTTTCTTCAGGTTTGAAGTGGAAGACCTTTCTAGAGCATGGAATGCAAGGGTGGACTGGCCATCTGGCAGTTCTGGCAAACCCCAGAGGGGCCGGTGCACTCAAGGGCAAGTAGGCCGCAAGGGCAGCCCATATTAAAGGTGGGGAAAAGAGCCACCACTAAAGGCAGAGGAAGACTGAGCCTTCCCTAAGAGCCACCACCGCTGAAAGCATGGGGCTGTAGCACCCCGCCTCTTTCCCTGCCCTTCCTCCTGGGAAGGCAGAAGTTTTTATGCTCCATATAGGTTCCCCAGCACCTGGTGATATCGGCTATTCACTTCCCTGGTCCCTGTTTGGACTCTTTCCCAGGGAGTGAGTGAGGAATCCAGGAAGCTGAGTAACAAAATACCGCCTCCTGAGCCATCCAGGAATCTGCCTGGAGAATATAAAGTTCAGCACGCCAGGCAGGCAAGAACGCAGAGAGAGACTACCTGTCCAGCATTCTCCTCCTCCCAGTTTCACTTCCCTCGATCTGTGTGACTGCGATGCCATCTCTACAGAATCTGCTCTCAGTCTACCCAGTGCCTGCTCCCAATCTCAGCGTGGAGAGATGAGACTTGACTTGTCACTCACTGCTGCAGTGCTCTGCTTTGCTTCTTCCTGCCTCCCCGTCACCACGGCTCCCTGAATCCCTCCTCGCTGCTGCTCTCCTCCTGCTTGCTCTTCCTCTTTTCCTCCCTATGCCCCTCTGCCCCAGCATCCCTGACTACCTCCCTCCTCATTGCTGTTGCTTGCTAGACCTGACCAGTTCCTCCTCTCCTCACTCGCTGTTCCACCCCAGCTGCTGCTCCCAGCATCCCTGAACCTGCTGCTGCTTGCCAGACAGGTTCCTCCCCTCCTCTCCTCCCCATCCCCCCACCTCCGGCAGCATGCCTCCTTTTCCCTGCCCCAGCCACTGCTCCCTGCTCGTGAGCCAGCCAGAGACCCACCATGCACCTGTCCCTAAAAAATAATAATAATCAGGCTAACTGCCCCAAGCCAGCACTGAGGGTCGCAGCCTGCGAACAGCCCGATCTCAGTGTGTGGCACATGCATTGTGTGGGGCACCGCAGGCTCTCCCCCAACTGAATTAACTTTGCAGGTCGGGCGGCTGTATTATTGGTGGGGGGAGGGAGTAGAATAGAGCCCATATCCTGAACTTAGGCCAGTGTGCTTTAAATGCCAGGGCTGATTTTTAGTCCCAGTCTGTCACTGCTGGAGTGGCAGATTTGTAGCATGTATAGAACCTACACAGACCTGCCTTCCAAAGTGTAGGACTTCAAGCAAAGAGTTCCCTTTAAATTTGGATTTGTACATACCCAAAGGCTATTAAGAAACAGCATGAATGTGCACAGGTAGCTGTGAGCATATCCATCTTTGCAGTCATTTGACTGATGGCTCCAACTTACACTAGTCTTCCTGCCTCTTAGGAACCTATCCAGACAGATGTTTTATGGATATCACAATCCACTGCCACGATTGGGTTATGTTTATATAGAACCATGCTTGGTGCTTTATAGACATCTAATAAGGCGAGTGCCAATACCCAGGAGCTGACTATACTGAAATTTCAGAAGAAATTACAAGACATATGGGAGTACAGGGAAGGGGAAAAAAGAACACAGCAACCAAAAAGAAAGCTGTCCTATAGGTGGGCTTCATTTTAATAGGAAAGCAGGTCTTTCTTTTATGCTAAACAAAGGGAGGTTTGGGAAAAGGATTCAAAGGAAAAATAATGGAATACTGCATGGTTCAGAGGAGCAAGGAGGCTGCTTCAGGCAACGAAGGTGGTGTGAATGATCCATGGTATCATGAGTGGGATAAGAGGAGGAAAATATTAAGACAATGTATGTATTACATCATTGTGCGTTCAGGGGCTTGAGTGGAGCAACGTGCTGGTCTCATCTGGGGAAGGGGAAACCTGGCAAACAGCACTTCTTAGGCACATGGATTGGCAGTCTCAGAAGGCTGACCTAGTAAAGTACAATCCATTGAGAATGAACTCCCTTCTTGTGCCTAATAGAGTCTTCCCTAATGCCTGCTTGCTTCCTTTCCCCCCGCAAAAGGAAGAGGCAAGTTGTTTGGGAAGTGTTTTGTCCACTTTTCCGTATCCTATGGGCAAAGAACTTCAGTTTCCATAGCTGTCAATTTAGCATCATAGATGCACATCAAACTCAATGGAAAAACAAGACAGACAAATGGAATGACAATATGATTATATAATCAACAACCAATTTTTAAGCAGAGGGAAAGTGAATCTCTACAGGAGAAAAATCACACCACCGCTGAAGACCTTTGCAAGGCTCTGTTCATCATTTCAGTTTTTAGCTCCTTAACCTTGTCTCTATGAAGTCTATAGGAACAGTGAAGCCAGTGAACAAGATAGTGCTCTAATCCCTAGGCTAACTCAGGCTTCCAGCAATCTGGGTTCAAGTCTCTGCTCTGCGACAGGTTTCCTGTGTGACAATGGGCAAGCAATTTAGTGATATGTGAAATTTCCCCTTCCTCACAGCGGGGCTGTGAGGATAAATACACTAAAGACTGTAAGGCATTCAGATAGCATGGTAATGGAGAGCATATAAATAACCAAGATAGATAGGCTTTGACAACACCTGGATTATAGTAACATGAAGTCTTATGAGTGGACCAAAGGGGAAAAACAACAAAAAACAAACACAAACTTATTTCTCCTCATTCCCTTCCTAACCCTTCCCCACCAAAAAAAAATCTGTTTCAACAGCAAAACTTTGTGCATTCATACTCAGAAGCAGGGGGGGATCCTTTTGAAGGTCATACTCTTGAGATTGTATGAATGGGGCTTATCTGAACCCCCCAGCTAGTGAGAGAAGGGAAAAAAACAAAACAAAAACAACCCCCAAACAAAAAGTCTGTACAATGGCTTTCCTTTCTTCAGCTAACACAAAGTCATCTAATCCACATGAATAAAGGTTATTTTTATTTATTTATTTCACTGCTGCTGCTGCAAAAGATGACAGCCTAATTGTGCCTGCCTAGAACTGGGTTGTAAGTTTACATTACACTGCGTGTGTTCTGTCATTATTGCACCGTATGGTAGGGTAATGGCTTTGACTACACGGTGCCACAGGCAGAGATGCTTCTGAGAATCACTTAGGAATCAACACAACACAAGATTAATCTGCATTTTTTATTATTTACGGTGCATAAAACTCAACATTATTATTCAGTGGGAGAAACTGCAACTTGTTTGTTTCCCTGCCATTGCTCTTTAGCCCCATTCCGATCCAGGAGCATTTGGTAACGGATCAGTGCAGCATGCCACTTGCTTCAAGAATACAGCACATCAGTGCTTTCAGAAGGCATTAAAAGTTAAGGGAAATTCACAAATACAGTTACAGCCCCTGCTGCCTATTAACAGCTGTGCTAGAAAGATTCCTTCTCAGGCCCGCTTGTGTAGCTTTCCAAAGTTTGGCCTGGAGGGCTGTGTAAAATTAGTTCTAACATGATGACTGGTTCAGTCTGCATAAGGCTAGGCTCCACGTGAAGGGTAAACACACCTGATGTAAAGAGTCAAATGTTCACTGTGTCTTTGGAAAGGGGAGATGGCCCTGAAGTAGCTATCATGCTCTGGGGGTGCAATTCAAACTATTGAGAGGTTGTGTCATCCTTGTCCTGTAAAACCACACTCCTCAAAATGTTTCAGGGTGTGTCTGTGTGTGTGTAGCAGCAATGGCTCAGCAACTCTGTGGTGAAACAAGCAGGTTGATAGAATCAGTCACACTCTGGTCTCCAGAAGCCTTTGTTACTATAAGCCAACTAACTCCAGCACATACCCCCAGTCCCAATTTTTTCTAAGAGCTTCTGCCCTGAAACGTTCAGCGCTCTCCTGGAACATTCAAAGGAGTAATAAGGTCTCTATGTCCCTTTACAAAAAATAAAGCAAAGCACAGCAGTTATTTGTCTTGACTGGAGTTAATCACCACTTCAAGTCAAACAGTACTGGGCTGCTTTAGAATAAAAGTAAAGCAAAATTTACATTAAAAAAAAGGTTTTAAGATAGTTCAAGTATAAGGGATAAAGACAGGAATAGTTACAAACAAAAGTGAAAAATGCTTTCATATGACTAAGAACTTACCAGAACTACAGTTCTGGTTAAGGTAAGAGTCTTATCACACCTCTTTCAAGCAAGATGGCTCACCATCCCTTTGGTCAGGAACTCCCAACAAGTACTTGGTTCCTTGTTAGGAAACAAATAACTTTGGGTTCTTTGCTCCTCTTTTATATGCCAGTGAATTTTTGCAGTGTAGCCTTCTCAAAGTCCAGTGCCCCTACTATGAGGAACGGCATCATGAAATCTGATAGAGAAGGGTCCAAATCGCTTTCTTTCACTCTGGTGCTTTCTACAACACAAACTGATCTGTCCCTCCAGCCTCTGATGTGCCAGTGAACGGCCCCTTGACTAACTGCCTCCATCCACGTCCAATCACGGACAATTAGCATCAGTGTTTTCTTTGTTTGGAAAAATCTGTTTACCCACTTCCCAGACTTGTCTGGTTCAACACACATTTTAGTATCATACAGAGGGAATTCATAATTTCACATACATCATTAACATATGCATTTTATAATGGTATAAGCCAGCATGTTATTAGCTTTCATAGAACTCACAAGGCGTATTGTATACAAAGTTTTATTGCAGTACTGTGTAGGGTTTGAATATAGGAGCCCACCACCACTACACACTCCCTCTCACAATCCCCAAAAAAGTGTTCTTTTTCTCAGCTGCCTTACTTTTAGCATCACTATAGCAACTGGAAAATAAGGCATGCCTTAGTCCAGAATTAGGGAAATATATCCTAAATGAGCATCCTATAGAATTACTTTTATTTATTTATTTGAGGGGACTAGGGGGAAGGATGAAGGCCTCATTACATCCTTGAAAGTTTGGAAGTACAATTCACATTGGTTCAAGCCAAATGGTTCAAGCGGTTATGAGATAGAGAAAACAATTTGAAACAGTTTTTAAAACTCTGTGGACTACTGACAATTTAGAGAAGTTGGGGAGTTCAGTGGAAACTGTAAATGTTAAATGTCTACTTTTTTCCCTCCTAATTCTAAAGCAAATATTTTACAGGGGGCAGGAGTATGCCGAATATAATTCTATAAAATTACAAACTGTCAAGTATTTACTCCTTTTTTTCCCCCCTCTACTATTATTTTTCAAGTCAGATCAGAGACCCACTTCAAAATAAGTCATCTTATTATGACTAGGACAATTCATCATCCAAAGTTTTATAATAGTATTGTATTTTCAGGAAAATGGTATTCAAGAGGTCTCTCTGAAGCTTATGGAAAAAAACAAAACTATTTCCAGTGTTGCATACAAGTCCTCTTTTGTTCTGTTTTTATTTTTCTTATAACATTGTCTCAAATCAAAGATGAAAGTGAAGGTGAAGTGGGGAGACTAGCATCCAGTCATTTGCATGAAATACATCTGTGCTTCCTAAGTACAGTCACTGGCTGACCAATTAAAACCCACTCCACTGTAGTGTTTAACAATACACTATACATAATAGAATTTAGGAAACGGAAACTACTCCTACCATCCCAAAACACTGATCAGCCCTGACAGGAGAACAAACTCGCTCATGGCTACTTTCTTGGTCTGTAAAATTGCTCTCAAGAAATTATCCCTGCCTGATTCTTTCTGCAGTGCTTCTGCCTCCCCAGATATTCATTGTACCTTACCAAACACTTCCCTAAGTGGGTTCCCACCTGAATCACCCTAGCACCTGGAAGGCAAATCAGCTGTATATCCAAGAGGTCCAGGACAGTTTCTAGCAGTAGGGAGACAAGGCAAGTCAGAAGTCCTTTCTTCCAAAACACAGCTGCTATCATTAACTTCCTTGCCTGCCAGTCAGACCATGTTACTCTTCCCTATTTAAATCTATGTACTGGTTCACCTTCATCCGTAAAGCTAAACTTTTCATCCTTACTTTCAAAGCTCTGTATAATCCCTACATCGGAGATCTCCACTCTTAACATGTTTGTCCTCCCCCACACCCATTCATTCTCTCAGTATTGTTAGCCTTCCACGGCCATCTCCCATGTGCCTCTGTGCTTCCTTTCATGCTGCCCTCATGGAGAAAACACCCTCCCAGCCCCGGGCCACCAACTGCCAACTTCCTCCCCATTCAGTGCCTTCCTGAACACTCACTTATTTGATTCTACATACAGACACTATCGTTGGCCAATTGCCCTCTCCATCCCAACATTTTAAAAAGGGAATAGAAAGAATATGAGTACAAGAAAAACAGAAGTTGCCACATTCCTCCAACTTTTCAATGTGCTTGTCTCATCTGTTTCTGAATAGGATTGTATACTGGACATGCATTGTGCAGCACCAAGCACCTGGGTGCTTACCAAGGCGGGAAGGAAGAAAGAAAAGAACCCTGATTCAGCCTGCCTCCAAGATGCTGTAAATCCTTCCTGATCTGATGGTTAGCACATTTTGCCTGACCAGTCATCCAAACCCTAGAAAAAAAATCTAGAATTCAATTGTCATCCACCCTGGAAACTGCTCAGTGCCCTAAAGAATAAGATGAAATTCACCCTGCTGCAGAGGGCCAGCAAAAAGGTCTATATACCATTAATTAAATCCCACTTAAATTCTCAATACATAACATAAATGGAACTAAAGTGGTTCATATGCCCTGTGGTGGCCCACTACACAAAGACAAATGTTACCCTAAAAGCATAAGGGTTTTGAAAGGCTGTTATATTTGATACTGTATGTCAAAGCCCTGGTGCTAGTGTCATAAAAGGTTTTGGTTTAAACACTTCATTTAAATGGTTTCCTTAAAAATGTAATAAAGGTGATAGGATAAATACAAGTTGGATTGTCACTTTCAAAAAGATACAATAGCTTTTGGCATTAGAAACACACATCGCTATTTTCACTTTTTGAAACAGACATCATTAGCAAACCTTCAACAGTGTCTTGCATTTATTTGGTAACATCCAGTTTAACTCTAGATTTTATGCAGGTTAAAAGCTGCTTCCTGGAAATTATGCTTAATTGATTGCATCTGATTGAAAAAGTTAATGCATTCTTCAAACCAAAAAAAAAAAGTCATTGTTGCTCTGTAGCAGACTGGGCTTTGCATTTTCATTCCTTTTAATGTCAGAATAATGACCAGCATTGATTGTGCAATTTATGGAGGGGAAAAAAAAGATAAGTAACATCTGTAGCTATTGCTTCTCTTCCAGAAATTCTGCCCGAGAAAGACAACAGAAATATTCAGGGTCAGTTGACTTTGGGGTTTAAGTTTTCTCAAACAATCTTGTGAAGAATCAGATTTCTAAACCTTAACTAGAAACTGGTGTGTGAGATATGATGAATTGCTGTGTATGAATAATAAGCTATTTAAGGTGTGTGCTTCATCCCGGTAGGAGTGAGAGAGAATATGTTCATGAAAGAGAAAATAACATTTTGCATTTATGTAATCCTCCCTCCTTGATGCTTGATTGCCTTCTTCCATTTATTTTTTTCCTTATTTATGTGACCACCTTTGTTTTTCACCTTCTTAGGTATTAAATGCAATTAAATGGGACTTGTAGAGGAAGGCTCACCCCTTGACTAAGTACAGTTCATCAGTCTCTTATTTTCTAGCACCCACTGCAAAGACAGAGCAACTCTAAGCCTGTGGTGGTTTGCCCCTTGTCTTGACTTAGCCTTACAGCCCTGTCACTTATCCCTGCTCAGGAGTCAAACAGTCCAGTGACCTTGTGCCAGGTTTTCAGTCCCACTTTGAACTCAGCAGTCCTTGTACCCGGAGATCTTTCCATTCTCTTTTTTAGAGATAAATTGGGGAAACCCAGACTCTCCCTCTGCTCTGGATCTCAGCTCAGAGACCCTGTGTTAAGCAACTAAGGACTTCTCCATTAGACTCTCAGCTGCCTCCTTGGAACACTACCTACCTTCATCTCCCTCAAAGAGTAGCTCATTCCAGTGTTTTGTCCTTAGAGATTTGGCTCTTTACTTTCTCCCAGTTTGCAGCTACTGCAGATCCTCTCTACCTCATCTGCAGCCTTTTACTCCAACTGTTGCTGGTTAAATAATTAGCTGCAGGTGTGTAAGTAGGTGCTCAATCCATTAACCTCCTGGTGATTCTTCCAGCACAAGGTCTATACACTATCACAGTAACCCACAGGAATGGGAGCAAGTAACATTTCAGAGAATGAAATGAGTGTGAGAGCTTATAACTGGGTCACTACCTAGACCCAGAGGTCCTCTTGTTGGATGGCATTTCACAAAGAGTTACATTAAAGGGGCACAGGCTTTGTTGCCTAACTTGGCTGTCTTGCCAGAAACACCATTTGTTCTGTGAGAAAATAACACTTGGATTTGCCTACTGGAAAACCGCTGTAAAAAACCCTCAAAATCCACAGCTAGAGCTAATATCCAGGAAATAAATAGAAGAATGTGATCAAGGTGATGTTTTGGGACTATATAAAGTCTCTGGTTGGAACCTCTTTTCTACAACGCCTTGTTGGGAAGGTAATAACTTTTGGAGTTTGAACACAAGCAACTTCCCTCTACTTAGTTACCAGCAGTTATCACGCATATTTCTAGAATGCTCTGTAGTTTCTACCCTTGGCTTTAGAAAGTTAAAAAAAAACAAACCCTGCAAAGTATCCCATAAGATGTGATCACCCTAGTGTAGATAAGAGGAAGTAGTAAGGAGAGTTTCTTATTAGAGGGTGTAGAGAGGACAACATCAGGCTCAAGGAAAGTGCAAATCTAATACATTTTGATCCCATTAGTTTTAGAGGTTCCAGAAACATGGTATTGTGCTATTATTATACTGAAACCATTGCTTATCATACTGGCCCAGCATTGCCTAATTATCTTATGCACCCCATCGTTTGTTTTAGCCCAATGTACTATTGTCTTAGACGTGAAGCACTTTGGGGCACAGACCTTTTTATATGTTTAGACCATAGCACAGCAGAACTTTGGTTCCTACGTGGTAATGCAGTTCAAATAAGTAATATTCTAGAAACACTGGAGGGACTATTACTAGAGCTAGGCAAATAAAGCATATTACTCAGAGTTTTCCTTCTAGTTTGTAAAAAAAAAACAATTTTTTTTTCACATCCCCTTCGGTTTTGTTTCCATTCTATATGCTGTTGAAATGAGCTTATTGTCAAGCATATTTGTCAAAACAGTGTATTTTAAGCATATTTTATATTGTTAGTAAAAAGCTCTCAGATCCTAAGATGAAAGATAAAACGTAATATTTTATAGCTGAGCAAATGTAGCCCCTGATCCGAAGCTCCTGAAGTCAGCAGGATTTTTTTTTCCCATTGACTTCAGAGGACTTTGGATAAGGCCTGATTTTCCTCAAATGCTACATTTTTTGCTGGTGAATAACAAGTAAAAGCAAATCTTGCTCCACTGCATATATGCTGCCCAATCAGCAACAGTGTCAGATGAACAATGTCTCCCTTTGTACAGGGATTTAGAGAACGGCATTATTTTGATGTTTGATTCTTAATGTTCATCTTTAAAGTGTTAGTTTCATCCAGGCTTAAGGTTCTTTCCCTTATTGTACCCCTCTGTGGTAATTGATTTTCTCTTTCTTTTGTGCAAAGAATTCAGTATGATAATGAATTCCTGAAACATACCTCCTCCCCAGCATTCGAATTACTGGAAAAACAGCTTCTTTTTCTGAAATACACTGCTGTAATTTAGCATCCAGGGAGACCGCCTAAATGAACGTGAAGAGTATGACATGGCCTAAATTGGTAGCACAAGGGGACAGCTAAAGGGAGATGATGTAGAGATCTGGAGCCAGAAAAGGAGCATGCATCTTCACTTTTAATCTGGCTGGCAGGTCTCTGGCCACACTTTTCTGCAGTCATAAATCTCTACTGCTGCCAAATTCAGAGGGCTCCATTGCTGTAGGCTGAAAAGGCCATATGCTGGGTTTCCATTAACAGCTGATGTGCCCCTAATTCTTGAGTCTGGTTTCAACTTAATGGCAGATGAGGATTCTGGTTTGTTTTTGGCTGTGCACTAAGAACATTTCAGGCATCTGGGGTTTCACATTGTCATCTCCACTCCCCTATTCTCCATAAAACCGCACTCCTGCTCCAACTTTTCCCTCACTTCTAAGCTGCCTACCCATTCTTCCGACCCTAAACTTCCCTGACATTCTTTCGCCAGCCTCTTCTCTCTGTCTGCCCTTCCACAACTAGTTCCTTCTCCCCTCATGCTCCCTCCTTCCCCTTGTTCCTTTTATCTAAGAATATCTTTTTGCTCTCCTACAACATCTCCTATGGATGCCCCACTCTTCAATCACCAGCCCCTCTCCGCATCTGTTCATTTCATTCATCTGTATTCCCCAGGAGACAGGGTGCACCATATACGTACCAGTCTCATATCTTTGCATATTTTACACTATAAAATGCAATGCTAAAAGTCTTACTGAACAATGAAAACTTTCTTCCAAAGTAATTTCTTGGCAATCACACCTAAGATATCTACATTAAATCTAGCCATCAGAATTATCCTGTACTTTACAATGGAAAAATGCTGATCAAAAATATTAAAATTCTAGAAAATATGTTTGAAAAAAAATCCCTAAAAATTCTTAGAAATATTAAGACACTTATGGTAATGCAGCCTGAAATTGTGATTTAATGTATGCAACACATTGCAAGCTCAGGCCGCTCCTTGTTCACAGTGTTTATCTATGTATTGTCCTATTCATCAGCTCTCAGTATATACAAAGGATACATTCACCTACATCATTTGCCTTCTCATCCAGCTTTAAACTGAAACTCAAAAGCTTCTCTTTGAGAAAGAAATGTATTTTCTTTGTTCATCCCTCCCTATTTGCCAAATAGGTGTGAAGTTTTGAGGGCTCAGTCCCATTACTGGTCAGGTATGTCACCTCCTGACTCAGAACTTTGGGTGCTTCTATGCTGTGCATCTATGGCTCAGAGACATGACACTCGCCACCTGCTCACAGCACAGTGGCTTCACCCTGGCTTCCACCAGCCTGGTTATTCCTTGCAGAGTGACACCAAAGCCTTCCAGTCCTGAGGCCCCCCACCCCCAAATCCGTCTCCCCTGCAGTGTCCAATGCCTCTGACTGATACTCACAGAAGTTATCAAGTTTGCGGCCTCCAAAGAAACACAGCACACCCCAGCTTGTTAGTTGAGCTAAGAATTTTACCATTCAGTTTCATACCTAACATAGAAATGGTTTTGTAATAAAACAGGAGTAGGAATATTTATAATGAAACAATATAAGTGATGAGTAATAATAGAAGATGTGGTCACATTTGAGACAAAGGCATCAGAAACTGTGCTGTGATTTAAAATATTTCGGCAAGCTACAATTTTTTTGTGGGTTTCTCACTTACATTAAAATCTCCAGCAGCTTTTGTCTTCCAGGTTAAGAGGACCCAGTTTCAAAGGCTCAAAGGGTGCTGTACCGTATCCTGTGCTCAGTGATGGATGCCAAAATGGTTTTCTGCCTTTGTTTGTTGTAACAGGGTACTGGGAAGTAACCCCCTGGCCAGTCCTCTGTCACTCCAGCCTCTATAGCTGAGGGGCAGAAGAGCTGGTTAGCTAGGCGGTGGCCTGATTACCTGAGATGAGACAGCTGTCATCTTACACAACCTAAGCAAGGTTTATATGCCGGCCCAGAACAGAAGAGATGGGGCAGAGACAGAGGGGAAGGTATTTTGTGTCCTCTGCCAGTTGGCATGGAGGGATTCCCTGGGTCACAGTGGGCTTACACTGCATTTCACAAATTATCAATAAACAAATAAATGAATACATCTGCTATTATTCACAGCTCAGAGATGAATAGGTGGTTAAAACACCTTTCTTGCAGAATTAGCAACTTTACCTGCTTTCATAAGGGGTGATGACTTACCACCACCATACCATTAAAAGTCTTCTAAGTCTAAATCTCATAAGTCTGTTTTAAATTCAGTGATGGCTGTTTAGCAGTATACATGAAATGAGCTGATGTCTCCAAATCCTAGTTCTTAGTCGGTAGGTGACCATATCACAAGAGTCAGCTTTATAATTAACTCTAAATGTCAGACTCAGCAAGGTGAACCAATGGGCCCAGAGAGAAGACTATTAGACAGTGAAGGCATTCAGCCTGGAGACATCATGGCTAGAGCTCACTGGAAGATGTCAATTCTGTTTTGTGTCAATATCTGAAACTCCAAAATTTGTTTTTATTATACATTGGAATTGAAACAAAACCATGCAAACGTTTTGACATTTCTACCTTTTGTGAACATTTCCTTTTACAGAGTGAAACCTCATTTTTTCAATTCTGAAAGGTGGGATGGGGGAAATAATGTGTGGGAGACTAGCCAGGGATGTGGGAAACCCAAGTTTAAATCCTCATTCTGCCTGATTCTGAGCACTGTTTTTCATCCCAGATTACTCTGAATCAGACAAAGCAGGGACTTGAATCTGGATCTCCCACTTTCCAGGCTAGTACCCTATTCACCAGGCTTCAAACCATGAGACAGGCACTATCCCTCTCCCATCTCAGTCCGATGAAACAAATAAGTTTCCATGAAATAATTTGGCTTTGTCCAACCAGCGTATTTTGGCTAAATGAAATTTCACCAAAAGTGATCCAATCAGGTCTTGAAGAACCAATCAGTGCTGCTGCCCATGATCTACAAGTTCTATGGATGAATAGACAGTTGAATCAGAGAACTTTAATCTTTTGAGTGAAACTCCTAATTTGTATGCAAAACTATTGAGCACTATATGACAATTGTATTCATAAGTACCTGTTTGCATGTACTAATGTAGAGCTAGCACACTGGACACGTGCACAAACTTTGCTGGACACACAGCTTTGGAAGCTCATTAGAAGATAAATCCTGAAATAGAGGAGCCAATTAAAAGAAAATGTTATATATTTCTGAGAGACCTCAGTGCTTGGCATAAAGGCATGGCATCTATTCACAAAATGTAATAAGTGCACAATTTTACAAATGTGCATAGAAAATAAGGCTTGGCACCAAGAATTGCATTTCTGTAGCATTCCCAACAATTTCATTTTTTACTTACATTTTCCTTCTTTGTTGTCAAAGTAGCTGCATGGCTTCAGCTTCAAGATTAAAATAGATTTGAGCGGGAGGCCATGAAATGTGAGAAGCATGAAGTTGTTATAAAAATAAGGCCACACCTTTTCCCAATCATTGCAAGCCTTCTCCTAAAACCTGAACATTTGTTGTAGCAAAAAGGTATATGATCCACAGGCAAGGATAGGAAATGGAAATACACAGTGTACCATAGAGAAAATACAATATGGTCTCATAAGGTCTTATCTCCACTAAGAAAAAAAAGCTGTTTTTTTTCAATTAAGTTATATCAGTCAAACTAGTTTAACTCTATGAAAACCCCATTTAACACTTAGTCTAGACAAGGCCATTATATGGCCTGATCTTATGTGATGTTTAGATCCCACAACTCCCGGGGCCAGATTCTCTACTGTCTTTTACTTATCTTTTATCTTACCATATGAATCTGTTCAGAGTGTGATGTGCTACCATTTCAGAATGACATCATTTTACACCTACGTTGCACTCACCATTTTACACCTACGTTGCACTGGTCTACATGACTACAAAAGGGGTTGGACAACAGAGGGAAATGCCCCCCCATTGTCTTCAAGTGGAGTGGAGGATCAAAGACAGGCTATATACTTTCAACCCAGCTGAAATAAAGTAATCTCACAAAAATAATAGTTTTTGATAAATTTCAACTCTTTTTTCTAGAGCACAGATGTTCAGAGAAGTGTCTGAATTTTGAATACTTGTCCCCACCGGTGGTACTTATGAGGTTCAACTTTTTGTCACTATTAAGATAGATATTACATTAATGGGTGGCAATTAGGCAAAAAATTAGCTAAATCCTACTGCACAGGAGATAAGTGATGAGTGACTATATATTGCTCCTGATGTTAATTAGCATGAGGTTTGGCCTTGCAAGGAGGATTAGCATTTCCAGTTGATACTGAAAATGGTAACGACCATAATTTCAAGAATTCAGTAGAATTAGTCATTCCCCCATCATAATCAGAGATACTGAACCTTTCCAGAGAAGTTTTGGATACAGTTCAATGTGGGATGAGCATTAGGAGTGTAGTGAAAGAAAAAAACTGAAGCACAGCAAACAGGATTAACCATTTAGCTGTTAAAACAACTATCATTTTGCTCTTGGGTTTCTTATGGATGTAACAGGTAATTGCCTGCAAGAAAAAAAAATTCTCCATCCATCTACAACTGGTATAAAGACTATGTCAGCATTCTCCAATCTCTCTTGAGGACTATTATCGGAAGCCAAAACTGTAAATATCCAATTGTAACAGATGTCAGGACTCATGAATATATCAATCTTCATTCATGTGGGAGTGTGCACATTTCAATAAATATCCATGTGCTCCAAAAACAGGAAGATTCTTTATTTTTAAGAGGACTGCTACATTAAAAAGATTATGGCTATAAAAAATATAGTCCTCTAAGGGAGAATTCAAGCTTTCCTTTGTAATTAAACATCTTTAGAAATGAAAAAAAGGACTTTTAAGAGAGAGACTTCTAAAGCTCTGACAACATTTTTCTCTCCTAATAGTTGTGGAAGGTTTAGCAAATACTTTTGACTTCTGACTTTGCTGAAAAGGAAAAAATTAAGTTGGACTCTCCCCTCCTCCAGAAAAGTACTTGCTTAAAACCTCAAACTTTCTCTTGTCTTAATGTACCAAAGAGATAATTTCAAAGCCTACAGAAAGTCCCCCTCTCGCATAATCTTTTAATGCTATTTCTAAATAAGTCATAAAAGTATCAGAGATATTAGAAGTTAGAACTAGCTTTGCTCCACCCCTTTTTTAAAACCACATAGCCTTCCTAATTACTTTACTCTCCTGGACTCCACATGGAGCTTCCTAACAAAGGAACACATTTTCTCTTTGGATGTGTCAGAGCACAGCTGGTAGCAGGAAAGAGAAAGAAGACATTTAAAATACAACACCCTTCTATCCTGTACAGTGGCTTTCATATTAAACATTCCCAAGCTTCCTTAGAATTAATGGTAATAGGAAACAAACTAAAGAATATAGCTTGTTGAAACATTCCTCCTCCCCCCCACATCAGAAAATGCTATTTAGTCAAAATCAAAACATTTTTTAGGAACATGTCTATTTAGATGAAGCTTTCATTGGAATTTTAAAATAATTCAAAATTGAACTAGACTAGTTTCCTTCACCATCCTCATTTCATTTTTTTCCAACTGTATTTAAATTAAATATTTTTACATTATATGTTCCACTATTATCTAAACGAAACATTTCTGTAATGTAATTTCAATTTTCTGATTTTTAAAAAAATTTTCCATCTAATTAAATATTTATAAATTTAGAGTTTTTGTCCCAATTTCGGATGGTTTATTTTTGAAGTATCAGAATTTCCCATGGGATAGAAATTCCATTATCTAATCAGCTCTACCAAAGAAGCAGAAAAACTGCCAGGAGGGGAAGACATAGGAAAAGCAACAGAAGTGAAAGTTCTTTCAGCAAGACTGAACAGACAATATGAAGTAACAGAAAGGAGACTAATATTAAACAAACAGGGCCATGACCCATTAACTTTATCCAAATGTGAGGGGTGGGTTTAGGTGAGGAAAAGGAAAGAAACTACCACAACTAGATTTTCCTCACCACCGAGGATTTTTCAAGGGAATTCTGCTTGTGATATCTGGGAAATGAGGGAGGTATTTAATCTTTTATTTAGTTATTCATTTTAAATAAAGCTCAGGCCAAGCTCAGAAAGAACTGACTGAAATTGGAGGGTTTTTTTGAATAAGTACTAGAGGATTTGTCTCAGTATGGGTAACCACAAAATGATAGACTTACAGAACTTAAGGTCAGAATCACTTCATGATTTGAAGACTTCAAGTTACAGAGAATCCCCCATTTATGCTAATTTAAACTTGCAAGTGACCCATGCTGTAGAGGAAGGCCAAAAAAAACCAACCGAACCAAAAAAACCCAACAGCCACCAGGCTCTGCCAAATTGAACCAGATTATTGCCCCAAATATGACATGTGGGCAAGACCCACCATTCAGACAGCCAGGAGAGAATGATCCAGTAACATGTGCCTGGGATCATATCTCTTTTGGGAGCCTTAAAGAGCTCCAGGGGGTTGTTCTCACCTCCATTTCCTTATGGAGAAACAGGAGGGGTGTTCTGAAACTTTTGTTCTATTGTAACATAGGTTTCTAGTTTGGAATGGTTCAGAACAACAGATCTCTCAGAAAAGTTACCCAGAAACATAACAGTGGGACAGAATTAAAAAATGAGGGCCCAAAGGGTTTTCACTGAGCACTTAATAACTGAATAATCCTCAGTCAAGAAAAGGAGAGAGACATTTACTTTTTCACATTATAAGGCAACAGGAGAAAAACTCTCTGCGAAGTAGAAGGGAGCAACAGTTAAGAGAAGAAATAATTTCCTAATTGAAGAAACACTAAATAAATAGCATTATAATTACAAAGAAAATCTTGAGAGAAGAGGGAAACCAACAAGAAAGTGTAACTTTCTTTGAAAGGACAATAATACTTCAGTATAGACCCTTAGCTGCCAATAATGCAATACCAAACAAGCAATCAGCAAGCTTATTCTAAAGCAAACCCCCTCCACACTACGGAAGCAAACAAGCCTTGTGGAAAAAAAAAATCTACATGGGAGTGTAACAGTATGTGACTTCACTCCTGTCTTCATCTCTGAAGAAACTACACAGACTCCAGTGATTGTGACTTGCAATATCTTTTTATTTTAATTTTTCTCCACCAACATCACCAGAATCCCTATGCAACAGTATTTACAATATCTACAGTGCTTTTGTTCTCTCTTCAGGACCTGAGGGAAACAGAGATCCTACTTCCCTGAGGCCCCTGTATCACTGGATTAGGTAGCCCTCCCCCAGCAATTTCCTTCTTTATCAGTCCTTTGGCTGATAGGCTGTTTATACCAGCCAGCTTGGTCAGATAATTACCCCAATTAGGTTTCCCTGGGAGCTAATTAATACCTGAGTGATCAGAGTGAAGGTTCATCTGTTTACCCTCTGCACTCTCTCAGAGGGGGCTATGGATATAACCCACTCCCACTTAGAGCTAGAGTAAGAAGCATCTGTCACGGCTGATGACTATTTGCCCTCCCCCAAACTAAGAAGAGATACTGACATCATAGCTGATGTAAGGGCAGCTATGGCCCTCAAACCATTATGCTGAGGTTGCATGCTCATCTTTTTGGATCCACTGGCTTTATCCTCACCCTTCTAACCTCCACCCAAAATCTTCCCTACCTACCTACCTTCTGCAGAGCAGTGCACTATAGCATACAAGAAGCATGGAGCCCACCTCGGTGACCTACACATGTCCAGAGATGGGAATGCCTTAGAGCCCACTCCCCAGCCTGAGCCCCGAAGTCTGCTCTGCAGTTAAACAGCCCCACAGACTGGACCCTGCAAGCCACAGTCAGCTGGCATGAGCCAGCCTCAGGTGTTTAAGTGCAGTGTAGACATATCCTAAAGATCCGTACCTGGCATCCCAGTTCCTGGAATCATGTGAACATCAGAACATAAGCTTCCCTTTAGGACAAAAATGTTCCTTGTCTTCATGTGTACAAAGAACAACCTTGAAATTGTAAACTAATCTTGAACGAGCCAGTAATGTCTATCAAAAGCCTAAAAGAATAGCTCTGGTATGTGTGTCCTGCCACATTAATCTTGTTGGGATATTAATGTCATGACGCTTTCCTTTGCAGATCCCTGTCACCACCACCACGTGTTTGTGGCAAGAAAAGAGGAATACAGCAGGGCCAGGCTATCCACTCAAGCACATGCACCAGATACCCACTCCCTGTCTCTCTGATGATGCATGATAGGACCCCTGCTGCCATCTTTCCTACCCCTGAAGGAGGAGGAGGAAGTCCTGCTGCTACTCCTGAAGAAACGAAGGTGACCTGATGCTACTGTCCCTGCATTTCTGGGAACACGCCCCCCAGGTCACTATCAAACCAAGAATCATGAGTTCATGGCATGAGGGTGGGACAATGCAATGGGGGACCCCAAATTGCCCTAACCTGGCCCTTTGTAACAGGATCTGTAGTTTCAATGTAGCCACTGTAGACACACATTAAGTGCTTCCCATGAAACTCAGATCTGGGTCAGAATCTTAACTGACCTAAAGTTCAGATATTAAATTCAAGTTAAAGGCTAGGCTGCTTCTAACTTGACCAGATGTTGAAGAAAGTGTCCACACTAACTTTTAAAATGTGTTAGTTGACATGTGTTAGTTAACACAGGCTAATATCACATCTCAAATCCTTAGGTCTAGAGAAGATCACTGAGGTTCAGGTGTAGAGACTTATCTTTTATCTAGTGCTAAATAAGATTTGTGTTAAGACTCTTCACTAGGAAAGAGTTGCTGGAGGATGTTTTCAATCTTTGGATGCTCATACTCTTGTGCATTTTGTGTCTTTGACAAATTTAAGGAGAATAGTGTGAAAACACTAAATCACAGACTAATTAAATACTTCACATACTATTTATTGATTGGCAAACCCGAGGCAGTTCAGAGATTTGCTTAAATTCAGAATAGCATCCCAAGGATTAATATTATTTCTTAGTCTCCCATACCCACTTCTAGCATCATAATGCAGAAATCTGGAGACCAAATATTTGTGCTGGGGTTGCAACTAACTTGCAAATCAGTTTTTCAAGGGATAGTTTCTAAATAAGCTAAGGTTCTGGGTCCTGTCTGAAGGCTGTACGTGCATCCTGATTAATTGTAGCAGTTATGTAGAGCTTTACAAATATTATCTAATTAATTAGCACAACCCCCATTCTGCACTCTCAGGGCACATGCATGCACAATAGGTAAATGTAATCCTCTTTTTTACAGATAGGAAAACTAAAGCCAGGAGGATAAGAGGGAGTCAGTGTCAGAACTGGGATTAGGAGGCCCTGCTCTCAGTCCTGTAGTAAACCCACTTAACATTTCCTCAGACTACTGAGCTGCTTTACTTTCTAGCAGCCAGAGGTCCCACACTAGTTACTCAGCACAACATATGGCAAAGCCTCAGGCCACTAGATAAGAGGGAGCTTGCCAGCAGCGGCAGCCTTCCCCTGACAGCAACAAAATTAGCACAGGGCTCCCTCAAAAATCAAGGCCATAGCTATCATTTCCATGGAATCCAAAGTTTATCCCTGAGAAGTTTGGAGGGAAGGAAAAGGAAGGTGGTGTAGTGGATAAATTGTGACCGTTAGGGAAAATCAGGGCTAACCTCTCCATATTAGTGATCAGTTTACATTGGCTACTTTTTTCAAGGATAACTCCATAAGAAAAAGAGCTAGAAACAAATGACAACTCAAGTTAACCCAGACACTTCCAGATCACACAAGTGATAGAGAAAAGGGGGTGGGTGGAGGAAAATGGGAACTAAGGGTGACACTGCTCTCCGTTCACTTTTATTTGAAATCTTTTAATCTGCCTTGTATCAATGAAAGATTTGGGATGTCCATCAATTTATGTAATTTAAGTGTTTTCAATTCACTTTGAACAAAAAGTGGACATTTAAATGGCACTTGTAATTCTTACATAGTTACCAACGTGAATGGCCCATACAGCTTGCTTCCAGCCTTACACAACTATATAACTCTAGTTAAATAACACCTGCAGTTCTTAATGAATCTCAGCTTGTTACAGTGCTATCTAGAGACTAGTAGTAATGTCTTTAACAACAGTCAAGTACTGGCTGCAACATTTTGTGCCATTGTACTTGAATATCATAAAAGATAATTGGGTATAATAATAGAATATCTTCAAATAATGTGCACCACGGAATTAACTGTGGCTTTGGGTATATTCAGAATATCACAACATTCAGCATGAAGGCAGCATGCAATACACAGGGATTAGCTGATTTCATAGTATTGACTAGGAGATTGCTCAGTGTGGTGTGATCAAGCAAACATTACTGCTGCCAGGAAGGACAAAGTTTGCCCCATTGTATGGCAAAACTCCATTTCCACAGATACCATATTTATGAGAGCTCAGTAAAGTTCTGAAAAGAATCAGAACAATACTATTTGAAGAGACCCTAACCAGGATGTAGAGCTGGTTCAAAAGTTATAATAAAAAAAAGATGAAAATGGCTTTTTTACTAAACTTAGTTGATTTTTTTCCATAAAAAAACCAAATACTTTTTGTTTTCTGCCCCTTTTCTTGTCATCTCCTTTTATTTTTTTGGTGTCTGACTGGAAGTGCAAAAAAGGAAAGGGGAAAAAAATGAAAAGGAAAAAAATGGAGAAATATGAAGGAAAAAAAACCCACCCTGCAACCCCAAAATAACTCTTTTTTGGTTAAAAACAAAAACAAATTCCATGGAAAATTTGAACAAAATAATTGTGTTCTTTTTATTTATTTATTGTTTTCCTTAATGGAAAATACCATTTTTCTACCAACTCTACTAGGATGTAATTACAAGGGCAATTAATCCTGGCTATGTTTGGGCATCTCCTGGTAACCAGCCAAGGTCAGGGAGGAATCTTTCTGTCACATAATGTAAGATTTGAAAATGAGAAGCCATGAATGAGGGGTTTACACTTACCTCTGAAGCAAGCAGTATTATTCACTTTTGGAGACAGGATACCAGACTAAATGGATCAAAGACTCAGAGTGCTCCAAATGGCTAAAAGTACGGCCTTGAAAATCAATTAACAGACCTAAATGAAGTTTGGGGAAGAAGAAATCTAAGAATTAGTGCAGATTCACTTCTTTAACCAGTCTCCATTTTTCTATAACTGGAGTTTCGTGACACAGCACTTCTGATAGCAAAGATTCATTGTACCAAACAGTGAGACAACACCAGGTCTGTGTGGGCTGGAAGCAAATGTATGTATGAAATTCCTTGAAATCAGATACAAGTTACAGTTGAGAAGTATGTCTGGGGCAGGATTGAGGGAGTATGGAACAAATACATGCTTTACTGTCATAGGTAGGTAATATTTTCTCCTATGACTAGTCCCATTGAAGGTCTGCTCATGTGAGTAAAATTATTCAGGATCAGCCCCTACATTTGCACAAACATATTTAATCTGTAACTTCATCTATGTGACAAGAATATTAGCCTTACACAGCCTTCATAATCAGACCTTTTATAGGCAAGTCCCACGCACCCAACCTGAATTTCTTCACTGTGTACATTTAAGGCATTCCAAACTAATCTGTTATTAAAAAACAATCTGCAGGATGACTCAGCAAGATGGGGGAAGGAAAGGAGGTCTGAGTCAGAGAGATAATTTCAGTACTCTGCAGAAAGTTTTTCTTTTTTATTAACTAGGGTTGTGCAGGACTGATCTGAATGAGCCCTGGCTTCGTGAAATTAACTCAGACCTCTAATGTGAGAATATATAACA
Source organism: Mesoclemmys tuberculata (assembly GCA_007922155.1). Lineage (NCBI taxonomy): Eukaryota > Metazoa > Chordata > Testudines > Chelidae > Mesoclemmys > Mesoclemmys tuberculata. The sequence continues at coordinate 37,802,871 of ML675613.1, forward strand.
CATCAGTCAAAAGGTGATCATAACAATAGGCGTATACTGAATATGTATTCAGGCAGGGGTTTCCTACATTCTAAGTGACAACTAACCTGAAGGTCCAAAAGCTAAAGGAATATTTAGGAAAAAACACACAGCAGAGCATTCTAACACCATTTAAATACACAGGACTAGGAGAGAGAGCAAGCAGGTCAGAGTGCAAAAGCAAAAGATACTCTGCTAAAAAAAACCCTGAATTTTTCTTGTGTATAACAAGGAACTTACAACTATCTCTTTGTTATGTTTTGGACTTTTTGTGGAGGAGAGAAAGAGAGAGAGAGAGAGAGAGAGAGAAGATCAGTACTGATAAAAAGCTATGATTAAAAAAAATAGGTGAGGGAAAATTTATGTGGGCATAACTCCATTGACATCAATGGACTTTTTGGACACTTTCCTCTGGTACATGAATTTTCCTCCAATGCCAACTTTACCAATTTAGAAGTGATAAACTCTGGGACAAATTATTTTCTGGTTTAGTCTCATTGACTTATAAATTAGGTCACCTGATGTATACAAAACCAGTCTATGGATCACAAAAGTGTTAAATTATTTCTAAGCCAAATTCAGGATGTTTCAGAGAAAGTGGCATGGGCTGGTAGTTTAACTAAGATATCATTCAAGTAGAAATCAGAAATTCCTGAATTCTAATCCTGTCTTTGATAAACGTCATCACAGAGGGAATGGTTAACAGGTCTTCCTCTACTTTCCCATCCTTAAAATGAAGAATAATACCCCAGTCACCACAGGGCTACTGTGAAGCATAATATTAATTGTTTGTGAAGATGTCTGGATGTGGAAAAAAAACCCTAGATGAATTCTAACAAGTGTTATTTCTGTGGTTAAAGGATAACTCATACACTAGGAAGAGTTTCAAAGCATATTCTACTTTGAACACATTCCAGCTGATTTTCCTATTTTTATCTGCTGTGTTTGTTAATGATGATTATTGATTTTCAAGTAAAGCTTTGTTCTGCTCCACTCCATCCTTTCATCCTTCCTGAGCCTGCCACATGATACTATCCTGGATTCATGTCATTATGACCATTTCTACCAAAGCAACAGACAATGAGGTCAAAAATATAGCATTACCTATCTCAAAATCCATTTAAAAAAGCTTTTTAGACAACAATTCCCCAGGGAACTAGTCCCCTGAGACTCGCTATGTTTTTCCAGTCTTGACCTGGTGACACTTCATATGGAGTTGGCATCTAGGTAGATGAATCTTTCATCAGTGATGCCCCATGTATCTGGAATTCTCTCACTTTCTTCCCATTCCCTCTCTCCATAAATCTTAGCTTAAAAGTGTCTTCTTCCCCTTAACAGACGCTCTGCCAGTTTGATTTAGGTTCAACATTTGGATACGGAAAACTGTAACCTTTATCAAACAAACATGGATACAAATATTTGTACATTTAATAGCTTTTGTGTTTGAACCCTAAACACTCTCCAGCAGATAGAATTTATGTGGTGGGGGACAGGATGGGGAGGAGAAAGAGCTTTGTGCTAAATTATGAAACCTTTTTTTATTTTACATAGCTTGAAGGGGACCCATTTTCTATTTTTTGTGAAAGCATCAGTAACATTTTAAATGATGTTTTTAATCAACATTTTTAATGAAACTGTGTTTGCAGTAAATGAAAAGTTTCTATAATGATTTCATGCATGAATTCAATAAGTGTTGATTCAAATATTGATTAAAATAATTGATTATTTTGAAACAAAATATTTTGAGGATGTTGGAAGTTTTCTATGAACAGATTTTTCACAGGAAAAGCTTTAGTGCAAAACATTTCAACCAGATTTACCAATAACATTTGCACTATGAACTACATACGAGAGCTGGGCAAAGAAGTCATAGCAATTTTTTTATCTGATGAAAATTGCTTCATTGTCTGTTTATAAAAACGTAAGGCTTTTCTTACATTTGTTGTCTGAAACAATTTCAAAAACCTTCTCCTCCTTATATTCAAGTTCCTCTTCAAATCCCCACTTTCTGCAAGGTTCTTTATGCAATGACTTTATACGAACAACAAAAACCAACTCCCACAGTCCCCTGGTCTTCATTGCATCCCCTTGTCTGTGTGTATCTTTTAGATTGTATGTTTTTCAGGCCTCTTTATCTGTACATTATATTTCTGAATAAATTCTTGGCCTGCAGATCAGTCAGGAACAGTTCACTGTGAGTTTTACATATGCAATTTTCAAGCTCTCAGTTAGAATTGGACACAAAGACTATATGAAATTGTTCCTGGAACTCTCAGCAGGTTTATAGTATAAACACTAATGCGCAAAACCCTCAAATACTTTCTGCAGTTCTTTAATATTTACTTAAAATATGCTGTTTCTTTAAGTATTCTTTCCAGTAATCTTGTTTGCTTGAAACTTTGCCTTAAGATACCACAGTGGAAGACAACTAAGATGTGGGATAAACAGGAGAGAACACGAAAGGCACTACACTTGGTTTCAACCTGACTAGTCTTATTTCGTTATCTAAGCTAACTGAAGTTAAAATAGTCACCATTTAATGCTTGGGGAAAAAACAGGATTTTTTTCAGTTTCAATAGTACACAATGTTATTACCTACGAGACAAGAAAAAATAACTCTTTTATAAGAATAACTTTCTTGACCTGGCAGTGCTGGTAAGTTCTTACTGAGTCCCTCTGTGAAGAGTTTTGTGATGCTTCATGCAAAGCATTTTTACAATTCACAGAGAAACGTCTCTCTCTGTTGTACCTACAGTCAGAAGCCAGACATTTTCCAACATGTGTAGGGACAGGTGCTTCTGTTCTGTGTGCAAACAGCTAACACCTTCACAGTTAATACCCTCTCAGCCAAGGCAGACCTTTCCCTGGATTTCTTTTTACTGGAGGTTACTTTTAAAGTTCAGGCAAGGATTTTTACAAAGTCATTCAAGATGGGATCACTACAATTCTTCCAGGTACCTGATGAGAATCACTGATTGTGGTGCACTGGAGATATTGGCCCACTCAGTCTTGGAGTCTGAAAGAGAGGTATCTTTGGACAGCTTTGTATTGTTCTAAAAAGATCATTTTTCCTCTCAAGTATTTCAAGCTTAATTATCAGCATGAGTAGAAGGCAAGGAGCATCTGGGTGTGGGGGGATTGGGGATAGTGGTTCTCTTTTGGCCAGAACTCAAGTCAGCTAGTTCTCAACTTTGGTAGAGTTCATCTAATGCAATAATAAAAAGAAAATAAACACCAATTAGAAGATGATGGGGATTCAGAGATTCATAGAATTTGAATGCCCAGTTTTGCCATGTAGTGCTGCCAGTATGAAGCCTGAAACTGCAGCTTCCAGAACAAAGAACTTCATGAATGTTGTTGATCCAAATTCAGTTTAGAGCAGCAATAAATGCAGGACATTTGGAGGGAATTAATGACACAAGCAGTGATGGCCTGAGGCTGAACTTCCAGCCACTGATGCCTACTGTATCATTAATCCCTTAAATATGTCCTATGATTTAGTCCTTACTGTGAATGGCTGGGATTATCAAAGGAGCCTAATAAAGTTAGGTACCCAACTCTCACTGAAGTTCAACTTTAGAAAATCCTGGCCCAAGCTTATAATGTAAGGTTTGCTAAGTGTTTAACATGAGTGCGCAGCAGAATGGGAATAAAGTCCTTCACCTGTAGTCATCAGTGTGTTCAAACTGACAATGATCAAACAATATCCGATTTCTGTTAAGTGGGCTACACGTATATTTTTGTATGTTCTCTCACATCCATTCATGGTATTTCTAGGGTTACTACCATTGTAGAATCTAAGTGCTAAATCAGTTATTCCACTCTAAAGGAGTCTACCTCATCATACCCAGCATCAGAAGTAATGCACTTGTCTTAGACATGGAGAAGGGGAAGGTATGACTAGATATGAAGTCCAGAGCATCCTTTGTAGAAGTGGTCCCTCTAGGTCACAAGTCAAAGAAATTTTCAGGACAATGTGTAGAAAATGTATTGTTGCTGTCCCTGGTGAATCAGTTCTATCATGTGAAAAAATATCTCTTTCCAGGACTACCTTTTGTTTCTCTGTACAGAAAGAGCAGATAATTCCAGCTACAGCAATCTGCATGGAACTTGGAGGAAGGAGCACACACGGAAAGAGTGAGAATTTGGAGGAGACACCAGGAAGCCAGTCTGTGTTCACATGACTGGAATACTAGCTGCTAGTGCAGCACCTCTGTAAATAGTTCTCTTAATGAAGAGCCAACTGAGTTTTAGAAATATGGAGTCCTTTCATGTTATTACCCAGCACATAATACATGAAATACCGGTAAAAATATTTTTGTTTTCATTTAAAGGAAATAAACCAAGAAAGAAAAAATGTGAAGGCTACATGAAAGAAAACAATGTATCTCTCCTCTGTTAACAGGTTGCAGCAACTCTGCCTCTCAAAATGACTGCCTGTCTCTGCAGACAAAAGGCGTCACAAAGATTAAAAGCTGCAGTGGCTAAAAAACAAAAGGGATTTACATAGTTGAATACAACATGCTATTAATGAGGCATATCTCAAGCGATCAAGGAAAAAAATAGATGTTTCAAAAAAGATGTGGTACTAACCCAACCTCTTCATTATACAGCAGGCATGTAAAGAAAGCAGACCACATGCCAAATCAGAAGCACGGAGTCTTACAAATCATTGGCAGCTTATATACAGTTTTGGAAAAAAAAGTCTTGTTTGCATGCTGACATGTTGGAATTTAATTTTACATCACAGCAGCTGAAACAACTGACTAAGAAAAGGAGTACTCTAAGCTAAGGCAAAAGATGTAGATACTTTTGATTGGGCACATTTTAGAATATACTGAACTTAGAGCAGATTGTAATTTTAAACAATTTCAACATCAGATCTTACAATTTTATAGAGTTACCCTGCAAGATTCCAAGGCAGTTTCTGGATTTTACATATGCAGGGGTCACCACCAAAAGGAAGTCACCAGTGGGATGAAACATAGTAGCTATGCAATAGCATACAATACATCATCACCACACCACATCTTAGGACATGGAGGAAAAAATAACAACATAACTAACAGGAAGAAGGATGGTCTTATGGTGAATTTTTTTTTAAAAATTGGTCTATCAAAATGTAACATTTTGATAAATTTGAAACACTACATTTCAATATTGAAATGTTTCAACATTTCAATATTTTTTTTAAAAAATTCAAAATGTAGTTTGCATTGAAACAAAAATCAAACTTCCAGTTCTAAAAATGTTGAAATGTGTGGTTTTATTCTCTTTTTTAAATTAAATTTTGTCAAAATTGATATTTCACAAAAAAAAATCAGTTTCAACAAAGACATTTTCTGATGGAAAACTGTTTCAACAAAAATTTTCCAACCAGCTTTAGTTGAGATAATGGACTGTGTCTCAAGAGTTAATTTCTCAGCTGTGGCAGGGGTGTTCTGTGTGATTATTTCAATATACTTCATCTCTCTGTCCCTCAATTCCCTACCTGTAAAAGAAGATAAGGATACTTCCTTTTTTCACAGGGTTATCATGAGGATAAGCCCAGAAATATTTGAGAGGTGCTCAGATATTACTTTGATGGGACAAAGTAAGTACCTACACAGAAAATTTATGGAGAATGTAGAGAGGCAGAATATAGTTATCCAGTCTCGATTTTAGTCAGGACACCATGAAAAAAGGACACTTGAAAAGTGCCATGGGACTTGTAATGGCCAGAAGAAAGCAGGTCCTTGGTTCTCCATCTAATCAGAAAATGGTACCTCCTGTAGCATGGTGCTGCCTTGTACCATGCTAGGGAATCAGTTCAGTTCTGCTGACAGAAGAGAAAGTGCACCCTGTATTATTGAATTACTAATGCCACTTCTCATATCCTACTGACTATTAACGTAGTAACTGCAAACATTTAATTACACAGTAATTGACATATAGTGACTGAGGGTGACCATAATAATTGCTGCATCAATGGAATGTGGCAAGTTACCTAATGTTTTAAAACAAGTGCAGGTTTCATAAGTTAATTTTGGATTCATTAAGCATAATTACACTGCAATCCACTAAAGCCTGTAAATACTCTTTCATTATTTGACATTTGCTGGCAAAACTTCTTAGCCACTTCAGAGCCACTATAAGAACTAGTACACATGGAGAAAGTTTTTAGGTCTATCCTATGTTACCAAGTATATCTCCTCTCCAGGGCCAGTGTTCCACTGACTGGTGTCACAAAGGAACAACACCTTTATTTACTGCAATGCCAAAGATGCAGCAGAAACCATAAATAAAGGAATTAAGTTAAAGTATCATGTAATTAAAGAATAGTTACATGATGGTTGTGTACTTTAATTTAAAGTGTCAAAGCAAAAGTCATTACAACTTCAATAGAAGGAGACAGGAGATGGGCACCAAAAATGATTTCAGACATGGAAAGACTAGAGAATGAAAATATGAATATTCTTTCATTCAGAAAAAAGATGAAATGGTACATCACCATTAGCATTTTGTTCCCTGCTTTCTTCCACCATGGCACTAATGTAGATTGATTACGCACAACTTCTTTACACTACAGATCTGCCTGTTGATTCAACTATTGCATAAATAGCTGCAATTGTGGGGAATATTATGAAAGAAAAGATAGTGCAGACAAGATCTCAGAGGAGTTGTAAGGAATCCAAAAGTGAATGGTATGGAACAGGTACATCAGGTGATATATTCCCCTTTCAGTACAAAAACAAGGACATCAGCCAAAGTCCACTGACATTGAGGCTATCTAGCCACCCCTGAAAAGCTGATAAATACATATTTTAAAAACACATTCCATAATTAACCTGGGAAACTCATTGCCACTAGATATAACTGAGACCAAAAATGAGCAAGTTTTAAAATATGTATATATATAATGAGAAAATCCATACTTACATTGGACAGGATTAGAAAAATAAAAATAAATAAGGATATAAACCTTCTTGCTTCTGGGCAAAAACCACTAACAGGGGAAAGAAAGAAACATCCCCTATGTGTACATTATTTTATATTTGTACATTACAAGGAATTTTTGCACCTTCTCCTGAATCAGGTTGTACTGGCTGCTGTCAGAGACAGGACACTGAACCAGATGGCCTATGGTTCCGGTCCACAATAGCAATTATTAGGTTCTTTTGTACTTTGTGCCTTAAAGAAACAGAAACTACTAAGAATAAAACTTTAGGTGAGCCATTCTGTATCCCCAGAAGAGAATGAAGAAACCAGTTCTGTAACTTTGGAACAGAAAGCACTTTGATTATATAATACATACTGGCATGGGCAAATAGTTCCTTCTAACAATAGCCTATTCTTATATGGAATACCCTGCCAATCAAGGATGACATTATTTTCTCTGCCATAGCATTGCCTCTAAGTTGCTCTCAGGCAAATATTAAACACACAAAAAGTGGCCATCTTTCTTGATGAAATTGATTTACTGAAAAACAGCAAAACAATAACGGCACCACAAAGGATGAAGGAGAGCAATTATTAGTTTGTAAGTGAGGATGACTCAGATTAGCTTGTTGATGAATGACAAAGGCTTGATAGCTGAACTCATTTGAGTCCTCACTTTGTTTATTGAATTCCTTGCAGTTTGAGAGCTATTCAGATCAAATCAATTTGTTATGAAATGAACTTTAATTATTTGTTTCAAATCAATGCAACTTTTAAGCTGATCTAAGAACTTTCCAGCAGACTAAAAAAAAAGTGAAACTTCCCTCACTGCTAATAAATCTACTAGACTTAGGAAACACAAACAGAGACAAGGACATATATTTAAAATGTCACTGAATAATTTTACTCCACATGAGGCTTTGGCGTATGTGACAGGATTATGCAAGCAGCTGTGAACTGAATGTATGCTTAATAGGAACAAAAACATTGTCACATCCACAGCCAGTTCTTGGTCTCCAAAGACCATCACCTAACCAAGAGGGGGGTTCCAGTTCTCAGAGGCTTCTTCATACATACAGGACTTAAAATGAATAATTTCCCACAATCAAATGAAAGATATAAGGGGGTACTCAGTTTGATAGTTGCTCCTTTTGCCAGCCCATGTCATTCTAAAATAAACCAATGATCCATCTCAGTTTAACATCCTAATGTCAGACTGTGGCCAACAACAGATGGCCAAAGAAATTTTAAACCAATCCAAGCTCTAACATGTCATGCAATGGGGATATTTTTCCAGATATCAGATAGTGATTATCTTTTGTAATGAGCATAGGAACTGAAAATCCACATCTTGTTATCCTAGCTAATATGCTATGCTGATTTGTACCAGCTGAGGAATTGCCACACAGCCTCTTTCTCTTTGTGTTCTCATCCACCAGAAATTCTTAGCCGTGGCTGCTTCCCAGTCTGACCTCTGAATTAATACTAGAAGCAGATTGTGGAATTCTTTTTGCTGGTTAAAGGAGGAGAGCCCTGGACCTGAACATCACAAAGAGAGCAAGTAAGTTCAGCAGAGATGTGTAAAAGATCAACGATTCTTTTTCCCCTTCTCTCTACTTCTTGGTATCTATACATAATTTATTTGGAGTTCTCTCCCTGACAGGAAGAAAAATCAAAACTTGTTTGGTAGCCAAAGATTGTCAGTTACTGCATAGCCCTTTTACAATTCACTATAAAAAATCCTAGAGATTATTTCAGTTCAGTTCTAAGTGGACAGATGTCTACACAAAAGCTACCACATCATAATTGGTTCTCTTCTTCACAATTTCACCACAGACAGTCAGGACAGTATGTGTCTTGGAGAATGATCCATTTTCTCTCATTCCTACACTCAGCCCTCTCAGAGCATGGTGAAAGAACAATGGAAGAGCAATACTGAAGCAGTTATAATGCCATTGCCCATTATGTGTTTCTTTAGTTGATTGCTACCATTTGTAGCCCCTTCCCCTGTATTTCTCTGTGACTCATCTCTTTTCAAATTTCATCTGAAAGACTCTTCCATCCCCCTATTGTTTCTCCCACACCCCACCATTATGACTATCCTAATTCTTAATTCTTCACTCGCCCTATTATTATGTAGCACCTGAAGTCTTTGGGGCTAGAGTTGGTACGAGAAATGCTCAACATAATGAGGATCCAATAGTCCTAATCCTTAGTCACTTGCCTAGCAATGGACCATAGGTATTTGTTTATGAAGCAAACTAGTCATTTTGCTTGACTATGTTGTCCCAGTACAAAAGTGAAAGATTTTTTTCGAGGCATAATTGTGTCATCTTGATGTATTACAAAGAGAAAGAGTACTCAAATAGCTTATAATGCTAATGTCATTCTATAATACACAATTCTTAAATTTATCATTGTTTGATTTCTCTAGCAGCAATACACAACATTTACACAGTGCTTTGTAGCTAAAGATCTAAAAGTGGTTTGGAAGTATTAATGAAGTCTCATGACATGCTTGGGAAATGTCTCAGATAGAGAAAGTGAGACACAAGTCACTTCTCGAAGACAGACTCAAGAATAGAACGTTAAAGAGAGTGAACTTCTACTTCCCTGATGAAATGACTAAACCTTACACGCCAATATATGGTTAGCACCAATAGAAAAGTCTTTATATACCTTCTCTTGTTTAATTAATCTTTCTGACCAAGCCTGTTGCTGAGATGTTCCATTATAGAGAGAACAGATTCTGTTTTCCTGTATTAATGAACTCCAGCCTTGATCTGAAATGACTGTACTCCACCAACAGAAGTTCTGAATTGCTTGCTATATGTTCATTCATGTGCAACTTCAAAGCAAGCACCACCAACTAATCTGAATTAACAATTTTGTGATCTGAATTTTATAGGTAGTTAATCAATAAAGGGTTAAGATGATTTGGCAACACCCCTTACTCATTTTATTATTGTTTGAACTACATTAGGGATCTTTGATCTCCACTTAGAATTTTAAACTCATGTTCGGAAGCACAGGACCTGATTTCACAAATGCTGAACATCTGCAGTTCCTACTGTCGTGAACTGAAGTGTCTGTAGCATCCACCCAATACAGGACATCAAATATAATATTGAAACATATTGAGAGAGGATCAAAACAGGTTCAAATTAATTAGAGATTTAGAGTTCTAGTATGTCATTCACTCTCCCCCACCCCCAATTCTAATGGAAACTGGTCCTTAATGTATGTTTTTCAGAGTTTCACTCATCCACTTATATATTCCTTTTCACACCTTTGTCTGGCAACTGTTTGGTTTTTATTGGAGTTACCTGCATGAGAAGGATACTTTATTTCTTTTGCACTAGATAGAGAGAGATTTAAACACAAAGGGATAAAATGAAGATATTTTATTTGAACAATTGTTCAGCTATTTGTTATTCCTATTTCCTTTGTTCCTGCTCCATTAACTACAGAAACAGTTTTCTGGCTGGCTGGATATTATGAGGATAAAAGCAAGAGGATGTCTGATGTTATAAAGTTCTGAATCAGGGCACTGGATCATGCTGATTCATACAGAGATGCTATAATATATTGAGTCTCTCTTTCACATGCCATAGAGGTTCACACATACCATAGCAATGGGCAGAGTGTAATAGGCTAGCAGCATTTGCTTGAAATACTCCGGTTGGTAAATGTTTGTCCTAATGGGAAAAGGTTAAAAGGTTTACGGACTTACTAAAGTAGTTAGCTCATCACTCCACCCAGAGATGAGAGATATAGGAATAATACTCAGAGAAGTAGGATTTGGAACAGAAGCCCTCAGAAAGGGAACTCTAGGAGTAGTTAGACCAGTGGAGAAGGCTTAGGTTGGCTTCATGAACTATTACTTCGGAATCACCTTTGTTGATAGGCAATTCGATCTTCAAAAAAAGAGAACAAAACAAAAAATAAAACAACTCTAGAGGTGTTTGATTGTCAGTCTAGGTTCTCATAGTGACAGACAAAAATAATAAACTGAATCATTATTAGTAGTAACTTAATGGATGCTGGCAGAATTCACTATCCTCTGCAAACAGAGTGCAGCAAAGTCTTTGTCCCAAGAAGCTTACACTCCAGTAGAGACTACATAACACAGACTGAAGTGTCAATGAATGTTTAAGGTTGAATCTTGGGGAGGTCATTTTTCAGTGGCTTTTTAGAAAGAATGATCTAAAAGGACAGGGTGGCAATTGGTGCACAAAATGACAATTCGAAGCATGAAGGGAAGTGTTAAAAAATAAGACAAATATTGTGGTTAGGCAGGAGGCTTCTGAATGGAGCTTGTGAGAGGGGGCTTAGAAGGAAATGAGAGCAGACACACCAAGCAGGAGATTGTTTGGAAGGATCTTGAAAGTAAGGACTATAAGTTTGAATCTGATGGAGAAAGTAAGGGAAAAACCAGAATAGGGGCTCAAAAAAGGGAAAGAAAACATAGAAAGAGGATTCCAGCAACAGCTTACTGAATGGACTGAAGGAGCGTGAGGTGAAGCACAGAGCATTCACAGAACAAGGACTTGATCCTCAGTTGTTTTAAATCTTCATAACTCCATTGAAGCTACTCCAATTTATGCAGTCTAAATATTTGGCCCAAAAAGTGAAATGGGGCCAAGCTATTACCAAAGGCTTGAGTAGTACATAAGAACTGCCATACTGGGTTAGACCAAGGTTTATTTGGGGAATTTTCATTTTTAAGGGAGTGTGGAAATTAGCACATACCGATAGAATGGAGAGCCTAGTCAACTGTGAATTGGATACAGATATTTCCTTTTCCAGTTCATGTATTGGATAAACCCCTGGTCCATAGTAGATGACAGACAGGACCAACTGGCTCACTTAGTGACTTGTATGAATTAAATTGTTGGTTTTAAGACCAGCTCCTTTTGGACAGTTTTCTACCTCCCAAAAAGCGTAGACACTGGCACTCAAGTTGGCAGTTTAGCACATGGATTAATGATTGAACTAGTTATTGAGAGCAAACTCCTCACTCACTCTTACAGATTGTTCTGAAATGTGGAAACAAGACAGGGACCAGACACAGCTCTGGATCCTGATCGAATATCAACATTAAATTGGGTTCAGATTTGGTATTTTGATGCAGACCAAACTCTGCTCATAATAATCAGAAGTAAATGAAGGTTCACATTTTTATTTTAAAATAAATAGCTGTCTAGCACTGTCAAATTGCAATCAAGGAAATGTCTGCCAGTGTGTGCAAACTGCTTTATTACAGGGTCTGAGGGGGAGGAGAGAGATCGTACTTGGCAGGGCTTCTAAATCTATCTATTTTCACTTTACCTTATGAGCCCTGCAGAGCAGGCCGGGATTCATTATATTGCTGCTTTATTATTATGGCCTGACATCTACGGTTGCCATTAGAAAACATTTACTGCTATAAATTGCAAAGTGATGCAAAATGAAGCAATAATCTGTTTCCGGCTTGATAAACAGAATGGCTGGAAGAAATCATGATGGTCATACCTTAGTTCAAATACCTGTGAGTCTGTAATGATCAAAGGAGTGTGCTATTGCTGTTGACTAACTATCTGGCATTCTTCTTTGGGGAGTTAGAGAAGTACACTTAGCATTTTGGATTTAGTTATGAAATGTAAAGCAGCTAGACAATGAAGCTATTTCTTTATCCAGACATTCATATCACACTCCTTTGATGGAAGTATTTGGAGGGGTCAGATAAAACACAACTGTATTGTTTCAGTGCTGTGCTAAATTAACTTTTCATTTATTTTAACTAAGGCAAGAACACTAACTACTGTGATTTTTTTTTGTACATTCAGAGCAGTCAAAATTTAGGACTGGGAACAATAACAATGGTATTTTACCTTCAGGTAGCACATTTCATTTCAAAGGATCCGAATATGCTTCATAATCTACATACACAAAGCCACAGTGAAAATGCAGCCATCTCTTTGGTGAAAGATACCATCCATCCAACTAGTGAAATTCCCCTTTTTTCCATTACTTTATTGAGGATAACCCTCTCATAAAACACTGCCATGACTTCCTCAGAGCCACATTCTCAACTGCAGTAAATCAACGTAGCTCTGTTGGAGTAAGTGGAACTACACTGACTTACACCAGTGGGGAATCTGGCCCTTAATGTCTCCACCCCACCCCCAAACAATCTGCTTCATGTAACCTTCTTTTGAAATAGTCTTCCTTCTAGTCAGGATATCACAGATTCCTTTAAAGGGAAAATTTCAATTTACCCCCCCCCACACACACAGTCTACCCCCAAACTCACCAAGCCTGGCATCCCCTTCTCATCTTTACTAAAATAATGTATCCTCCTTTTCTCCTGTGACTGATGTTGAAATTTTCTGTCTTGTCTTTTTGCCATGAGACTCTTCTTCATCCACATGTCTTGATGGCCCCTTCTCATCTTTTCTCCCCACCCTCAGTCAATGAGCCCCATTACCAAATTGGAGACATTCTTAGAAGTTCCTGATAATCTTGCACAATATTGTGAAACCCTTTCATGAAGCTGATACTGCAACTTTAACACATGAAAAGAAAAAAATTCAAATAATAAACCCTCACAGCCAATAAGATACATGGAAAACACAGCTGTCCTCTCTCTCTGCTTCTATGGAGCATCCTTTCCATTAGCTGGATAGGGATATATTCAGAAGAAACCTTAAGAACTTAGCTTCTGTCTGCTCTTCAGAGACATAATGAATCATTCGAAATTCATATAGCACCACTAGTTGCAAGTGTTTTATAAACATGTAAGAGGACAACTCCCTTCCCCAAAGGGGAGAGTTCTTAGTCTTAAAGTCTAAGAATTGGATACTTAGTATGTAGCAATCTAGGGTGTGAATGTACATCACACCATCATTCACTGCCCAAAGTGACTGTGAGTACCCTGCTACAACACACTAAAAGTTTTGTAGGTATTTTCGCACTGCTGTTTGAAATGTCAAAGTGCACTACAAAACTTTTAGTGCACAGTATCAGGGTCCTCACAGCAGAAGTTCATTGCATAGCAATGTTGTATGCAGTTGTGACTGTGGTGTTATGTGCAGGTGTGCCAAGTTTGCGTATTAACCCTGATGGACAAAGCCTGGATGACTAGAGTCTGAAGAAGCTGCCTTCTAGAGCTCACTAGCTTTGATGGTCTTATTAATCAAAATGGGAACGTCAAAGCTTGCTGCAGCTCTAATATAATTCACTAAGTGGCCTATTCTCGCTCTTGTCATCTAGCCCAATAAACAGAATTTGGGTTTTTCATAGGGTTGTACAAACCAACCTGGTGCCTTCCCATATGGATGGAAGAATAATATGAATGCTACCAGATAACACCCTCCCCAAAAGAAACCTATTAGATCCAGGTTACCAGATCTGATGGGCACACAAACACTCTGGTCTTCGTGATCACATTATGAGTTTTGGGATAAGCTGAATAAACACTGAATATTCCTGTGGATTTATTTTGTCAAATTTAAGCATTAGGAAATAGAAATCCAGTTTCACAGGCAAAGTTTCAGGGGAATGATTTTTTATATTTCATTCTTTGTTTTAATTTCCTAAAATGATCTTGCTCCTGGTGAAGAGATGTCAGTCTGAAAGCCCTGAAGGCTGAATTTCTCATTTATCCTTTGAGCAACTACAGCACGGGTAATCACAGAGCAAACTTCCCCAAGTGTTCCTCCTCCAATGTGCCTCAATGCTGTCCTAGAAAGGGCCCATCTCAAGGGAATATGGTAGACCAGTATGTAAAGATCAGTAGGACTTCAACCTGCTCCTGCTGGGCAGCCAACATCCTCACATTGCCTCCTAGCTGCAGCCTTAAGACCCACAAGCCTTGAGTCCTCACTTTGCCACCTGGCGGCAGTAGCCTGGCTACTCCTTGAGACCCACAATATGCAACATTTGCACACTACAGGAAGTTCTGCCTCTAGTGATCTGACTGACAGTTGTCTTACAGATGCCTGATTGGATTCTTCTTCCTATAGAAGCCCATGGGACAAATCAGGAAGCATCCATGAAACAATGTGGATTCATAGCTAGCTGTCATGATGGTTCTACTTCTCTGTTTCTGAACTCCCACTATTGAGCTTGACTTTGACTTAGATTTTGACTCCCCATCAACCTCCAGATCTCCAACACAGACCCTGATATCTGGCATTGACCCTCATCCTGGTTCCTAACAAATTTCTGCAGGCAAAAGCTTTTGTGGGCTGCAACCCACATCATCTGGTGAAGTGAGCTGCAGCCCATGAAAGCTTATGCCTGCTGAAATGTATTAGTCTTTAAAGCGCTACAGGACTCCCTTTGTTTTTGCTGCATACAGACTAACACGGCTACTCCTCTGGAACCTTTCAGCCTGATTCCTGACTCTGACTCATCACTCCACTTGACCCGATATTGGCTCTGACCCATGGCTTCAGTTCCTGGCTCCCAAGCTCCCAATACTAGTCCTGCTATCTTTGCCCAGGAGCCTGACACACAACTCACAGCCCATTCCTTGAGCATTATTTCAAGACAGTAACAAGAATGGGAATTATGAAAGTATCATTACTGACTGTACGAGACCCTAAATCATTTATCAGAGGCCATCCAACAACAGTCATCAGAAGGTGATGACTTTTACTCATTACATCTCGGTGCTGGATTCAAACTGGTAATCTTGGTATAAAATATTCTTTATTCCTTTACACATACTCTGTTCAATGCACGCCTTCCCTCTATTCTTCCAGCAAGCATTTATTTTTAAACTAGTGCAAGGATAATTCATTAAATTGTTTATCTAAAGTTGGCCTTTGTTTTTGCAATGTCCACACTCACTGCTGATATCTAGATATCTCATAAGATTAAAGACAAAGTTTGCTTCAGGGTAGATTACATTTTAAGTTTTCTTCTCGAGTCTGTCTAATTTATATTCTGAAATAGATTTAAAGTTAAATCTATCCTCTGGAAGGGACCATTCTGGATTTATCCTTGATGTTACAGTGGCTGAAGTTACTTTGAGAAAGTTTGCTTGCTTCTATTAAAGAAGCTAATGGATGTTGGTTCAGTTAGCAATACACAAAAACCACCAGGCAAGTGAGGTTCTTTACTGGACAGCCAAAGCAAAGAGCCCAAGGACTCTTTCATTATTATTTGGATCAACAATCTCCTGTCATATCAGAATGTTAGACCTCAACATTGTTACTTTGCTCACCATACAAGTCCCTGGAACCAGGCTATATCTGTGTCTTGCAAATTCTGTACAAGATCCCTAAGATATGGCCCTTCTTAGCCATTCACACAGATAATAGTTGTCTCACCCTGATTACTGCATCAACTTTTACTCTAGCCTTGACAAATACAATCTTACCTCACTCATGTCAATTTGGCATGCTGCTGCAAAAGATAATTCCCTTCTGCCTTACCATGTCACTTTTCTCTTTTCATCTCTTCATTGTCTTCCCCTTCTCTATCGCATCTAACATAAACTGCTTTGAAGGCCCTTCAGAGTGACACTCACCATGCCTATCATCCCTCTTTCATTATTAAGAGGTCAAATCCCCACCCGTGACGTCAATCTATATGTCACTCCCTTGTTAAATTTTCTAACAAGCACCTTTTTGCCATGCTGCTCCTCACTCTTGGGAGAAGCTCCCCCTAAATATCCACAAAGATACTCATTATCTTCCTTAAGACTCTTCTTTGCCATGATGCCTAAAAGAAATATTAACAATAGTTCAGCCACTGGTGTGCTGATATTATTGCCAATCATGCTTGCCTATACTCTCCTTGCTTCCTTATACTCCCATGTCTATCTGTATCCATCTATCATCTTGTCTGGTACTTGGATTGTAACCTCTTTGGGGAGGAACTGTTTTTCATCATGTTTTACGGTGCCTAGCACAGTGAGGTTCTGGTCTATGACTAGAGTCCCTAAGCCCTACAATAATACACTAAATAAATAATAATAATAAACGGAACAGGAGAGAGCTGTCGTCTTTGTTGATCTGTATATTTTAGGTGATCACATATGATTTATCCATATAGACAAATTAAAACCCTCCAGATCAGAGCAGCAGAGTTGAGAATTGCTAAAAAGATCTGATGATTGAATTATATCCTTAGGTAGATTTGAATCTATGAACGCATGATGAAAGATTCACTTTACCAATATCAACTCACTGAGCTTCAAAATTCCTGGGCTGTCAGAGATTAACATCTGCATATAACAGTGATTGTTCTTATATAGATTGCTAATAGATTTCATATTTAATAGTACAGAAAACTGTGTTTAACTTAAAAAAATACTTCAAAATGTTGAGACACGCTGTAGCTCAGAGACAAGTAATGGGCACGATGCAGAAATTACTGAGGATGGTTCTTTGGTCTGTATTTTTCAGGACGACTAGATTATCATAATGGGCCATCAGGGCCCTGAAATCTGTGATTAAAAATAATTAAAAAAGGAAGGGGGACAGAAGTCATTTTAAAATTTGGTTTTCTTCTCCCAGAGTGTTGTGGTGTAACAGATGGCTCTGGTTCTCTCTACTTTTCTTAATGAATTTTTTCCTTTAATATTTTAGGTTATTCCATCAATAAGATTACTCAGGAAATGCAGCTCCAACAGGAATCCAAAGGACTGTCTGCTAAACTATTTTTAAAGCCGGGTGGGGGGGGAAGGAGGGGAACAACTTCAATCATACCATGAAGTTCCATTTGTAGCCATCCATCTTCTGTAAAGTCCTGAGCTGCACAATCACCTTGAAAAGCTGCCAGTAAGGAACCTCTGGTTATAAATCACTCAATAGCTATTGTTTCATAGGAAAAGAGAAAGCAGCTAAAATCAGATTATAAATGGGTGTTTAGCAAACATTAACATATTTCATTTTTTATTAAATCTGCCTTTTCCATCTTGTCCCGACTGCATTTTTTCCAGATTTGAATTGTAAAGATGCTGTACAGTAATTTTAGTCCTTCCTTTTCCTCCCTGACAAAACAAGTACCAGATTCTGATACTATTACTGATGTTGAATGGCACTGTATTGAATGGCATCTCACTCCAGTAGTCCCATTCATTCATTCGAGTAATGTGAGTAAGGTAACTGAATTTTCCCCTCGGTGATTTGGAAAGTTCCTGAAGAAGAAAGAGCAATGAAAAAGTCTGAAGACTGTGGATAAAGACAGAGACCATGACATAAATATAGGCTCAGGAAAATCTCCTTATTCAAAAGGGCAGTGCAGATGTGTAGATTCTCTTGTGGCATGCCTCATATGGCAAGGTGTTGCATAGCAGGCTTTCCCATTCCAGCACCTACTTCCAAATTGCTTCTTTGATGCTGAAATGGTCTGTTTCTTCTGACTCAGCCCTCCATCTAGGTCACTTGTAGATCCTCCCTACCCCTTTCTGGGGTAATGGAGTCCAATGACTAATTCAAAGACCTTGCATCAGGTCTTCTGCCTGACTCTGGGCCCAGTGGTTCTGATACAATTTACCTCAGGGCTTCATGACCTGTCTGTGTTCCCTGGCTGCACAGCCTCCAGAGGCTTTCCCTTTTTTTCAGTGGAGGGGCTCATAGAGCTCCTCCCTCGAGTCCTTCAACAAATCCCAAATGAAAATATGAACTTAAACCATTGCTGTCTTCCACGGGCTTGACCTTTTGTTTCTCTTAAGTTTACCTTCTACGCTGTTCTATAGTTGGAGGTCTTAATCATGCCCTGATGAGTGATCACCACCAGAGCTTTCCTGGTGGCATCTCCGTATCTCTCAGGGATCCATTGTCTACTGCTGAAAGGGAGACTGCAGAGTTCTTTCCCCTCTCTCCCCACAACCCCGTTTTTACTATAAAGAGATGAATCCCTGCTAGACTCACCTTTAATTAGGCCTGGCCCTCCCTCTGCTGCAAGAAGTTCTTGCAACTGTTTGTGCAAACCTTCACACTCTCAGCTGGATCCAACCATTACCCAAGACTACTCGGTCCCCAGATGATGAGGATCAGATGGGAGGGTAGACAATTATTACAAGCAAGGCTGAGACTGACTCCTTTAAAGAGCTAACCAGTCTGTAACAGACACTTAAGCACATGTTTAACTTTAAGCATGTCCTTAAGTCCTATGGCAGTTTCATGCCTAAACGCTTTCCCAAAATGTGCCTATAATTAGCAAATCATTATTCAAACCACAGAACAATATTGGGGAGGAGAAAATAATGGAGACAAATACCTTCTATGGAACTGAGTCATATTCCAGAGATCCTGAGCACTTCAACTTCCTATTTATTGTAGTGGGAACTGTGAGTGCTCAGCATTACTGAAAAGTCAGGCCATTAAGGGCTACATCTCCACAGCCTGCTGCAGTAAGCCTCCCAGCCCACCTTGACAGACTTGTGAGC
>ML675613.1:37822594-38060771 GCA_007922155.1 Mesoclemmys tuberculata
GACCCCCGCCGGGGTCGCGACCCACAGGTTGAGAACCGCTGCTCTAAGCAAAAATAAATAAGTTATAAAGAGCTATATTTATCTTGGTAATTTCCATTGAGTCACAAAAGAAAGGTCTTGTATCAGGGAATGTATTAACAAAGATTAGCTCAAAATATATTACACTGGGAAGTATTAAAATAATCATTCTAGTTTTGTGTATTTGTTTATTTATTAAAAATAAGTGCCATGGACACAGATCTAGGACTAACACTATTTTTCACCAGACTTCACGCTCTTAGACTGCAGAACCTCTTTTGAAAGTAACATAGATCTGGTTTGCACTGCTCAATGGGTTAAAATGTATTGCAGGGTGGGGGAAAGGGTTTTATTCACAGAAAAGGAATTCAAGGAAGCATGAATCCAGTATCAGAAAAGAGCGCATAATGCACCATTTAATACTGCATATCTTTATTTAACAGCGACATCCAAAGAGGGGTCAGAGAGTGGTTTTCTAGGAGACAGGAGAGAGAATTCCCTGACACTGAGTCTGAGGTGCAAAGTCAGGAATAAGTAATCAAGCTGGCTTCTTGGGTGATGTTGATGCGGAAGAACAGGAAAGACAGGCAGAAAGGAAGAATGAGGAAAAATGGGAGGGGTCCAGTCAGCAAGATAAATATGGAAATTGAACAGATGAAAACATTTCTGTCATTCAATACATGAGAGGCCTAGTATTGCTGAGAAAAAATATGCTTCAATGTAGACAGGCAACATGTGTGACCTTAGCTGCAGTAGAAATCTACGTTGTAAATGAAGGTGGTTCATTTTCACCCTTGAAAAGAGTGTTTCTGTTAATGTAATGCTAGTTACAAGTCCTTGACTGACAGCACTAAAGTCCTTAATCCTTGATTTCTCTGCCAAGACCTCCACCATGGTGATGTATGCAGAATAAAAACCTAAATAGAACAAGAGTGCTACCTAATTTATACTGTGGCGATGATTTCTGCAAAGCAAGTATCTGTCAACTTGCAATTGGACTGAGGTGAACAATCTTATTTCACTTAAATTATTAAAAGTTCCTAATCACTACTAACATAAGATTAATTGGAACAATGACATCATTGAACAATAGACTTCATGACCCAGTGAGCCATCCAAATGCCACCTAACAAAAGTAACTATGGGTAAAGCTGATAAAAAAAATTAACAAAAACATTCCTCAAAAATATTCAAGCTTTCAATTGTTATTGAAACATTGTTTACCATGAACTAAATGTAAAAAATGAAAAAAAATTTTTATCACATTTTCAATTAAAATGTCTATATGGAATGTTATATTTATTGCAACAAATTAAAATTTTCTAAAAAGTCAATAGGATTGATTTTTATTTATTTATTTTGCAAATCTCTTAAAGAGCAATTCTCATTAATCTTTTTCAGTTTCAGCTATAGCCCCCAAATATTTTTCTAATATTACATTTTTGGTTTTCCATTTTTCTTTGAACATTCAAGGAACAGTCTCAAGAGTGACAAGTCTGCAAGCTGCATGGAAACATCATAATATAGGCTCAAAATATAGGTATGCCCCAAAGAAAATTAAAGAAGAAAAACAGTAAGTGAACCAAAAATATGCCACCATGACTAAACAGAGTAAAAGAGGTGGTTAGAGAAAAGAAACTACTTTAAAAATTGGAAGTCAAATCCTATTGAGGAAAATAGAAAAGGATAAACTCTGGTAAGTCAAGAATAATTAGGCAAACCAAAAAAGAATTGGAAGAGCATCCAGCAAAAATAATTATATATATATATATAAACATATATATATCAAAAGCAGGATGCCTCCAAAACAATCAATGAGGACACTATACAATCAAGATGCTAAAGTAGTACGCAGGAAATACAAGGCCATTGCAGATAAGCTACTTTCATTCTTTTCATCAGTCTTCACTACAGAGGATGTGAGGGAGATTCCCATACTTGAGACATTCTTTTTAGGTGACAAATCTGAGGAACTGACCCAAATTGAGGTATCAAAAGAGGTGGTTTTGGAACAAATTGATAAATTAAACAGTAATAAGTCACCAGGACCAAACGGTATTCACCCCAGAATTTTGAAGGAACTTGCAGAACCACTAACTGTAGCATGTAATCTATCACTTAAATCAGCTTCTGTACCAGATGATTTGAGGATAGCTAATGTGATACCAATTTTTAAAAAGGCTCCAGAGGAGAGCCTGACAATTACAGACTGGTAAGCCTAACTTCAGTATCAGGCAAATCGGTTGAAAGTATAGGGAAGAACAGAATTATTAGACACATAGATTAACACAGTATATTGGGGAAGAGTCAACATGGCTTTTGTAAAGGGAAATAATTCCTCACTAATCTAATAGAATTTTTATGGGGTCAACAAACATGGAGAAAGACTGATACAGTGGACTTTCACTTGGACTTTCACAAAGTGTATAGTGTACTTGGACTTTCACAAAGCCTTCGACAAGCTTCCTTACCGAAGGCTCTTATACAAAGTAAGCAATCATGGGATATGATGGAATATCCTGTCCTGGATCTGTAACTGGTTAAGAAACAGGAAACAAAGGTCGGAATAAACTATCAGTTTTCAGAATGGAGAGAGGTAAATAGTGGTGTCCCCAAGGGATCTGTATAGGATCAGAACTGTTCAAGATATTCATAAAAGACCTGGGAAAAGGGGTAAATAATGAGGTTTCAGAGTTTGCTGATGAAACCAAATTACTCAAAATAGTTAAGTCTGAAGCTGACTGCAAAAAGTTAAAGAGGGATTTCACAAACTGAATGACTGGGCAACAAAATAACAGGTGAAATTCAATGTCAATAAGTGCAAAGTAACCTATTGTGGAAAACATAGTCCCAACTGTGCATACAACATGATCATGTCTAAATTAGCCGTTACCTCTCAAGAAAGATCTTGAACAGTTTTCTGAAAATAAAGGCTAAATGTGTAATGGCAGTCAAAAAAGCTGACAAAATGTTAGGAATCATTAGGAAAGGCATTGATAATAAGACCGAAAATATCATAATGTCACTATATAAATCCATGGTACACCTACACTTTGAATATTGAATTCAATTCTTTTTGCCCCATCTCAGAAAAAGATATGAGAATTGGAAAAAGTACAGAGCAGGGCAACAAAAATGATTGGGGTGGGAAATAGATACCATACGGGGATCGATTTTAAAAAAACAGGGACTATTCATCTTAGAAGAAAGCCAACTTAGAGGAGATATGATAGAGGTCTATAAAATCATGAATGGTGTGGAGAAAGTGAATAACAGTATTTTTTTTCTTCATCCCTTCATATAACACAAGAGCTAGGAGGTCACCCTAATAAAATTAATGGGCACCAAGTTAAAAACAAACATAAGGAAGGACTTTGTCATACAATCCACACTCAATGTGTGGAACTGGTTGACAGGGATGTTGTGAAAGCCAAAAGTATAACTTGGTTCAAAAAGAAAATTAGACAAGTTTATGGAGGATAGGTCCATAAATAGCTATTAGCCAAGATGGTCAGACATGCAACCCTATGCTCTGGGTATCTCTAAGCCTCTGATTGCCAGAACGTGGGACTGGATGACAGGGATCGGGTGATCAATAATAGCCTTTTTCGCTTCATTCCTTCTGTGGCACCTGGCACTGGCCACTTTCAAAAGACAGGATACTGGGCTAGCTGGACTATTGGTCTGACCCAGTCTGGCCATTCTTATATTTTTATTGCACAATCCAAATTTTTCAAAAGTGAAGCATCATTTTTCATTGAAAACAAGTTGACAAAAAATTTCTGACCACCACTTATCCTGCCTAAGGAAATCTGAAAATTATTTTTAAGGGCTGTCCATCTTTTCCCCTTTCTGGTCACCACTGATGGACCAGGAAAATTGTTTGAAAGTCTAGCACTGCTGTAGTGCAACTAAAACAATGACAGTAACGTGCTTTTCGGAATGAGTGCCACTATAATACTTAATACTCAGCTCTATTTAGCTTTCTATGGTGTTAGCCCCTTCTCTCTGTGGTCCAGTACATTTATGTACTCTAAAGCTTGTATCTTTTCTCAGTCATCAGAAAATTTGGATGTTAGAAATAGAGCTGGGTTAGATCTGGATCCAAATTTCACCCAAAATTACAAGGATGTCCACATATGGATGACTGGTTTAGGAACACGTTTCATTAGTAACTTCCATAGATTATTTTTATGATTAACACAGACACAGTCAGCATGAAAAATACCAGCAGTCAGTTGGTAACTATGAAAAGAGATGCAAACATCAGTACCTACAGACAAACATAATTTACCCCCCCACACACACTTTGCTCACACTCACACACACACACATTTTACTCAGGATGGCTCAGCTCAAGATTCTACAATGCATAAAGTGGGATTTCCTGCCAGTGAAGTCCCAGTGGGAAATGCCAGAGGAGATTTGACAGGATAAAGATAGGTTGGAAAGCAGTTTTCTGATAATAAAAGGCAAAGACTTACCTTTCAGCAGCCCCTCCATTCCTCAATGTGACATGCAATTATAAAAGAAGATCTCTCCTCCGCTAACATTCTGATCTCTCTTTTGGAAAAGGGATAGCTCAGCTCTCAATATCAAATGCATAAATAACTCTTCCAAAGGCTACTGTCTTCAGCAAACGACAGAACCCTTTTTTCAATTGGTGGAGGGGAAATCTTCCCAAGTCTGGACAAGGGTCTCCACTCACTGGCCATCTGACAAACTAACTGACATCAGAGTGAGAGTTAGCATGAGTGAATCATTTCAGACTAAGTAATTAACATCGCTCTCTCTATTTCTTCCCTTTGACTTTTTTTTTTTATTTCTACAAAAATAATCCATTTTTGAACAAAATAATCCATTTTAACAAAAATTTTGAACAAGGTCTAGTAATTATACATTTTTAGAGTAGCGATATTTCAAAACTTCTGATACTTTATCATAATGTAATGCAAATTAATGTAGCTTGTATGCCTATATGTCACCCTACTTTAATAATAGAAAGCTGCACACTGCAGCAACAAAAAGCTAAGTGGTATCTGCTATGTACCATCATAACTAGTTCATAACTCTTGGACTATTAACCTTAATATCCATTTTGACATAAACTCTATCAGGTTACATATTTTAGTAGAACCCTGAGAAACCAACACTTCCCTCAGTATTTACAGGATAGCACAATTTACTCCCTCCATCTTAAAGCATCTGTATATGGATGATACATCCCTTAAATCATCCTAATCTCCTCAAAGATAGATTTAAAGATTTCACTATTTCTCCTGTTTTCAAGTGGACCAAAAGCAATGGTTGCTACTAAAAATCCAGGGTGTACCTGCACTTACCACCAAACAGTTCCTAGTGAACTAGTGTATTCCATTTCCTCAGCACAGGAAATAATGGTGCAGTGTGTGGTAGCTATGGTGCAGTGTTGATATATTTGCTTTGAGAAGCAATATGTCAGTGAGTATACAAAAGAATCTGGACCTTAGAAAGTATTATTATTATTATTACTATTTTCATCCCAAAATGTGCACAGAACCTGCAAATACCACCTATTTCATTGGGAGATCTGGCTGATCTTCACCTTCCAGGATCTGGCTCATTATTAAAAGGAGTGGGGTCAAAGCACAGAGACACGATGCAAGGAGAAAACAATCAGGAGTTCTTGAGCATAGCCAAACTGTTTTCCTTATGGGGAAAAAGAAAGGGGTGTGTGCAGAGGAGTAACAACTGCTCAAATATCTGCATCTAACTTGGACCATTTTCTGAGCTGCTACAGCTCACAGTGCATTTGCTGTTGAAAAGACCAACATTTAAACTGTCATTTATTATGTACAAGGAACTGCATTTTTAGGTTAAGCATTTAATTCTGGATAGCACACAATAACAAGAAGTAGCACTAAAATGGAAGGAAAAGAGGTTGCATTTCAACCAAGCATATTAAGCAAGACTTTAAAGTGATTCAACAAACTGGTGCTTAATTTGGTGGCTTTGACAAGTTCTTTTTGAGTTCGTGATGTTGGATGGCAGGAAATACTGAATATTTTTCTTTGTTTTTTAATTTAAAAAGTGAATATAATAGGTCTTCATGCATGTAACCTCTGCTAGCCTATCTGCAAAATATTACATTATTGGTGTTTTACAACACAATGATATTATAAAGGTACTGGCTGCTTCCCATCTTCTTAACTGACCCCCCCGCCCCTCCTCCCCCACACACACATACACAATTATTTGAAGCATGTTTTAAAAATATTATTTATCTTGATGAAATTATCAGGTACAATAGATTTGGAAGTATCAGTACCACCCAGGGCAGGTGAGAAATGTTGTGCTTATAAGAACTACTTAGAGTGATGAGCGGGAAACCCAATCACACATAAAATAAGAGCATGGCTGAATGGGGTCAGCTTGCTTTTGCCTAGTTGGAAGAGAGAGCTCTAGTAGGCAAGAACATAGTTAAGTGCCCCATTAGCAAGATATGGACAATACTGTAGCCAATGTCTTCTTTGCTACTTGTATGTGCAAAAGGGTACGGTGTAAGATAGTGGCATGCAGTGAGCTTGAGGGTGTTACTGCTCAGAGTGGAGGACTGATCTGCATATAACTTTTTCATGTGCCCACAAACATTTCACCTTGCCAGCCCCTGCTGCTCCCTGAACAATCAAGGCGCAGAAAAATACCCTCAACAAATATCACCACTTTCACATTATGACGCATTCCTTGGAAGCGCTCAGGAACTGGTAAAGTATGGGATAATCCAATTACAGAAGGTACAAGTAATGTTGCCTCAAATGAGAATCATCCTTAGTTGTCTTAAATCGGAATCTCATGCATGAAAACTGAAGTGGAACAAGAAACATGCCATCACCACCCCATCTTGTGTGATTTTTTGTTGCAATCCTTTTCCTTCCCCCTTCATCAGTATTTTATCTATTCAGAATGTAAGTTCTTCAGGGCAGGGACCTCGTTTTCATGCTTATCAGTACAGCACTGAACACTTTCAGAGTTATATCATTTTTCCTCACTAAAACAAACAGAAATTACACACGCTTCCATGTATAGTGTATCTAGCTGCAAAAAAGACAGTCGCTGTCTTGTGGGGAATATGGTCTTCCAATACAAGAATGAAGAGCTGTACTTAGCAGCAGCATATCCTCTCCTGGCACCTTTACTTCTATCCCTTTATTTGTATTTCTGCAACCCACTCTATACATTTACTATATGTCCTCATTTCCTTCATATGAGCCCATATTCTTTTTCATAGGTGTCTGACAAGTCCCTCTTGGTTTTAATCTTTATGTCTTCTCTTTTTGGAGTTTGCTGCAATCAAGGCAGATGAGTTGTAGTGTTGAGTACTTATAGGTTATGTCTACACTACAGCCAGAGGTATGACTGTAGCACGTGTGTACCTATCCAAAGAAGCTTTGATTTAGCTAGCTCACAATAGCATTGAAACTCCAGCAGCACGGGCTAGCTGCTCACGTACAAACCCAGGTTCCCATGCAGGCTTGTATAGCTCATGCTGCCGTGGTTTCTGTGCTTCTGTTATTTGAATTAGCTAAATTAAAGGTAGTTGAGGTATGTTGACACAAGTTGCAGTCACACCTCTGACTGTCCTATATACATACCTTTGATTTTGTTGTAATTGGGTTGGGGGTGTCAATAGCAGCATATAATATTCAGCTATGTGATAATGCAGTAATTTTCTATGGATTGTTATTCTATATTCTATTTTATTATATGGCTACACAGGCTTAAACATTTCAAGACATTGAGATACACTGTACCTCTCTCCAACAGAAAGTTCCTCCATAATTGGAATCTGCCCTATCTTATGAGAGGAAACTAAATAGTTTCAGCTGTGTTGCCTAACAAAACAAAGGATTAGAGGTGCTGTGAATGCCTCTATCAATACATCAGGGTAAACAGTAGGGAGGAAGGAAGAGCTATTTAAATTAATGGACAATGTTGGCACAAGAACAAATGGATATAAATTGGCCATGAATAAATTTAGGTCAGAAATTATAGAAAGGTTGTCTAATCACCAACAGAGTGAGGTTCTGACACAGTCTCCCAATAGGAGTAGTGGAAGTAAGCAACCAAGCTATTTTTAAATTTAACTTAAGTTTATGAACAGGATTAGATGATGGAATTAGTTAGGATATCAGAGGACTGAACTCAGTGGCTCTGGAAGTCCCTTCCAGTTCTACATACCTAGAACTGTAGCCGAATGAATACTTTCAATCCTTGCTCTTATAACCTGGCCCTGGTAGGCAGTCCAAGCACAAATCACGATTTGCACATTCCTACCAGCACCAAATCCTGTGTTTGCATGAGCATACCCTACAGTTCTTTGGTAACTCAAACGTGCTGACACTCTTCCCTAGGCAGCCACTGTTGTCAACCAGCATCATCCACATCATCACTGATCACAAGATGGTAGAAGAAAACGAGCAAAGAGCAGCAACCAGGAATTTGGTGCATGTCATGCTATTATAACTGTTGCTGGGCTTCATCAGTAACAGAAACACTTGCCCTGACACAGTACACTGGCATCCTGGGGATTACCCTCCAACCAGAACATGTATAAAAGCTAGATGCAATTACACCTGCTGCTGCTCAATGTTCTGCTGCCCAACACCTTGATTTATGCAACTAGCTAGGTGTGTGGAATCTTTGTTATGTACACAAAGCCACAGTCCAATAATGAGCACTTTTGGGATGGGTGCAAATCAAATTGCTCATTATTGGTGCTGTTAGAAATAAGCATATGCTTTGGGGAGAGGAGGTAGACTAGTCCATTCTTTGTCTTCCACCACAGCACAAGACACTGATTATGCCAATTGCTTAATGGCAGCATGAGAAGGACCGCCAAGAGAATTGCGATCATTCTCCTTAATATTATGTAGCATTTCATGATGCCAGACAAAACTTTTGGTGCTATGTGGGTAGCTTGTGTTTTCTGAAATAGGAAACAAGACAAAGAAGTTGGAATTTTTCAGTCTTCCCCCTTTCATATTCTGAGCAGCCACGGGCAATCTCTTCTCTGTAGGCCTCAGGGTGCAAGAAAAAAATGAGTTATTATTGATGAGGCAAACTGCTCCTTTTGAGATAAATAATTATGTCAAGCCAAATACAAAATACAAATAAAATTGTTGCCAGAGGAATGAGACAAGGTGGTAAATGTTATTTAGACATCTTGTTCTTTACAGTGCTGAACTACTGCTAGAGTTCAATACAGAATGAACATTCTATCCCACCGCCTGTCAGAGTCAGGCAGGCATGGAAATGAAGACTAGAAGAGGAAATTAAGTCCCAGATTTGTCTAGATGGATCAGAAGACTTAACTGAGATGTACCTTCCTCCTCTGAGAAACCAGCTGAAAATTGTTTCTAAGTTTGGATGACCCTTCTTCACTACATATGAAACAGGGCTACTCAACATGGAAAAATAACCATGTGATTTGCCCTCATTGCCCGTCTCAATGACATGGCCTTGAAATGAAACATACCTCAGAGCAAGGAGAGAGTTTTTGGGTAAACTGATGAAGCAAAGTAAAAAAAAAGTGTCAGTGGTTTGGGAGCATGGAGGTTCCAAGGATGCGATTAATATCCCAACTAGGGTTGATTTCAGGTTGAACCAAATACTTCTGTAGCTACAGAAATAATTGCCAGAGTTTTGATAGCACTACCTGCAACTCCGGCCTGTCAGTGAGGAAGTAGTGTGGTACAAGAGCATATGAATCTTAGGAGTCTGCATCAAAACACCACACCTGGCAGCATCACAAGGGGCAAAATGTCTAAAAGAATATTGTTGACATGAAGTTTCTTAATTCAGAAAACAGCTCAGAAAACAGAGTACAGAAAAAAATCACTACTTATCCTGTTTAGACCAAGAAGGTAAAATTCAAAAATGTTATGCAGCAGACACACACTTACACTCTGACATTTTTAGACTCTCATTCTTTAGACCTTCTTACACCTATTTCCCAAAACTTACACACTGAGGAGCTGGAAAAAAGGGATGAGTAGGTGTAAATTGGAGTAGGGCATGAGTGGTTTTACTTATCTATTCTTACACCCTCCTATTCATTTCAATTTCCTCCTTCACTGTTGTCACCAGGACAGACTCCATCAACCACCCTCCAGGACCCAATACCTGGCCCAAGTGCTCAGAATAACAGCCTTCTTTTGCTGCCTACTAACATACACAGTCCAGTAGCTCAAATAGTGGAACTCTATGGTCTGATGCTGATGGCTTAGAGTTCAAATCCTATCGCTATGGGATGAAAGGATTATTGCAGATGAATGTAACATAATTTGTGTTTACCTTTTCCTTTGAAATAATTGGGGAATTATATAAAAAGCTATATTAAAAGAAAATTTAGGTTGCAAATTCAAGCACTTGAAAGTTAGGAAGTGCCAGCTCCATGGTTGCTCATGCAACCTGAATTCAATCCCCTTGCAGTTATGAATTATGGTTCATTCTTTAATTACATAATCTACA
This sequence comes from Mesoclemmys tuberculata, assembly GCA_007922155.1. Lineage (NCBI taxonomy): Eukaryota > Metazoa > Chordata > Testudines > Chelidae > Mesoclemmys > Mesoclemmys tuberculata. Next base: position 37,833,122 of record ML675613.1, read on the forward strand.
TAATTTTTCTCAGGACCCCAGCTTCTTTTGGTGTACAGGAGCGATGCATTAGATTAAGGTTCCCTGGAAAGCCATAAAACTGATGTTTTGTAACTTTTGTGTGTTACTCTGAAATCTAAAGAATTTCCTTTTAATATAATTTTATTTATATTTTATATTTGAAGTGTGAAAGCATAAAATTGGGGAGCTGGAAGAAGGTAAGAAATACACTGTCTTAGACTCCTTGTAAACTGATTGAGGCTCAATTTCCTTTTGAATTTGTTCTGAAATATCCTGCAGTATTTCAGTTTTATCTTCTCTAACACTGATCCTGAAATGATCTTATTCTCAATTCCCTTGTAGTATAGAGTTCATGTTCCTTATTAGAATTCATATCACAGTTCTGTTGGGAGCTGTGTATATTCCCTTTGAGCCATCCTATCTAGAACTAAAATTTCTTAGTTTACTTTCTCCCTTGGTACTTTCCCTCATGGGCATTAAAAACCTCACATACTGGATCTTTGAATCTCCCTAACTTCAGTCTTATTTTTCTCATGCTTGCCTCTTTGTTGAATGGACCCAAGAAATAAAACTCTGATGGTACAGATTGTTGAACAAACAGGAGATGAGACTAGGCACTACTCCTAGAAATAGATTTCAAGTTTCACAAGATCAAAACTCAAGCCTACTTACAGATTGTTCTTGTTCGTAAAAGCAGCTCTCAATTGACTTTCACTAATTGTAAGGAGCTGCCAAGAACCACCAAGCAACCTTAGTTTATTATTGACACTTTTATCCAAATTGTCTCTGCAGTGCTATAAAAAATATTTCTATTATCTTCTTCCACAGATTCAATAGCATCTTTCACCAAATTGCCTCCCCTCTTGGTTCATTTTGATAATTGTGCTGCATGCTGTTGTTTTAAATATTTTTTTTTGTTCAACCAAATGTATTTCACATTTTAGCATGTTATTTATAGCAGAAAACATATAATACCAATTCAATCTTCATGTGAAATATTATTATAGGCAGATCTGATAGCATTGACTGTTATTGAGATAGCCCTACACTTCCTATTATAAGACTATTATATTCTAGTTTTCAGAAACTCGTAACACTGCAAAACTTTAATTATTTGCATTGAATTTTTCCACACTGGATATCTGCTTCAGGCTGAATTATTCTGGAAAATTTCAGTGAAGATATTTCAACCATTTCTAAGAACAAGCTTTGGGGAAAATACATTGTTTTGCCCATGTTAAAAAATTATTGTGACATTTTGTTTAGTGTAGGGACTTGAAGAATGGCAAAGGGGGTAATCTTTGTTTCTTAGAGGTGTGTTTTGCTATCCCTGTGAAAATCCCTCCGAACTTGGCCAAGTTACAAACCTTTGAAATGTCACAGTTCGCATTCACTCAGTAGAGACTTCTTAGACTTAGCAGCTAAAATCTCTGAAGATTCCATCCTCATTTAGCATGCACCTGATACAAACTTCACTGTGTATGTGCCATCTGCACAGTGTAACTGAGCGTGCTCCATCCCCTCACAAATGTCACCTGTGACCAGGCTCTGCATGTGCCAACCCTACAGAACAACCAAGCACGTTCCATCCCTTCTCATTTCCTACATGATAGGACTGCCCGAGCATCATCCCAACAAAGCAACTGAGCATGCTCCCTCCAGCCCAGGGCTACAGGGGTGAATCCAGGCTTTACCTTCATTGGCTGTTCTAGGCGAGTGGTTCTCAGAACTAAGTCATCTCACAGAGCTTGGCCTCATTCATTGTCCCAGTTCAAATTGGTAAGCATTGCATGACAGACCAACTAATGTCAGAGCTGTTTAAAGGTGCAATTCCCCACATCTTCCTTCCCCAGCCAAACCACTAGCAATCAACATTAGCAGAACACAGAATTTCAAATACTTATAGCCATTCTAGAACCTAAACAGATTATGTTTAATCTGGCTCTGAGTCGTCCTGCACTACTGCAGGGACCTTGGGTCACTCCTGAGACATCAGCACCATTGTTGTCAGGCAGCAGGAAGTCCATTGGTTCTGGTTGTGCCATGTCCTAGAGCTTTGTTTCTCAACCTGTCATGTTTATCTTTCTGAGACTTTCCCAGGCAAATCAGTAAACTCAGTGCCCTTTACCTCCTCCTTTCTGGAATTTCTGGAGGACGGCCGAGATTGGATGAGAACCCTGAAAAGGGAGAGTGGGTACTGTTAGCCAGTGGTGTGGGGAGGGAAGAGACAGCTTAGACAGTAAACTGGGACAGAAAACCTGAGACTTGCGGGGCAAGGAGATTGGGGCTGAGATGAGAATTGCAAGGAGTTGAGACAGGGTCTAGGTAGGTAAGGAGAGTCTGGCTGGGACAAGGAGCCAGGGGTGGAAAGGGCCAGGACTGGAATAGGGACAGAATAAAGATATGGGGAAGAATTGGAGGGAAATGAGCAGAAGAATCTGTCCCAGCTAGAACACACATCCCTCCAGCACCTGGAATAGAACCAAAGATACTGGCATCTCACCATTCCTCTGCTGTCAACAAATATCTATGGAACCTCTGCCAAAGTATGTGTCTCATCCCCGTCTAGTGCTGGTCCCATATAGTCTACTATTGCTATCAGGTACTCCATTTGCTCAAATGTCAGAGGTTTATGTGGGGAAGCTAAACATTCCAATGTTGCTGATTGCCTATACGTTAATAGGTATCTACATGACAGAATTTATCTTTTTTCAGTTTCCATTTTAGAAAAAAACCTAGGAAATCACACACACACACAAAACTATGTTAAAAGAACATCAAAGTTGCAAAGGCAAGTACTCAAGAAAATGCCAGTTAAGGTTTCCTGTGCAACCTTAGTATGGCCCCCTTGTACATATGCATTATGATTACAGCTGGCCAGAAATTTATTCCCATTTTCTTTTTAAAGTGTTTTTGATTTTTTCCCCCTATATTGAATTGGACAATTTCAATTTCACAAAGGCATAATTTTGGTTGGAAAGTTATTCCTATGGAAAATTCCTGATTAGCTTTAATTATGACACAGTCTTTTAATTATATGATCACATAAAAAGCCCATGAAGAAATAAATAATTCTGTATTCAGAGCAGAGTTTGAATAGTGTGCAGTAAATAAAGCATGTGGGCACACATTGAACAAAAAAGAAGAAAACAACATATTGAATAGCTACTGATTAATGAGCACCATTCATTCCGTGCAATGAAGCAGGGCTACTGTGGAAAGTATAGTATGTGGTCATGTAATTAAAGGGTATATCATAATGCATGCTCACAGCAGGGATGAATGAAGGTTTTTACATACACACACATTGCTACTAGAGAATCCTGACCAACTGTTAGCAACATATAGCCTATGACACAACTCATTGGTTAGAATTCCATTCAGCAGAAGGTAGTGAAGATGCTCACTGTAACATTATACACAAAGATTCCATACAAATCCATTTAGGAAAGACAAACATTTGAGTTTTAACACCTTCGGCACAGTAAAGAACTAACAAAAGGTAAATTTCTAAAGGTGTGAAGGTACAAATTAGGTTCAGAGAAGCATACAAAGTTTAATGCTTCCCAAAGGCTTATTCAAAATTATATTCTGCACCCTTTGGGAGAAGGCTCTCTAATATTTAAATGGCTCACTCCATTCTACAATGTATTGCCTGTATAGCAGATTTCTTATGCTTTAGCAAGCCATAATAAGAGCACAATGGCCTTCATCTTCTTCAGTTACTATTAATTAGATTTTAATAGCTCACACGATATGCTGGACTCTTTCAAAACACAGGGTATCAGGTTGTCTTTTTAGACTGTACGCCTTCAGACTAGAGACTAGGACAGACAAAGGATGAGGGAAAGAAGGAATGCATCATACAAGCAGTTGCCTGGTCCCACAACCTCCGTCATAGAACACCCTCCACATAAAGCCCCATAGCAATCCCCAGCAGGGGAATTGTCCATGGAGTAACACTGCTCGCATCTTTCACGGAGAGTGGGGAAGAGCATAATGATGTTGAAAATAAATACATAGGATGAAGTCTTGGACCCAGTAAAGTCAATTCAAAGCTATCATCATCACCATCAACAAGCAGGGCCAGGAATTTACCCGTATTGAATGTATGTATGTTTTTAAATAAACATTAAGAATGTCATCTTCTCTCTACTGCTTCCCAAATGCCATTTTTGTACTGGTATAACAAATTCCTTTAGGGATGTGGTATTGTTTATTTACAGAAGTTAATTTTACCATTACAACCCTTTACATGGATGCAGTTATAATGGTATAGTGCTATAAACTTCTTTATAGGTTATTCCCCTTCTACAGGAATTAGCTGTACAAGTATAAGCACCACTCTATAAATATCTCAGGGAGGTAAACATCAGGAAGGGTAAAGAGCCACTTAAGCTAAAGGACAGTGTTCTCAAAAGAACAAATGGATAACAAATTCAGGCTGAAATTAGAAGATTTCAACCATCAGAAGAATGCAGTTCTGGAACAGCCTCCCAGTAGGAATTATGGGGTAAAAACAACTTGAATTAGTTCAAAGAGCTGGACAAGTTTATGTGATTGTATTATAAGTGTATTTGTGTTGGAAGAGGTTAGAGCTCAAGAGCTATGGGGCTCACTACTGGTTTACGTCCCTAAAGGTTTCTGCTTCAGGGTTTCAGCCTGCCATTTGCAGGGGTCTGGAAGGGATTCTTCTCTCCTCCCCCCCCCCCCACACTTTATTTTCGGGGGCAGGAGACAAGGGTTGGATCTCCTTCTTCTGAATCTTCAGAAATGACCACAGCTAGTGATGGGATACTAAATGGGGTGGGCCAGGCCTCTGAGGTGGCACCGAGCATTCTCTCTCTCAGGCGCCCCGCTGGCTGATTTGCGTTCACATGCTAAGGGTCTAATTGATTGCCATATGTGATGTTTGGAGGGAATTTTCCTTCAGGTCAGACTGGCAATGAGCCTGAGGCTTTTTCCCTCTTCCTTTGCAGCATATGGGTGCAGGTCACTTGCCAGGATTATCTGGGTTCATCTCACTTAATCTGTTCCTTGCCATTGTGGGGGCCTCAGGCACTGCTCTACCTCAGTTCCTCCTCTTCTCTGCCTATAGCACATAATCTAGTCTCCAGGTGTAAAGGTGTAATACTTTAAACCCAACAAGTTAAATAGAATCAGTGTGTGGGTGCTGTTGGTGGCCTGTGTTATTCAGGATGTCAGACTAGATGGTCTGATGGTTCCTTTTAGCCTTATACATTTATGACTGTCAGTGTACCTGCACCCACACTGCGGGTTATACCACTTTAGCTTTACTAGCATAGTTAAAGCAATACAATTTTTGCATGAAGACAAGCCTTTTGCCAAAATGGTCCAAATAGCTGTGGTGGTGGCAGTAATAATCCAAGTGGTAGAAATTTCTTCCTGACCTGTGCAAACAATTAATTTACTCACTGTAATATGAATATTGAAAGCATTTAACATTACTAGAATATACATATTTCAGTTTCAAATCTATTGGCTATAGTTTTCTCAAGTACTTCTTTGTTCTTTTGTTATATTAGGGGACCCAACTGGCTTTTACGTCTCCTTCCCATTTTACCTAAGGAATGTACTGACAAAAAACTGAGGCCATGATCCTGGAAAAGACTTAAATGTTGAAGTCAATGGGAATATTAACATTAAGTGTAAGCATGTGTATAAGTCTTTACAGGATGAGGACATACTTTTGTAATTAAATCAAGCACTTCAAGATATGGCTGAAGGCTGTTGCTATTGTTTTCAGTTGAAGCTCAGAAGCTCTGCTATGCTGCTGCTAAGCAAGCAGCCTCACTGATGCTAGAAAATTAAAGAAAAATAGAAAACTCTCATCCGCCTGCTGGAAGCTGAAACAACAAAATTGACTAATATTGCAGTAATCAGACTTTTATAATTAGGGAAAGAGTAAATCAGGAGTAGAGCTGGAACCCCCTATTAAGCAATATAGAATATCCCTCATATCACATCAAGACACTGCTCATCTTTTCCTACAGCATCCCAAATAGCTCTTTGCAGGCAGGAAAGGCAGTATGGTCCAATAGCTAGATCACAGAACAGAATAACAGTGATTCGCTGCGTGGTATTAGGTTATTTAACTTCTCTGTGCATCAGTTTCCCCATCCATAAAAAGGGATAACTCTTGCCTCGCTCACAGGAGTGTTCTTTTTGGGACTGAGTTTGTTAGTGCGTAAAGCACTTTGAGCTGCATAGGTGTGAGGCTCCATAGCAGTGCTAAGTATTATGTTGCTTGTGCACATTTCTTTTTCTACAGCGATGCAGTTTTAATAAGTCACCAACAGAAGTGGTCCCTACACTTCAGGGTTGAGACATACTGGAAGGGCAAGGCTGGGAAAGAATGGATTGAACTGCCTGTGCTCTACAAAACAAAACAGTTTCCAGCATTGCATTTAGCCTTATTCCTTTCATTAGCATCATAATAAATAATAAACTGAGAGCAGAAACCATTACATAAGCTCTGCCATTCTTGCCAAAAGTCTCAAAAACAATTTCTGAATGTCTGCTCCTCCCTTCACCAAGAAATGACTTGCTTTGATCTAAAAAGCTTGTTTTCCAGTGTGTTAAAGTAAACCACAAAAAGCCAGGGCGTGATCAAATGGAGTCTTTGCAATGACCATTGGCTAGAAAATTAGCCATGTGAACCATTTCTCAGTCTGTCTATGCCTTCATTAAGCTACACAAAACATATTGCTCAGCTTATTTTTCTCTCATTCAAACACAGTTCTGTGGTAAATATTTAACTCTGCATCAGGCCATGGTTCTGATGAATTCATTCTCTCTGCATGATGATCTATGGAATTAGAATAGGATGTTTTCCCCCTACTGTAGGTCACTAGCTCTTTCCTGGGTTTACTCCAAAGTGGTGTGGATGGAGGTGCTGTGTAAATAAATAGAGTTATCTCTTAAATCTATATTCAAGTCATATGAATAAATGAATCGAGTACACAGCAGTATCATTCCACTATAAAGAGCTGTTGTGAGCTCTTTTGAAAACCAGGCCAATTATTTAGGTGTCTAACCATAGAGTTAGACAAGAACTGTGATTTTATTGTTCAAAAATATTTTGGTCACACTGTATTATATAGTTTAGTAAATGTGTGCAATCTAGCTATTCGTAACACAGCCAAGGACAATTTTAATTTAAAAAATATATCATGACTGTCTCTTCTGGGAGTTGAAGCACATTTTTGCTTTAGGAAAAGGTCATTTTGGCTTGTGTATGTCTCAAAATTCTCTCACCCTCTCTTTAAAAAAGAGAAGAGAAAAAATACAGTTTCTTGAAGACAGCATGTGTGTTACTTTGTGTATGGATTCTCTCCTACTCTGATCATTTCTAATTCAGTGATGTGTGCATGAATGATCCTGGCTTCTCACAAATATTCCTGACACACTGGACATATCCACTGTCATTACAGCCTGCAAAATTAGACTGTTTGGAAGAGCTTCAGTGGTAATTAAAATAAATAGTGACAGAAACTAACCTATCAGCGTGGAGGTCCCATTCCCTCATTCAGCACTTTCCCCACTCAGTGAGTCCTGCTTCAATAGATGATCCCAGCATGACACCTAGTGGTAGCAACACATTTAACCCTTTGAGAGTCTATTAGAAAGAATGTTTCTTTCCAAGAGTGTCACTCAAGTTTTTAAATTCATTGCAGCTGTGTGACAAATATTCCTGATGAACTAAAATGAGAGGAGCATTTGAATTGTCTGAGATAAAAGTCTTTCCTGCTAATTCTCAAGGTCAGGGTAGTTTTCTGGACTTTCTATAAACTAAGCCTCAACTGAACTTGATGCTTGCACTACTGTGATGGTTTAGTACAAAGAGCTTCTCCACCCCCACTAAGTATATAGACTCTTTGGATCAGGGACTACAGAAACCTAAATGGCATTTATTTTTAATGAGACTTCAGTTCCTGAATGTTATTTTTAATGAGAGTTAGGTTCCTGAATGATTTATAAAGGTATTTAGGTGTCTAAAAACGCACCTAAGTGCTTACTGGAATTTACAAAATTTAATGGATAATTTCAATATTTACAAAATTTACAAAAAGTAGTGGAGTTAATTGTAAGGGAAAGTCAAAGGAAGTTAGGCACGTAACTCACTTAGGAGCCTTTGTAAATCCCAGTAGGTGCCTATCTGCATCTTTAGATGCTTAAATACCTATGTAAATCTAGTCGTAGAGTTTAAGGCCAGAAGGGACCAGTAGATCAGTTGAGTTGATCTCTTGTATAATAAATCAAGACCAACTCACCTCCCACCACGGAGGTGAACGGACTAAACACAAAAAATGAAATGAGACCAAAACATTATAGCCTTTTAAAAAATGGGTTGCACACTCCTAGATCACAAAAGTGCTTTTGAAATTTTTATCCTATGTCTCCATATATAGACTAGCACATTTCGAACACAACAGTAACACAACTAATGATAACCTGGAACTGGTCTAATGACACAAAAGTGATCTATGACTACTATGTGAATAAAAAGAAGGAAATTTAGTTCATCATTACTTTTGGAATCATATTTAGGGCTGGATTTAGGGGCAGACGACCCAGACAATTGCCTGGGGTGCCATGTTTGGGGGATGCTGGGCTCAGGGTGCTGTTTTTGTGGTTAGTGACAAAAGGAAAAGTAGAATGTTTGAAGTACAATGTTTCAGGTATTCTGCATGTGAATTTGTTTTTCAAAAACCTGTTGGAATGTTCTGGACCTTTGTAGAATCTCATGGAACATTTCAGATTTTCTGAGAACTTAATTTTCCTTGAACCTTCTAGAATGTTGTTAGCCATGCCCTCGTGGGTATATTTGCATATAAATGGAATAATAAATACAGATTTACAGATCGTAGCGTGCAAATTTATAGTTTTATATGAAAGAGAAATCATGCATGCAAATTGCGCAAAGTTGTGAAATGGTTTACAAATGCAATAAATAAGGTATTCCAAAGTTTAACAAATGGAGAGAGGGAGGGATGCTGAAGACTCTCCTCGCCTGTGGTGCCATTTGGTCTAGGGCCAGCCCTGGTTGTACTATTTGTAGTTTGCCAGTATCTGGATAGCTGCCTGGAAGTTATGAAAATGTTGGTAAATCCCAAATTTCATGAATTTTTAGCACAAATATTTATTCATCTGAAAGTTTATACTGGAAATTATATCATTACCCATCTGTTAGTCTCCTTTTTCCAACATCCAATCAGGGAACAGAAATAGCAGGTGAGTTAGGTGACCAGTCACATGCCATAATGAATTAGCTAAAGCTCATAGTTAACAGTTGTTGACAACCTGTTCGCTGAAGTTTATTTGCATGAATAATCTGAACACTCAGAGAACCAGAGAAATTCACAGCAACTAGGACTGGCTCATAAAATTATTCAAACAGAAGAATAAAGTGCTAAGTCTACAATTAATAATTAACCAGCTATAAGATATTCAGTGAGGGAGAATCTTATAGCCATATATGCTACAATGTGTCATGTCCCCAGTTCTCGTGTCAACTGTGGGAGCATATTATTCAAGTACTTGTCTACACAGTGTGGCAATGCATGCCACAGAGCTCTGAAGTGTTGTGCTCTAACTGTCCCATGTAGACTCAGTTGATATGCTCTAAAAGGTTCCTAGTGTACATTAACATACTACCTCTGGGCACCTCAGCAGGGTCCACATGGGGGCAGTTAGAGTGTAACACTTTAGAATGCTCTGCAATTTACACACTTCCAAGTACTGACACATTATGTAGACAAGCTCCAAGTTTGTGTTTCTCTTCTGGTCCAAGATGGACTTGAAGATGGGAGTCAATAATAATGAAAAATAATGGAACAAGGAAAGGTAGGCAAACTTGTTCAGATTTGGTATGGCTCGAGTTTTTGGTGGACGTATAGATTACTTCTTTTCTTCTTCAAACTTATCCCAATGTAGAAAGAGTTTATTCCAGTGCTTGCTTTATGCTTTAAGAAAGTTTTCCTGAAATAGCACAAATTAAATCCTACCAGGGCCCAAATACAAACTAGATGGATCTTTTGAGAGTTTGCAGAGAAACTAGACCAACTGAGCCCATTTGTTTTCAGAATTCTGCAGTTAAACTATTCAGTAGGGTCCTGAGGTTTAGCGTCCTTATGGCTGCAGCTAGTCAATGCAGTTCAATATACATGATCACTATGGTTGCAACAGCAAAAAAAAAAAGTCCACTATGGAAACATGGATAAGAAAAACAAAGAGAAATGAAACTATGTACTGTATACTAGGTTAAGAACTGAACTCTTTGAGGATGAAGTGAGGAAATGGAATATACTGTTCTAAAGAAAGCAAATGACTAAAATGATCTAAAATGCAGTGGGCCCACATAAAAAGTGCATTCCAGCTTCAGAAAGCTTACAGATTTCAGCAATATCACCTATACTTAAATGGGAAAGGTTGCTGAAACCAGAATATCTCTAGAACTGGAATGGAACCTTCAATTGCATCCACTGTGTGCGTACTCATCGTTAAGGATAAGACTGTGTCACAGAGGTCACATAAGTCATGGAATCTGTGACCTCCTGTGACCTCCATGACATTTTCTGCTTCAGTGGGGGTGGCAGCGGGCCCTCAGAACTCTGAGCCAATGCAGGGAGCAGGTGAGTGAGGCTCCTAGCTGCCGCTGGCAGCCCCTGTAGCTCCAAGCCGCTTTGGGCAGTGGGGGGCCCCTGGAGCTCCCTATTGCTGTGGGTGGCAGGTGGGTCTCTGGAGCTCCCTGCTGCCATGGGTGGTGGGGGTCCACTGGAACTCTGATCCACCATTATGGGTGGTGGGGGGCCCCCAGAGGTCAGAGTCACCACAGGTGGTGGGGGGGACCTGGAGCTCCCAAGACTCCCAGATGCTGCTGGTGGCCCCTGCAGCTCCCAGCAGCCAGGCAGTGGGGGCCCTGAGAGCAGTGGGGAGTCTGCAGACCCAGAACTCCCAGCCCTGGGCCCCAGCTCCCAGCTTCTGCAGGCAGTGGGAGGCACCCTGCCCAGCTGCTCTCATCCCACCGCCTCCCCCACTGTCAGTCAGTCCCATTTTTTCATAGATAGTTATTTTTAGTAAATGTCAGGGAGAGGTCACGGCTTCTGTGAATTTTTGTTTATTGCTCATGGCCTCTCCTTGATGTTTACTAAAAATAATCATGACAAAATCTTAACCTTACTCATTGTCTCTCATAATTCCTCTGGTCTTTACCGTGCTGCATTCTCATCTTGTATCCGACACTCTTCCTTGCTGCTGATGTAGGAGTACATACACATGCACACACAGACAGACTTGAACTACTTCTGAAAAATGCAGTGTCACCATCGATCTCGGCACTAATCCATGCATATCACAAACAGAACATGCATGTGCCAGTGCTCTGGTTTCCTGGTTAGCACAGAATGGTTTTAAGATGATATCTGTTAGGCCATGTAAAGGCCTGCTTAAGGCTAATTTCTGATGGCTTCGCACCCCTCCTATGTGCTTATTTCAGGTTCAGAGAGGCACTGAGAACTCTCAGACTGGCAGCGGCCTAGAGGGGATAGGGTGCAGTTGCCTCCTCAGAATGGAAGGTGAGGAAAGGAAGACCTGGGGGTTACAGTGGACAAGAAGCTGGACGTGAGTCAACAGTGTGCCCTTATTGCCAAGAAGGCTAATGGCATATTGGGTTGCATTAGGAAGAGCATTGCCAGCAGATCAAGGGACGTGATTATTCCCCTCTATTTGGCACTTGTGAGACTGCATCTGGAGTATTGTGTTCAGTTTTGGGCCCCCCACTACAGAAAGGGTGTGGACAAATTGGAAAGAGTCCAGCGGAGGGCAACAAAAATGATTAGGGGGCTGGAGCACAAGACTTATGAGGAGAGGCTTGTTTAGTCTGCAGAGGAGAAGAATGAGGGGGGATTTGATAGCAGCCTTTAACTACCTGACATGAGTTCCAGGGAAGATGGAACTGGGCTGTTTTCAGTGGTGGCAGATGACAGAACTAGGAGCAATGGTCTAAAATTGCAGTGGGGAAGGTCTCGGTTGGTTATTAGGAAAAGCTTTTCAACTAGGAGGCTGGTGAAGCTCTGGAACGGGTTACCTAGGGAGGCGGTGGAATCTCCATCCTTAGAGGTTTTTTAGGTGTGGCTTGACAAAGCCCTATCTGGGATGATTTAGTTGGGGTTGGTCCTGCTTTGAGCAGGGGTTGAACTAAATGACCTCGCGGTCCCGTCCAACCCTAATCTATGATTCTATGAAAAAAAATACCCTCGTTTTAAAAGCATGTAATCTAAACAGACAAAACAAAAGAAAGGTGAGGGAAACCAAGTAGCAGTTAATTGTGATTAGTTCAATTTATTTATTTATTTATCTATTTGGTAGACATGCATTACTATTCTCATTTTACAGAGAGGAAACAAAGGCACAGCGAGGAAAGTGGTTTGCTCATGTTCACTCAGCAAGACAGTGGCAAAGCTTGGAACAGAATGTAGGTCTTCTGATTCCCAGCCCCATGCTTTAAACAGAAGACCATGCAGAGACCTCAGTGCATACACTAACATAATCAGTGCCTGCCTACAGAAGCACTTCCACATTCTAATTCTAATAAGATAGAAGTGCTGGGATGGGATAATTAATGAAGCAATAATCCCCAAGAAATTGGCTATTACCACCATTTAAGACTTTTTTAGTTAACGATCTGAGCTGGTTGACTCTAACAAACTCATTTAATAATTTCCATAATTGGCATTTTTTAATTATAAATTTAGCAGACAATAGTATGCTGGCAGAGAAAGACCTAGGCAGGCCAATTACATTTATTGATTTTACTGCCAAGTCGTTTTCCCACCTGGACTTCTCTCTACTTCTCAGTGTCAAATGGGCCAGGATCGCCAAACCTCTTTATTGATATTGTTGTAAACACTATAGGTATCATCACATGGAGTGACAAGCAAATAGGAGAGGTGGGAATAGCAACAGAGACGCAAAAGGATGATCCTGTGTACAAAGAAATCTGTATAGAGCTAGGATTAGAACCAAACTGTACTGATACTAAGGCCTCCGCTTAATCCAACAGGCCATAGTTCCCCTCATACTTCTGTATTAACCACTAGACCATCTTTAACCTCTGTGTCTTCATCCAAATGAGTTAAAAGTTCTCTTCTTATTATGAGCTTCTCCTATTATTCCCTACTACAACAGCAGAACGGTCAGTACTATCAAAACACTTGATGGTGCCATCATATGGAGGGCTTGACTGGGGGGAAAAGGAATATGAAAAGACTGAAGTTCATATCTTTAAGAGTGCCTAAGAAAGTTAAGAGCCCAAGTCCCATTTTCAAGATACTTAGGCACTTAAGCCTAAGTCTCATTTAAAATCAATGAGAGTTCAGCACCTAAGTCACTTAGGCATTTTTTTGAAATTTTACCTTAGATGTCAGAGGTACAGAGCCTTTAATCCCTAAACTGGCATAAATAAGAAGGCATTTTAACATATCCCCCCACCCACGTATATTTATCCATCTGAATCCACTAGATGTCACTAGATGTCATTTAGGTCAAGAGTTTAAAAGGATGAAATATCATTTACAAGAATAATTTCAAAGAATTAGAAAGCGTTAATACATGGGGAGTAAATCTCTATTCTGCAGGGCATGATGACCATTAAGTGATGTTCACAGTCACAAAACCACTATTGCTACATTAGTTGCAGCTTCAGCAGATTGAAATCATCTTTCACAGGCCAGGGTAGCTTCTTCAGACTACAGCTGAAGGACACTGTCGGGGGACAGTGCAGCTGAAGGGAAGCTTGAACTACTACAGCTCAAATGACGCTAGATTCCAAATAAAGAGTTCATCTTGCAGTGCAAGTTGAGGGGACTCTACACTCCAGAAGTTACTCAGAATCTGGCAGGTTCAAGCTCATATAGAGGGATTCAATATGCACTTTTTCACCTGTAGGAAATTTTAGGGAATTAAATGAAGTCAAGCATGATTTATTCTACAGCAACAACAAAAAACAATATCACCAATAATCACCATGCCAGGCAAATCTTGCTAGGCTGACAGCTGGATTGATCAGGTTTGGATTTATAGGTGGTCACAGCTAAGCTCCCATGCAAGTACACCACCTTTCAAGCCTTTCCATTATTCAGATGAGGCATTAAAAAGCACATGAGTTATGGAGGGCAATTTAATGAAAGCAACTGTAAATCATAGGATATAAACATTTTAAATGCAGACATCTGATCCATACTGTACATTGGTTATTAATAGACAGTGGTTACAATAATGAGCTACCCTTGTTCATTATTCTCTCTATGGTACTACTATTTGTCTTCCTTGAAGTAATCCAGATACAAATTAAAACATGCAAGTGGTGAATTATCTCCCTGGGTAATTCCAGCCATTTTCTGATCCTGACTTGCAGCCACATGAAGCATATGTAACATATGTTATCAAGATAAGCCTCATAGTATGTGCTCAGATACCACAAAGATGGGAAATGGCGTAAGAATCTACCCAAAGAGAAAGTCAGAACAGAACTGGGGCTGAACTTTGGCATTTTTCAAATCGGAATCTGAAAATTGAAGATGGTTCCTATTTTTATAGTGGGCCAAACAAAAGCATTGGATTCCCACCAAAACCCGGGGTTAAATCAAAATCAAAATTTTGGGACTAGAATCTTCCCTTAACCTAATCTAAATCAGAATGAAGAATTAATATTTCAAAACATGAAAGATTGAAAATGGCTCCAATGCCAACAAATAAAGCCCATGCAAAACTAAGCTCTCTCTCCTTCAGCCCTTCCGCTCATTCAGCCTTCCCTAACCCAAAACACCTAAAGTCAATTGGTTTCCAAAGTGAACAACGTCACAACACTGAAAACATCAGTTTACATAGAAAGATGTGTGACAGACATGTAGTCACATTGCCTAATACTCTACTGGAAAGTACTCAGATACACTAGTGATGAGTGTAGTATAAGAACTTATATAGAATAGAACAACATTGAATAAGAACCCAGAATGTTTGTTCTTTTCTGTATACACACTACCTTCCACCAGTGAAGCTCAGCTACCCCTAGAGAGGACATGGCAGGTATTTGGCACTATCACTAGAAAACAAGGCCAGATGCCAGAATCAGGTGACTGTCTCCAGCGTATTATAATGTCCTGCCCTGAGCTCAGTCAGGTGGGAACCTAGAATTACATACTTGGAGGAATATCCCAGGGGAAAAACAGTGGAGTGAATACTGCAAGAAATATCCATGAGCATTCGTTTGAATAAAAGCAGGTAATTCACTTTGCCTGCATTCATAATCCTTATTATTCATTTCCAGCAAATATTAGCATGAGTTACTGTTTTTTGTTCACAAGAATGTTCACAGAAAGTGAAAGTCCCACATATGCAAGTAAATAAATAAGTAAAGTCAATGTCTGTGGATAATTCATGAATACAACAAGGGCTACATTCAAATATATTATTTAGTAGGAACAGTTTGCTTCTAGTCTTAAGCAATGCTGTAAGGACTAATTGAAATCAATTGCTTAACTAAGGTAGTCTTATAATAAAGACAAGCAAAATTCTATAATGCTAGTAACTGTAATCCTAAGGGGCACCCCAGTGCCAGTTGGTACATCGTTTTCATGATATATACACACAAGTTAGCATGTAATTTATCACTGGAAAACAGATAACTCACTGATAATTAATATTCTTGTGTGATGTATGTGTGGTAAACCCACAAAGGAATTTATATATATACACGTGCTGGAAATACGTTCTTAAAATGCATTGGCAAGCTGTGCCGAAGCCATGCCTATTCCAGATAAAAGAATACAAGAGAATGTGGTTCTGTCTGCTGGAATGTGTCGCCATCATTTAAGGGACTAAAGGGGCAAGAATTCTGAAAACACAGAATGATGGATCCTTCAGCAAAAGGGATTGAAGTCTCTGGGAACTAAATGTAGGTGAGAAACCTGCTTAGGCAAAGATTGTAACTTGAAACTAAGATTAATCTGAGAAGCATATTTAGTTTTACTTTTATTTTCTTGTAACTTTTTCTATCTTTATTCCATATACTTGGTATGACTTAACAGTATGACTTTTTGTTTAATAAACTTGTGTTACTTTCACTATAAATAAATTAATGCTTTCATTACAATAGAATGTTTGCTAACTCCAGTTAAAGTAATAAGATACTGGGTACTTTTTCTTTAATGGAGAAACACACAACTTTTGTAAGTGTTCAGCAAGAAGGCTGGACGCTACAGGGCAGATGGTTTGCAGAAAAATTTTGACTATGTGGGGTGTTGCAAAAGTAAGTGGCTGGTAGAAGCCAGCATGTGACCTTCATGCTTGTATGCTGGATGTTGGCGTCAGGGGTGTAAGCCACAGAAGTATAGCATTTAAAAAACCAGAGTTTCAGGGCAGATGGTGAAACAACCCCTTACTGGTCTGGGTCGAACTCCGAAGTATCACACTGTTTCTTCACTAAATTCCCTCAGTGCTGTTCTCCCTAGTCAGGTGCATTCTGCTAAAGCACTGAAGCTAGTCAGAGATGCGTTACAGTCACAAACAGATTTCTAACCCTGGCACCGCACACCTTCTGGGAACAAGATATCTGACATCTTCTGGTCTTGAACAGTTTAAAAAAAAATCAAGCGCAGCAAGAAAACAAAACAAAATACAGTGCATGCAACTGGTAGCTGTCTCTCAAATTCTGAGCCTCTCTATTCTACTTCAAGACTGCACAATAATGTCACTGAAATTAACTTCTAATAATGCAAATGACAATAATCAATATTTATGCCAGCCACCAGTATCAAAAACAGATGGACCTGAACCGATTGCCTTGTCAGTCATGTGAAAAGTTCTGCCATAACTCAAAACAAAATACTGTCTTTTACCTCTGAATATAATTAAATGATTGTTTATAAGTTTATCTAGACATTAAATGAAAATCACTTATAAGCATCTGTGCTGCTGAACTGATTTTATCCCCGTCCATCATCTCTACCATTTACCGATTTATTAGTATTTTCCTTCTGCACAAGTGTCTAGACTGGGGTAGTCAAGAGGTGGACTATGGGCAAAATCCAGACCTCCAGATGCTTTTTAATGGCCCACAACCAAAAATTTATTTACTTATTATTATTAATGCAGTGTGAAAAATGTTTTTCTGGAGTCTGGATCTTGACTATACCATGACCAAGAAATTTGGACCTTGACAAAAAATAATTGACTACACCTGATCTAGAACGACCTCCTCTATATGAGTGGCAATTAAATCTCACCCAGTTACCCTGGTGCAGAGCCCAAATACTTTAGCCAAATGCAAGTTTATATTCCAAAAAGACATCCAGTCTTACTCTGACAAAATCATGAGATGGAGAACCCACACTTCTCTTCATGGTTTTTTTTATGGTTAAGCATCATCATTATAAAAATGGTTCCTATTTCTAATTTGAATGTGTCTGGCTTCAGCTTCCAGCAACTGGTTCTTGTTATATCTTTCTCTGATATATTTAAGAGCCTTTTAGTACCCAGCATTTTCTCCCCCTCAAGATACTCATACACTGTAATCATTGTAATTCAAACTCCCTTTTCTCCCATCCTGAGGAAAATTCCGGACAAGGTATGTTATGGCATATTTTACCAGGGTAAAAGTAGTCAAAGTATATTGAGAGTTTGAGGATATATGGACAGACTCCACTTTCCACACATCCTCTACTACACCCAGTCCTTACTTAAGTTTTAAAACCATCTGTTCTCAACCCAGAAGGGGAGGAGTCTAAGATGCAGGTGGGAAGAAGAAGAAGGGCTCCATGGAACCGGATTACTAGTTAATAATTTTCATAAGAAAGGGCAATCTGGGTCAGAACAATGGTCCATCTAGCCCAGTATACTGTCCTTTGACAGTGGCCAATGCCATGTGCTTCAGAGGGAATGAAAAGAACAGGTAATCATCAAGTGATCGATCCCATCAGCCATTCCCAGCCTCTGGCATTCCCTTGTTTGTCATCTTCTTTTTCCATCCTTTGGAACATTCCAGATAATATAATAAACCATCCAATAAGAAGAGCTGTGCGTGAGACTCCTTAGAAAATTTTAGGAGTTAAATTCATCTTTGTTATCTATAATCACCTGGGAAAGTGAGGCAGAATTGTGATGAAAGGTCCTCTGCTCTGCATTACACACTTCCAGATCTCTCAGCTCAGCAAATGGATATATTCTGGCTATCATGGTCTCCACTGGCAGAGATAGTCTTTTACATCTGTTCACAAATCAGATTAGTACATGAGGTCTTTAGCTATGGCAGAAGAAGATTTTACCTTTTGGGTCCTAGAAGAAAACAAAAAAGCATTCATTTCCCACTAAAGGGTTGTGTATGCAACAGGTAAAAATTAATGTCTCTTTCTACATATAGAGAAGACAGTTTCTTATTAAAGGGGGGATGAGGGATTTGAGCAGAGGATTAGCAGGCACAAATGCTCATTCACATGGAAGCCAGAGACTACATAAGGAGAAAGCTCCTGAGGCAAAAGAAAAACAATTTGTTTGCCAAAAACTAAGAATGTGAGTTAAATCAGAAAACTTAATTCCCGCAGCAATTCCTACTGTCAACAGATGCAAGGAAAACATTAATGCATTCCCACGACAGGTCACATCAAGGGGGTCTGGCTCTGAAAACTGCTCTCCTTAAAAAGACGGCTTTCAAACATAGGGATGGATGAGGATAGGAAGTGATAGTCCATTGGCCTTCTGGTGGGGAAGGGAATCAAATGAAGAAAGCTTCTGTACTCTTTCAAACCTGGATGAAACAAACAGACTTCTTGTGGGGAACAGCTTTAGGGTGTGATACACCGATACCTGCACCAGTTAGGAAAGGTTATTTAGACTTAGGATTAAACTTCTTGACTGAGGCTACTTGGACAACATGTTTTCAACCTTGAGGGTGAAAGCTTTCTTCTCTGCATCTGCTTCTCTCATCTTCCAGGTCATGAGGCTCAGGAAGAAAGATTTTGAGGACTAAAGGAATGCGGCACTAAACAGACCCACAGGATGGGCTCAACACTAGGGAAATGTAAAGAAATGTCCACATTAAAAGTAAAAATATATTAGGGGTACAATGGAAGAACTGAGGACATGCTGCCTGATATATGAAGGACCTCGACTGCCTCGACTCTGGTCATGCTAAATTACAAATAGCTGAGGAAATCATTGAACACAAGATAATTAAAATGGGAACTCCATATATAACATGTTTCAGGAGCTATTGGAATAGCAAAAAGATCCACAAGTCTGAGGTGGCAGTTCTATCATAAGTATGAAATGCCCATAACCCTTTCATCTCTGTTTTTACAGGAATCCACCAAACAGTGGAAACTAAGGACCCAGAATTCCTCCACTGTGGCAACAATAGCCTTCAGTGTTCTATTATGTGGTTTCATTAGCTCCAATACATGTGAAAATGAAAGGCCTTCTTTGCAGCACCAGCTAGGGAGAGCTAACTTCACTCAGGTACATAAAGGTACTAATATGTCAAAATATATGGACTCCATGAAGGCTACACAGCTCCTATAGGTGACAGAGTTATCCCTGACGAAGGAAAATTCCCTGAATAAATATGGAAAACATAGGAACTTTTTATTTATTTTAAAAGGAAGCCTCATAAATGAGGAGAGACGTAATCTACGTGTCAGCAGTGACAGCTGTCTTACAAGGAGATTTGCTGTTAATAACAATTTTGTACTAGTTTCCGTAGCAACTGCCACTTCACATTCCTTTCCCTGAAACACAGAATGTCTAATAATAATAATAGTACGTTCCACTTCTATAATGTTTGTGAGGAAAATAGGCTAGAATTTTACTGGGAAAGAAGTTTGGTTCTTATAGTGGTATTTCAATTTACTCTGAACACCGACCATTTTGATGGGGAGGAGAGATTGTTTGGTAAGTGAAACTAAAAACACAAGTATGCAATCGTTTAAAAAAATTCATTACAGTGAACCCTCCCTTCTTTCAAGCCCATTGCTGCTGTAGCAACAATGGATTTTGGAAGGATGAGAGACTAGCATATAGGAGAAAAAGGACACAACACAGAAACAATCAGATCTTGGCCAGTCGAATCCCTTTAGGCAGCATCTCTGACAGGTGCTGAAAAGGCTGGCAAATCCAGTTAACTCTTCAAGTTGATGATGCCCATTATTGAGATCAGTTTTTGTACCAGTATAACTATTTCAGTTAAGGGTGTCATTCTTTTTTTATAGAATTAGTTATACCAGTACAAGCTCTAGTGTGAATGTTGGTGCTTTATATCAATATAGCATATTCTCCTTCTTGCGCAGGAATAAGCTGCACACACAAGCACTTTTTTAAAACAATATGGCTGTATCTACACTAGAGAAGCTGTACCATTTTAACTATACTATATACCACTGTAACTACAACTTGTGTGTGTAGAAAATACCTAAGTATCTTCCAGTTTAATTCCAGATACTTGGTTTAGGACATTCCAAGTAATTCAGTCCCCAGTGAGATGGTGTATAAAGTGGAAAAGTCTGAATCAGTGTGCTTTAATTGACAAGCAGGGTGCAGTAGTATTTTCCTATATGTTGCTTGCTCTTTTAGGATATAAGTCTACTTATGGGGTATGTCTACACCGCAAATTAAGGGATAATTGTAGTGCAGGTAGGCATACCCAATGTAATTACATGGTCACCAGTGAGGGATAGCAGCCCAGCTATGTACAAGGGTTCCCAGCTTGCTTGTACTGATTTGTACTTGGGTGACTAGCATATGCTGAAGTCCATGCCACCACGTCTTCACTGCTTTTGTTACCTGTCGTAGCTACATTAAAGCTAGTGTAGGTATGCCTATACGCTCTGCCATGACACGTTCATTTGCTATGTAGACATACCCAAATTTTCACCATAATGCAAATGCAAAGATCAGTCTCCTGTAAGATTATTAAAGAATCCACTATTAATACAATTTAATTTGTTTAGCCTGACTCAGACCATTAGTGATTTAATTACAATCCCTTTAGTGCAGCCACATTACAAGGCACTACCTGACTTTTAGATTTGCTGTTCTCTCTCTACTGGTTCTGCAGGCCCTAATTCGCCCTTCATCCCTAGGCACCAAACCAGACTTCTCCTGAATACTGATTTCTCCCTTTTCCCCACTCTGCAATTGGGTTGGGGTAGGTGAGGAAGTGGACAGTTGGGGAGATGCATAATAAGATAAGTTATCCAACTCTGTATAAAAGCAATCTCTGGCAAAGAATTAGTGAAAAATGACCATAGGTGCCCCCTCCTTTCCTCTCCCTTTTATCTTATTCATATGAGTAGAGCATTGAACTAATACTCTGAAAACAACATAAAAATCTTCACCAAAGTGATTTAAATATTGGATTAGAAATATATATATTTATAATTTATAGTAGTTACATTTATGTAGCAGGGTTTCTTTTAAGATATTACAGAATATTTCCATTGTACAGCCTGAGCCTGCTTTTACTGAATTCATTTATATGTAAAATTCACATTGGCTTTCAGTGGGTGCAGAAGCAGGCTTTAATGAAATTAAATATTTCTTCGATGTCTAAAGGTGTGGGAAGAAAAAGAATAAAGTGACAGTGAATAAAGGAAAAGACAACTAAGAAAAGATGGCATGAGTGTAGAAAGTTTAATGAAAACATCGTTGGTGAAGGTGAGCAGGTGAATAGGGACTATAGTCAGAGTCAAGGAAACCTAGGTTCTGTTCAAAGCTCTGCTACTGATTTGTTGTGTGACCTTGTTATGTTACATTTCACCTCTCTGTGCCTTAGTTTCTCTATCTAAAAAATAGCAATATTAATGCTTGCCCACCTCTGTAAAGCACTTGAAGATCTACTGCTGAAATGTATTATGTAAGTGTTGTTATTAATGCATAACTAAACTTCCTTCTCAAGAAAATGGTTCTTTAGAAACAAACATTTAACCAGGCTGGGGCAAATGATACAAAGATGAATGAAAAAAATGTGTGTGTTTATCAACAGGTTTCCTTACAAACATACAGACGTAACACCACCATTCTTTATAGCCCAAACACAATAAGAGAATATTAAAGCTCTAATAGGCAATAATGGCATTTTATTGCATTTTAACAGTAAAAACGTAAATGGCTCTAAGACCACTGTGACTGTTACTTCCTAAATGGCTGACTTATCTTAATTGTCTCAGAAACAATGGTAAAACTTTTAAAAGGGGGGGATAGGAGAAGAAATCTTAATATTCTTTTTTAGATCAGGGGAGTCATTAGATTTCATTTCAATCAACTGCAAAAGGATATCAAAATGGAAGAGAGACGGGTGGCAGTGCTGTATGGCATGCATCATTTCAGCCAGATTACATGCATAGCTGCTACACAGAATTGAGCAGCAGATATTAATCTAATTGAATCAAGTAGTAGTTCCAAGGGAGCTCAGGATTTTAGTTGTGGTACGTTGCACTGCTGTGCATAAGGCTCTCTTTTGGCAGGAAACTGTGTGTTCTTGCTCCATGGTTCAGCAGCCTGTGAATGTGTCAAAGAGCAAACATTCTCTAGTCCCAGAGAGGGTGGGGGGAGAAGAGGATTCCAGCTGCACTTGCTCACATAAGAACTCCCTGTTCACCAGTCTAGGAAACAGCAGTGGCATCTAGTTCAGAGGAAGCTTACATTATGCCAAGTTGGCATCTGCTATGAAGGAAAGGAAGCTACTGAAAAATTGATCATTGGTATGAAATGGACAGAAAAACCAAGATTCTGTTCCAGTTCATTGCTGGTCTCTAAACAATGTTCTCGCTCTCAGTGAGTGAGGTGGCAGGAAAATTTAGCCTGAAAGAGTTAAGCAACTGCAGCCATACCCTCTCAGGCAGCCATCTTGTTACAGTTTACAAACTAAACAGTGTTGAGCCAGGTTGGTAGCTGGATGAGATACTTTAGAAGAAAAAGCAAGATGCTACAAAGAATAGCGTTGGCAATACAGCATATGGTGCTCTTTTCTGTCAACATCGTTCTACACGCGGTGCTGTCTTTTGGATGAGATATAAAACCAAAGTCCTGACTACTCCTGGTTTTTAAAGATCCCATGCAGTTCTTTGAAGATTTGTGCCCCAATGTCCTAGCTGAATTACAGCATGGGAATTATACTCTGCCTAAAATTCCCTACTGATTTAGTTGGATGTACCATTTTTCCTCCCCTGTAGCCTCTACACTATTATGTAGCATTCAAGTGCCATTATAATGATTGCAGCTTGCCTCCCCAGAGATGGCTCAATTTTTGTGTTGGATGAAATGGACTATGTATCTACAGCATACAGAAAGCAACAATTTTGTAAGTGTATGTGAGCCTTAAGAAAGGTGCTACATAAATTTTAAAAAATGGTGAGATTTCAACAGCTCTGAAATGTACATGCATAACAAACAACAGCTTGTATTTACTTATTCTCAGTCTTCTTTTCACTCTCTTTGGAACAAGCATGATAACAACTTTTAATTAAAAATAATACAATATAAAACGAGAGATTGAAGATGACATTGGCCCAAGGAGCAAAACTTACTATATTAATTCTCAGAGCAATGCCCAAATGGCACTTTTGGTCAAAGGAACCAGTGACTATTTTGAATACCAATTTCTCATGAAACAAGGGTCAGAAAATATACTATTGCAAAATGAGAAATCAGCCATTAAAATACACATCATTCTGATTAAATTGCCTTTCTCCCCAGCACTTTAATTCTACCTCATTTCCATGTGCTATTCAAGGCTTTCTAGAGCTAGACAAGTTGCTGTAATTCCAGTTTTCAAATGACGTTTAGAACATGAACAACTCTAGGAATTCAGAAAAGAAGTGCAGAGGCTAGTGAGCTCCATAGGGCATGGAGCACGTCTTCACTGTATTTGTTAAGAATGTGACACAGAGGCCCATTGGTGGTTTACTACTCTGTGTCATAGAATCATAGGACTGGAAAGGACCTTGAGAGGTCTTTAATTCAGTTTCCTGCACTCAAGGCAGGACTAAGTACACTGGACAACAAAGATTTTGCTTCCTGAATACTTTTGGGTGTATCTTATGGATTTTGGGCTGCTGATTACGAAAATCACCATGAAATTTCCCTATCATGCGCCGTTTTTTGAAATTGCCTATATTTGTTATTTCAATTCATAATTTAAGTCTATTAAAATGTTGCCCGCAATGTAAGCTGAAAAATTTTCTATCATGTGTCCAAGCATGCCTGGGCATGCAGTGACCCTGCACCTAGTGCAGGCCACACAACATGCAGTGGGAATGCTAAGGCTTAGGCAGGGCGGATGCTGGCAGAACAGGTTATATATAGAAAGGCTATAAAAGCATTTTGCACACACAGTTCTATGCATTGCGTTTATATCAGTTTGCATTCATGTTGATGTGCAAGCTCTATGTGCATAGCATATTGTGATGTACTCACAATAATAAAGCAATTGTATTTTCAGGAGGATTTGTGATAGCAAAATGTCTCGTCAATGTCACAACAGCCGCAATACATTCTGTTACATTTGTGGCGAATATATGCTTAAACCTCAAAGACGGAGCATGACTGCACATATTAAGAAAGCGTATGAGCTCTACTTTGGCTGTAAAATTGGTGATCAGGACAAAGCCTGGGCTCCTCACATTTGTTGCGCAACATGCGCTGTTGATCTTAGAGGTTGGCTCAGAGGTATTCGGAAGTCAATGCCGTTCACTGTCCCGATGATATGGCAAGAGCAGAAGGTTCATGTGACAGACTGTTACTTCTGTCTGACCAGTGTGTCTGGGTTCTCTGCTAAAAACAAGAAATACATTGAATACCCCAATCTCCCTTCAGCCATGAGACCTGTGCCGCATGACAACAGTCTTGCAGTAGAATCCACCAGAGATATGGAGCTTAGAGGAGGCAGGCGAAGATGCCATGATGCACGAGCCAGGAATGGAAAGTGACACTGATCCAGATTTTGAACCATTTACGTCGAGTGAGCCCCATCTGATAACTCAATCTGAGGTAAATGACCTGGTCAGGGAATTGGGTTTCTCAAAGGTAAAAGCAAAATTCTGGGTTCAAGACTGCAAAGCTGGGGTCTGCTGTCAACAGGCATGAAAAATTCTGTCTTTTGCAGCCACCAAGAAGATTTGACACAATTCTTTGGTCAGGTTGATAATCTGTGTTTCTGCACTGACATTGATGGGATGTTCACTGCTTTGGGTTGCCAGCATGACCCACAACAATGGCACCTTTTTATTGATTTGTCAGTGTTAAGCCTGAAAGCTGTGTTATTACACAATGGCAATATCCACCCTTCAATACCAATCAGCTATGCAGTACACATGAAAGAAACCTACAGAAATATGGAAGTTTTGTTGAAACACACACAGTACAGCAACTACAACTGGAACATCTGTGATGAGCTGAAAGTAGTCGCGCTGCTACTAGGAATGCAGCTGGGATACATCAAGTACTGTTGTTTCATTTGTGAATGGGACAGCCGTGCTAAAGAGTCTCATTACATTAAAAAGGACTGACCACTCCATAAGCAGTTGGTTCCAAGGCAGAAAAGTGTGGCACATAAACCACTTGTAGACCCGACAAAGAAATTTTTGCCTCATATTCACATAAAACTCGGACTGATGAAAAATTTTGTGAAAGTGATGAACAAGGAAGGTGAAGGATTTTGATTTTTGAGACAGATGTTTCCCAGAATAACTGATGTCAAGATTGAGGAAGGCATTTTTGTTGGTCCACAAATCAAACAGGTCATCAATGACAGGAAGTTCGAAGAACTTCTAGTAGGGCCGGAGAAAATCACATGGAGGGCATTCAAGGATGCTGTTGAAAATTTTCTTGGCAACTACAGAGAACCAAACTACATGCAGCTGGTTGACAACATGCTTCAAGCATACAAAACCATGAAGTGCAATATGTCACTAAAGATTCATTTTCTGCTTTTGCATTTAGACTTCTTCCCTGCAAATCTTGGTGCAGTCAGTGACAAGCATGGTGAAAGGTTTCACCAGGACATTGCAATCATGGAAAAACAGTATCAGGGCAACTGGAATCCATCAATGCTGGCTGATTATTATTAAACGAGAAGCCTCAGACACTGAGTACAAACGAAAATCATCAACAAAACATTTTTACCTCAGTTGAACTATTGCAAAGCATCAGCACCATTATGCAATTAAACACATTACATTCAGGCCCAGTCTACACTTACCTTTGCAATTCAGCGGCAGTCGATGGGAGATATGCAAGTGACATAAATCACTTGCGTATCTCCCATCAACTTTGCAGTGTCTCCTCTGTGTGGCATCCATACTGCCACTTACCAAGGTGGTTTTCCTGCATCACTTCCTGGATTGCCTGAGCCCATCTATACAGACCGCTCAGTCAATCCAGAGCAATCAATGTGACAGCGGCAAATTTGCTGCCGTCAGTGTAGACCCAGCCTCAATAAAAGTCAATTTCTTGTTTCTCCAAATTCCTAAGTGATACAAGTAGTCTGAAATTATATTTGTGTTCAGCTTCAAGTCATCTAGCATAATAAAAAAAATTCTGAGGAAGCAACACTTTCGAAAAAATTTGTTGTCCAGTGGCATTATCTAGACCATCCCTGAAAAGTGTTTCTCAACCTGCTCTTAAAAATCTCATATGATGGAGATTCCACTACCTCCCTAAGCAATTTATTCCGGTGTTTAACTATGTACGATACCTTTGGAAAACCACTAACTCACTGATCATTACTATTCTTGCATGATGTATATACAGGATGTGTACAGAGTTATGGGTATGTGCTAAAATTATGTTCTTAAAATGTGTTTGGCAAGCAGTGCTTAAGCCAGTCTGACATAGATAAAGGAATATGTATTTGCTTGTCATCAGGCAGTGACAATGAAATCACAGTTACATAAAAAGTATACAAAGCCATCGAACTTGTGAGGGAGAGAGGTTGCTTTTTGAGGGGGGATCTGAATCTCAAATGATAATTAATCAAATCAACTGACTGCATAACATATAACTGTATTATAGAAATGTATCAAGTAAGGTATTTTCTGAAAGCTAATGACACCTGGGTAATTAATATCATTTTGAAATGTATGTATTAATAGTATATGAGAAAATATGGATACTTTATGATTTTTTTTAAAGCCTATGACCAAAGCACATAGAGAAACAGGTTTTTTCAAAGTCAAGAGAGAAGGCAGCTATCTATCTGTCTCCAATGAGATTAAGTAAGGTGTGACCAAAAACAATGGAAGCTCTAGTTACATACAAATCAGCAAGGGGATGGAAAGTCTTCAGAAAGGGAAAGGAAGTATGTGGCCATCCTGAGTATGGGATAACAGTGTGAGTTTGGGAAGACAATATTAGGAGGCAGCAGAAACCATCTTGGCATCCATTACTGGACATAAATAGGGGTTAAAGCTCTTGCAAGCTGAGAAATATGGTCCTTGAATCAAGGGGTTTCAAGGCTCTGAGAAGAAAAGATTGCTAATAAATCTACCTTGAACCAAGGCTGTGGCTTTCTGAGTTAAGTCTTACCCACTAAGACCTGTCTTTTTACTTGTTTATTTGTAACCTTTTCTAACTGTATTCCATCCACTTGGCATCACTTAATCTATATCCTTTTGTTAGGAAACTGGTTTTATTTTTAATCTAAACCAACCCAGCACTGTATTTGAATGAAAGTAATGGTTAACTCCAGTTAATGGGGCAAACTGCTGTGCATTGTCTCTTTAAAGGAGCAACAAACCTTATTATTCCTTTTAATGGTCCAGGAAATTTGGGACTGGGGAGTGTTGGGATCATCTTGCCAGTTGTAACCAAAGCTGGTGGAAATCAGAGTGGGACTGTGGTTTTCTAGGAAGGCTGCAGGAGTCAAAGCACTGAATCAGGGATGCACAGCTCACAAACACTCAGGATACTGAATGATTGTCTGCTGGCTCTTGGCATCAGGGCTGTGAGCCACAGCAACAAAGCAGTTAAGGCATCCAGAGTAACAGGGCATGTGGGGACACAAACCCTCACTAGTATGGATTGCACTCCAGAATATGACACAGCCACTAGAGGATACTGCATAAAGAAAAGTTATTAAGAATAAGTTAGCAAAACCATTTACTTTTTACCATAAATTAGATGGCATGCTCATTTTAGGGTCATATTAGAAACAATCTCCATTTTTCCTATGCGCTGGTCCCAGACCTGACATTAGGAAGAAAAAACATTTGATCCCTAAGGTGAGCAACCACTCTATGTTTATTTTATGGCATTCCGTTGGTTAGCTGTATTTTGTATCTGTAAATATTCTTCTAGCTAGCAGACTGAAGATTCATAATGATTCTTATTCTTCAGAGGCTCACACCTGCTTGTTGTCATCAGAACCACTACGACTAATGTAGATTAGTGTACACAGCATCCAAATTATCAAGCCAGTGCTCAGGAATTGAGGAATTACTTAAGGAAATTCCAAGTCCTGATATTAGTCATCTTGGAGGATTGCTGGAACAGACACATTATGCCCTTTAAAGGAAACAAATCCATAGCAATCTAGGAAAATGACAGTAAGCCGGACACAGCCACTCATGACAACAGTGGGCTTCCTAATGCCTGTAAAAGCACCGTTCCCATCCACATAAAGGAAAACTGCATTTAGCTGTTGCCACTGTAGTGCTTGGGGTACACAGGTAATCTGTTTCTATTATATTCAGCAGAGGGCAATGGTAAACACTAGCCAGGAGTCAGTATGTTGCAATATATATTGTATACACATAGATTACAATAACATTTCCTAACAGAAATAGCATCATCATCCCATTAAATATGATATACAGCTCACACAGAGATGCAGGTTCTCTTATTCCACTTTCTTGGTCAGAGTTAGAACCCTGAATCATCAAATTGGTGATTAAATTTTGCTTACTCATTGTGGTTAGTGCAGCTCCTGAACTCCACCAGGAAATGAGAAAGATGGATCTGGAAAGAGGAAACTAAGGTCAGAGATATCCTACAACCAACACCACAGAGAAAGTTTCAGCTTAAGTTTATGTTATTAACTCCTGAGCTACTAATTAAGACAAACTGAAGGAAGGGGAAAAGAACCTTCTACAACATGTGTAGATTTTATTTGGCACAAGAGGAAAACACCACCTGCTCACAGCTTTGCGAACAAATTAAATAAGTCTCAAAATACACATGTAAGATAGAGAAGAGACAGCAAATTGCAGCCACTTTTGGAGGTGAACACAGCAGCTGTTTAACAGCCAACAGCAATGCTACGCAATAGTTTAGAGCAATAATAAAGTGAAGAAGTACATTAGAAGATGCAAGACAAAATTAATAATAGATGATTTATCAAACAAACAAATTTAACTTTTTTTCCTGTTTACTGATTGCAGCTTACTTCTTCTATTCACATTGATGTGTTCTTAAAATATTTGATGAATAATTTTGGTAAACAATTCTTGTTCTGTAGTTTGTTCACAGTCAATCTGTTGCGAGTAGTAACCAAAATGTAAACTTTATTAGTTTGACACAGCGGTCAGATGATATTGTTTCATTTCCCAACTAGATAAGTGTAAATATTAATATTAGATTTCCAGTGCTATTATTTTAAGTACAAGTTCAAAATTCACAATCCACAGTTCTACTCCAATATTCAGTTAAAAGGACCCAAATCTGGAAACACTTAAGTACACACTCAAGTTCCATTGATTGAAGCAGGTTTTGGCCAGGCTCTTAAATACCCTTCGGAGACAAGGCTGTTTTGCTGAATTGGAGTTTATATGGAGTTTACAAGCAGTAATGTTTTTTATAAAGTCCATAGAAAGAAAAATTGTAAAATGAGCACCTACACAAAAAGAAGAATCACAACAATTTCATTAAAATAACTGACTGTGTATTTGGTGTAAAATGTTTTGCAATATTCACCATTTTAAGTAACATTTAATGCCATTGAAACTACAGAGGCAATATACAGTAGATACCATGCAGAATGTAACCTGGTTGAATAGTAGTCAAGAATATTTCATTCTGCCATGGAAGTCAAGAATATTTCATACAACACATTTTTCCCCATCAACTGATGAATAAATTATTTATGAATAAATTGTTTTATTATTCAGCCAGCTCTATAACTAGTTGATTAATATTAATTATATACATTATTTGCTTATATTTGTCATCAACCTGAAAATAAATTAATATATTTTCCCCATTATTTAACCAGCTCTAGAATTACTCAGGTAGTAGTGTGTCCAATTCACCAGGTTAACACCCTTCATCCTCATCAACCTACCCCCCCTCAAACAAAACCCCAACAACCAGTGACATTTTTTACCACATTTTCAGATTTTGTGTGCCCCACGTGGGAAATCTTCAGCCTTATTTTCAGAGTAGCTCAACACCTGCAGCTCCCAATAACTTCAAATAGAGTTGTGGGTACTGAGCCCTTACAAAAGATCAGGTCCTAGGTTTCTCAGAATGAGCATCCAGAAAATAGGACAACCAAAATCAATGGTCACTGTTGAGCATTTTGGCCCTAATGATTTACTTCTCCTCTGAAAGATGGTATCACTCAAGCAGCACAGCACCTGCTGGCACCATGCAGAAGTACCAGGTCAATAGTAACTACAAGAAGAGGCAACTACTGAATCACCAGCACAACCTCCTGTAGCCTCTATGTAGTTCTTCTGTAATCTTCCATCCAAGCACAAAACCCACTCGGCATGTGAAATCTTATTCAACCATAGCAAGAGAGGTGTGGGGAGCCAGTCAGGACATGGGGAGTGTTGCTGCTGAGCTGGGTGGACTGGAGGGAGGAAAGAAGTTACAATATGACGTGAAATGATACTTAATCCCCACTTTGCCAATGTCTCCAGTGCACCTGGCATTTCAGATACAAATTTTGCTCTAAATTTCTTAGCAGCAACAATTTTTTTTAATTATTATTTTTGTGGAGAGAGGAGGGAAAAGTCTATCTAGTCAGGCTTCCGACATTTCTTCTGTGACAGGCAACAACTACAGGTACCAAGAAGCGCACAAAAATAATTACTTGGCATCTCGAGATAGTTTGAAGAGCTTCTGTGCGGTGCACCTGAACAGTAAAACTGGCAGATAGGTATGGAAGAAACTTGTGAACAAGTACTGTACAAAATCAAAATTAATATCTCTGCTAAATTAAACCTGACGTGGTCTAAAATGCAAGTCAATCTGCTTTCAATTCTGCAGTCACTCATTGCTCCAGTTTTATTAAGTCTCAAGATAGAGCAAGCTTAAAATGTATTAACTTTGTTAAACAAAGTCTGATTTTATGACTCAAACGTCAGTCTTCATAGTTCAGTGAGCTCTTTTAAATGCTATATCACTCGCCTAGATTACCTTGTCCAACAGTGACAGATCCTTTTCCTTGATTTTTTCATTAGGTGGCCAAGTTTTTTAGTATATGGCAAGGTCCTCACCAAAACCCACCACCTTGCAGATTAGAAAATACTATCTGAGAATATGCACCTTTGTTTCAGAAATATCTTTTTGGCAAAGATTGATGTCTTGCCACTTTCATGTTCAGAACAACTTAAGAGAGATGTACTATATGGCCCTCATTCACATTTCATTCTGGCAGACATAACAAACAGTGCCACATACAGATCTGGCACAGCTCATGCCTAGATCTTAACAGCATCTAATTTATTTTACAGCCAACTGCCTGTTAGATACATTTTCCACCTGGGACCTAAGACACAGTAAATAAGTTCCTGCTCCTCTCCAGCTCTCTCCTCCGCTCTTATTTTTCTTGCGGGGTATGTTCTCCCTGTGTGTTTTTGTGCACCGACACAGGCTGAAGATATTTAGGAGTTTTTTGTTAGTTTCTCTCATGGCATTTACTGCCACCTGTTTATCATCCCTGCTGGTTCAATATGACTAGCTAATGCCAAAAGAGGAGGAAAAATCCAATTTTCCATTTCCATTAAGAATATAAACAAGTAAATATATTGAGGAACATATTAGGGATCAGTTAGAATTCTGAGATAGAACAGGTCCTCCAAACCACATACTCTATAAAGATGTCTGAACAGAAGTTTCATTTCACCCACATTGGCCAGAGAAATAAAAAATAATTAGTCACACAGGAAGCCCAGAAAATTTTGTGGGGATTTGTGAGAGCTTCTTCCATATGTCCCACTTGGCAGAATTCAGTATTTGTATATATATTTTTTATGGATAATGTTTATTTAAAGCATTTTTTGCTATTTTTTACAATGTTCACAGCTGCAGGAAATTATGGCAAGTCATACAATGGAGGGAGCTCAAACAATAATTATTTAACAGCAGTAAACACTGAGATTCAAAAAGTTAAAGCTTTATAACCCTTACAACACAAACTGCCAGCATCATATGTCAAAATTTTAGCCTTAAATCCAATTCTCATAAGTTCTCAAGGAGCATTTTTCTTACTTTGCCTGTCAGTAAATTTTCATCATCTATGGAAATATTTTTTCATCGGTTTGCCATTTATTGACATTAATCAATAAAATTGTATGCCTTCCAAGCCTATCCTTAGGGAAAGAGAGGCGATTCCAATACTATAAAAGCCCCCTGTACTTCGGCATACACATACATTTTGAATTTCAGAAGTTTGTTGATGTGTTATTTTCCTTTTTCCTTTCTGTAACTGTCTGATCTGCCTTCCCTCTCCCGCAAATCACTCCATAGCGCCAGCCTGACCAAGGCAGTTAAGAACAAAACACTACAAGAAATTCTCTTTGAACAAGCTTTAGAGCCCAGTTTTGGAGACCCAAAAAGTTTGGATAGTTCCAAGAAGCTACTTATCCTTTGGCTGCTTATCCAGTCTGAATCTTCAGATATGGGGAATTATCCATTGCAAATGTCCCACTATTTTTCAGTGGAGGGGCACTGCACTATAACACATATGGCCAATAATAATAGACCAGTATGTGGGGGCACATTCCAAGACAACAGTATTACAGTGAATGTTTTGGGATTTTACTGGTTTAAAATTATACCTGGAATGGTATTTTGACACAGATTGATTGGTAGGTTTATTTATTTTGGGAAAATATTATTTGAACTAGCAGGAGGCATAGGATTTGTGGAGAGAAGGACAATTTAAACCAGAAGGGGGAAAGTGAGGTACAAATACATGGAAAGTGCCAATGAAGACATGTTCCAACTTTCACTGCTCCACTTAGGTTGTCCAATTTGCAGAACAGTTCACACCAAAATCTTTTAGTAAGATGCCACTGTGGTTTTGGGTTGGGCAAAATTTGGTCCCTAGGTAAGGTGAAGGAAACTCTCATCTCACCAACCCTTTTATATCTGAACACATAACACATCTGGGTATTCAAGCCACTAAAGAAAGCTTCACTTAGTCATCAAAATATTTGCCCAGAATTCTATTTCTTCTTAGTTACAATTGTTTGGTTGTACAGAGATACAGCCATCATGCTGCATGACTCTGTGTCGACATCCAGCCTGCTTGCCTGCCTGAAAACTAAGATCTTTAAGATACACATGTAAGAAAAGAACAAGGACATATTGTTTTCCTCTTGCCTATCCACAGCCAAATAGGTTTTCTTTATTACTATGAGAAAGATAAGGTATGTAGTTAAAATGTTGTGAAACATGGCGGAGGTTTGATATATGACAAACAAAGGAAAGCTCTAACTCCTCTTCAAGACAGAAATCATAGCAGGTTCAAGCAACCAGCTGGGAGATGCAAGGGAGATGAAGGGAGGTGTGAAAAAGAAATGCTATAGGGCCATAAAGTGACCATGGCCAAGATGTAACCTCGCTTCCTGCCCCTCCCATGAGGTACAAAAGATGTTGCACTAATGCCCCAGACTCAGACCCCACCAAAATGGAATATATATTGACCATATGTTGGAAGGAGTAGTACCAGGGTGTGGGACCCTAAAAATATGATTAAGGCTACCAAGAAGAAGGAGAGGAAGAGGGGGTTCCATCAGAGTATAGAGCCATAGTCAGGGAGAGTTCTATGGGCATGTAGAACTATGGTTAGATGGGAAGGGAACTCTATCAGTGTATAAAGAAATAAGCCTAACTGTTGTGAAGGTCTTGGAGATATCGTTATGGGTTTAAACTTGTCAGTGCAACTCTTAATCAACCCATTGGGAATTGCGTGCAGATTGGACTCTGGACTGTTACTTTCTGGTGAACAGTGTCTGGGAACTGAAAGGGGAAAGGGTGTGGAAGCCCTACAGTTAGCAGTACTTGCATTTTCTGGATATTAACTTCCTAAGGCTTCCAAAGAGCAACAGGCTGACAATGGAGCTCAGCAAAAATCAGAATTTCCATCCTATGGCAAGTTTAGATATTTTAACATTTATTTTCATTCTGAACCAGGACAAAAAACATAAAAGATGAGTATTTTGTGGAACAAAAAGTTTAGATAAATTTAAATTCAGAAAGGACTACACATTTCCACTTTTTTAAATCAGAAAAAGTATTTCAGCATTCTCCAATCAAAATATTTTGGTTTTGGCTTAACATGGGAGTTTCTGCCAGAGCTGCTGTGGTGTCTCATAGTTCTCTTTAGTTCTGGTGCTTCATGCTTCCATTTTCTTTTCTGGGTCAGGCTCTGCAGCCAGACCACATCTCCCTCAATGTACCACAGCAGTTCCAACACAGAGGAAACTGGGAAAGATGTATCCAGTCAAGGTGCCCAGCCCAAAGAGGAGAAAGGGGACATTAATTTCCTCCCTGCCTGAGGAGCTGGGGCTAAGGGGATCAGTGAATGTTTTAATGGACCTTATAAAAAAGCTGAGAGAGCTCAATCTGGAGCAGAACCACAATGAGTGAGCAGGTTCCTGTGAAAGGCTCTGAGCTTGTGTCTGCAGGATCTTGGGTACCCAGTGCTCTATAATGAGGGGGGCAGAACAAAAGCAACAGAGCCCAGCAGGGACTGAGAACAGAACTCCAGCGGAACCAGTCTGGAGGCTGAGTGCTCTATCCAAGAGCTAGAAAGATTCTCAAAGATAGACCAGAAAGGAGCTGGGAACAAGATTCAGAGGGTAGGCTGAGAGAAGCCCCAAAAGGTAAAGCTACTTTTTGGCTGCTGGGGCCCTTCAGTTGGTCTTTTGATATCCCAGAAGGGATTAAGCTTGTTTGAGACTCAGCTGGAGGACAAAGCTACATCTCCAGAAAAGACCAGTGTCTGGACATCCACCCCAAAAGCAAAATAAAGCAGTGAGTGCCACTGTGTGGCTAGCAAGGGTCACTACAGGGTGTCCATGACCCCATGACAATTGGATACCAGAAGTGAGATCACCAGGATCTTTCCCAGCAAGAAGGGATTATGGGGCAGAAGGGTTTTGATTCCTTCTTCAATTGGGGAACATCTAACTGACCCTGAATCAAAATGTTTCAACCGAAAGGTTTCAATTCATGTTGACCCTAACCCAAACAAAACATTCATTTTGATTTTCCCTGATGGAAAAATCAATACATTTCTGCAAAAATGTTGCAGAAAGTACTATTTAAAAATGGGTTTTTTTCTAACATTCTCCTGTAAGTAGTCTACCTAAGGAGTACACAACCTAGCCCACTGAAACTCTTGGCTAAAAAGGCTTATATACCTATATAACAGAGTGGTTTTCCCATTAATTGGTGGAGGGCCTGTGGCTAGCCAGTGTTGATTACTAAAGAAGGCACACCTCTGGGAGACTAGCTGACTCCCTATAAAGAGCAGCAGGTAGCTGCAGTAAACTGGAGGATGCTCAGGAAACAGAGGGCAGGGGAGAGAAAGATTTGCTCTGGAAAAGACAGCGAACTGTGCCCAGCTCTGGCAAAGATCACTAGGAACCCCCTAGCTAAGGAGACAGAAACATTGAACTGGGTTGGGGACTGAATGGTCTATGTATGCTTGAAGACTGAATAAATTGTACCCCAGGTTGGGA
The DNA here is from genome assembly GCA_007922155.1 of Mesoclemmys tuberculata. Lineage (NCBI taxonomy): Eukaryota > Metazoa > Chordata > Testudines > Chelidae > Mesoclemmys > Mesoclemmys tuberculata. The sequence continues at coordinate 37,869,106 of ML675613.1, forward strand.
ATGTTTAAGTGTGACAATAGGGCAAAAACAGGGCAGAGCATTGCAGAGTGACCTCTCACCATGAGGAGGCACTCAGGTGGCAAACAACACTGCTACAACCATTTTACATCTTCACTCTGTATTTCCACAAATTCAGGTAGGTCCTGGAACAAGTACTGCAGACACATGCTGGACATCTGATATTCATGCCCTGGTACTGTTCAACTATCCAGTGTTTGTCTGATAGAAAATAAGTACTTTTTTCCCCCATAAAATCTGGGTAGCCCTTTTTATTAGTGAAGTGGCTGGTGAGCTCTCTTTTATAAGCCTATCAAAACACCAGAATTACAGAAAATAAATTAGCAGGCAATGCATATTATGCCATAGTTATTTTACTTGGCACAAAAATAAGGCATCAATTGCATTAGGTTCTACTTAAATCATAATGTTTAATAAGGAAGAGGATGAACAAAGTCAGCTTGGTGTTACAGACTGGCTTCTAACAGCTTTTTATCAGTGTGTAGTGCTGGATTTGTCAACACACTGGGAACTGAGCAGGCTTTCCAAATGGGAAAAGAAAATAGAGGCTCTACAGAATTTTACAGACTTGGCACTTTTTTCAAACAGGCTACTGCTGAAAAGAAAACTTGGCTATCTGCTCCCTATATTGAGCATACTACAGATGGCTCCTAGTCCTCTGCTAACCAAATTAGCTTTTCCCAAGTCATTTGCCTTTAACTTTCAAAATATTTCTCTCCTTATCTACATTGTCAAAGTTCTCTGATGATTAAAAATGATTTCCAAAAATAACTGTCAACTGATAAAGTGGTCCACAGTGGTCAAGGCTTGAATCTACACAAACCAGATGGAGCTGATAAAGGAGAAGTGGACCACAAGGGAAAGTTTGCCAGATTCTGAACTTTCCATAAAAGGATTAGACAAATTGAGGCATATTGAGTTTGGGCTGCTTAATGGATAATCCATTGACCTTTTAGTCTCCTGGGCTCTTCTCTTCAATTGTGTTACTGCATTGGACCACAGTGGAAATATTGGAGTATGAGGGGTGGAGTCACTGGCAGATCATTCAGCTGAGATGCTGAAGTTATTGCCCACTTTATTTTCCTCTGTGGGGTTTTATTTTTCAATATACACTCGTTAACTGTTGAAAATGAACAGATGGAAGCTCGGCATACTGTTTCATGTTAAGAAACACACCTCCCCAACTGTGCAGTGTTCTCGGTCTGGATAGGACTATCAGCCACACTAAGGTATCTGTCCAAGTCCTGGTCGGAGGTTAATTAGCTTTGTTGTTCAAAAGGGAAGAATCCTATCCATTGAATTATATGATAAATGTATAGTATGACTCTAAATCAGCCTCAGCAATATTCTCATGTACTCCTACCAAGGGGACTACCTCAGTCAAGGCACACAGTAAAGTTAGTAGACTGTGTCTCATTCTCTTATTTTTAAAGGCTGTCACAGCTTCTAAAAATAAGGCCCTTTTTAAGAATAGTAAGCGTGATTATCCATTGAAACAACTGTCAAGGGAAGTGGTGGATTCTCCATCACTTGAAATCTTCAAATCAAGACTGGATGCCTTTCTTGCAGATATGCTTAGCCAAACATAAGTTATTGGGCTCAAGGGTAACCAGGTATAATGTAATGGCTTGTGATATGCAGGAGGTCAGGCTAATGATCTAATCATGTCTTCTGGCCTTAAACTCTATGAATCTATTGAACCTATTGGAGCAAAGATAGAATCTTAAACCACTTAAGTGGCACTTAATTAAATATATGAATTCATGTTCATAATGAATGACAGTTTAGTAGAAAGTAACTCAATTTCAGCAGTTTGGCATTGACTGCTACATTCTTTAGATAAAGTGTTTCCATCTTCCACAGGAAAAGTGGGCCAGTGCCAGTGTTCTTGCATGTCTTAGAAACAGTGGGTTTCACAGAGACCTAATATATAGTTGCATTATCCACAGTTTTGGAACACAGAGCAAGTTGCTTCAACATGTCTCCATCCTTGAGAAATCTTCAGGCCATAGCTTTTATTTTCCCAAGCCTTTCCAAGTAAGTGAACCAATCCCAGTGACTATTTCAGCCACCAGTGTGACAAATTAAATTATGATTGTAATGTTTATTCAACCATCACAACTATCCAGCAGCAAGAGGGCTCATCATTACCCTCCCCCCAAACATTCCATCTGTGCTACTATGCTAGAAATAACAGAATGGAAAATACATTAAATACGTTTGGGTAATTAATAAAGATCACGGATTTTTTTAATGGTGCTTTTTTGTGGTTCTAATTTTTAACCCATATCAGAAAGCTATTAGGCAGGGGCTACCTTAATGTTTGTTTTACACATGACAAACCTCATATTCCCAGGTATATTCAGACCACCTAAAACAGACAGTTACATTTATAAGTTAAAATATTGACAGTTAGAAAATTGACAGCTTTCAGACAGCCAAACAAATCACTGCTTAAACAGTGCCCTTAAAAAGATTGCCTTATACATGTTTATCTGATCATACTGATACCATGACATTTGTGATGCTTGCCTTTTCCAAATACATGGAATAGTGCAAATCATAGTAAAAATGGAAATAAGCAGGTTCTTAAAGGAAGTTCACTATGGCTTTGATTCTGCAAAGTGTTTAAGACTCCTTAATCTTCAGCATTAGTAATCCTATTCATTTCAGTCAGACTACTCACGTGCTTAAATTTAAGAATATGCTGAAATGTTTTGCTGAATTGGGGCATGTATATACATACACAAGCACAAAAGAGAAACATAGTCTCCAACAAACTAATTTGCAACCGATAAAGACTCCTATATGTCTACAACTCAGAATTATCATATAAACAATTAAATCCTAACCTGAGGGCCAGAAGCAATTGAATTTACTGTAAAAATTCTATCCAGAAGTACAAACATTTGGCCAGGTAGCTATAGACATACTAGAACTGGGCAGGAATTTTTGACAAAGTGTTTTGTCAGAAAATGCTAATTCAGAGAAACAATCTGTATCTATGAAATTTTCTTATGTCCAGGATAATATTTTGATCCAAACAGCCTGACAGAACAACCCGCCACAGATTAGCCAATAGCCCAGTCAGGGTAGTCAGACAGGATGCAGGACACCAAGTTCAAATCTGTGTTCTGCCTAATTTTGAGCAGGTTCAAGCTCTCCTATCTGAACTGTTCTACTTTGTATACTTGTATATACCAATTAAACATCTTCTCTGGACTAAGATTTACTTAACAAAATATAGTAAAACAACAAGGGAAGCTTCAACAGTTATTTTCCTAAAAAGGTTATTGACAAATGCCTTCTTACAAATAGTGGTAATTAAATTCTACACTGAAGCAGAATTAAACATGTTCTAGAAGAGAACAAGATTAAAGTGGCAAAGTTTATTGAGATGAATAAATATGACATGACTTTCGATGCTTACCATACGCCCCTACAATAGATTTTACCACTGATATCGACCATTTAGGGCTAATAGTTGGCAGAAACAAATCAGGAAGGGTTTGCATACAAAACCACATTGAAATTCTGCAGAATTTACGATGTATTCTTTAGGGATGAAGCCACTGTGTGAATTCCATCAGAAGCTTTCTTCTTTGATTGCCTTTCCATCCCATTATCTTAATATACTGCACTGTTCTTTAGTGTCACTTTTTAGATACACTCACTAATGAATTGTGTTGTCTTTCCAGACAATAGGAAGTGGGAGACTCCGAGGTCAGTCAGTTTCCATTATACCTAGTATACTAACAATGAGTTTTGCTAGAACAGAAGATTGCTAATCACTGCTACTGAGTTTGAAACCATTTCAGTACAGAGAAAACCCAGACTCTTGCAGCTCATAAGCATTATATTCTGACCACTTCTTGTTATTTTTTTTCCCCATTCAGTAACACTTTTCACAAGTACTAAAGCATTTTACATAAATTATTATAAATTGTGCATAGAGCTAGCAGACACCAGATATATAGTTCTATCATCAGTGGTAAAAGTATATGATAAGGAGCTCACATGATAATTCACCACTATGTCAACTCGTGGTGATGGAATGTAGCATGGGGAAGGGAAGAGGGACAAGAGAAGACATTACTTTGAGAAAAGTTCATGTCTCCCAGGAAGGTTCATGGCCAACCAAGGAAAAGTAGCATTGTTGGTGTTGGAAGGTAGCAGTCTAACAGTCACCACTATTCAGGTCACCACTATCAGCCAGATGACTGGCAGATAGCTAATGTAATTCTTATTTTTTTTAAAAAGGATCCAGAGGTGATCCTGGCAATTTCAGGATGGTAATCCTAATTTCAGTTCAAGGCAAACAGGTTGAAGCTATAGTATAGAACAGAATTATCAGACACATAGAAGAATACAATTTGTTGAGGAACAGTTAACATGGCTTTTGTAAAGAGAATTCATGCCTCATCAATCTGTAAGAATTATTTGAGGGAGACAACACACATGCAAACAAGAGTGATCCAGTGGATATAGTGTATTTGGACTTTCAGAAAGCTTTTGACAAGATTCCTCACCGAAGGCTCTTAAGCAGACTAAACAGTCATGGGATAAGAGAGAAGGTCATCTTGTGGATCAGAAACTGGTTAAAAGATTGGAAATGAAGGGTAGGACTAAATGGTCAATTTTCAAAATGGAGAGAGATTAATAGCAGAGACATGCAAAGATCTGTACTGGGACCAACGTTGTTCAACATATTCATAAATGATCTGGAAAAAGGGGTAAATAGTGAGGTGGCAGAGTTTGCAGAAGATACAAAATTACTCAAGATGGTTAAGTCCAAAGCAGACTTCAAAGAGTTAAAAAAGGGTAACACAAAACTGGGTGACTGGGCAACAAAATGGCAGATGAAATTCAATCTTGATAAATGCAAAGTAATGCATATTGGAAAACATAATCCCAATTATATACATACAAAATAGTGGGGTCTAAGTTAACTTCTTCAACTCAAGAACCATCTTGGAGTCATTTGGGAGAGTTCTCTGAAAACATCTAGTCCATGTGCAGTGGCAGTCAAAAAAGCTAAAAGAACGCTAGGAACCATTAGGAAAGGGATAGTTAAGACAAAATATCATAAAGCCACTCAGTAAATCCATGGTACACCCACACCTTGAATACTGCATGCACTTATGGTCTCCCCATCTCAAAAAAGATATATTGGAATTGGAAAAAGTACTTAGGAGGGCATAAAAAAATCATTAGGGGTATGGAACAGCTTCCATCGGAGAAGAGATTAAAAAGACCAGGCATGTCTAGTTTATAAAAGAACCAACAGTTATGGGGTGGTATGACAGAGCTCTATGAAATCATGAATGGTGTGAAGAAAGTGAATAAGGAAGGATTATTTGTTCTTTTACATAACACAAGAACCAAGGGTCAACCAATGAAATTAATAGGCAGCAGTTTTAAAACAAACATGAGGAATTACTTCTTTACACAACACACAGTCAACCTGTGGAACTGCTGGCCAGGGGATATTGTGAAAGTGAAAAGTATAACTAGGTTCAAAAAAGGATTACATAGATCAATCAATGACTATTAGCCAAGATGGTCTGAGATGCAACCCCATGCTTTAGGCATCCCTAAGCCTCTGACTGCCAGAAGTTGGGACTCGACAACAGGGGATGAATCACTCAACAAATTAACCTGTTCTGTTCATTCCCTCTGAAGCATCTGCAGAAGTCACTGTTAGAAGACAGGATACTGCACTAGATGGACCATTGGTCTAACTCAGTGTAGCCATTCTTCTATTCTGTACATTAGAGATGATCAAAACTTTTTGATGAACTTTTTTCCAGATAAAAGTGCTGTTTGATCAAAACTGAAATGTTTTGCAGAAGTGTTTTTGTTATGATGAAAATTTAATCAAAGTTTTCTCAGGTGCCACATAAAAAGAGCTAATAGTCTGGTGATTACGGTATTCACCTAGGAGGCCTGGGTTCAAGACCCTGCTTTGAATCAAACAGAGGGCAAACTTGACATAGGGTCTCCCATCTCCAAGATGAGTGGGCAGGGCATTGGCTATTGGCCATTCTGGAGAAGAGGTGTCTGACTCTCTTGTGGTGTTTGTTTGGTTTTTGTTTGTTTTTTTTAATTAAAAAGTCTTGTTTTTTGTGCTGGAACAAAACAAAAAACAAATTTTAAAACCTCAATATTTCTTTACGAAATGGAATTGTTGCTGTATGGTCATCCATACTGTAAATGACAACACTGAGGATCAGATCCTCAGCTGATGTAAATTGACTTAGTTTCACTGAAGTCAATGAAGCTATGCCAGTTTATACCAGCTGAGGCTCTGGCCCTAAGAGGGAAAATTTTTGCTTCATGTAAAATAAATTCAAAACATGAGGTTTTGGGGATCCTTGCCCTCTGGAATTTTGAAACACTACGTGCAATATTATGAATTGTGCAAGATTTTATGACATTTCCAAAGAGAGAGTGTATGCACAGAAACCAAAAATCCATGTCTCTTTGGTGTTCAGCTGAATTTCTGTAGCAGAGTGACTCACCAGTAGCATATTATGTTATTTTAAACTACGAGCAGATACTCATTAAAAACAACAAAACCACAGTCTCCCAAAAGCCCTTGCATATTTCCCCAAAGTGAACATTACCAATATCAAAAGGTGTAGCAATGTACTATCAAAGGGAAAGAGGTGTTAGCACAGTTATGGAATACAGTAAAGGACTCATTTCCATTTTATATTACAAACATGCTTCAATGAGGCCTGGGGACAACCACGTTGTAAACCAATACCCCTGGCTTCTCTGTATTTGTAGAGTAGACAGGTCCAAAGGGAGCAGTCAAGACAAGAGGGTAGGCATGGATGAAATGTAAGGAGTAAAGGAAGGCCTAGGAGGGGAATAAGGACAGAAGTCAGAGGGAAATTTGAATGCCATGGGGGTGTGGCGAAGAAGACATGGAGTTAAAGTAAAGGCAGAAGGAGAAATTGGACATGGTCAGAGTAGTGGAAAACAAACATAAACATTGCAGATGTCTATTAGATTGCAGAGAATATGTCAGAGAAAGGTAGGTTGGACAGCAGGAGATGGCATCCTGCAGAAAAGCCTAGGGATACAAGATATATTTTAAAAAGCAATAAGATATTTCAGTTCATCAGATTAATACAAGACTATAACAGGAAATGTTTGGGATGTTTTTGATTGTGCAGGTCAAAAGCAGAGCTGGTTGGAAATTTTCTCTGTTGCATCAGAAAATGCTGGTTCATTGAACCTGAAATTTCACATGAAAGTGAGTTAGGTTTGAAAAAAACTTTCACTGAACCACAGGCATGACTTTCTATTAGAAATCTTCCCAGTTCCCTGCCAGCGTGACTGGTGGGCTGTTGGGGAGTTCTGCCTCAGCGCCTGCCCTGGGGCCAGAGACCTGGCTTTCTAGGCTTGGCAGCTCTGGGATAGCCATGCTTCTAGAGTCCATGGCTCTGGGAGAACAACTCTCACTAGGACTCTGATTCTGGGCTCTCAGCTCCACAACCAAAATCTTGGAAATAACTATGATATATACTCACATATACATAGCATTTTTCAATCAGTGGATTTCATTGTCCTTCATTGTCTTTGTCCTCACAATACCCCTGGGAGGAAAGTAATTATTATCCCCATTTTACAGACCGACAACTGAAGCTAAGTGAATTGCTCATGATTATACAGGAAGTCTGTGGCAGAAGAGGGATTTAACCCTAGTCTCCCAAGTCCTATTTTAGTACCCTAAACCAGTGGACCATCCTTTCTCATCAGGAGAAAGGGGCTCTATGGGCTTCCAAATTCACGGCCACAGAGCCAGTAGTCTGGCAGCCAGGGACTGGTTTCCAGCCTCGGTGACTCCAGGGCAGCTCGACCACTCAAACTGCCTTGTTGCCAGGTCAGTCTGCATGGTGGGACTGCCCTGGAGCCACAGACTCTAGGAGTCCGAGCAGCTGCTGCCTGAAATGTCAATGTCATACAGCAGCTGCCACACCCAGGCACCATGTGTCAGGGTTTCTGATGTTGGGGGGATTGGGTAAATTTCTGGTGTGTGAAAAATTTTGAAAAAAAATTGATTTTGTTCCAAATCAAAACGAAACCAAATTTCAAGATGCCAAAAGTTCTTGTAATCCAGAAATTCTGAGCTTCAGCCAGCTCTAGTTGTAACTGCCATGTTCAGCTATGGTGCTATATAAATCATGAAAACCATAATGGTTTTACAACTTTACCCAGGTCAAATAGCAACTTATTCCATAAGTAGTGTTGGAACATTAATTAAAAAAAAGCCGATCCATTTATTTTAAAATAATTTCAATTGGTGTTGGGTATTGTATAAATAAGCTTTCACAAACCTGACTTTTGTGCCAAATTTCACCTGACAGCAGCCTTTAAAAGGAGATTGGAGGAAGGTCTGGTGATAAATAGGGATCAAGGAAACATAAAATATGTGGTGAATCAAAGCTGAACAAGTTATCAGTGCTTAACTGCATCATCATCGTCTTTGGAGCCATGCCCAAAGAATGGGAAATTCAAGAAAAAATACACCTAAAAAAAGTACCAGTTGAAAAGTGATTTCAAAAGGTATCTAGGTTATAATAGCAATAACAACCCTAACAGTACATTTCATGGGGCTTAATGATTCATTGTGCATAGCTAATGTCCCAAATCTTTGTCATAAGCCATCTACTCATCCCATTAATACCCAGGAAAGCCCTCCCTGCTCCTCTGTTATTAGTGTTCCAATAGCCAATAGCAAATAAGCAACATCTGAGATTTGCTCTTACCATTCGGCTAGATTAGCTGAATGCCCTTCAAGGGGCAATTCAGGCCCCAAACAGGTGCTTTATGGGTAATAAGTATGAAAGCGCATATATCAAACAGATTGGGATATGGGCAGCCTCTCTAGGTAGAGAAAGTCCATGTACAAAATAAAACAGAGTGGCACAACTAAACAGAATATACAAATGAATAAATAAAATTTGTGACATCTCTTGATATTGGTGACAGACCCAAGCCAAAATCCTGATTCCTGATTTTTGGGGGGAAAGTCACATAGGAAAAGCCATACTGAATCAGAGCCAGTGTCCATCATCTCTTGCAGTGACCAGAACTAAATGCTTCAGGAGGAAAGTGTAGGAATCCCAAAGTAGGCAGATGTGGGTTAATCTGCCCTATTAAAGTTTAGAGACATGTCTCTAAGCTTTGAAACTGATGGTCTAGCTCTTCCAAATATGTGACTAGCTTTGATTTATAACCAGCCAGAAGTTCTGTGGTCCTTGCCCCAGAGATGATGAGTTTTACATGGCTGGAACATGGGAGGGAGAGAGAAGAGAAGTCTAAGCAGGAGCAGAGTCAGACTATGAACACTCTGAGGTACCTAATCTTGGTTTTAAAATTCTTATGTTTCTCCAAACTACATTTTTTTAAGTTTACACAAGCTGGGCTGGAAGTTTGAGAATTTCAAAGCCACTTAAAGAATTCAGACACCTCTCACCAATTGGACATCCAAAGAAAAATTGAATGGGAATAAGGCTCAATATAGGGAGTGAAATTTAATAGCCTGTGATATATGGATGGTCAGACCAGATGATCTAATGATCCCTTATAGCCCTAACCTATGTAAATCTATGAAAAAGACAGCTTTCAAAATCTCATCTGAAGTCTCCCAAGAACAGGTCATTTTAAGAGACTGACTACTGCAGTGGAAACAGCACAAAACCAAACCACATGGCATTGAATCAACCTCTTTTTGTGCTATTTTTCACTTTTTATTCCAAAAGCAAAACCTGCAGATATACACATCGAGTGGACAAACTCCTTTGTGGAGACGGAAGAATTATCCAGTTGAGATTTTGTTTGAGTTACGATCAAACATTTTGACTTGCTTAGTTTAGTCACGTGTGTTTCTTTTTCCACCCAGGTATGGGCAAATGAATCAGCTGCTGCAGACACCAATCCTTTCTTGGCTTCAAGACCAAGAAACTTTTTTGGCCACTCTACAGTTTTATACTCAGAGTGACAAAGAATTAAAATTCTGCCATTGGATTAAGTTCTTTCAGCTAGACAGTCCCAAATGTGTTAATTCATATTCAAGAAGGACTTCTAAGAGACCTAAGCTATAATGAGTGGTTGTTCTGGAGACATCTTACAAAAAGCACTGTATGTACACAGACACTATAGTCGATGCAACTCCTGTAAAGAGTTGCTCTATTAGACATTGTGGCCAGCTGAATGATAGAGATGAAGAAAATATTTAAAATCAACCAGAATGGTCCTTCAAAAGGCTAAAAACAAGGGCTTTAGTAATTTATTTCTTGGCATTTATTTAATACTTCATGCTGAACTGTCTAAATACCCTGTAAGATTTAAGATGAATGATTCACCTCTGGACAACAGCACTTTGATCTCCCCTCCTTTAAAACAGATTATTGCCATGATAGGGTGCCTATCAGGGGACCAGATTGAGCGTCTGATTGCCAGAGCCAAGGTTGAGACAGGTTCAGAGCCATAAACCAGGACGAAAAGTCAGGGCCAAAGTCAGAGCCTGAATGCCACAGCGAAGTGTTGAGTCAGGAATCAGAGCAATGGGAGAGAACTGGATTACCAGGGGTCAGGGAAATCAGGAACAGGGCTGCTTCTGAGGCAGAAGCAAGGCTCGGACAGGACTAGAACAAGACTGGGTGCAGAGCAGGATCTGGACTGGAGCCATAGAGGAGTAAAATAAGGAGTAGCGCATGGCAAGAGATGATCACAGGGAGACAGAGAGTCCCTTGGCATGTGTATCGTGCAGCCGGTGAGCTCCTGCTGCTGCTGGGCTTAAGAATCGGCCTGCTAGCTTCCTCGACCACTCAGGCCAGGTGGGCCATCCGGCAGACTAGCTGATTCATGAGCGTGCCAGGAGTACCGAAAAGGTGCAGGACCGTACTTCTGACAGTTCCCAGCAGTTATGTGGGCATACATAAAATCCTTGAGAAACTTTTCCAGTCACCGGGTGTGCTCCCATTGTCCTTACCGCACTGGGAAGGATCAGCTCGCCACTTGGCACCAGCTCAATGCCAGGCGTGGCACGGCAGCTCTCGCTTTCTGAGAGGGCTGTGGCCACCAGTTGCGAGCTCCCGCCTCCTCCTCTGCCTTTGCTCTGTGGCAAGGTTACTTCCAAATCTCTCCCCTTCCAAGGTAGTCCATGAACAAAAACAAGGGGAACGAACACAAACTGAGCCAGTTGGACAGAAGGGCAAATGCCTCCCTCTCAGGGTATATGAGAGTTAGGTCTTCCCTTCCTTCAGGAAGGGACCTTCAGGGAGGTGTTATTGGGAAAACTCCTGCCTTCCCTCGCCCCGTTTCTCAGGAGCTGCAAGTTAAAGGCTTGACTTCTTCCCTGGTCTGCCCACAAGTGTGCAGTTCTGCTTCCCTTTTAACTCTTCCTCCAGCCTGTGCATGTCTTTGCGGTATGGAAGGGTGGGACTGACTGAGCCCAGAGTAGCTCCTTAACCCCTCATTGACCAGTGTGCCGTTTGTATACCCCATCACAAATATGAAAACAAATCTTGGAATTTGTATGGCTGGTTTAACATTCAACTCTAGAGCCAGGCACAATGTTTTCTGTACTCTACTTTATTTAACTCTGTTGACCATCTGGTAATTCTTCTGTATAATAAAAATAATACTTTGTATGACTGTATAAGATTCAATCCAAGGATCTCAAAGCAATTTACAAACATACATTTTGTGTATGTACCCTCTGGGGTACTATTACATACTTTAGCCTACAAAACTGGGCTGAAAGTTTTATCCCATAAACTATCATCCCATTTGGCAGGTCAATAAAGGGACCCACTGAAGGTGTATCACTCAAAAGCACCTAAGAAAGTTAAGTGCATAAGTCCCACTGAAAGTCAGTGGTATGTGCTGATAACTTGCTTAGGTGATTTTGAAAATCCCACCCAGAAATTTAGTAAATCTTTGCCTAAAGTCATACAATAAGTCAGCACCAGAGCAGAGAAGAAAACTCTCAAGTGCTAGGTGTTAGTCACCAGCTGTAATATTGGACCAAATTCCCTGTGTAAAGACACTTTAGAAAATAAAGTTTATTTCCTTGTATGCTGCTTGTCTAATTTAATACAAGTGATTCCTATTTGTGGATGCTATTTTTGTCTGCAGCTCCTCTCAGCAAGAATTTGCCCAGCAGATATTGTTATTTCGAGAAGAAGAAGAAAAAAAAAGAGGGAGAGTCTGGCTGTTTTTAATGCAATGGTTTTGCGTGTAAGCTGAGTTGCCCTTTGGATACCCTTGGACTGATTAACCAAGTAGCAAATTGCTAAGCGGGAGCCCAGGTACTCTGTCCTTGAAATTAAGTGTAGTGAACTGTTCATTTGTGAAAATTAAGAGTTAGGGATACTGGTTACATATAGATAAAGAGAGAAGCCAAACTCATGCAAATTACTTCTTAATGTAGCGGAAGAGCAATGACTAATACTGGGTGAATATCGCCTGAAACCAGGGACAGAAGGAATAATATCTTCTGAGGTCTTGCGTCGGAAATATGCAAACACTTGCATGGAAAATGTGAAATTCAGTGTCCCTGAGCTTTAAGTATATGATTGTTCTATTGAGCCTAGTCCATGGAGTTAATGAAATATCCGTAAACTAAGACACTCACATGTCCCAGATTGCTTAACTGATGATAAGAACAACTAGTTTTCATTGGCTGGGGAAAAGAAAAGAAAAAAAGAAAGGAAAATAATATGCAGTGAACCAGCAACAGTTTAACATTCCTCAGAAAATGTAGAATATTTTGGAATAAAATGACAATGCTATGATTTTGCTTAGATTTGCATTTCTCCCACTACAACTTTTCTTTAGTTCAACTGACTTTTAATATATGGCTGCCATAGAGTTCAGGAATATTTAAGAAAAAAATAGTGTTCATGAAAAGTGGTAGACTAATAGCCTTGGAGAGAGATGAACTCTAGTTATTTGCAGAATGGGTTCATCAAAAGCATCCTTTGCATGCACTCTCTGTGTCTAAACCCTTCCCCAGAGGGGTCATCCATAGGACTGAGAAAGTGTAAGTGAGGTCTCATAGTCTCCACTGATATTGTCCAGCATTAATAGTGAAGGTGGATTTTGCAATAGTGAAAACTTGCCCTGTTAGCTCTACAGAACAGGCATTTTCAAATTGACAATACAATTTATCCAATGTCATTTTCCAGAGTATTTTTCGCATGGAAACCTCTTAGAATGGGACACATTGTGCTAGGACACAAATTTGTTTTCCAGGTACCAGAAGTTTTCCAAGACATCACACTGAAAGGACACTGTCCCATTGGGGTTCAGATAGCAGTTCTCACCTCTGAACCTGCAGCTTATGGCTCAGCGTCCCACACCAGCCTTTGCGTTTATACCCAGTACTAACACTGGAGGCATTGTCCAGAGGTGATGGGAACAGGCTGCACTACTAGAGATGCAGTCTTTCAGAAAAGGTTTTTACCAAGTTTCTGGTGGCTACCCAAATTAAAATTAAAAGATCCTACCACAAGGTGGCCAAAACTTCCCCCCAGCTCTACTCCTCGTAAAACAAATTCCAACGTCCAAAAAAGTGCATATTGAACTTGTGTTGTGGTTTCAATTTAATGCCAAGAGATGCAGAGGTTAACAAGTACCTCTGTCCATCTCCATCCCACCCCGGTGCTCAGATCTTGCAGAACTTGTGGCAGTTTAACCACTTTCAGACAGACCTGTTATTCCAGAACACAGCAGAACAGGCTAGAGACTTAGTTTTGTCTCATTTCTAAATGCCTTGCCTTTTGTCAAGTTCAACTTATATTATCTGATTTTGTTTTCAGTATTTCACATACTTCCCAATATCCCATGCTCTAATGGTTGCTACTGTCATAGGCTTAAAGAAACATCCTTTTATGAATCTCCTACTTTTAAAAATATATACATTAAATTGTCAGACCTGATACATTTGGAAAAACAAAGTTATGAAAAATATCCAAACTTGAATTCTTCATGAAATAGAAAAGTGGCAGAATAAATTCAAAAAGAGAAGGGTCAGAATCCGTTATGATGAAAACTGATTGGGCATCACCCTCCTTTCCTCCTGGAGTTCCATCAACTACATTGACAGAAGAACAAAAGAGAACTTCCATCCTCATTTAAAAATAAGCATCAGTTAACTTCAATCTCTCCCTGCCTGACACATGCTTAGCAAAAAAAGATAAATCCTTTGTTTTTTAATACATATGTCCCCATAGCAATCAAGAGCCATATATTACGAGTCTGTCTGTCTCTCTGTATTTTCCATCTTCCTTTTATTAATGTACAGCATGACAGGTGAATCTTTTGCAGCGATAGCTGACTGCTGCATGATATGCACATCTACATTTTCTCATGTTTTTCTAGAGTAAGTTTTGGCATTAGTGAAAGATGCCAGACTGACAGGCTGGAGACTGAAGCCCTAATTATTTGTACAACAAGTGCCACATGGGCAGTAACAGCAGAAGACAGCCCTGTTCACCACATTCTACCTACATGCCTTTACCTTCACTTGAAGGAATAGCTCTTTAGAAGAATATTGAATTAACTACAGCATTCTTCAGTAATGGTCAGAGTCCATAGTTTACAAACAGAGTTACTACAGAGTAACTATACATCAGAACTGATGTGGCTCTGGACTGGGGGTCAGGAGACCTAGACTGTAATCCTAGCACAGGACTGGGAGTTAGGAGGTCTTGAGCAAATTATTTCACCTCTCCTTTCCCTCTCATTCTTTGTCTTGTCTATTTTGATGATAAATTCTGCAAGGCAGAGACAGTGTCTCAGTATGTGTTTGTACAGCGCATGGCACAGTGGAATCTCAGTCTCAACTGAGATCTCTGTGCCATATTTAATACAAAGAAATAAGCAATCACAAATTCAGGACTGTATGAGCTGGATTATTTTTGTGTTTTATTTTAAATAAGGGTAGGACCAGCAACTCGTTTCACAAAAGCTACTAAATAGTCAGCCGCCGGGCGTGCAGTCTCGCCCCTCTGGGCTGGGGTAAACAACTTGTATAGGAATGAAAGGCTCCAAATATTCAAGTATCAATCTCCTGATCATATTCACTATACTGTATCAAAATATTATGCAATTAGAGTCAGTCCCTAACCTCTGCTAATATGTACCAGTGTCTCATAGTAACCACTATTTATAAATTAACACTGCTCGAAACCATATTAGACATACTGAGTTTGGATCTGTCTTTTGTTATTATTCCACCAATCGGCAGCAATAGACCCTGATTCACCTCTACTTGGGTCAGGTCATTTTAATGTTGATCCAGTTAGAATGCACCATTTAAGGTTGGGGGGTTTTTAATAAACACATTCACAGTAAAGTGCAGACTTTGAGAGCTCTAACAAAAGACAGAGACACTTGGTAGACATCAAAGAAAAAATAGGGGGTATCTGGAGAGCTCAGGCAATTGGAAAATGAATATAGAGCTTTTCATTTCCTAGGTCACAGGGACAATTTTTGCTATTACCATCTAGTGATTATTTTATTGCCTGTGCGATGTGAAATGATAGCCTCAGTTAATTCGTCAATAGCTAAGTGTTTGCCTGGTGTTTAAGGCTGAGGCTCCAGCTCAAGTGACCCTGGTTCAAATACAAACTGCCATATGCTTCCTGTGCATTTTGGGGGTAAATAATAATCGCTTAAACTCTCTGTGCCACTGTTTCCCAGTTTTGTAGAATGGGGATGGTACTTGTCCCCACAAAGGAGTATTGTGAGGATAAATGCAGTAATGTTTAAGAGTTGCTCAGAGACTATGGTGGGGGCATACAAACAAACAGCATCAATCAATTCCATTAGTGATCATGAGCTGCCATCCTAAAGGGAATGAGTCATGGAGACTGGAGATATGAGGAATTCACTGTTTTGTATTTGGTAGACGCAGGGTACAATTTCTAAAATTATGCTGGATATCAAAGGTAGACAAGCAAGACATATTACTCATTTAAAAATTTAAAATACTCTCAAAGCTGTTCCAGCAGAGCTTTAGAAGCAAAAATCAATAAACCAACACTACAAACAGTGTTTTATAAGCATATCTATAATGCACATCACTGGATTATCACTCAGATATGGAATATGATGATTAAATTTATGATTACACAATTTGTGATGTTAATAAACTATTATGCACCATAAAATTAAAAATGATCTTTTATAAATAAAAAAAAATCAGATTACAGAGAATCAGGAAATCCTATGCGCTAATCCTGGCTCTGCCACTGTATCCCTCTGGAGCCCTGGGAAAGTCATATAACTTCTTGGTGACTCAGTCTATTACTCACCTAATAGCATCTTACTTTCCTTGGTACTTTCAACTGGCCAAGGAATGAATGTACTTAAATAAATGTAATCAAAACTAGGAGAAAGTGCAACAAATACCTTTTCTTGAGGTGACCCTTATTTTACATGGCATAACCACAATACAGGCCTCAAGCTCAGGATTATAAATCCTGTCCTGTTCTTTCCAAAGGGGAAAGTAATTGGCTAACTATTACCAAG
The DNA here is from genome assembly GCA_007922155.1 of Mesoclemmys tuberculata. Taxonomy (NCBI): domain Eukaryota; kingdom Metazoa; phylum Chordata; order Testudines; family Chelidae; genus Mesoclemmys; species Mesoclemmys tuberculata. The sequence goes on from ML675613.1 coordinate 37,885,681, forward strand.
GCATCTTGATAGTAATCTGCACCCCCAGTGTCTGAAGTATAATAAGAGAGAAAGAGAAAAAACAATATTAAAAGAGATTCAGACAGAAATAATTTTGTAAATTAATTGTGCCCAGCATCCATATTACATTCTCCTAACAGGGAAAATTACAATTTGCGAGATTAACCACTCAGTGAGAAACAGATGACCACTGTAAGGACAACATAGCAAGTATCTTTTGAAGAGATGTATTCTTTTCCACAGGTGCTGTGGCTCTTTCAAGCCTTGCTCTAAATTATCTTACCCATGGGCTGAACACACACAAGGGCACACAAATCCAAAGCAGTCAAGACCAGAAGTCAATGACTTTGTTTTAGGTGTCAAGACAAAGACAAAAGCAAAGGAGGGTAAGTGGCAACGTTTCTTAAAAGTGAACCTTGTGCAGAAATAAAAGCATAAAACATTTCTCTGGGAAATTATCATTCAAAACATTACATTAATTTGTTTTGACACTTGCATGCAATACAGAAGAAGTAGTCCATGTAAGGAATTGGAGATGAATAAGGACAGGAAAAGGCCAAGGTAGACATCTAGGTCAGACCTTATCTCTCTCTATCATGCGGTTTTCTATAATGGTCAATTACCACAGTATCTAAACACTTCTTGTTCTGATTTACCAGCTGTATTAAATACATTGAGGGGAACATCTTACACAGTCATTCAAACTCTCACTGATTTCAATAGGAATTTGCCTGTAAACATCACGAAAGGATGGCAAGAATTTGACCTTTTAAACTGAATACAAGCTGCTGCATTTTAATAAACCCCATCACAGAATTTTTTTAAAAATCCTCATACAATACAATCAGTGGACAAGCATATTCGGTTAGTTTTATTTAAAGATTTATAGACAGATGACAAGTTGCACTCATAACTTGTTTAAAACATAAATTTCGATTATGTTCATTTGCTTTACCTGTTTAGATTTTGAGATTTCTGATTAAATATAAAGCAATTTCACAATTATAGAAGAGACTGTAGCCATGTTACTCCTTCTAATTTTGTTACCCTGCTCACATTGTGTTCCCCTTATGACATTGTTTAGATCAGGAAAATTGTTTTCCAATTGACATTGGAAGGAAAATCATTTATTGTTAATAGATAGTAAGTGGGGAAATATTGTGTTTAGACAAAATGATTTTATGCATTGAAAATATTTTCAAATAAGCACAATTTCCCAGGAAATGAGTTGAAAGTAAATGGTCTTGAATGTCCAGGGAGATGAGAAGCACCAGAAATCTCACATTTAACTCTTGTTCTTTGTGAGATTTCCAACCCAGATTTTCCACTCTTGGAAGGAGAAGATAGTTTAGAAAGTTCCACTTTACTTATCCAAACCAAACATCCTCAAAACCTTGAGGTGTGTTCATTTCCCATCATTCCACTGAAGGCAAAAAATGAAATAAATAGAGACATATTAGCCCAAAATAGGTTGTGCGGATGTTTGTGTTTCACATGGGTAAATTTCATTTGTGCTGTGGGTGGAAAGGATCCAGCATTACCCTCCTTCTTAATATTTTGCAAAGTTATCTAATAGCTATATGCATCATTTCCATAAATCTTGTTCCCTGTTTCTCTTCAGAATGAAGTAAAATATGATCCACAATTTTCACTCAGGAACATGTGGAATCAGTGCAGGACAGTAAACTGAATTAAGGGAAAGCTGTGTAGGAAACTTCCTCCAAAATAAAAGCTGAAGCTGACAAGAGCATCCACCAGCTGTCCTGTGAATGCACTGCTTGTTGCTATTTTCTGTCACTAGAAATGTGTTCCTGAAACCCAAGGGCATTTACAAGAAAAAAACTGGCTATGATGTTACTGTGTTTTGTAAGCATTAACTTCTCTCTCCATATCTGAATGTGCAGCCAGAAAGGGTGAGGCCATGGCCTTGCCTCCAATTTACTCCCTAGATAGAGAAAGACCTGAGCATTACAGTGACTGCTCTTGTGATCTGTGTGGCACCTGTACCTCCTGTGTGGCACCTGCACCCACAGTCTCACCGTGAGTCACTTTTCACCCCTACGAGGCACCCACAAAAAGGAAAATCACAATCTAGCTCTCATAATTTAACACACTGTCTATATCTCTGTTATATTCCTGGTGATCGTAAGTGTAGCTACACAGCCTGACAAAGAGGTTATGGATCTGAAATTCCACGTTCAATAGAACTGCTTGGAAATTCCTGACCTGCTTAAAACTGGATCTAAACTTGATGCATATCTTCAATAGCAGGGGAACAGACATTGGAACTGGTTCATGTACATTCTAAAGGTTTACATTGTCCCCGAATTATCATTGGTCATTCATGATGCATGATCATACCCCAAAATATTCTCAGGACGCTGCAATCTCTTTCCAAAAGAAAGCATGGAAAGGGCTGACCCTCTAAGTTGGAGCAATTGTTGTATTAATATTCAGCAGCAGCAGGGTACCTTAAAGTAATGACTCTGACATTATAAAAAATAGTTAAGTGGGAAGTGGAGCCAGTATCTACAATCTTACTGAGAAGAATCCCTGGCTAGCCAAGGAGCAGATAACATATAAGCAAAAAAAAAAAAAAAAAAAAAATGCTTCCTAGGAATTTAGCCAGAAAGGTGCTGGTATGGAAATGAATGAGTAACAGATCACTGTCACAGATTTTCCATCCTCTGCTCACCCTTCCAGACTGGTTGGCCCAGTTTTAAAAAATGGTTAGATAGCAGGATTCCTAGAAATTCATGGCCTAGATGTTTGCTTAGATTGTACCTAATGGCCAGTCCTGGTCATATTGTCAATCTTACTGAGGTTTTAAACGGGTATATTCCATTTATACTGCATTTAATGACTTCAAGCATAGCCAAAAGTGTCAAGGATAATATCAACAATAAGGTAATAAAATGGGTAAGCTATCATTAAGCATATACTGGCAGGTAGTTTAGGCCAAACATTTTAGTTTGATTTAAAAAAATGCTATATGAAACAGAATATTAAACGAATTGCAAAGGCCTACATTTTCAGGAGCTACAAGTATTTTAAGTTGCTTCAGTTTTGGGTCACCCAATTTGAGGTACTAAGCACCCAGACTGAAAATCAGGCCCTGTCTCAAGTAGAAACTAGGGCACCCCCAAATCCCTAGTCATTTTTGAAAACATATGCTATTAAAAATTAGAAAAAAGATTGAAAACAAACTTCTTTTTGGGGGGGAAATGGGGAATGGGAATGGGGCTGGAAAGGGGAATATGAACATTCCATGCTCTGTTTGTAACTGAAACATTGCAGCATTGCATTAGCACATGAAAGCCAGAAAGTGAAATTGACTAGAGACCTAGGAGTTTGATGACTCCATTTTATTCACTTACTAAATAATATCCTCCACCTGAGCTCAAGCAGAATGGATTGCAAAAAATAATACCCCGTAACATAAGAAACAAAGAAGAAAAGTGAATTGCAATATAATAATTCTTTTGGATTTATATTTTCGGGGTTATACATAATATAAGTAAAGAAATCTGTTCTTTACAAATATTTGATTACCAGGAAAGAGGAAGGATGGGATGACCTTGTGGTTAAGGCACTGAAAGCGCTCAAGGAAGATTGGTTCAAATCTTGTCTTTGCCACAGACTTACTGTGTGACCTTAAGTAAGGCATGTGGGAGATTTTCAAAGGCACAAATCACCTTTTGTGCTTCCGGAAATCATTCCCTTAATCTCCTTGGCTTCAGATTCACATCTATAAATTGGAAGAGAATATTGCTTTCCTACCACAATATATTAATGTTGTGAGGTAATCAGATACTATGGTAATGAGCACACCAGAAATTCCTATAAATAAATAAACCTGACTTCTCTATAAAAATTCAGCCAGTAAGTGTCAACATAGCTTACTTTCCATAGCGCTGATTAATATTCCCTTGCAAATTTCATTTTTGGCTGCTTACTAACAACCCCCCCCCATGCTGAATCATGCTGAATCTGCCAACATCTGAAAGCTACAAATAGGGACAATGTGAAGAGGGGCGGGGAGAAGTTATAATATTAACTGCACTGAAATACATTGGACTGAGAGAATTTTTGGACAGACCATTTCAAAATAATGACACTACAGTTATGTGGCTTACAAATTAAGACTCTTCTCCCCTTAAATAAAGACTGATGCTGCATTCCTTTCTTCATGTGAAAGATAAAGATTATCCTTTTGTAACAAATACAGTATATTACTATTACCTGGGTCTTACCTCTCCTAGAGAGAACAAAGCAGGGACCAATGATTTTATACCATGGAATGCATTAGGATGAAATATCTGGCCTTGAAGGAAGAGGCTGGTGTGAAATAAAGTGCTATCAGCCGACTGCATGAACCACTTATCCAGCTCCCACTGAGTGGTTGGAAACAACAAATCATGCAAGCTCACTCTGGTTCCTTGCTATTATGCAATATCCTCCACCCGAACTCATCAAACAAATATAACTTCCCCTCCTCAGCATCCAGCTTCCCATCTCCTAAAAGTAAACCCACAAGTATATGAGAAGCTCTCAAATACTGGCTTTGTGTCAGAAAATATTCACATTCGCATTGTATCACATTGTATCAACTTGTCAATACTTTTTTTGGCCTGGTAATGATGTAGACCCATGATGTTGTCAAACAGTGAAACCCCTGTACATTCCTCACTGTATTTCCGAGACAGATGATTAACCTCCCAGCAAAAAAGTATCCAAAGGGAAATTTCATGTCCTACTCATATGAATTTAAACATAACACAATTAAAATCAAGCAATAAAAAACAATCAAACAGCAAATTTGGCATGTATGGTGTGAGCATTTTGCAGGCTGTATTATGCACTACACAGGCCAGATCCTCTGTTGATATAAATAAGTATCATGCCATTGACTTCACTAGAGCTATGAAGATCTATAGCAGCTGAAGATCTGGTTCCGCATGTCTCTGTAAAAATTATCATCATTAATGTCCACTGAGCTGTTTACATACTCAGTATTCTCATGTTTGCACTGATAATGGCTAAGTCATGGCTGACTTTAGCTCAAGGATTGGTAGCTTTCATTCATGAGATCAATCCAAGGGAGTCAATACCTTGACCTCTTTTTGGTACCAGCCTTTTTCCAGTTGTAGAGTTTGCTGTGTATCTTCAGCCCATTGTTTCACCGTTGGAGAAGATTTCTATAAGAAATATTTCCATTTCACAATACTGCTACCAAGAATAAAATGTTTTTGGTTGGTATCTAGTATTACAATTCAATTTTACTACATGCCACTAAGGATTCTCTGTTAATTTTTATCATAAATATTAATTTTACACCAGCATCACAGTAGCTTTTTAGTTTTCCCAGTTATGCTCTGTGGTATCTGAGATACACAATATTTTCAGTCATGTATAATATTGATAGTTACTCATTAGTCTTTTTCTAGAAATCAATGATATTTCAGGCAGCTCACAAAAGTAGTGAAACCTGTGCCCAGAAAACCACATAATCTTGATTTTACATGACACAACAACGGAGGATCATGAAAATACATGATGGTGGGAAGGGAAGAGGATGATGAGTATGAGGCTAGCAAGAAGGCCATTCACTAAGACATGGACACATCTTCGAGATTCTTTCACGTTGTTATTACCTTCTTTAACTCCCTCTATCATTTTATAGGCTGAATGGCAGAAACAAATTTCTAGGAGGTGTTTGAATATAGCAAAGGTGATGAGTTGGCAAAGAGGTTCCAAACATAAGGGCCCCCAAAGAAGGGGTGAGGACACATCTGTGAAAGGAGGAAGGAGAAGAGGTATTTGGGCTGGCATCACTAGTGGATTGAAGAGTACAGAGAAAGGATGCAAAGGGAATCCAGATGAAAAATGCAGATGGTGCTGAATTAGATAAGCCCTTGAGAGCAAGGGCATGAAGTATGAATTTGTTGCATAGCACAATGACGTAACTCAGAGTGACCATAGTATCTACGTGCCAATTAAGATTTTACTTGCAAAACAAAGCCGCATATCATTTGTGCACAAACAACCTGTGAAGAGTACTGTGTGCACAGTTTACTGCCAGAGGCTATGGCTTCCTAGCATTGAAAAAGGAGACAAGGTAGAGATTAGCTAAACTAGAATTATTGGGACTGTCTTTAAAAATGTTTTTTTTTTAATCTATTGGTTCTTTCTGGGAATAAATCAAATCGCTCCAACGAAGCAATAAAATTCAAACCTCCATGTTTGAGAGCATTAAATAATTTACTGAAAGGGATGTAGACTGCCTCCTTCTGAGTCATCAGGTTTAAAATAAAAATTAGATAGTAAATTTCTGCCAGCATTACACTGTGTGTCTTCTCTGATTCACTACTCTCATTCATCTTGCTGCTTTCTAATTTGTAAAGATGCAGGCAATATATAAATATTCATGGCAGGTCTGGAAATAGACCATATAAGTTTTCCATCTTTCTGCTAGGAATGGGAAGAACATGACATAGGGCTACAGACAAGTCTTGAAATTGATACACTTGACGTATCAGTGAAGACATGAAAAAATAGGGTGATTGAGTCCTGGAAACAAACTCTTGAGCTGCTCTAAACTAGGCAAATGGTGCAGCAGGACCAGCTCTGCATAGATCCCAACAACTTAGATCCATGCCTTCCAGCTCACCCAGTAAAGCTAAGGCTGCTTAACAGCTTGCCAATGGTGTTCAGTACCTTGCAGAATCAGACCTATAAGGCTCAAAGTTTAGTTGTGTGGAGCACACACAAAGATTTCTGCTAGTGGACAGCGAACTTTGTTGAACTGATAAATCTGGTCTGAAAAATTGCCATTTGGAATTAATTTGAGGTAAAGTGGATCTGTAATAAATGTTTGACTTTGGAAAAAGATGTCACAGAGAATTCCTTTGACATTAAAGGGGCACAGGTCAAGATAAGTCCTGTATTAAATAAAATGCCCTTATGTTGGATGCTAACATGACATTTTAGATCAGTACAACTGAGGCACTGTCCACATGGATATCTGAAACCAAAGGAGGGGACAAAATGTGATGTTCCGAACAGCATTTTGTTCAGAGCTCGGATTCAGGTTTGGATTTGACAGAAATGAAATCTCACTTGCAAGATCTTGGCTACAGTCTGAACCAATAATTGGGAAATAAGACCCTTTTCAAAGTTTTTGACCTAACTCAGAATCAAAACTTTATTATCAGCAACTCTACGGAAATTCAGATCCAGATGTTCAAGTCAGACCTTACCCCATCAATCCTTCAAAATTCAAAGTGATTCAGAATCATGGTTCTGATTCTTGCCGAACTCTGGAGAAGTGGTTCTCCAGAAAGATATAGAAGTAATGTAGACGGGCACTGAAAAAAAATTAAAAATCTAAATTTTCTCTTGACTATCAATGCTGTCTCTCTCTTTTTGTATTTCACTTGGCCTGGAAAGTGAAGCTAAATAAGTCAGTATCACTGTCAAGCTCACAAGACTGTTGTGTTCACCTTTTCAAAAGTGTGGTGGGAAGTTTGAATTCAATCCCTGTCTTTATAATCTTCCCCAAAGAAACCTTGTTCAAGTTTTTAATCAAAAAAACCAAAAAACATTAAGTATTCTAAAAACACTATCTTTCTAACCTAAGTAACTTGATAGTTCATAAAAAATAGAAATGTCACTTTTTATCAGCCCAGTAGCCCATCCAGTACAGCAGTTTCCCAAAGTGTGGGTGCACCCCTTCTGGAAGCACAAAGGGAATATGTGTGGGAAATGGATGGTGTTTCATCAGGAACTCAGCTTTCACTTAAAAAAAAATAAAGCTTTGTGGCTGTTATTGTTGCAAAGAAAAACTTCAAAACATGAAGCACAGGTGACAGATGCACAGACATCTGTCTGAATTTGCAGAATACCTGGAACAATCTTTATGAGGGGCAAACTGCCTCGTTTATTTGAATGTAGGCTAACTTAGATGCCAGTGAAGATTCTTTAAATGTCAGCATTGTTGGCTCTTTCACTCATCATCAAGGCCTGTAAAGGAGAGGGAGTATCATATTACAAACGTAATATTTTGGGGGGTATGTATTTTTGGAAGATGTATGTAACTTAAGATGTGTAGACCTTTTAACAGCACATGCTGGGTTGTGGGAGTTGGGGTGATGTACTTAGTTTTATTTCCCTGAAGTGAAACTTAGATTTCAAAAGACTGGGAGATGTTATAGTATGGTATTCTGTTTCGGTGGTCAATACCAGATGCTTCAAAGTGAGTATAAACCGCTCATAATAGAAAATTATGTAATAAGATACCTCTGGAGGACATTTCTTTCTAACTCAAGACAATTAGTGATTGGATAAAGCATCAAATATATGGGTATTACTAATATCTCTTGTACAGTTTTCTTTATGCTGTTCAGCAAATCAAACAAATGAGAAAGAAAGAATATGCTCTTTCCTGATCTTGTCTTGAATCTCATATTCATTAGGCACATGGAAGTGGGATGAGGAGGAGCAAAAGGGCAAAATTTGCTGAAAGCACAGAATAATTTAGATCCATCAATATGTGGGACAACTGTGAAGAACTCAGAAAGGCCTAAAAACTTTGTAATGGGGCAACAGACATGGTAGATGTCTAGTTTGAATTTCAAGTGGAAGATAATGAACGTCAGCAGGAAAGATTTAACAGTTTGTCCGTATAAGGCTATGTCTTGATTTAGCTGTAATGAGAGCTGATGGGAAAATTTTCATCAGCACTTTTCCACCTGAAAATGCTGATACATTGAAATAGAATCTTTTCACTGGAACACACCAGTTTTGACTAAATTTTCCTAAGTTCCAGGGTGGAATTTCTATTTAAAACCAGAGAGAGAGAGAGAGAGAGAGAGAGAGAGAGAGAGACCAGAATTAACAGGGAAGTCACATGGGAAACCATGAGTCAAGTCCTTGTTCTGCCTAACTCAAGCTAGGCTATTGGTGATTCCAGGGTGGGTCTCTCTCAGTCTCTCCTGTTTGAGCTGTTGTATTTTGTATACATAAGTAAATATTTATTAGGCCAGAGAGAGACTGATGCTCTTTCCCAGTTGTTAGGGCCCTCATCAGGAATCCCCAGGCTCAAGTTCCTGTTTTGTCTGATTCAGAACAGGGATTTCAACCTGGGTCGTCCATGCCTCCAGCTGAATGTCATAACCATAGGCTTATTGACTATCCTGCAGCAGAGCTCTCTTTCTCTGGTTTTTCATGAAAAACATGAAAAGTTTAGGTTTTGTCCCAATTTAGAATGAGAAAAATTTTGAAATCTCAAAAAGTTTCATGGCAGGGAACTCTGTTTCCCTCCAAGCTTTAGCTGCAACCTCTGAGATTGAGATTACTCATTTGACAACTCAGTGAAGATATCTGCTTAGTGTTCATTGGAGGCCATGGAATAAAAGAGACGTGAGGGAGTAATAAGAAGGGACAGATAATTCTGTCATTATTGAAATGCAGCCATCTCCTCTTATATTGAATGCTACATTCTTTTGACAGAACTAGAGAATGTCCTGATGAAAAGGCAATGGACATAAAAAAGATTTTTTAAAATAGGTGTAAGTAGCACAGAAAGGAGAAGAATTAGAGAAGTGTGACGTTCCCTATACCATATCAGGCCATCTTAATTACCCTTTTTGATCATGCAAAAAGAAAGAGGCATCCTTAAAAGTCAAAGGCAATAATGCTATACACAAACATTCAGCCTATGGAATTCATTGTCACTGGGTAATATTATGGCAAATTTGTGAGTAAGATCTAATTGAAAAAATGTATACAAAAAATTCCTGGATCCTCCTGAAAACCTCAGCTTTATTTCTCTGACTCTTCCTCCTCTAGCTCTGTCCACCCCACAGCAGGGGATACTTCTTCAACTAGTAGTGTCCCATCTACCTCCATCTGCATGTCCTTTCTGAGTTGATTCCTATTTAGCTTACAAAGGTTACTGAATTCTAGTTTCAGTCCGGATGTAAATCCATTCTGGTAGCTCATGCAGCAGCCATTTACCAGAGCCCATGGCTCTCCAGTCAGCCACCAACTGGAAAGTTTGTGCAAACCTTTATGAAAAGGGTACTTTGGAGGCAATAAATGACATTGCAACACATCACAATAGCAAGAGGCATTCTCCATGTCAGCTAGTGACAGTGCTGAATTTATTACCTTGTCAAGTAAGTCTTTTCCTGATGGAAAGCGAAAATGACAGCTAAACACTATTTGCCATTAATCAGTCATTGGCTACTGACACCTAAGGGTTTCTATATGGGTCCTCAGATCCAGGCCTAGCCTTAGGATGGCTGCAAAGTGTGACCTCATGGGGTCTATGTATAGAGAGTTCTATTGCTGAGAATGTTAAGGTCCATTGTCATAGAGATGAAGAAAAGAAAACAGATTTTCAGCAGTATTTTGGAAAAAAAAAATTCCCCATACTACTGAAAACAAGATATTGAGAGGAAGCAGTAATTGAAATTAGTGTCTTTGGTCATCTGGAAACTTCAGTGAATGTAAATACCTGAAGAAAATCATACAATCGGGCCTCTTAATTGTCTCTAACTTTGGCTGAAGCCATATATAACTGACAGCCACAGATGCATCACACAGATATTACCAAACCATAAATTCCACTCCAGCCACTTGTATTCCATAGTCTTTCCTTAGACAGATTAACTTCTCTTGTGCTTTAGGAGAAACTAACACCAGCAACGGGTCTGCGGGTAGATCAGTGGTGCTGGGAACCAACTGCAGCAGTGGAGCTGACTGACGTTTTCTTTGCAGGATTAGGGAAGGAGATGGGACATAAACCCAAACCTTGAAAGTCAAATTGGGCATTCCCCACCTCCCTTTATAATCCCAAAGGAGCTTCATTAATTAAACCAGGTTGTTTCTAGAAGTGGTCAGACTGGCACTTCCAAGAAACCCCTAAGGGAAATGTTGGTGGACCTATAAAAAGGTGATGGTGCTTCAATAAGAGATGGTCTTCCTTCTGAGTCAATGCTGAACAAATGCTGAAGCACAGAATTAGGAAGTACTAGATTTCTGGATGAGATTTAAAAGAAAGAAACACAAACACATGTGGTCACTACATGTACCTATGGTACTTTTTGAAAAAATAGGTGTCCTGGTGAAATTCCAGTTGGCTAATTGCACTCACCCTACATTTTTCTCTGATTTCAATTAAAGGACATAAAGAAGATGGTATATCTATAATGTTTTTTGTAATATTGTTACACACAGTTTAAACGTGGTCACACTCCACCCCAGAAGTGGCTGAAGTTGAGTGCCAAGTAGAGTGATCCCTATATATAAGTTAATTTTATAATGTTTTGCAGCAGCTTGGGATCTCTGGCTGGAAGATGAGATAAAGGCATCAACATTACCAGGAGGCATCTGAGGCCTGATTCTGTGCCCCTTGAAGTCAGTGAATATAGGATCAGTCCCTTTACAGCAAAACTCTTTAATGTTAAAAAATCATATTCTGCAATAGTTCTGCCTGGAAATCTCTACCTTCCATATTCTCTCTTTGTCACAAAAACGACTGTGCCTAGTGGATGTAGAGTTTGCCATCTGGTGAACTTCCAGTGAACAAAGGTGTGATTACAAGAAAAAATGTTTAACATGTCTTATTTTCTTTGCTCCACATAGTTAAGAAGAAAAGAACAGATACCTTGGGAATTGTTTTCGTAATTTCAGATTTCGGTTTGCTGCCTGGATAGACCAGTTATATCCTCTGCACCATTTTGTATGCTTGGGCACATAATTTTCCCTTTTAATTGGCATAATTTCAACAGCAACAGAAATAGAAAGAGATTGCTGGCACAACTTAGGGTAAAATTTAAAACTCTCATAAAGGCCTGTGATACTGCACAACTATATATCTCTAGACACATCTGATATGCAAAGCATTTACTTTTCTGAGAGAACAGTTGCAAATAAGGGGTAGATGGAATGATTTGGAGGCCAGAATCAAACAGAACCATAAAAAATGTGTGTGTTGGGCTGGAGGGAAAAGGAGATTTTTTTTTTTTGCTTTATTTCAGAGACTAAATCACACATCTCACTCTCCCCTTCTCTTTCTTGTGCAAAAACCTGTTCACAAAAATCCAACACACAGTAGGCCTGAAGAAAACCATAGCAAAGACACAAAATCTACTCTCCTAGAAACCAGCTGTCCTTGCAGGGCCATACTTCCAGTCTCTTCCTGCTATATCCACCCACCCTAGTAATGCTTGGTTGATAATCTTTTTCCCTTTTAGCCCAGCAGGTTTTGGACCTGATCATATTGGTCTGCAACCTGAATGTTCTTGTAGACACTTGAACAGTGACAGTTGTCAAAAAGCCTTTGAGCCTATGGAAGCCATTTTGTTAACGCTAGAACAGTCTCACATTTTGGGAAGGAAATGGACCAGGGACTGGTTGTTCCGTACTGAAAGCATCATTTTTCATACCTATCTTGATCAGTTGTACCAGAAATGTTCAAGTCAGGCTCTTGGTTTTCTTCATCCAGGGCTATTCTCTGCAGCTCTAAGCAAATCACTTTGTGGTTTTTACACAAATACCTCTATATAACAAGGAACAGTGATCATAGGCCAAGACTCATAGGCATTTTCAAAGATATCTAAAAAGCCAATGGATCTCTACAGGTAACTGTCCTAGGCAGATTTCAGTATTGCTGACCGCAAATGTTCTAAAATGATCAGTGAGGCCTAAACAAACATGAGACTGGCTTCAAAATCATTACATTTTAAAAAAATAATAAACTTGGGATCATTTTAGTCAGCTTCTGGTTTCTGAGCCTTTAGGGTGCATTCAGATCACATTTTAAAACTTTTCTCTGCAACTTGCTCAAAAATAAATTTTAAAAAATGGAGATTCCCACCTAACCACTTGAATCCAGGAGTTGGGGCTCAAAGAAGAAAACATCAAAAATAATTAGACTTGGGATAAAATAATTAATGATAGATGTCACCACTGAGATTTTAAAATGACACTCAGGACACTTGGACATATCCACATACAGGGCATATTCAAATGTTCTCAGTCTTTCCCTCTCAAACACACGCACACCTTGAGAAGCACACCTATAAAGATAGTCTGAAATGTCTCCCTATAGTGACATTATAACCTCTTTCTTGAAGCAGCATATGATGAATTTGTCCGTAGACCTCTAGAACAGTACTTTTACAAGACATACGTAAGTGAGCCACATTTGGAGATTAGATAGCTCAGGGGACTGGGAATGGGATTGGGATCAAGTCTCTAGGCTGCTGGTTCAAATTTGACTCACATCAGCAGGGAATTAACACAGTTACTATCCATTCTCTTCCTTTAGTGGTCCCAGTGCACTTCCTAGGGGACAGGAGGACACTTCACACAGTCACCAGCACAGTTAGAATCCTCTCTGGGAGTCTCAGCTGAAAGGCCATAGCCTCACTTGGTCTGGAGCTATCTGAAGGTGATTCTCCAGGTCAGGATGAGGTACAGCAAAGAGGGCAGTGGGGAAGTTAGCTTTGTTGTTACCTGCAAAGTATCTGCTTTTTGAATAAATAGCAGACAAACACAGCAGCTAAACTGGTACCTTTCATAAGCAGTAAATTCACACACAAAATTTTCAACTCTCCCTACAGTTTTGAAATAAATGTTGATATAACCTGAAGCTCATAGATCTATGTAACCAGGGCTGCAAGCTGGTGGCTGGGTTACATCTCTAGTGCTCAGACTTCACTCTTCTTTTGATTGGCTATAGGAATTTGTTTTCTCTTTTTCTTTTCTTTGATTTTTTGAAACCCAGTACCTCCCTTCCCTGCTCCTTCCCATGAGTTTCACTGCTCAGTAGAGTTCCATTCATTCCCTGTCTCACTCTATATACATGATTTTCAAACCTCTTCTCTTTGAAAGATGATCCAAGTCTTCAGGCTGGGTGGCTCAAGAGACCAGCATATGCCTTGTAATTAAAACAATTCACTAGTGGGAGACTGATACACTTGATAGCACCATTGTTTTAAAAATACTAAATGAAATGGGATTAGTTTAATGTATTTAAGAGGCAGTATAAGGTGGGGCTAGACCCTGTGGTGTAGTGGTAAAAAAAGAAAGAGGTAAACTAATCTAAACTTCAGAGTCCTCAAATGATAAGTAGGTACACTCTGTTTATCTGTATTTACTCTCAACTACACTACTGAATTTAGACCCAAAAACAAAATTTTTTTGGAAAAAAAAGTAGCAAGTTGGGGAGGAGGGGAGAAGGAGATGGGAGAGTGTTTTACAAAGTCTTACATGAATAGCAATATTATCGTGATTTTTTAAAGAAAAAACATTAAAATTATTATTATTTAAATATCCTTCCTCACACTGGAAATTAAAAAAGCAAAGAGTCTTATGTTCCTATGAGCATTTGAGAATGAGAAAGTGAAACTGACTTTAAAGAGAAAAAAGTAAAGAAACAACCACCCACCAATCTGGATTAGAGAGAATTATGTTTCTCATGCCAAGACACTGGACTGGGTTTTAGTAGTGCTGGGTTCAGTTCTTGGTAGGGTGACCACCTTTTCAAAAGGCAAAGCACAAGGACTATCTCTTACTACATGTTCATAAAGTATCTAATCTCATTTGGGGCCTTTAGGTGCTACTATAATGCAAATAAATAATAATGGTCTGGCTTCATACTGTAAACAGAATAAAATGAAAAAGAGGGAGTGTCAGTAGTGAAAAGTAATTTAGGTTTTGAAAATTCTTTCAGCTTTACTAATGTAAGGCTTTTTTCTTAAATGAGTAACCTACCTAAAGATATTTTATAGCTATATTGTGGGGCAGGTACATCACAGGTCTTCAGGCATTTTATCCACTGGTTAGAGCACAAGAGCGAGGGCCCTATTCCCAATACTGCCGTTGGCTCATTGTGTGACCTGGGGCAAGTCACTACTTTTTTGTGCTTCTGTTTTCCCATATTAAAACAGACCTCACAATGCTTACTCAGCTTCAGTACAATTAATAGATCAAGCCTCATCTACATTAAAGGCCCAATTTCAAACCACTATGTCAGCAGTGTGTTCCTCTGGGACAATCACATCACAAAGCCCAGGATGAAGCTAGAGATAAAGCATTTTTGGTTGAGGGAATTGGGCTATGGACCAAACTTCCAGAGTTGGTCAGGCAAATCCAGAGTCTGACTGCTTTAAAAAACACAGCAAAACTTTCCTCCTCTGAAAGGCCTTTCCAGTGTCACCATAATAATGGGACAACATTGAAACCTATTTATATCCAATAAGTTTCTCCAATTTAAAAAGACACAATAAAAAACCTAACCTCTGGCTTTTATCCCAAAAAGGAAGAAGTACCAGAGATGCTGGGAAGCCCACTAGGAACTTGGCTATCACTATGAGCATATAGGGAAGTTATTTGGATAGCACATTGATGAGCAGCCATATAAAGGAGATGATAGAAAGATTCGTATAGTGCTTTTAGAAGCTGAAATGAAAAAATGCTGTGTGGGGTAAGTGCAAAATATCTCAGATTTTCTGGAAGTAATGAACAAATTTCAGGGTTGTCTGTCTTTTCTTCAACAATTATCATCACGGGGTCCCCAGATGGTTATACTGAAAACACTTAAGGCCACGTACAGAATTCATCTGTTCCTATTCTTTGGGTGTCAATTGATGTCACCGGCTGAGCTATTGCAGGAGAATCACAGAAATTAGACTGGGAAGGTAGATAACTTTACAATTCCCTTTTAATGAAAAATATCATACAGACACTGAAACTAATTTTCCCCCTGGATCACTGTATGTTTATTACTACAAACAATACGCTGAAGGGTAATTCTCAAAAACCTAGTTTGGTTTTAAATTCATCAAGTGGGCATATAGGGCAACGTGCCCATCTTTTCCAAGGGAGAATAAGGTCTTTCTCTCTCTCTGTCTCTGCCATGATTTCTAGATAGCTTGCTTGAAATTGGATGAGGCAGGTACCAGCTATGATCCCAGATCCCTCTTATATCTTGTGTTGCTGTGTCATAATGTAGTATAAGGAAACCAGTGAGTCAGTCATAGGATTTCTTTTCTACACTGAGTAGCAGAGGTGCAAAGAAAGTATTCCAGAGAGCTTGAATCACAAAAAAAAAAAAAAAAAAGATAAAAAAGAAAAGTCATAAAAGGGTCAGTCTCATAATTGTCATTCAGATAACAGATTGAAACTCTTACGTGCGCTTTGTAGTGGTGTAGAGGGCAGTGTGGAGACCAAGGAGGATAAAGACTGGGCTTGGATAGAAAAACTTTGATGGAACATTTTCCATCAGAAAATGTAGTTGAATACAAATCAACAGAGATCCCCTGGGATAATACTGGGATCCCTCTGGAAATCAGAAGCCTCAGGGAGAGTGAATGGAGTGATTCCCCAATACTGGAGGATAAAATTGCATGGGCAATCCAAACCAGTGTACAGGTTCCAGGAACTCCAAATGTTACATTTTGTTTTAAATACATAAGTCACTCAATTCCATGACTGCCTAAAGACACTTTACGTACACTGAGATCAGTGAAGACAGCATGGGCTAGTAGACAGGGCTCCTGACGGACAGTCAGGATATCTGGTTTTTGTTTGGGGTTATGCCACTGACTGACTGTGTGATCTTGGGCAAGTTGCTGGGCCTTTCTTTCCCCTCCCACCCTTACACTATAAACTCTTCAGGGCCAGGACTTTCTCTGACTGTGTTTGTATAGCACCGAACCTAACAGAGCCCAGATCTTTCTGGAGCCTTTCGGTGCTACCATAATACAAATAAAGAAGAATGAAAATCTGATAAAAAATGTGCAGCCATTTGCAAAAACAGATAATAGAATGGTAGGGGCCATCTACAAAGTCTAGATGGATGGAGAGAGAAAATCTTTTGCCTCAGTGGGATAAACTACGTGGGAATGTGTACGTATATATGACAAGGCAGTAAGGTTTATGGATGTATAGATAATGGATTAATTGAATTACTTAGTTGCTAACAATACAATTAATATACTCTGTTGCTTCTTTAGATCAGTGTTTTTTAATTTACCTGAATCACACTGCAAAATGCTTCAGTTATTATTTTAATAAAATGAATTACTGTGTAACATCTTCTCCTCCATCTTCTCTAATGGTAAAGACTGTGTAATGTTTTGTTTTTCATTTGCTTTTATGTTTCGGGGCAACCAACACTACACAAAAACATGACATGATCCATGGCTATTTATGGTGGTACATGTTTCATAATGCATCCTAATAAAATTATTGCAGCACAGAAGTGAATTAACAAGGATGAGGGTAATTGAGCTGCAATACATGCTGTGTATGAAGTGAAAAAGTGTTTTTAATAATGCCTGGTGTTGTGGCTTTTTAAAAGAGTTTCTATACTTAGAAATTCTTCATACAAACAGAAGGAAATAAAGATACAAAAAACTCATGAAGGATTTAAAACAACAACAACAACAAAAACCCAAGTCTAACACGCCAGACAAGTCTAGTTATAGAACCAGGAACAGCAGAATTCTAATCCTGGTTCTTACGCGGATTCTCACTGTGTCCTTATTCAAATGATTTAACCTCTCTGCTTCACTTTCCCTGTCTGTAAAATGGGGATGAGACTTCCCAACTTCACAGGCTGTTGTGAGGATTAACTAACTAGCAAATATTTGTGAAGCACTTTGAAGATGACAAGCTTTGCATAATTGCTAAGTATTACGATGATGTCTGGAAAATGTGCCTCACTATATACTGCCAAAAGTAGTTTGGTTTTTATTGGCATTTAAAATTGTGTTCGGGAAGCGGATTGCCCAAGGGATTGGTAATAAGAAGTGAAGCCTTTCATCTTTTAAGAAGATAGATGTAGCAACAGCCTATTACATACCACTCCATTCCCCCACATTTTTCTTCCCCCTCTCAATGAAGAATGTTTCCTTATATAATATTTGTCTATTCCAGTTTCAATGCACACAAGCAATGGAGCTTCTATTAGGGTAATTGCTTTGCACCTGACTTCAATCAGTAGTGACAAAAAGTTACTGCTATCTAGCAGCAGCTCCATGGCCTAATTGAAACCATTTTTGCTCCTGTTTCCTAATGTGCTCTTGGTCTTATACTAGGGCTGTACCATGATCAGGAGAACTAGAGTCAGAGGGCCCATGTTCCCTGGAAATACTGTTAGCTATATGAGTTGACCACACAAGAGGGACAAATTACCTGAAGAAACAGGGAGGCACTTATGAGCTAGCAGACTCAATATCCAGAGAGAGCCCACAGAGAATATCACAGAACGGAGAGACAGAGGGCCAGCTAGAGGCCAGCCCTACAGGAAAGAAGGACAATCCACAGAAAAATAGTTTGCTAGACTTGGAGACAAGTCATAGGCAGACAGAGATGGATCACTCCCAGTGTGGGTGCCTGCTAAGATCAAACTGTCTCAAAGACTATGTCACTTGTATTTATCAACTTGGCTATGTGCAAACAACTTCTGACTGTAAGGTAATGGTGTGGGATCTAGGTATCAATTATTTGTTTTAACATTTATATTAAAATATTTGGAACATAGGGAAAATGTAACATGATCAGTGGAACTGGAATAAGAGGGCCCATGTTCCCTGGAGGGACTATTATTGAAGGGACACTAGCAGAAAACGGAACACAGGCAGTTAGGCAGGAAGTAACTCAGCCACATGGGACAGAGTAGTGCACAGGATTTAATGAAGTTTCATTTGTTCACTTAAGCAGTCTTCAGCTTTACTCTTTGCAGTTAAACAGATGCAGTGTATGGCTTTGCACTGAAAGAAGTGTCCACAATAACAGTATAACTTGAAAGTTATGGGATGGCAGATGCCATCTTCAGTCTGCTTCTTTGTAGAAAAACAAGGAAAGAGCTGCTGAGCTGCAGCTGACATTTTGTGCTCTATTATTTATTTGGGAGCATCTATATGAGTTCTAACCAAAAAGATAGGGATCCATATCTCAAAAGGCACCATCCAAACTGCCACCAGTGTTCAATGATGCCTTAGAAAGACCAAGGGTCTCTTCAGCAAAGTTTTGTGTGTGTTGGTTGAGCAGTTATGGGAAACTGGTGTTGTTGCTTCACATTCCATTATCCTATTGAAACCATTCTGTAGAATTCATTGACATCCATTGCATTAAAAAACTGACTCAGAAAGGTTACAGAAAGGAGATCATTATCTGTTAAATTCTGCAAGTTTCATTTTCTTTAGCATTTTTAAATATTTCTATATAAATTCTGGTGGTTTCAAACAGATTCAATTAGACTTTTGCCTAAATCAAACTAATATGTCCTTTGTAAATTTAAACACAACTCAGATATCCTATTTATTTTTATGATACCACTGCTCTAACCATATACACAAGTGTCTACTGTACATGCACTGGCTGACTAGTGTCCCACTGTTAAATTACCATTGCATTGATTTTTTTTTCTCTGTGTAGTCAGTAAACAAAAGATTTTTTTTAAAGGAAATTAATTTAAGAAAAATAATATTTGTCCTGAAACAAAACTCTAAACCAAGCTGTTGAAACAGACTAAGTCTGTTTGTCCTTTGGCTAGAACAAGGGTAACTACACATGTAATTCTCCAATAATTTGATATTTAAACATCCTCAGAAAGAACCAATCAAACAGGGATTTAATCCTCAAGGGGAAATGCCATTCTGCCAAGGAAATGAACAAAATTAAAGCCTTAGAAAGCTGCTAATTTTTACAAAGCAGGGGATGGATAGACACACATGTACACAGATGTGTACATTTTGGGATGACATATTAGCAGGACTCTGAGATTTTATTAACTGAAAACTCCAGGCACAGGTTTCTGTTTTCAAACTAAGGGCATCTCATTAACAACCAGGACACGTTGGGGGGCTTTATGAAAACATTTTCTTGTATTTGCAGTGGGGGAGAAGTCAAGTTATCGCAGATTCGCTTCTGCTGAATGAACCAAGTCATTAAAGTAGCATTTGCATTGAAAGGCTTTTAAACAGGGCTTTCTGTCAGGCCTTTCAAACAGGAATGAAATGAATGAGGGCCAGCTTACAAACGTTGCCTTGTTGAATGTATGTGGGAGCAAACAGCCACCATTGTGAGCGCAGGTGGGAAAGAAAAATGAATAGACAATGAAGCTGGCTGAGATGGAGAATCTCATTATTGACGGACTGTGTGTGTCTCTTTAATGAACTTTAAAAGGACAGCAGGACCCAATAAAAGATGGATTTCCCCCTCATCCTCTTATTTTTAAAAAAAAATTATTATGTTGGATAGAATGTGTAATGGAAAAACATCTCAGAGAACTGAGATTTTATGCTCTTACTCCTCTTTTACCACCATACTACTACTGTGGATCTAGATTGGCCTTCTTCTAAGGATCTCAAAGCACTTTACAGAAGCTAATTAACACTCATAATCCGCCCTCCCCTTATGGGAGCATATTTACAGATGAAGAAACTTAAGCACTGAGAGAGATCACACCGCAAGTCAGTTGCAAAGCTAGACTGAAACCTCGGTTTCTGACTCTGGTCCGCTTTACTAACCCTTAGACAATATTGCCTTTTCCTTTTGGAGTGAAGTACAGCACCAATGTGTCCTGAAACCAAAAGGTAATTGAAAAGCAGACAGTTGAAATGCTGCCATTGCTTCAGTGATACTGCTGGGAAAACATTTTCATTTTAGAAGCTATTTTTCTGTAAGCAATGATTTTCTGTATTTGTTTCCCATTATTCTTTAATGTTGCTGCGTGAGCATTCTCCTGTTGTCTGAGGCAGCCTCCTGCATCTCTCTGTCCCACTGATAATCCATCTCTTTTCAAATTTCACCGGAAAATGCCTCCCCTAACACTCTTGTTTTTTTCTTTCATGCTACTTTTGACTTTATGACTGAATGCTCTGATTAATTCATTAGGCAATGACTTTACATCACCATTTGCTGTAAGTAGTTTGGACCATCTACAACCTGCTGTCTCATATTATGTAACCCCATAAAAAACTTTGGGATTCCTTTTACAAAGAACAGGTTTATTTCTGTTTACTCTTTATTTTGTAAAACAACAACCCCAAGACTCTCCCTTCACTTGCACAAGCCATGTAAGGACCTCGCAGAAATGCAGCCCTCACTGTCTGGTGAGTGCAGAGGCTCAGTCCCTACTTTCAAGAGGATGCCCCACACATACAGTGGGGGAGGTGAGGGAATAGTCGGCCTACCCTTAGTTCTACATACACCCACACTCATCAGGGAGTGTAGCTGGTTTGCTGGCTACACAGGAAAAGCAAGCTGGACCCAACAGAGAGATTCTAAACCAGGATGTAAACTTTGGGTGGTCCAAATTTTAAAAACTGACTAGTCATTTGGTGCCTTAGAATTTCCAGAAGTCAGGCTCCTTTAAAATGCCACTCCTTCTACCCCTCCCCGCAATCACTAGTAGAGCTAGTCCGAAAATTGAAACAGATTTTCAAGAACATTTTCAAAATTTTGACAGTTTTTGTTTAATTATGCAAAACACACCTTTGTGTGTGTGTGATTTTTATCAGTTTGTGCCTCTTAAATGTTCCTGTTATATGGACCATTGGCACTTCTGTGTCAAACCGGGGAGCTGTGAGACTTAATTATGTTTATAAACTGGTTTGAGATCCTATCTACAGACTGCATCTGACGAAGTGGGTTAAAGCCCACGAAAGCTCATGCCTGCAAAAAATAAATGTATTAGTCTTTAAAGTGCTACAGAACTCTTGTTGTTTTTGCTATCTACAGACAGAAGCCCAGACTGAATATCAATCCAACCTACTCCCAGCCCTCAGCCATCATCCCCTTAGAAACTACATATGTGTTTTAAGGGTAGAAATATTGTGGATGAAAAGTACCATATTGACACGCCCTGGAAAATTAAGTCGTCTTTTCATCTGAAGAAAGGAGACAACACAGAGTAGAAATAGTGCAAGTTTCCAGCACACATTTATTCCCCCTCCTCCCTGCAGCAGTGTGACTAGCTCTGACTGCTGGAACAATCCCTAGGTGTGTAAACAGGGAATTGTCTCCTTTGATCCTTCAGTCACCGGCCTCCCTAATGAGTTTGTTTCAAAGACCAGCTTTAGCCTTCCCTATCAGATATTTAGAATATGCCCAGCATTCTAACATATAAGTGCCTGTGTTATGCCATAGGTGAACTGCACCAAGCAAAGGGATGTATGTAAGACTGACAAAGCATGTGCTGCTTTCTTCTCCAGTACTAGGTGAACACAGAGAATGACAGCCAAAGGCGGGTCCACCCCGCTAAGTGAAGTAGCGCTCATCGAAGGGAGCGCTGTTCCCTTTGACGCAGTGCAGTATGAACGCCACGCAGAGGAGACGCTGCAAAGTCGACAGGAGATGCACAAGTGATTTACGTCACTTGCGTATCTCCCGTCAACTGCCGCCGAATCGCAATGGTAAGTGTAGACCGGGCCTCAGAGTGCTCCTAAAAATGGAGTTACTCTAACTTAAGTGGCAGAGGTGTGTGCAGTGGTGCTGAAAGCCCCATGGTACAAATAAGAACCCAATTCTCTGGCCTTCTTTCTCAGTTACTTGTGAATTACCATGCAACCAACCATATTTGTCTTTTGGGAGTGGAGTATTTGTTTAAATGTTGCAACAATATAGTTCTTTATATTACCCATGAGCCATCAAAATTAACCTTGGTTGTGTTCCCACCATAACAGGCCTGTCATTGTTGCTTACGGTAAAGGCTATTGTTATTCAGGAGAGATAACAGGCGGTTACTTTAATCATTGAAAAACGGCAACCACTGTATATCAAAATTCTCCAACACAATTTTTTATGGGGTTGAAATCATATTCCACAACTTGTACTTGTCAAGCCGCAAAGTGAGACCATAAGGATCATTCCAGCCAAAATAACAAGTGACTTCAGAGGGTAGAAATAAAGTCAGCCATCAGAATCTTGTGCTAAGTACGTCAGACAGGGCTAGCTTCTGCCAGACAGTTTGCATCATTAACTTTGCAAGCTGGACTTTTCTAATCATCTAGGCTTTTATTTTCTATTCCTTTTCTTCTGAAACAAAGATCTGAGTTCATAGGCCAATACCTGGTATTATCTCTTAGCACCACAGGGGTCACCTGAGCCCTTTGAAAAGTTCGTTATAGTCAGGCACTGACTGTAAGAATTGCCCCTTCTCATTTGAAGTACCTGCTCCCCATGTGGCTTTGAATCTTTCTTGTATATTTAGTGAGAAATTTGTATAGCAACTACACAACTAATCTTACAGATACTTCAACATAGACTTAACTTTATTACCATGAGCAGTGCCTTTTAAATCAAAGGGACTACTTGCAGTTGTAAAGTGAAGCATGTGTGTAAACGTTTCCAGTAAATTGGGTACCTTCCCTGATAAAATTCCTATTGCTATGCAGGGTAAGTTCCTTCTCTATGGGCATATCTGTACTACTGCTGGGACAGTGTAGACAGTTGTGAGTTAATTCGGCTCTAGCTAGAGAGCTAAAAATTCCAGTGCAGCTCAGGGTATCATGGACGGTGGCTTGGGCTAGCCGCATGGATGCATATACAGGGAGTCTGGTTCCGGTTTGTATTCTGGTGGCTAGCCCCACATGCCATGTACACTAGCCCTGGTTACGTTGCTATTTTTAGTGTGCTATCTCAAGCAGAGTGAACGTGTCTGTCTACCTGAGCTAAGAAGCACCCTCCCAGAGACAGAGTAGATGCATCCTCTGATACACCCAGTTCTTGGCCTCTCTGATATGACTAGCATGCATGCCAGTTAATGATAGATGTCTTTTCCCAACATAACATTGTTTCAGTATCTCCATTAATGGGAAAAAGTGCTTGTGCCTTTCAATGGGAGTTGCTTTTTTTTCCCACGGGGAAGTAAATTCTTATAATACAGTCTGAGACGCAGGAAATGTGGCACCTTTTTTGCATATATGAAGAGGGAGAAAGTGTTTACAATTTTTTAAAAAACAACTTTTTTTAGCTAATTTATATGGATTAACTGTTAAACTGCATATTTGGGTTCCACAAACTAAACCAAGCTCCCAATAAAACAGCCTATGTTTGACTGATTTTATTTTATTGCTATATGTATTTTGTTGAAATTATTTCATTTAAAAGAGAAGTAAAGCACTAAAAAAAAGGAAGAGATTAAAATACTTTACATTATGCTACAATTTCTGGTTTACTCTCCTGTCCTGCAGATGTAGACTGGTGGTAACTTCCATGTAAGTTTGCATGTGATTGAAACAAAATAAAAGGGAGGAGACAATTTGCAGTAGCAAGTATGAAATGATCATCATCTCTTCAGTAGGAAAGGAATTCATGTCATGCCATGTCAGTTGCCATATAGGCACTCCCCTTTTCCTGGACTTTTTTCCATTCGGAAAATTCTCCATCCTCCCTCTAGCTACACAGTAATAATCAAGAACCAGGTTCCGCCTTCAGTTAAGTGTATGGCTC
Source organism: Mesoclemmys tuberculata (assembly GCA_007922155.1). Classification (NCBI taxonomy): domain Eukaryota; kingdom Metazoa; phylum Chordata; order Testudines; family Chelidae; genus Mesoclemmys; species Mesoclemmys tuberculata. The sequence continues at coordinate 37,910,155 of ML675613.1, forward strand.
CCATTGACATCACTGGAAATAAGATATGTCTACACAGTAAAGAAAAACCCAGGGCTGGCCCATGCCAGCTGACTCTGACTCATGGGGCTCAGACTGCAGGGCTTTTTCACTGCCATGCCAACCAGCTGTTTGCTCATTTCTAGCAAAAAAGGAGAAGCCAATACTGGCTTTGGTCCAGTGCAATTTACAATACTACATATAATCTGACTTGAAAACTGTTTGAGGCAGATCCTCAAGGTAATTTACACCACCTGAGGATGGCTCCTTGCACTTGATAATAAAAACCAGCAGTTTTGGTTCCTCAACCTGGAACTATGGCTAACCCCTATGACCATACAGTTTCATTATAATTAAATCAGATACACTGTATTTCCATTGCGGACTATTGCAACTAGCATCAGCATTATCTACTTTACTTAGTTTGCACTTGTGTAACATGGGCAAGCTGTAGGACCAGTCCTGTGGCCAGCATTCTAAAGGGGGGGCAAAATGAAAATGAAGATGCATAAGAACGTTTAGACTATTAACTGTGGAATTTGTGCCTTTGTGGGATTTGTATCAGATGTATTCTGTTCATTTTCCAATTTGGCTGAAGTAGGAATTGAAAAGAAGATTTGACACAACCATTTGACCCTACAGCCTCCTTAAAGCTGTGGGAGGAAATTGCTAGGCAGACTTTAGCTAGTTTTCTGTTCTCTGTTGTATTTTATCAGTGGCCTCAAGGCAACTGAAATATTAAAAAGGGATAGGCTTACTTGTATCTCCTAGTGTGTTTACCAGTCAATACACATCTGAGGTGTGGAAATACAAAAGCTCTGTGTCAAACTTGTGCAAAAAAAAAAAAAAGAAAAAAGCAGCGCCGCACAACCAGGCTTATGCCTAGAGATTATTTGCCTTCATCTCAATGGGTGGATTGAGGCCCAGCGACAGCAATTCTGGCCCCCTAGAAAGGGATGGCTGAGGTCCAACTGGGCTTCTGCCAGAAGTTTGTACTTATTTATTATGTGCCATGCAGGTTCCCGGGTGGCTGAGGAGGCGGTATCTGCTACTCAGCTTCCCCTGTCCCTTGGACTTCCCAGAGAAATAATTGATGAACACAGGAAGCTGAGTAGCAGATACTGCCTCCTCAGCTGCCTGGAACCTGTATGGCACATAATAAATGAACTCAGCTTGGGGGAGAGGCAGACAGCATGAGTGTCGGGGGCCTCTGAGGAAGAGGAGATGTGGAGGAGAGGAGAACACCTATCCATCCTCTCATCTGCCCCAGCCCTTTTAAATTGCAAGGTCCCTGGACAATTGTCCCCTTTGTTCCCTGTCAGTAGGCCTGAATGGATCTACAAAGAGAATTTTAGGGGATTCTGCCCTGGTTGATGTAACACTGGTGCTGGGGGTGGTGGAAGCAACAGTGCAAACTTGCTGCTGCTGCCTTCTACCACCAAGTCATCTAGCCATGATTACCTCTACAAAACACTGTGGTTAACCACACCCCTTTACCCAACCTACATATCCCCAGAGAAACACAAAACCATAACCTGAGGCTGGTTTCCACGACTGCTTCTATCAGGAGGAGCTGTAGTGGAGACCAGCCTATCAGACTGGCAGCAGAGCAGCTGCATAGATGATAGACTAACACTGGAAAAATTCCTCAAAGTTCTCAGTGCAGACAAGGCGCACATGTGACCTGCCTACACATTGAAACATATGTGTCCACTTATACTAGAGCACATGGATCTGCCCAGAGTTGAGGGTTGGTAAGTCACATGGTGTGGAGTCATAGTAGGACAGATGATCTTTGAAGATGATAGCAGTTGGGGAAATATTTAGCAGCTGTCAGTATAAGCTACTGATGTGCATGTGAGTGAATGAGTGATTTTGCTCTTTGGAGGTTGGCCCATGGAGGAGTTGGAGACCTACTTCTAGAGTAAGCAAGTTCTCCTTTAGTTCAAGTAATGAAAGCCTGTGTTTTCTGAAGCTGAAGGGCCAGGAATTTAGTAACAGCTCCCAAAACCATTTTTGTGTGTAGGATTCATTTAGTAATTGTGCCTATGCACTTGGATTTGTTACTAAAATGCTTATAAGCTATGTAAAAGCAAGATGAAAATATCCATTTGGAAGGTGCATGTCATTGTATTCCAGTAATTTGAAAAATCATGCTGTGCCTAGGCACTTGGAAAAATAAGATTGAAGATCTGTGAAGATTAAGCTGGAAATGTGGTTAGCCTGCCCATATTTTGCATATGAATAAATCTAGCTCTGTGTTCCATCACAATTAAGAAAAAGCCCAGTAGCCAATCTAGAAATTTCATATACATCACTGCAGGTATGACACCACAACATTCTCACAGATTACATTGTCAATCAGAACACCTAGCAAGGGCAAGAAACCTATTGCCTACAGTGGCCTTGTCAGTGTGCAGATCCCAAGGACTATTTATGAGCAGCAGAAGCCAAGAGCAGAAAGAGATGAAATAGACAGAGTACTTAATCAGGTCAAAAGCAACAGACCTCATTAAATCCTCTCTCTCTCTCTTCTCTTTTTCTTATGAAAGCATATTTTGGGGAAAGTGATATCTGCCTCCTTCATGGTCTGTGCATTGTAATTATTATTTTAATTTAAAATGTTAGGGCTAATCTTTGTTTGCTTTTCAAATACACAGTGCACCCATTGTTTAAATGCCTGCCTGGCTGCATGTCTGATAGACAGCTCCTCTCCACTGTTATGTGGCAGAAAGGCAACTGACTTCAACAACTGACTTCAGCAGCAAGGATGGACAGGTGTTCCATTGCTAGGTGATACTCTGGTAATATGAGATTCAAGTATGGGAGGTTAAGTCCATTGTCATCTGTACAGTCAAGGAAGGAAAGATGGATCCGTTCATCCTGGTTCTATTCATATCAAAACACTGAGCAGCTATTTTTCTTTTCCTTACAGATGAAATATCAAGTAACTCATTTTTATTCTCCAAGGGGTGAATATAATACTTATAAAAGTGAGAGTCGGGATGTAGTTTCTCTCAAGAGCTAACCATAATGCAGGAAAAAGATTGTGCAATTCACTATGCATACCCTCACAGCTCTTTTGATGTATCTCAATGTTGAGCTTCAGGCCCTCTGCTATCCCAATCCCGGACAACCACACAGTTTTACTTGTGCAGCTTAGTCTTGCTGTGCTGTCCTCTCTTCTACCCAGCTTTTCCCTGCACTGTTCCTGGACTGTTGGTCCTGCCAACATGCATTGCTGTGCCAATGCACCTCAGTCCTGTTCTGCAATTCCCCTGCCAGCCCTCTAGCTTTACCAATGCCTGTCACTTTCAATGTCAATTGCATTTTTATTATTCAAAACGTTGTCTTTTGTACTACATGTTATTGTCGGCAATCATCTACATGAACATGGAGCGCTAAACACAACAGTCTTGTAGAATTAGACTAAGATCCAGGCAGTGTGGCTGACTGGATGGTGATAGAACAGAACCGGAAAATAAACTTACTAGCAGCAAAGTGAACCTGACCCCTCTAGTGTCTCTGTCCAAGAAGGATGAAATGCAAATAAACTAGTAGAATAAAATAATGTCATTATTTTATAAGCATTACACAGGTTTCTATAATTTCCTACCAGTCTTGGACAGAGAAACTAGAAAGGGCAAGCCCAAGTATGTTTCTAGTAGAGCTGGTTAAAATTTTTCAAATATGAAATTTCAGTAAAACTCTGTAATTTAAAAACTGGAAAAACAAATTAAACATTTTTTGGAGTTTGTTTTTTTTAAATACATTTTTCCCAATCAGCTCATTTCTAGTCAGTTCCACTTTAGGTTTCTTGTGCACTAGCATGATGCTGTTTGGATTGACATTGCCTCCTTTTGCCAAATTATCCAACCATTTTACACAGTGATCAGTACAAAAGCCTGAGGCCTGGTCTACACTATAGGGTTAGATAAACATAAGCTGCTTTGCATTGACATAGCTGTGGAAGTGTCTTTACTTAAATCTGGCTACCATCGACTTAAGTGCCTCTTCCTTATGTCGAGTTAATAGCACCCATCTCTCTGAGTGGCACAGAGCCACAGTTAATGTGATTAGGTCAACGCTATGTCAGTGTAGACACTGGGTTGCTTAAGTCAACTGTTACTGACTTCCAGGAGCTATTCCATAATACCAGTACAATCAATACAAGCATTCCTGGTAAGGACGTGCACCATCCACACAAGGAGCCAAGTGTGCACACATATATGTGATTTATTAACCGAGGTGGTTTATGCCTATGTAAGTTAGGGTAACATAATTTTGTAGTGCAGACATGGCCTGAGGTAAGGCATGTTCTTTACTGTCCTTGTTACATGTAATGTGTGAGCACCTCAAAAAGTACTAGATGCTTCACAAAAACAAGTATAGAAATTATTCCTTCCCTAATGAGCTTAAAATCTGAATTAATATCCAACAGAACAAGAAAAAATAACCCGCAAACAAGAAAAGGGTGAGAGAGGAAAGGTGAAGGTAGCAATAGTATGATCCCACACTTAGTTAAAGGGTCTTTATGTCCTGCCTGGCAGTTCTGTCGTGAAAGAAGTTTAAATATCACTTTAAGATGCTTAGGGCCCCAAATCCTGGAAGTGTCCTCAGTTCTCCTTGATTTCAGAAGGAGCTGAGGGTATGCTACACAAGACCTTGCACAATGCACTCAGCACTTCACAGGAACAGGTTTTTTATTTGTTGGTTTACTTTTGCAGTAACAGAGAAGATTTCATGTCTTGTTTCTCATGAACTATTTGTGTCATATTAAAGCTGCTCTTGAAATTTTTCCTCCTGCACAGGCCAATTTCCTCCCTCCCCTCCCTCAAACGCTCACATTGTTGATTAGGCCGCTTCTGTTTTATTGTCTCCAACTGAACAGTTGAGGAAGCAGTGGGTTTGATTCCTTTTCTGTGTTAACTGCCTTAAAAACACAATACATTTTTAATGACCAGCTATAGCAATTTAAAATTACCTCCCCAAGAACTGTTGCGCTAACCAGCCAACATTGGAAATAGATAAGAAGAGGGACAGCATGAGGAATGGGGAAGTGAATAGGAAGGAGACAAATTGTTTTTATATAAATGAATCTGTTAATCGAGATTAATTGCACAATAATCTTGGTTGGATCTGTAATTTCAACAAACCAGATAGAGGTATTGTCTCTTTAAATCAGGACTGGCCTTACTATTCACAGAGCACTGAACTGCAAAGTTACTGTGTGCATGCCAAAAGCCAAGAGCCTATCCCTACATTCCAGCTGCAAAAGGAGGAACTGTATACATATAAAAAACAAAGCTTTCATGGGGCCCCAAAAGAAAAAGCTCCCCCTTTCCTCCCACAGCCAAAACAGGGGAGCCAGGACTCATATGACCTATTCATGTCACTGACAAGGGAGATGGAAGAGGAAAATAAAGTGGTGAGTTGGCGAAGAGAGGGATGTCAGAAGCTAAGCTCCCCCACCCATACACATTAGTAAAAAAAAGGAATAGACAGAACAAGCAACAGGGAAAGCATCTCACTATCCTCTCCAGCAAAGCAAAAGAGGTCCCTCAGCTTCTCACAGGTGTTAGATAGTGCTTGTAATGTTCTCTGAATGTGAAAGGTACTCTAAGTGTTAACCATTATTATTACGACCCCATCTTTCTATTAATTTAAAATGCCAAGGTGAGTTTTTAATGTAACAAGTGACATCTTACTCAGCATGAGCTGCTTTTCTTTTTGATGACTTTAGCAACTAAAGCTTTTCCTGCTTTTCACGGTTAGCTCTGCAGGGCCAGAGTAGGGAGCTGGATTCTATTCTGGCTACTGCATCTTCAAAGGAGTTTGTTAACAAAGTTCCATTTGCATGTTCAAATTCTGCCCTCAATTATCACCCTGCAGAAGGCAATGGAGTTGCAGGAGGCTAACTGAAGACAGTATCAGACTTCCATAATCTCTATTCATGGAGAGGCATGAGCCAGAAAAACCAAAAAAGAAACAACATTTTGACAGTCAGATCCCAGGACGTGTTTATAGGGCTGTAATCACAAGGTAATTCTACCCTGACTTTTCTCAGGGTACAATTTCTCTTTAACATTTGTTTTATGGCTATGTTTTGTTTGTTTGTTTTTCTTCATTTTCATATAATTGACAGATTGCTCCCCTGAAAAGATCATTCCTGACTAGGAAAAGTTGGTTCAAAATACCAGTACACTTTTTAATTATAACGATCAGAAATGGATTTCCTTTGCTCATGTCTCCATTCATTCTGCAGTAGAGGATGGTGTTGGACAAGGAAATGAGACTATATATATAGTAGAACATACCCATTAGTTTAGGCTAAAACGTAGAGCTTGGGAGAAAATATTTTCTTTTCAGCAAAATAAATAAAAAGTGTTTTCCTGGATTTTAAGTTTATATGGAAAACAGGGTTTTGTCTCCCCTTCCTTCCTCAAAAAGTAAATATCCCTCTGCATCTTTGGCAAGCCAAACAACAGTATTAACTAGTGCACAGTAACCAGGAAGTGAAATTTACCAGTCTTCCACTGGGTGAAGTACAAAGTAAATAAAACACATTGGAGCTGGACTGTAAGCTTTTGGGGATCATGTCTTCCTATGTTGAAGTCTTTAAATCATTATTTGAATACTTCAGAAACTCAGCCAAAGCTTATGGGTGTATTATAAGAGTGGGTCAGGTTCTGTGGCCTGTGATATGCAGGAAGTCAGATTAGATTATCGTGATGGGGCCTTCTTGCATTATAATCTAGGAGTCTATGTTTTTATTCAGCATCCAGCAAAATGGGATGTGATCCTGACTAGGCTATGCACAACACTATAACACAAATAACTATAATTAATCATTGAAATATTCAGTTTAAATAAACTACAGGTATTATATTAAAACAGGAAAGGACATTTAATATAGATATAGAGTCTGGTTCATATCCAAACCAAGGATTTAAACCGTGGATCCAAATTCAAGGGTGCAGGAACCATTTTTATAGCGGGGGTGCTGAGAGCCATTGAACCAAACTGTAAACCCTATATATGATGGAAACCACTTCAAACCACCCACACTTCTAGTTTCAGCACCTATGTCCAAGTTCCTTATTTCCAGTCTATATTAACTATTTCAGATTATGGAAAATACAAAGAAAAAAAGAATATGAAGTCTCCATGAGAAAAAGCAAGCACAGAGAAAACACATCTGCATCTGATTTGAACACAGAAAATTGGAGCTAGCTACAGCAAGAAGGGAAACACCTCTCATTTTAATGATGCAGTACAAAGAAAATAGAACGACCTTTCTTTTTTGCTATATATCTACATATACCACAGCAGCCAACCTTGAACTTTGGGGGCATCCATACTGACATTCACTTTGTGCTTAGGTCTAATTATAATGTACATGAAAACCCCCCACATCTGATAGTATAAAGGTAAGGTTACACATTTAAACAATGCAGAAAATGTCTGTCTCTCTCTCCTGGGGCTCTCCACAGCTTTCATCCACTTTAGCCCATTCTCCTGCTCTGTCCTATAACCATCTCCACCCACCTACCTCTCACCAGATCCAGCACATCAGAAGGATGGCTCCCCTTGACAGCATTGCTGTGGAGAATCCATGAGAGCCCTGACCAGCCTTCACAGCATTTGTTTCCTTGGTTGCAATATTTTCTCCATGCTGAACAATTCCTCAGTGAAGGAACCACTGATTCAGTGGTTGCAGAGATACCAGAGTTGGCCCAGGGTTTAATAGGAAAAGTCTTTGTGTCCATTTCTTCTCCAACACATTCTTTTCAGCAGCATTGAAGACATGTGCCTAACAAAGTCAGCAGCAGCAGTGAATCGGTTAATGGAAGAGCTACAAGGATTTTTCATGGCATTTCAAACAATGAATTGACCCTGGCCCTCACTGCATCAGAAATAAAAGGCAGCAATTTACATTTTGTACTTTGCAGCATAATTTGTTTTTACAGATCAACATTAATCTACTTGCTTTTGGCTGGTGTTATGCAATCGCTTGCAAATGCTAATTGGAAATGCCTGTTTCATTTGTCAATTTGTGGCAACGAGCAAACTGGAAAATATTTCTGGTGAAAAAGCCTGTCATTGCTGTCATTAGAGCTGGTTTGGAATATTCTGACAGAAAATAGCCTTTTTGCAAAAAAATCAACATTTACGGCGAGAAAATTTTAATTCGCCCTTCCCCAAATATTAATTTTCTGTCACAAAAGAGCAAAATGACAGTTCCTCAGTTGCACACCTGGAAGACTCTTGGGATTCTTCAGGCAGAAAGTGAAATTGACAAAAGTCTTTCAGGAGAGCGGCTGGGGCTAAAACCCCAGCTCTCTTCCTCCCTGCCTTCCTATTGCCCCCCAGCTCTAGGACCAAACAGGCAGAGAGTCAGTATGCTCAGCCCCCCTCCAAGCTCTGGACGTGAGAGGCAAAGAGTCTTGTCATTCAGCCTACTGGTCTCCCACCATCCCTGCTTACGGGCTGGAGAGGCAGAGCATTCCTACAAGCAGAAAGTGAAATCAATAAGAGCCTTTCAGACAAATGGCTGGGAAGCTGCAAAATTCTGTTTTCAGTTCTCCTGAAACAGATTTTTTAAAAACAAAACAAAACAAAAACAAACAAATAAACAAACAAAAAAGCCTACCTTACCCATGAACATTTTTGAGGATTTGAATTTTCATCCTGCTTTTTTTCCCATTATTAATTTCAACTGTAATTCTCCTAAAATATTTTTACCATAATATTGAGCATTCTATTCCTGCCTACACCCCTTCCATTCCTGAATTTCTTAACCAAAGGAATTGACAGAAAATTGTTGCAATGCTAATAACATTTTAAAAAAAGACGACACCTAAAGAGAAGGTAATAAGCCAAGTACACCTAATCCTTCTGAGCTGAATTTATCTCAAGATAACCCCACCCCCTGAATTTCCCACAATACCTTTTCTGGGAGGAAAACATACCAGAAAAATAACTCTGTTTTCTTTTCTTCCTTTTTTCCCCTTCCCCCTTTTAACTGAAGATACTAGGGATTTAAAAGCTTCCCAGAAATTTCAGCTCATCTGAATCATTCTGATAAATCTCTGTGCCCTCAGAGAGCTTGCTAGCTAAATTTAACTTCAATCAAAGCAGTTTCATATATGAGATGTGTGGATGCATTATTCACACTAGGTAGTGCTGGCTAGTGGTTGGAGCAGACTTGTAGCAAGACAGTCCTGGTTTCCACTGCTGGCTGTGTCCCTGACTCCTGTGTGATTTTAGGCAAGTCACTTCACTTCTCTGCACCTCTGTTTTCCCATCTGTAAAAGCAGAAAGATACAACACTCCCATGTGGGTATGTAAGGCTTAGCTAATTCATTTGTGTAAAGCACTTTGGAGAGGCACATTTAACATCATTGTCATAATTTATACATTTAAATGAAAATGTCATGCTAGACTGATCACTACGCCAGTTCTCCCATTGTAGGTGTAACTATTTGGTCAAAGATTCATGATATATATATTGGAGGTTATTTGGGTACTGACATTAGGTTGCTTTCACTCTCCTGTATCTCCCATAATATTAACTGCAAGTCAAATACAGTGTATAATAAAATATCCAATGGCTCAAAACTGTATGCTATTAGTAAACTAATGATTGCATATACACAGTGCAAAGACAGCATAGTCACCTACTAATCACCCCAATCATACCTGTTGGTAGCTGGTAGCTGTACCAGCATATTGCCTGGTTTCCACTTTTCCAGTAATCAGAGGACCAGGTCAATAGGAACTAACTCAGATAGGAGAAGATCTAATATAAATTCTATCCTACAGAAGTTAGTGGGATATTTGAGCCAGGATATCACAGAATAATTCCTCTAGGATTCTGTATATTTCTTAGTTCTTTCAGGTTAGATATAACATTGTGCCACAGCCATCCTTGCAGAAGATAAGAATGTTCACAGAAGATGGTCTGAAGCCTGAGTAGCTTCTGGTATACCAAACAAAAATCTAAACAACCACCCAACTGTGCAAGTGCCAGGGTTCTCCTTTCCATGGTGCATATGGGCAGCTCTAAACTGTATCTGCACCCAACATGGAAGACGTGCATACTTATTCAATAGATGGAACATGAGGGAATGCCCAAACTGCAACTGTGGCATGGTGCAAACTTTCAGATACATCACGGACGATTGCCCAATTTATGCTCATCCTGGAGGTATTACAATCATTCATATGGCTACCCTCTCTGCTCTGGACTGGATAAGAGACCTTAAGATCCAACCTCAGTCGCACCATTGCTTTCACTATTCTATTGTCACCATATGAAAGAAGAAGACATGGCATGATGAGTCTCCATGATGGAGAAGTGAAGTCAATCAGAAGAGCAACCATTTGCAATTTAAGCTTTTTCCTGGGTATTGTTTAATTATTTTATCTCCATCACACAAAATTCCCTGAGAGTCCTGCATGCCTTTTTGGAATTCACGGTAAACTTTCTTCCCGGTGATGTAGACTACCACCACTAGGCTACCCACTCTCATGTTTCAAATGGGGAATATGGTTTAATGCTTGAAGAGGGGAATCTTACAAGTAGAGTTCTGCTTCCAGCCTCTTCCAGGAATCACTTTGTGTCCTTAAGTAAATTGCTGCCTCTGTGTCCCTCTACTTATATGTTTTTAAATGGTTCTACTTCTCTACCTCACAGAAGCATTTGCAAAATGCTTTGAGATCATCAGAGGAAAGGGCCAAATATTTCATTATTATGACTTTCTTTTGTGAAACAAACAAGATTTTGGCTCCCAAATGAGGAATAATCTTGTCTTTTGGGAGCATGTTTTATATTATGAAAGTGGGCATAAGGTGACATGTTGTGTAAGGTGGTATGCGCTGTGTGAGTGTCGTGATCCATGGATCTTAAACCCAAGTCCATAGCGTTCCTGGGGGTCATTATGTTCCAGTCATCCATGCTTAGTGGCATTAGCTAGAACTGGGACTTTTTGAAGCTCAGCTCAGATAGATAAATCAACCCCTGGGCCCTGACTGGGAAACACTAGAATTTATGATTGGCCCACTTAAGCCAAATAGAAGAACAGAACCTAATTGTACAACTGGGCTCCACCCTGCTCTGGACTATCCTGACCTCCTGGTTATTGACTTGGCCTGATTTCTGGTAGCTGACTCTTGGTTCCTGACCTCTTTGTTCTGAACCCTGGCTGGGGTCCTTTGCCCTACACTAACCTCTAGGCCTGGCTGCCTACATCATGGCTCTGAAAATGAGAGGTTTTCAGGTAAGGGGCATGCATGTAGCCCTGTAATGGATTAGTTAGAGAAATGAAGGAAGATCTGATAGCAGACAGTGACTGTGAAGATCTATTTTTAATGACACAGCTACTCTGAAGATAATTTAATATACATCACTTGATAAATTTTAAACTTTGAGAAATAGCTTCTAAAATAGAATTCCTGCCTTTAAGAATAATGCAGAACAGCTCTCAGAACCCAGCTTTCACTAGAGAGTCACCCAAAGTATAGCCTTAGAATGGAACACCCTCAGAAGGAGAGGAACCAGCTCAGGTCTGTCTCTAGATCTTGGAGAGGTTTTCTGGGGGTTTTTTTGGGTGGGGGGAGGCGGGGTTGAGTGGGGAAAGGGAACTTCAGGATCCTCTCATGTTTTCCTTTTATTTCATTCCTTTCCCCATCCAGAGGCCCCATTTAAGGCTGACCCATTCCATTCAAAGCAAGGTTGCAACCATCCTCATCAGGAACCGGTTAATGCTGATTTTGAATCATTTGAGTAGGGAGAGTCAGAGAGCTAAACAAGTTTCTTGAGCTCCCAGAAGCTGAACAGCACGTGCTGATCCTAGGATGTGTAAGGGGCTTTAGGAATGCATGTGGACAGTTGTTCATGATACACCATGTGCTATGCTAAAGTGCTTGACAGTGAGGCATCTAGAAGGTTGTGTTAGCTAGGATGAGTATTGGGGTGCTTGTTAGCAGGAGTTTAGGAGAAGGTTTCAGTACTTGCTTGAGGGACATGATCAAAGCACCTTTCATCAGGGCAGAATGGGCAGGGGCCCCACTTTTGTTGAGGAGATAGCAGAGCCAGAAGATAGCAGATGCAAGCTCAGAGGGAGTGCTTCCATAATAGAAACCTCAAAAGCATGGCATTGTTTGCAGCTACAGCCTTGGTAGCACTTGAAACTCCTTTATCTCATCTAGCACTGTGGTTAGATGGCTCTGTACCCTTGACATCTGCCCACAGTAGTGCCTCCATTGAAACACCAATCTTATTTCTACTCACTAAGGCCATGGTTGCGAGCAAGGCAGCTGACAATTCATGAGGTTGCAGTGAATCCCATATTTCATCGAAGGTCGTGCTATCTTCTCTTGCTTAATAGCCTTATGCATTGAATTACTATTGACAGGTATATTTCAAGAGGCAGGGAAAAGCAGCTCTCTTACTTCATGTTGTTAATTATGAAGTCAGTTGTTAAAGTTGTAATCCTGTGGGGTTGAGAATCAAGAATTACAGAGAATTATTGCTAATGTGATCTTAATTAGCTGTTGCTGTCAAGGACTCCCTGACCTCAAGGACTATGGCAGAGATGGCCAAATTTACTGACCTCGGACATTTCCTTCCCCACTGGGCAGAGTCCTCTAGACCCACCACCCTGCAACAGAGCAGAAGCTCAGTCTGGTAGGTAGGGAATGAGGGGGCATAGAGGGCTCCGCGACCCGCACTTTAACTGTAAAAGAGCTTTATGCAGCTTACGAGCCACAGTTTGGTAACCCCTAGACTATGGGGTCAGACAGTTCTTATTTGAAAGTGGTAGAATGTCATATGCCCATATATTAGTTGAGGTTATTGGCTGTGTTGTCCAGTGATCAGAGCAGACAGGCTAGGATGAGTCACATGACTGGAATGATAAAATCACTAAACTCACCATAAAACAGGAAAGAGAGGGAAGAAGTGGTGTGTTGGGAGAAGCTATATAAGAGATACTATTACCACCTTTGGAGTTATTGACAATTCAGAAGGACAGGAGGTAGAAGGCTGGGATGCTTACGGATCAATGTTCTAACCGATAAACCCCAAAACAGGGAACAGATGAGGGGGTTTGTTACAACCCACCAAATCAGACAAGAGAACAGGATGAGCAGCTCTTTAAACATCTATAATGTGTAGAAAGAGAAATTGCATTATCTTGGGGGACTTCTATCAGTGGACACATGTTGGGGGTCACATGCTGCCACTAGGAAAACATCCTTGGAGTTTTTAAAAATGATAGCTGATAAATTTCAAACACAGAATATCCTGCAACCAATTTGGGGTTAATTCTATATTAGGTTTCATTCTTGTGGATTAAATTGATCATTGAACTAAAAATTGATGGTTGACTAAATAGAGGTGATGAAGAACTAAATTTTTCTTTACTAAAAATCTTGCTACTGTCATCCATGCCTTTGTCACTTCAAGATTAGACATCTAAAATATGCTACACATGGAGCTCCATTTTAAATCAACTTGGAAACTGAAGCTGGCACAGACAGTGATGGCCCTTTCCTTAAGTAGCATAAATCATTGTGAGCATGACTCAGGTTTGTTCTAACCTAGCGAGGCATAAATGGCTTGAAATTATTGTGACCCAAAAACCTCTTAATGCCAACCAGTAAGGTTGTAAGATCTTTTGGGTCTGACATGTACATTCCAGTTCAAAGAGTGTCCTGGGACATCTAAAAAAAAGCCAGTGTCACACTGGTCATCAATATCAATACGAAATGGATGTACAGATGTTGTGTAAGAGGTTAGGTACATACACTGAAAAATATGTTCTTAAAGCCTGTGTCCAGGTACTGGTCACAGCAAAAGTTTGCTGTCAGACAAAAAATGTTTATCTAACTGACTATTTACCCGTAAGTGAAGTATTGTATAACGCACAGTGGGCCTCCTCCCACAAATCTGAACTGAATACTAATGAAGGGTTGCAAGAACTTCAAAGAGAGAAAAGTACCAGGAAGAAGCAAACAAACATTGGGCGGGAGCAAGAGAAGGGCTGAACCCTATCTTGAGGTGCAAATTAAAGGTTTGCTCTATTATATTTGGGGGACAAAGAAGCAGGGATGATGCCACTCCGCAAAATATTTCTGCTGCCCCTTCTCCTACCCCACCTGACTAGAGAAGTAGAATAAGCAGGAGAGGCAGTTTATTCCCGTACTAGAGTGTGTGAGCTGTGACTTTGGAAGTGATTAATGATACACAAGCAGTTAGTTCCTTACCTCAGAAAGCAAGGAGATTGCTGCTGAAATGCACAGTCTACAGGACACATACCAGCAGAAGTGAGATTCTTTGTCCCTGTTTGTTTGGGGAATATCCCCAAAGGTTATGTGGCTGCAATGAACAGTCACAGTCATACACAAACACACACACACTCCCTCCCTGTCCTCACCCAGGTAACTGGGATAGAGGCTGCCCCCAGTTAGGCCAGATGGTGAGCTGCCTGTCCAGGGACAGGGACGGCCAAGTCCATGTTCAGGTGTATATTTTCTTTCCTTTTCCATGCAATCTCCCCCTGCAGGCTTGGGTTATGGGCTGGCACTGACCCCACCCTTTCCTGCTGAATAGATTCTACCAGGAGAAAGAGCTAGCTTGGGACGTCTGACCTACACTAATCCAAAACAGTAGGCTGCAGAAGGAGCATGGTCTTGTGAGATCACCACCTATGAGAGCCCCCAGTTTCTGGATAGGAGTAGCTAAACAATTATTTTTAGAAATGTCAAGTAAATGCTTGTTGATAGTTTCAGAACTTTTCAGCAAACAAAATGTATCAAAGAAAAGCAAGCACACTAAAATTTGACAAGACAACCTCAAGAAATAGACCACTTAAAAAAAAATCAGAAGGAGAATGCTCCACCAGCATTACCTCAGAACTTTGTACCTTAGATAATGACAAAGAAGAAGATTAGCCTGAAATAGAGCACTCAGCATCAGATTTTTTATCAGATGTGGAAGAGATGGAGGGAAACGATAGGAAAATACAATATCATGAACACAAAGTGGAAGACAACCCACCTGAAAATACGGTAAGCTCAAGGAGTAAGACTCCATCAGGACCAAGTGATATTGCACAAATTGTATCTGATGGCCCAAAATAACCAGAACTCAGGTTTTATCCTCAGGATAAGGTCGTTATCTAAGGTATGGAGCTCAGATATAATATTGGTAGAACATTCTCCCACTCATTTTTTTTAAAATGGTTTATTTCTTGAGGTTAAGTCTTGTCAAATAAACTGCAAGAACAAATGGGGAAGTTTCCAAAGAGACTGGTTCGGTTTATATCCATGGGTCAAATATAGAAAAAAGTTATGGCAAAGAATGCAGGATTCTGACAGCATGGAAATAGTCAGAATAACAAGTGATATGCGTGTCATTCAAAGATATTCAGTCTAAAGTTGATGGTCTTTCAGTTCAGTTGCAAATTAGTGTTGCATATTTTGCTTTTGTTCAAGAGAAACACTTGTATATCGAAGTTATGGCAGATGTCCTGCAACTCACTGCAGTCTGGGGGATTGTTCAAAGAGGAAAAAATGAGAATGAAAGCAGTGACAGTAAGGGCAACTTCCTAGAGCTCCTTATTCTAATAGTGAAATTCAATGACATGGTAAGAAAAAAAATTGAAAGCAAACATGCAACAGAAAATATTGATTCATCAGTACACAATGAAATTATGATGTTATGTCAGAAATGGTTACATGACTGCATAAATCAAGAAGTGAAAGAGGCTAATGTTTTCTATATAGTGGTTGATGAAACTACAGACATTAGCAAAGTAGAACAAGTGTCAGTCATGTTGATATATTATTTGTATGGTACTGTATATAAAAGATTTTTTGGTGTCTGTCTTGCTGAATCACATGATGTTTTTCCATCCGTACATGAAGAACACACTGTCATGGTGTGGTATTGAGCTACAGAACTATATTTTCCAGACTTATGACGGTGCCATTGCTGAGCAGATTTAATGCTGTGCAAGTTCTCTTATAGGAAGAAGTACTGCAGTCACAGTATGTTCACTGTTTCAATCACAGATTCAATTTAGTTTTTGTTGATGTATGCAAAGGAAACGAACATAACATTAATTTTTTCACTATCCTGGAGAAACTGTACATCTCTGGATCAGCTATACACACAAAATTCATAGCCATTCAAAAGGAAATACAACCCAGAAATAAAGTCTTGGACTTGAAGAATTTCTGTGACACTTAATTAACATGCCAAGTTTCTGCTTGTAATGTTGTGAAAAAGACAATTTCATCCATTCTTGTGACACTGACTGTACTACCGCAAAATGGGTCAAGAAGTGACAGGAGAGTGGGTGCATGAGCTCTTAGTTCAGTATTAGTCTTTGACTTTATTGTCCTCCTTTGCATGGTCATAAAGGTTCTATGACTGCTTAAAGTTATATGTGACTACTTGCAAGCAATTGAGTGTGACTTGTGTCAGGCACACTTATGTGTGGACACCCTAATCACCCTAAACTTCTGAGCATGAGAGATTTGGAAGAGACATTTGATAAAATATGGAGGGAAGCAGAGAGAAGGGCAACAAAAATGGGTAAGGGTCTGTAACAGCTTTCATATGAGGAGAGGGGACTAAAAGATGGGACTATACAGATTAGAAAAGAGATGACTAAGGGGAAATATGATAGAAGTCCATAAAATTATGAATATGAAAATGAATAAGGAAGTGTTATCTACCCCTTCACATAACAAAAGAACCAGGGGTCATCCAGTGAAATTAATAGGCAGCAGGTATAAAAAAATGTAAGGAAGTATTTCTTTATACAACACAGGGTCAACCTGTGGAATTGGTTGTAGCAGATGTTGGAAAGGCCAAATCTAACTGGGTTCAGCAGAATTGGACAAGTTCATGGAGGATAGGTGCATTAATAGCTATTAGCCAAGATAGTTAGGGATGCAATCCCTTGCTCTGGGTGTCCCTAAACCACAGCCAAAAGCTGGGACTGGATGACAGGGGATGGATCAGTTAATAAATTGCCTTGTTCTGTTTATTCCCTATGAAGCATCTACACTGCCCACTTTAAAAATCCTATTGAGGAAAATAGAAAGGAGCCTAAACTCAGGCAAGTCAAGTATAATAATATAATTAGGCAGGCCAAAAAACAATTTGAAGAGCAACTAGAAAAACACTCTAAAAATAATTGCTGTTAGTTTTTAAGTACATTAGAAGCAGGAAGCGTACCAAACAAATAGTCAGTGGGACCACTGCACAATCCGAGTGTCAAAGGAGCACCAAGGAAGACAAGGCCATTGCAGAGAAGCTAAATTAATTCTGTATGCAGAGGATGTGAGGAAGGTTCCCACACCTGAGTCACTCTTTTTAGATAACAGATCTGAGGGAGTGTCCCATTGAGGTGTCAGTAGAAGAGGTTTTGTAACAAACTGATAAACTAAACAGTGATAAGTCCCCAGGACCAGATGGTATTCACCCAAGAGTTCTGAAGGAACTCAAATATGAAATTGCAGAACCATAGTATATAACCTGCCACTTAAATCAGCCTCTGTACCAGATGCAACCTCTATACCAGCTAATGTAATGCAATTTTTTTTAAAAAGTCTTCAGAGGCAATCCTGGCAACTGCAGGCCACTAATACTAACTTCGGTACCAGGTGTCATGCGGACTGGATGGGGGGGGGGGTGGCATTTGTGTTATTTGACATTAGTATGTCAAAATCCTAAGGATTCATGTAAGACATGCCATGTCAGGTTATGATATGCTGAATAAGATGATACTATTTGTGGTCATGTGTAAAATGTGTGAGGAAAGTTATGGAGATCTTTGACATACCTACATATCAAACTGTGCTGTAGAAGACACACCCCAGACAGAGAGGCCGCAGGACAATAGCCCTCTTAATGGCCCATTAAGACCTTTACAGAAGCCAAAGGCCCAGGAAGAAACTAAAGGCATACCTGAAGAGTTACCAGGATTGGCCCATGTGACTCTGGACTCCATTTGAGTTCCTGTAAAGTTCCACAAGCCACATGGCCAGTGACAGAGGGTATATAAGATCAAACCACAGAAGCCATTTTGTCTTTGTTCCTGTCCAGCTGCAGACACACCTCTGGATCAGCACACTTTGCAACTGAACTAAAGGACTTAGACCCATCCAGGTACCAGAGGGACTATACAAGCCTGCAACTCCACAATTGTTCTAGAAACCTGATGTATATGGACTTTTAAATCATTTGTATGTATCTGATTGCTTTAAGCCTTTAAACACTTCTCTTATTGTTTGTTTTTCTTTTATTAATAAATCTTTAGTTTTAGTTACTAAAGGATTGGCTGGCAGCGTGGTATTTTGGGTAAGATCCAAACTTTTAGTGAACTGGTACTGTGGCTGGTCCTTTGGGATCAGAGGGAATCTTTTAGTAAAGAGAATAGAGTTTAAATGACTGATCTCTTTACTGGACCTAGTGTCAGTCTGGGAGCCAGAGACTGAAATGCAGTAAAGGGGTCTGTATGTGTTTGCACAGTGGCTTCTTGATAACCAGTGTGGGGGAATCAGAAGCACGGTTTGTGGCTAGTTGGGAAGTCTGACTGCCGTGTCACCCACCAGTGCAGGGAGAATTCGCTCTCCTTTTACAGCCTGCCCTGACCCTGGCATTATCAGTGGGCTACCCTGGGCACGGATGGGTCACACCAGGCAAATTGGTTGAAACTATAGTAGAGAACAGAATAATCAGACCCATACAGGAACACAATTTGTTGGGGAGGAGTAAACACAGCTCTTTTAAAGGGAAATCTATTAGAATTGTTTGAGGGAGTCGACAAACATGTGAACAAGGGTGAGCCAGTGGATATGCTGTACTTAGACTTTCAGAAAGCTTTTGACAAGATACCTCACCAAAGATTTTTAATCAAACTTATGAAGTCATGGGATAAAAGGGAGGGTCCTCTTATGGATCAGTAATTGGTTGACACGAAATAAAGGCTAGAAATAAATGGTCAGTTTTCAGATAGCAGAACTGCAGATAGCAGTTAGCAGATATGTAATGGGACCAGTGCTGTTCAACACATTCATAAATGATCTGGAAAAGGGGGTAAACAATGAGGTGGCAAAGGTTTGCAGATGATACAAAGTTACTCAAGAGAGTTAAATCCAAAGCAGACTGTGAAGAGTTACAAAAGGATCTCACAAAACTCGGTGAATGAGCAACAAAATAGCAGATGAAATTCAGTTGATAAATGCAAAATAATGCACATTGGAAAACATAATACCAATTATAAATCCAAAATAATGGGGTCTAAATCAGCTGTTACCATGTGATGGGGTCATCGAGGCCTTATGGCAGAATAGGGCAGTGGAGAGTATCCTCCAAGCTGCCTAGAGTTCTGTGTGGGATGCAGCCAATTAGAAAAAGGGCTTCAGGGAGTAGCTAATCAGGGCCCAGCAGGCTAGTGTAAAAAGAGCTGCAAGGCCACAGTGAATGCAGTTGCTGTTTGGAGCCCAAGAAGTGAAATTGGTACTCCTGACTGGCTGACACACCTTGGACAGAGCAGTTGCTGGCAGGGACCAGGGATGTGAGAAGGAGCTCCTGGCTGGCTGCTGGAACTCCACCAGAAGTAGCCCCTGAGGTAAGGGTGAAGAATATGCTGGGTCTGTGGGGAAGTGGCCCAGGAAATAACGACAGCAACACAAATTAAATAAAGATACGTGGTGGATGGCTGCTACCTATAGGGCTCCTTGGCTGGGACCCAGAGTAGTGGGCAGGCGTGGGTCCCCCCATTAGCCACTGGAGAAGTGGTCTGGACTTTGATGCACTCCAGAAGTGGAATTGATCTGTTTAGTGGCCTAGCTGGAGCCAGAAAGGGCAGAGACATCACTTCCAGGGAGGGAGCCCCGGGGTACTGCTCCATACCAGACCATGGGTAATTTGAGAGAGTCCAGGGAGAGTGCTGCAGATAAGGAGATGTTACGGAGAGCACCAAGACAGGGCCCCTGTTGGACTTGTACCACGGAAGAGGTTTGATTTTATTTCACATACAGACTGTGTGACTTGGCCAGAGGACTGAGCTGCTGAAGACTCCACTGCAAGGCAGAGAGAAGTGCAGGCACATGCATTCAGCCAAGTGGGTGCTCTGAAGAGGTGAGTGCCCCCCCGTTACAGCACTCAAGAAAGATCTTGGAGTCATCATGTATAGTTCTCTGAAAACATCTGCTCCATATGCAGTGGCAAGCAAAGTAGCTATCTGGTTATAAGGAACTATTAAGAAAGGGATAGATAATAAAAGAGTAAATACTATAATGCCACTATATAAATCCATGGTATACCCACACCTTGGATACTACATACAGTTCTGGTCACCTCATCTCAAAAAGACGTATTAGAATTGAAAAAAGTACAGAGAATGGCAACAAAAATGACTAAGGGTATGAAACTGCTTTCATATAAGAAGAGTCTAAAAAGACTGGTACTATTTAACTTGGAAAAGATGTGACTGGGGTAGGGGGAATGATAGAGATCTAAAAAATCATGAATGGTGTGGAGAAAGTGAATAAGGAAGTGTTACTTCCCCTTCACACAACACAAGAACCAGGGGTCACCCAATGAAATTAATAGACAGCAGGTTTAAGACAAACATAAGGAAGTATATTTTTTTCACACAATAAACAGTCAACCTTTGGAACTCACTACCAGGCAATGTTGTGAAGGCCAAAATCTAAACTGGCTTAAAAAATTAGACAAGTTCACAGAAGATAGGTCCATCAATGACTATTAGCCAAGATGGTCCAGGATGCAACCCCTGGTCTGGGTGTCCCTAAGCCTATGACTGATAGATGCTCGGACTGGGCAACAAGGGATGGAACACTAGATAAATTGTCCTGTTCTGTGCATTCCCCCTGAAGCATCAGGCACTAGTTACTCTCTGAAGATGGAATTCTAGGCTAGATGGATCATTGGTCTGACCCAACATGAATGTAGTCATGAATGTTCCAACCAGCTGTAAGTGATACCACAAGTCCAACCAGCTATAACAAAAGCCACAACCTGATGCTCCTGTGGAAAGTCAAAATTTACCATAATACTTTTTACCAATGCAATGCTGTGAATAGGAGAAAATTATTTCCCAACTCCCTAAGTGATCGGCTTATTTTCTGAAGCTGGATATTTGACGGCCCTTATTTCAAGCTTGCAGAATACAAATGTCATCATCAGTTGATTCAGCCCTTTTTGAAAACTCAGCCACAGTAGTTGACTCAGTCACATCTGATGGCAGAAATTCAATGGGAAAAGTAATTCAGAAGTCAGGGATTCCTCCTCACTTTTCCTCATAGGGTAGTGACAATTTCTAAATTATAATCTCAAGTGGGGCGACTGTAGTACATTTCAGTGTCACTATGAGTGGAGTAAAGTTTTAATATAACTAGGTGAAAGTGCATTGAAATGTTACTGTAGCAACCTGAGACTCTTCTTTCCCTGTACTATAAAATGAATTTTACTGAAACCAAGTTCACTGTGAACTGTCCTGGCCCGATCCTACTCAGAAGCAATATCTGATAGAAGTACAATCTGAAAAGCTACGGGCTGCAGACATGGATCTCAGTGCAGCCAAGGAGCTAAATACAAGCCTGGTATAAGTAGGCATAACCCCATCTAACTTAATGGAGTTGTACCCACATCAAGAGGGGCTTATTATGGCCCATAATTTGCTAACCTACATTTAGCAGAAGCTGGGGAACCTGGGGATTCTGCAGTGGGTTTTGTAAGAACAAGGCACCTCTGACCTTTTTTTATAGTAAATATTTTTCCCAAGGCAGATATCTCGTCTATAATGCAGTGAACACATCAAGCCACTGTCTGCCAACATCCATGAAAGGCTCTTTTATCAGGGTTGAGGTGGCGGGGGGAATTGACGGGTAGGGATGGGGTGGGGGCGGGAGAACAGAAGAACGAACCTTGCCTGCTTCAATGAATATTCATTGCATCCTCTAATTTATTATCATGTTTACAGCCAAAACTGCAGAGCAAATTATATTCTACATCAGGTCCCGAGGGGGGTTTTCATCTCCACAGCTTGGACTGGTACCAAAATAAAGCACATTAAAGAGAGAAATCGCAGCGAGGGTCATTAATATTTAATGTGTTGGAGAAAGCAATGCTCTTTATCACAAAAAAGTGTAGGGAGAAGGAGGACGAAGAGACCCACCTAGCCACTGACTCCACTACATTTTATTCATTCAGTAAATGGAATCAGAAAGAGAGATTCCAGGAGGCTGCCTGAAAAGAATCCCACCAGTAGCAAACTCTTAGGAGCACCCGAAAGAAATAAGATAAAATCAACACATGGAGCATAGTGAAGAATAAGTGTGTGGGGAAAACCTGAACCTGTCGTAATGTGGAAAGAAAGGAGTGCATGGGGAAAATTTGAAACTGTTAATGCATAGGGAGGAGAACCAGGGTATGGGGGAAACCCAAAACTGCCATTTCTTGAGAGGAATCAGCACATGCTGGAAACCTGAACAAGTTGTTGTGAGAGGAGATGATCTAGCACTTGGGTAAAACCTAGTGCTGTGGGAATATCTGAAATTGCCAATGCAAGGGGAGGGGAACCAACACAAGGGGGAAACCTAAACCTGCCATGGTTTCAGGAAGAACCAGTGCATGAGGTTACTTGAAACTGCCAGTGCAAGGGGAGGAGACCAGCACAAAAGAGAAAATAAAGCTTCCTATGTGCAGGCCAAATCTTTATAGTATCAAAGGCAATTAATCATTCTAGGAGCTCAGATACCAAAGCAAGAAGGACCATGAAAAAGGCCTAGAGACAGAGTAATAAACAAGGATCAATATAGACCAGTATTTAAAGTTTCAGGGGCACATTCTACACTACCTCATTACTCCCAGAGTGTGACCATTCTTCCTTCACGTCATTATCAGTTAAGGAGCCCTCCACTATCATTTTTCAAGTACAACCACATGCTCATTGGACAGTCTTTCTGTCCTCAGTCCTAGAAGGGAGAAAGCCTGTTGTTTCAGGCACTGCACCATGGAGAAGGAAGGGGACAGTTGCTCTGGATCAGTATAACTGAGCTGTTGTAAGAGCACCTGTGTAGCTGTGTTAGGTCAGCAGGGGAGAGCTCTCCTGCTGGCATAATAAAACCACATAAATGAGCTGGGGTAGCTATGTCGACAGGAGAGCATCTCCCGACAACATACCACCGTCCACACAAGTGCTTATGCCGGCAAAACTTATATTGCTCATGGGAGTGTTTTTTTCACACACCTGAGTGACAAAAGGTTTACCAGAGTAAGTGCTAGTGTAGACAAGGTCTTATTCCTAGTCCCATTGAGGAGAAGGGAGGGAGGACCAGATGCCTGACAGCTAAAGTCCTCCCACATACCTGCCAATCTGTTTTCAGCTTCAGATTCTAACTGCAATTAAAGACTTAGCTCAGAGCATCCTCCCAGCTAGTCACTCCTTCCTAGGGAATACCATCTGCCTCAGGCATTGTTTTGCTGTGCATGCACTGGTATTACTTGAGCATCAGTTAGCATTCTGTTCGCCCTCACTCTGTGCAGACAGACACATGGCTCAGATAAGCAGACATTGTGCAATCAATATTCAGCTTCCTAGTCAGTAAGGTGCTAATTTGTTTTCTCATAGAGTTGAGGTCATCCTAGGTGAGCTGTGAGTTAACACTCCTGGTTTTCACTCATTAACCCCTTGACTGCTGCTGAAATAGCTCTGTGCCCAGAAGCAGTTTTATTTGAAAGGGCTGGTGGCTCTAGAGTTGTGTGTTTGCCGGACAGGTCTAGTATCTCAGCCTGCAGTAAAGCTGGATATAGCAGTATTTGCAATTGATCTCTTCCCACTTGCAATCAGGCCCACACTGATTTTCATTTTTCAATAGGCAGAGAGACTTTAAGGGAGGTGAAGTGGGGGTGCATGGAGAAAGATTATAGCATCGCAGAAACCCTTTTAACAGGTTTCTAGTTAGAATTCAGGTTTATATGTCTTTCAAGTGTCTCGACATGAGCTGGAAGTTTTAGCATACTCCCTCACAGTCACCCACATTACTATAAAAGCATAACAACTGGTACAATAGCCATCCATGCTAGTTTCAGCAGTGAGGCCACAGTGTTGGTCCTTTACAATACTTTGATAGAAGGGTCTTCAAGACAAATCCAGGTACTGCAGGAAGGGCTACTAGTGATTCAGTTGGAGGAATAGCTTCTTGTCTCAGTACTAAACCAAAATGCCCCACTGTAACATTATAGGATGCTATTCTACAGGTGTCCTACCAGAATGAGGCTTATGATCATTAAAGATCCCATAACTTTAGATCCCACAAATGTGCTTCAATCCTGACCTGACAGGCTCACTCCAGTATGAACTGGTAATGCAGCAGAATTTTTCCAGATAATATTTTTCCAAACAGAGAATGTCTAAGTAATTTTTTTTCCCCAGAAATACATTGATTTCAGTGAAAATCCATTTAGAAAAAAATCTTGCAGTAGGGCATTCTGATAAGGATGAAACGTCCCAATTTGACATTTTGGGAACAGAACGTTTCAATTTTCCATTTCTAAATGACTTAGCATTTCAATTTCTTTCAGCTGATAAAGTTGAAATCAGACGGAAATATTTCTCCACATCAAGCAATTTTTTTCAGGATTTCATTTTGTGGGAAACTTCAATTTTTTTAAATGTTTTGTCCCATTTCAGAAAGGAAAAAAAACAACAATGACATCATCATGTACAAAATGGAAAATTTATCTCCTGCCTATCTCTATAGTTTAGTCTCTGTAGTTTATTCAGTTTTTGGCCTTTCTGATGTGTGCCAACCGCGTGCCAATTATTGCAAAGGGCAGTGATTTTGAGCATGTAGACTGAATGTCTTTTCAATAGAATTGGACCGATAGCACTAACTTATTTCATTGAAGAGCCAGGATAACTTTTAGTCATAATTGATTTGAGCCAGTGAAAACCTAGCCACAGAAGTTTAAGTATTTGGGTGCCCAAACAATCTCTGTGGTTATGGGACTTCCACTATGTCATTATGCTAGGATAGCGCTCTAGGTACCTCTGCCACCCCTTCACATTAAAAAAAAAAAAAAGAAAGAAAGAAAAAGAGAGAAAATGGGCAATGAAATTATTCTCCTGTGCATTTACTTGTGGATAACCCTACCTCACATCCAGAAATATATAACATGAGTAGCCTTTCAGGTGAAGGAGTGTCACCTGAAGTGATTAAAATTCTACACTAAGTGAGTTAGGAGCGCAAGTCTCATTGATTTTCACCTGTAATCTATTAAGAGTTAATGTCATCCACGATCCCAACTTGCTGACTGTATGACTTACCCATTGCTGTAGCCAGAAGTTGAATTCAAACCCTCATAGCCCTCATAGATATCAGATTTACAAAGGCAGCCATAAATGTCCTCTTGGAGCTGTATCTCAGATGGATTTAGACTTATGCAAGCTGGAAGCTGGTCTTTGCTTATTACAAAGGCAGCAAAATTTCAAAACAGTTTATCAGCTGATCTTATGCTGGGAAGTAGTGTCGCAGGGGTGAAAATATGGGGCTTTGCTAACTAACATAAAATAGGTGGGAACTCCATTTCATAAAGGGGAACAGACACTGTTTCAGGAGACAAGAACGTGGGAAAAGAACAGCTGAAGAAAAAGTGAAAAAAGGAGAGTGAGACAGACAGACAATTTACTCCTTCCTGGATATTTTCATTCCCCGTTAGAAAACTCTTATGCTTTATGAATATTCTAAAGTATGGGGGATAGGATAGGATTAAAAGAACACTAGAGATTCAACACTGCGACACTTCCAAAAATCATGAACTTAATAGCTACTTGCTGGAGATATTCCCTTGGAAAGAAATATGGTGGATGTGAGCAGCCAGCAAGTTCCACAAGATTTAGTATTCAGCCTGTATTTCCCGAACCCAGCCAAGAAATATGAATAATGCAGAAAAATGAAAGGATTCAAGGCAGAGGATTAGGCCGTGCATCTTCAACCTTGTAATTCTCTCTCTTTCAGATTCTAATAACTTGGGGGAAAGGAAGAGAGCCAGCAAATAAATGCACCCGCCCATCAGATAGCCATTTAGTGAGGCACAATTAAGACCTCCTTAAGTCCCCATGGATGATCTCTGTGATTGAATGGGAAGAGCTCTGGTGTATGCATTGGGTGTCAAAAATCCAGCAGTTCATAAAGGTAATAACATCATTCTGAAGAAGAACCAGGTTTTTCAAAATAAACTGGTTTCCAGTTAGTTGAACTCATCAACACATCTGTTCTTTAAGCTGTCAGACTGTAGCTGGTCAGACTAAGGGTAATACCACGGGACATTTACTCTTCAAAATGTGTTTCAGTTCATCATCTCCTTTAGTTAAATATGGTAACTCTGATCTTGCTTCCTGGAAAAATGTCCTTGATTTAGCCGAATCTTCCCTTGATAGCAGGTAAAAAGCTGTCCCAGCACTATGATATGGAAACCTGGGTGAGAATAGATATCAGTCACCGTGTCCTCCTTCAACTGGGACTGAATATAGTCTGGCTGCTGGTGTAGATGGGGCAAACCCTATTCAGTATCCATTATGGAAATCGTGTGTGAGACCATATAGAAGGCCAAACAGTGTTCAACCTCAGTTGAGGAAGGCTGTGGAAGGAATTATGATTTGTACATGTTGTCAACCATGACAGCAACAATGACAGACTTGATTGTATACAGCATAGCACAGAAACTTCACTTGAAATTCCCAGATGCAATACTCTCATAGCAGAACAACCACCACTCAAATCCAGGTTGGTGCACTTCATTTAATATGAATGTAAATCGCCCCCAACGACAAGTCTATTCCAGTATTCTATATAGCCCTCATTTAACAAATCTGTGGCTAACTGAAAACCTCATGTATCATTGCAACTTCTGGCCATCTAAAACCACACCACAGCAGGGAGAGAACTCAAACCGCCTGTACTAAAGTTCTAGGTAACTAACACTTGAGCTATGGAGAGTGTCAATTAGCACTTTAGTGCCGAAAACACACAGCTCACTAATTTTGACTCTATTCGGTAAGTGGCAATGGTGCAAACAAAAGCCAGATCATTACACTGTTGTGCCACCACATTCTCTGCATGATCATAGCCATCCCACTGTGTACATTGAACCATCGCTATTTTTACAGCATTTATATGTATCAGGCCAAATGATTAAATCCATATAATTCATTCAGTATAATAGAAGCAGAGTCACTGGAATTAGAGCTGAGAGACATTTTTTTCAGTGAGTGGTAAATTTGCTGAACAATGCAGTTTCAGGAAAAATGAAACAATTTGGCCTTTCTGCTGAAAAAAAGGAGTAACAGTTGCTTGGTTTTCTCAAAAAAGTCACAAATGGTTCATTTGGACACTTTTCAAATGAATCATTTTAAAAAGGACAATTTGAATTAACCCAAAACTTTTTTTTGTTTGTTTGTTTTTTGTTTGGTTTTTCTTTTTAGCGAGAAAGTGGGGGTGGGAGGAGGAAATCTGTTTTGCTCAATCTGATCAATCCCCTCGCACAGCCCGGTTTTGGCTACAGAACCAAAACAACAACAACAACAAAGCAAAAACAAACAAACAAAAAAAACCCCACAACTGTTTGCTTAACTCTGATTCAAATGGAATCTTTTCTAATTTAAGATAACTGTATCCTGATGTGAAATAGACATCTATGGCCATATTCAACCCTGATGATATACCAGGGATGCATAATGTATGCATAGAATATATACAAGGAGGTGGTTATGTTGCAGCAGCCAATGTTTTTAAACAAGAGCTAGGCACCTTAATCCATTTTAGACACCTAATTCAAAGTGGCCTAATTTTTCAAAAGTGTTGAGCACCTATAGCAAGCTTAGAGATGGGTTTAGGTGTCTAACTTTTGGCACTGAAATTTGAAAATGTTGGCAATATACAATTAAGTATAAATGTAATGATACTATAGAAATAGACTTAAGTGGAAATTATTGGCTAAACAAAATACTAATGTCATTTGGAAAACCACTACCCACAATCATAAAAGCTATTTGAAGAGATATAATTTGAATCCTTCTCTTGAAGGCAGATAAAATCTTGAAATGACTTGAAAGATTATTTTGGCCAAAAATGTACTCACGCTATTGCTTTAGAAGGTTTCCTCACATACATAAATCAAAATTAGGAATGGCAACTTAAAATAAAGATTCACTTGAACTCACCCAAAATGTTAACTGACCTTTTCTGAAGCTACCCCTTAGAAATTGTCAAATTATATTTTTCATTTGTCCTAACACTATGCTTGTGTTCTGGCTGGGGCCAGAGAAGGAAGTGCCAAAATACAGTAATATATTTCATTCCACGATATTTCCAACCTCTTTTTGCAGATCCACAAGGGTTTGCACATTTTCATGAGGTTTGGATAAGTGATACCCAACTTTCTGATCATTAACTTTGCAAGCAAGTTGAGTGATTTATTTTGAATCAAACGAGGATTGTGACCAGCAATAAAATAAAGGCAAAATAAGGCTTTACAGATTGGAAGCCCCTTTCTTCACCATCCCCATGTTTTCAGGCTTCTTTGCTAACAAGACAGATAGAAACTATTTGACAAACTGATTTGTGCTTTGAGAGCCTGAAGACCTCCAGGTCGATGCAGCTATCATTGTCCCAGCAGTTACATAGCTACCAGACCTATATGTAAATCAACAGCAACACTCATTTAGTATCTGCATTCTTTTCCTTCCTCAGGCCCTCATCTGTCACCTTCCTGTCCACAGGAACCCCCAGTCAGCTGCTCAGGAACCAACAGTTCTAGAGAGAGTGCTCAGGTAGCACTTTTCGAATAGTGCTGTACAAAGCACTTTTCATTACTAAAACACAAGAGAAGGCTGCAACTTGAAGGGGGCTTCAGCTAGTCCATTGGCACTTTAAATTACTGTAGATGTTTCTCACTTGCAAGAGCACTGAAAACGTCGAACCAGAAGGACCTCTCCATGGTGAGAAATCTTACTGAATAATACTATCCCGCACAGACTGACAAGTGTTGTAAATCTCACGGTATTTCTTGTAATTTTGCTTACTGTTTGTTCTTATTTGAGCCCAGCGAGTGGCATATCCTATCTGTCTTACTTTCTGTCTGTAGGTGAATGATGAAGGATACATTTCTATCTAATGCACTTACTTATATGGCTCTATATCACTATAGAATTTGAGCACTTTACAATCTTTATTGTATTTTATTCTCACAATACCCCTGTAAGGTAAGGAAGGCTATTATCCCCATTTTACACATAGGAAACTTAGTCAATGCAAGGTGGAGTAGGGATGTGAATCCAAGTGTCCCTAGTCCTAAATCAGTGCTTCCTCTCTGGTGGAGCTTGCCTTTAATCCCAACCAAGGCCATCATGCTTTACAAAACACAATCTATGCACTGGAATTAGTTCATCTGTGACTATAATGCAGACTCCTCTGGTGTGGAATAAGGCAGCTAACTGAATTGTGCATTGCAACACCACTCTATACTTTACAGAATAAAGAACTCAATAATCAACTGAAACTATAATGGGGAGAATTTTAAATAAAGTAAATTTAATGATCCGAAATGGAAATTGTCAGTAGGCAGGAGATAACAAACCTAACTCTTGCAAGAAAATCCCAGGGGGACTTGACAATGACAAGAAGTGAGCACCTTGATTTTTCTGAAAGACAAACCCTCCAACACTACATTGCCTCCTAACATGAGGCCGAGGGTTTGGTTCAGTGCTTTCTCAGAGGGAAGAATGCCGCCTACTAGAATTTCCTTAGAAACCATACATGCAAATACCAACGAAGCCTGATGTTGTTTATCTTGAAAACTCAGATGGGATTATAGCCTTGGATTATATGGCTGCAAATTGTTTCACTGTAATAGACCCAAATTTAGCAGTTGTATTTCAGAGCAGTTTAGGAAAGTTAATCACAAATGCTTGACAAAATATGAGCAAATGCAAATGGCTGCTAGTCACTTGTGTTAGAATCTTTTAAGACACTAGGAATGTATTACTTCAGAAAATGGGTTAAATAATACAAGTAAAACTGATTTACTAGTAGAAAGTCAGAAAATTTCAGCTTCACATCTACTTTGCATCCTCACTGGTACTTTCTTTCTTCCTCACTCCCTTCTAACAGACCATCCATGCTACATTTACTTTCCCCTAGTACACCTCGTTGGAGGAAGTAGCAGCTTTGGGGAGATATCATTTGGAGAGAGAGTTACATATCCAAGGACTGGGATACAACAACTTTGTGATCAAGGAGTTAGAGCAAATGATATCTATTTGGAAGGGATTTAATACTAGCTGCATGAAGAGAAGCTCCCCTTTGGTTAGGGAGCCCTAGATCTACGAGCAACTCCCTTTAGCCCATCAGATTTGACTTTGTGAGCATTAGGCAGCCAAATGCAGCGGTTTCACATTCAGAGATAAGCTACATTGCTGGCTCAGGTTACAAGGTGTTTTGGCTTTCATCCCACCCAAACTTTGGATGGAATCTATTTAATTCTCCAGGGTCAAATAGCACAGGCTCTTGGCCTCTGTCCACTGCAAGATTGAATTCAGCTGGGCAGGAGTTTCAGTATTCAGTTAGAATCCAGTCTATTTCTGATCTTTCCTTTTCTTTAATTCTCCACATCTCCTTCCCTGGTGAAATTTCCTCTACTATAATGCAATCATCTTGGCTATTTGTGATGGGGCTATGCAAGAGCAAAGACACTTAAGTCTATGTTAAAAATGCAATAGAGTGTTGAGAAAGAACTGAACTAGTAAACTGAGCCTATTCATTGGTGGCTGTGTCAGGGATAAAATCAGGATTTATATGACTGTGCTGCTGTCATCTTGCTAACCCCAGGAATTCTCAGATGTCTTTCCAGGTTCTTTGATCTTTTGTATTAAACAATAAAACATCACATTGTATCAAAAATGCATTCTTTGGCCGTATGAGGCCCATAGCCAGGCTGGATATTTTTTTAAAAAATGTGAACCTTAAAGGATCAGAGGTTTGGATAAGCAGCCACATATCTGAGTGTTTTTTTCTGAAGCTGATCTGAACCACCTGGGTCTTTGAACATGTGAGCAAACAATGTTGTGCTATTCAGACATTTCAGCCTTGGTGTTCTCTTTGGAGGTTTGTCACACAAGTACTGACTAGGATCAATCCTCTGTAATACATGAGATCAGACAATATCAGAGATCGAAGTGCCATAGCTTTTGCCACTAAAACCTGGACTGTAAGCTCCTATAGCAAGAAGTCCACTGATGAGGGTAGGGATCCAAAAGAAAGCCAGGGGAGAAAAAACAAATAGCATTAGATATGGAAGGGGTGTGGCCAGGGTGCCCAAGAAACATGCTGATTTGGCAGAGCCCCAGGGCTGCCTCCAAACTTGAGCTCCTAAGTAGACTAAACCATACTTTAAAACATCCCTTTTGTGGCTGAACTCCCCTCTGGTGACTGCCCTGATAGCCCCCCTCAGATACAGCTGACTCCACTAGTACAAGGATTGCAAATTGCATTCCCCTGTGCCAGCACAAGTGAATCAAAGGTGATACTTACTAGGGTTGCCAACTTTCCAGGTCTGTCCCATTATGTCATGTGATGAAACCTCCAGGAATATGTCCAACCAAAACTGGCAACCCAAATGCCCACTGGTATGTAATTCTGGCAAAGACTAACTATTAGCATGTTAACTAGCATCTAGGTGAATGCAAGTTTCTCTGTACTCAAAGGGTTGTTAATAGGCCACAAAGCCTTTCAACTCTGTATTGCTGGTTAGAATCCCATCCATATTAGCAATGACTGAAAGCTGTGACAAATGTTGCAGTATGGCTATTTCCTGCATATCTTTGGGGACCTTACTAAATTAACTTTAAGTATTTTTGCAGTCCATTGTATTAAATGTGAAGTTTATTTATTATTGTGGTCTGGATTGTTTGTAACAGCCCTAGAGAGGGGATGCAAAGTGAGCTTGGTGAGTTCAAAGGACTATATTGAAAATGTGCCAAGTAATTTTTATTGTCCCAAAAGTCCATTCTTAAGTGGATTTCCTGGGGGATTCCCTAAGGAGAGGTTAATGCAAATTACTCAACTCCGGTTATGCAAAAACCTAGCTGTCAGGAATCAGAGCATGCAGCAGAGCCAGTCTCCAGGCAACCTAATAAGTGCAACTGGCCCATAATAGTCTATCTGCGAAGCTGGAAGAGTCAGCAGACCAGTTCCGAAGCCCAGCAGCAGTAGGTACAATAGTTTAATGGTTTCCTGAAGCGTTTGTCCATGGCTACAATATCTCCTGCCTTGTTCCCAGCCTTGCGTCACGCAAGGTAACCTGGCTCTGACCTTCAGCTCCCATTCCTCATTTTGGCTCTAATCCTCGGTTCTGGCCTGTGACTCCTGCTCTAAGTCTTGGTTCCAATTCCAGGCTACTGACTCATGCTCTGACCACTGAGTACAACTGCTCCTATTCCAGTGATGTGACACCAGCCTGTCGAAAGTCTACTCTGAGGAAAGGGTCTTTGTCTGTTACCAAAGGCCATGATCAAGTGCCCAAGCTGTATAAAGAAACAGGCTGACCTGTCCAGTCTCAGTTCTGGGTCCAAAAATGAGATAGTTACAAACTTTTAACCATGGGGAAAACCCAGTTGAGAGTTTTGAAGGACTGACTTATATCCGAGCCTTGGAGTTTGGAGTTATCTCTGGTTTTTTAGCATGTATGTAGGGTCTCTTATTGTTCTTAATATGATTCCTTTGTAACGCTTTTACCTTAAGAATAAACATGCTTGTTTAGAAAGAGCTGTGTAGTAACTTGCAACTGTGGGTTATTACACTGTTCATAGCCCCTTAAGAGAAAGCGAAGCACAAATGCTGGCTTGTCTAGGCCAGTGGCTCTCAACCTTTCTAGACTACTGTATCCCTTTCTGGAGTCTGATTTGTCTTGCATACTCCATGTTTCACCTCACTTAAAAACTACTTGCTTAAAAAAAATCAGACATAAAAATACAAAAATATGTCACAGCACACTATTACTGAAAAAATTGCTTACTTATTTTTACTCTATTATAAAATAAATCAATTGGAATATAAATATTGTACTTACATTTCAGTGTATAGTATATAGAACAGTATAAACAAGTCATCGTATGAAATTTTAGTTTGAACAGACTTCGCTGGTACTTTTTATGTAGCCTGTTGTAAAACTAGGCAAATACCTAGATGCTTTAATGTAGCCCATGGAAGACCTCTGTGTATTCCCAGCAGTACGCATACACCTGGTTGAGAATCACTGGTCTAGGCAGTCTGCCTTTCTGGGAATATCACAGTATAGGCAGGGAACTATGCAGCATGAAAAAAAAAAAACCCATCAGGAAGGAGAGAGACATGGGTTTCATTTGAAGAGTGTGATGGCTGAGGAGCTGGGCAGCTAGAGCAGGTGCTCATGGTAGATCATAAAGGGGAGAATAAAGGTGCAGTTTCTTTGAAACTGTGACAGTTATTACTGGATGACTGCTTGGTAACTTGCTTGGCATGGATGTGGTGGTAGCCTTGTTGCTAATGCATATGAGTCAGTAGCACAGAAACCACCCCACCACCATTAATTTGCAGCACTGTCATTGGCAATCATGGGAGAGAGACTAAAGACTGAAAGGCCACAGATACTGACCCCCTTCCTCATTCTTGGAAGGTCTCCTCTAACTCATGATTGAACTAAACTAGACAGGGGCAGTGAGAGACAAATTTCCACTGCCTCTGTCTGTACCTTTTTTTAAAAAAAAAGATAAAACAGAACTTCACTCCCCAGAGCTCTGAAATTCAGCACCTCTCTCAAGCTCTAAATTCTCTTTGAAATATGTACAATAAAATAAACAAACAAGTAGTATTACAACAATCACACATGATTCTGGAACAGCGATAACAACAAAAACGAAGTGCAGCGAGGACAGAAATCCATTTAAGATGGTGATTGACTGAGAGCAGTAAGAAAATGCAAGTGAAATAAAACTTTATGATATAAGTTAGTTATCAGCTGGAAGACGGGTCTGGAGGAGAATTTATCAGTTGGTTTATCTTTAGATTGCTCCAAACACTAAATAAGATTTTTTTATGTTTTTTTTTTTTTAAGATCAGAGTAATCATTCATATCCAGGAGACATTCACTACGCTATCACGTGAGGGTCTGCTTACCACTAAGTATGGACTAAGAGGTTCTATTACAGTGAACACTTACATTAACTCTTACCTAACATCTGAAGAGAATATTTTGGAAGATTCTTAAACCAGTACACCTATTTTTTTTAAATGGTCCAGGAAGTGTATGTGCTGAGATACAATGAGAAAGCCTGGACATGTGAAATCATCACATATGTAAGCATTAGGGCTTATCTGAAAACAAACTTTTAAAGTTTCCCCCATCACGTTCTCTCCTCTTCAAGGCTCCCTAGATACCAACACACTCTCTATCCTCACAGACGATAATGCCTTTTAACTCTGTGGACGGCTCCCTTCCCTCAAATGGGGCCCTGCCAGTTCCCTTTTTTTATTTCAGTCCCATGTATTAGTCTGGAACCCAGGACTGTCAACCCACCACCACTTCCAGTATATTCCTTTTTAAGCCCAAAGCCAGAAAGCATGCTAAAGGCTGTTGTGAACTCTTACTCTAGCCATTAACAGGCAAGAAGAGCCTTACCAAAGTATAGAAGCTTGAACTGAAACCACAGAGCAAGTGCACGGAAATGAATCTTCCAGAGAAGTCTGGCTTTCGTTATAAAAACTGAACACTGTCCAACTGAAATTAGGCTGATATTCTCTTTTTAACCTCAGTTACTAGACATCTCCTTTAAAAGGCTATGTGTGACAATAAACCTCTATTCTTTGACTTGCAACTAACTATGCATATTTGAAAGGGAAAGATTGGCCCAGCTGGAAATTGAAGTTCTCCTCTTTGTAGAATGGCACAGAAGAGAAATGGCAGCTTCAAGGTTCCCTCACCCTGTGTGCTTTCACCAAGAGCTCTAGGAAGAGCAAGAGTGAAAGGAGAATTTGGTCTATGTGCCCATTCAATCCTTGGTCTCTCTCCACAGACAACTAAATTGTGCCTGAGGTTCTCATTAGAGCTGGTGGGAACATTTTCAACTAATCTTTTTATTTTTGGGGGGTGGGAAATGAGGTGGGAGGTTGGTCCAGAAATGCTGTTTTGTGGAAGATGAAATGTTTTGTGATTACATTTATTTCAAAGACATTTTTAAAGGAAGTTTTGAGGTGTAGCCAGACTATGTACTCACTTACAAAGAGAGATCTGAGT
This sequence comes from Mesoclemmys tuberculata, assembly GCA_007922155.1. NCBI lineage: Eukaryota > Metazoa > Chordata > Testudines > Chelidae > Mesoclemmys > Mesoclemmys tuberculata. Next base: position 37,945,532 of record ML675613.1, read on the forward strand.
CGAAAACCTGACTTTTGACACAATTCCATTTCACAAAACCTCTTTGAAACATTGAAAGTTGTCACAAAACAGAATTGTTGTTCTCCAGCCAGCTCTAGTTTTCATACTGCATGGATACTGGAATATGATCACCAGCTGATTTCACATAAACCAACATTTAGCTGTCAGGCAATAATGACTTTCAATCTCTACAAATCTACGTTAGATTTAGAGTCACCATCTTCCATTAACGAATCTCTTAAACCCCATCTTCCATTAATCTAAAACACTTTCATAATGCACTAGTTTATTCCATGTAATTAGTCAGTTTGTTTCATTTTATTACATTTCTCAGTGAATAGCACGCTATAAAAATGATCTTAACTCAGCATTGTGGACGAATATCCCAACTAATGTTCATGCTGTGGACTAGTTATTACCTTTCCCTGAATCCAGATGAAGACATTTTAGTGTATGAAAATGATTCAGCAGACATTCAAGCTCCCAGGATGTTGGAGGCAAGAAACTTAGCTGGCTTCAAGACTAAGCTTGATAAGTTAATGGAGGGGATGATATAATAGGACAGCCTAATTTGGCAATTGACTGATCTTTGACTACTAGCAGTAAATACGCTCAATGACCTGTGATGGAATGTTAGGTGGGGTGGGTTCTGAGTTATTACAGAGAATTATTTCTGGGTGTCTGGCTGGTGAGTCTTTCCTACATGCTCAGAGTTTAGCTGATTTCCATATTTGGGTTCAGGAAGGACTTTTTCCCCAGGGCAGATTTCATAGGCCCTGAGGATTTTTCACCTTCCTTTACACCATGCGGCATGGGTCACTTGCTAGTACCTTGAGGTCTTTAAATCATTATTTGAGGACTTCATTAACTCAGTCTTAGTTTAGGAGTCTATTACAGGAATGGGTGGGTGATGTTCTGTGGCCTGCATTGTGCAGGAGGTCAGACTAGATGATCATAATGGTCCCCTCTGACCTTATAGTCTATGAGTTGATGAGACTCCATTTTGCTATAGTATCTCCTTCACAGATGTGAGAATTAAGTTTATATATCAACATTAATAAAAGCAGGTGGAAAGTAGCCAGAGATTCTGCACCAATACGCGTGCTTTAGAAACTAATTTGCCCACTGATGTAATAGCAACCATTCTTAATAACACTCAGTGACTTGTGATGTAGTTATAACTTAACTACACTGGAGTGAGCAGGAACCACACTTCAAGATAGTGTCTTACCCATTTCTGGCAGGGATCTCTCTTCCCAGGATAGTCAAGCCCTGAATCTAAGTTAGTCTAAGTGCATAAGTACCTGTCTAGGTACGGGTCCTCTGAGGTACCCTTCTTTGTCTTAGTAAAACAGTTTGAAGCCAAAGTCAGTTTGCCAAATAAGTTCTGACAAAGTGCCAAGGAAAGGAAGGGTGTTTCCTTGCTTGCTCATTCACATGCTGTATCTTCCCCTGCATCTATAGAACTTTGAGCGAGCCTAATAGTTTCTAACTGTCTCGAGCTGTATTTCCATCTCTGGCGCTCAAACTCCCACAGACCACCGCTGTAGTGTTATACAGATGAAAGCTAAATTAAATGCTCACACAGACAATTAAATCAAGTTATATCAAAACAAATAGGTCTCCAAAATTAACCAAAATCTATCATTTATTGGTCAATGACACTAAAAAGGGCAGAAGGCAATTTAGAAAAGCAGCATGGTCTAGGTTAGCATACACAATTAAAGTCAAGAGAGCAGAGCTCTGTTCTCAGCTTTGCCAGACTGTGTGTGACCTTGGTCAAATTTCAGATCACTCTGTGTCTCAATTTATCCATATGCAAAACAAGGCAATAAATTAGCTCAACTGATAGGAGGTGTTATGAGGTTTCATTGAGCTATTGCAAAATGTTTTGACATCCTTGGGTTGAAAATGCTATTGGAATAGTACTAGTAGTCATATTAAGGAGACAAGTACAATCAATCTTTTTAATAGAGAGTAGGAGACACGTGGCTGCAATCTCATTTCTGGGACAGAGAACTCTTGGTTCAAAGTGTAAAACAAATATCTGGGCAAAAGAGAAAAGTCTGTACTCAGGTAGTCTGTGGCATTACAGGTTTGCCAAAATTCTTCCAAATCCAAAGAGTCCAAGAAAGAGAGAGGGGAGTAGATGTTAAAAATCTTTTGGTTTTATTCTCACTCAGGCCCTGATGTTCCAGAGCATATGCAGGAATTTTTGGAAGGTCTTTCCTTCATCTGTCCTTTGTAGCTCCAAGCAGGGTCATTGCATTTTACTGCTAAGCATATATTTTCAATGAGTGAAAGGGGTTAGAAATCTATTTTACTTATAACAATGAATATTGTTTGTAATGTTTTGGCATTTGTTTGAGTTTCAATAACTTGACAGTGTCCCTTTAACTTATTCTTGCCAGCCTGCTGCTGGGAAATATATAGGTTAATGCAAAGAAAATCTAACAATCTACACAGCTGATATGTTTTGCTGCAAGGAGAACCAATAGGGCCAGGAAAGTTTGAGAGCACAGAGAGCAAAGGGTATCTTCATACAATGGGAATTAAGTCCATTCCAAATTTAATTTGAAAATTGAAGCCTTCTACCGGTTGCATGAGAACTCAAAGGCAGGCCTGCTGTTAGCACCCATCACGGATCTTTTTTCTGTGGGTCCCATTCCTTGAGTCCCATGATCTCCTTTAATATTTCAGCACAGAATTTCCTTCAGGTTGCATCATTAAGCCAAAGCATCTAGTATGGAAGGACTTTTCTGAACCACTCAACCATGAATAGCTATAAATATTTATGAGAAAAAATAAACTGGAGAAGCATATCAAACCCTAACAGAGCTGGTGAACACACACACAGCTTTTCAAAGACTTTTTTAGACAAGCCCAAGGCCTGCTGTTTACAGCAAATTAACATAAGACAAGTTATGCCACGTTGCTTTCTGAAATACCAGCTCAGCCCTCCACTCTAGTCCGAGAATGGGTGCGTGGCTAAAACACTAGGCATATGTTTATTCTTGCGCAAAGAGAAGTGGAGGCACAGGAAAATAACATTACTCAGATAAGCATGTATGCATGTCCACATGGGGTCTTCAAGTTCATACATCTAATGGAAAAGAACAAGACATCAGAAAGCCACCAGTTTTACTAGGATTAAGGGTTCTCCAATACTTATCTTTGTGTTCACCCTACTAATTATAGTGGCACGGCAGCATCACTATTGTTAAGGTTACATCATGACATTTGTCTAAAGAAGAAGTTTCTGTATCCTCTAAAAACAGACATGTTTAATTGGATTGCTTTGACATGTGGCATGCCTTTAGAAGGGGCAAGGTAGGGTTAATGATCTAAATGTGGAGTAATTTGAGTCAGGATTCCAGGGGAGGAATGGGGGGTGAGTGTCAGGAGCAATTGGAGAGAATGGGGGAGAGCACCTATCAGCCTCCCCTCTTGTGTGTTCCCAGATATGGGCGTGGCTGTTGTTCCGCCCTAGGGCTTTGGGCAGGGCTTGCCCTTTTGTAAGGATCTGAGACTCCCTTCTTATATCCCATGTGAGCCAAGATCTGCAGAAATCCTGCCCTTTTGGATGGGGAGCTTAAAGTGGGTATACTTCATGCATCTCACAGGCATTCGGGGGTGGGGATGAGAACTTCTACCAAGCTAAATGGAGCAGTTCATGCATTTCAGAGGGATTGTTTCAGGTTGTATTCACTTCCATGGAGTTGTCTTGTTCAGCTGAGAACATCACACTGAGATGAATGGGATGCTTCACAACTTTCACAGCTTCTTAGTGTGAGGGGAAAATTGTCTTAAGCAAGGCCCTTTTCTGTGTTTTTAGCCCAAGCAAAGTATTTTGACTGCCTGCAGGCATCTTTTGGCAGCCTCAGCTATTTTAACTTGTAACAGTCGCCGGTTAACGGCCCTGACCTTCATATACTGATAAGCTTGTAGAGAATAGTATCATGTTATTCCCACGTAAGCTGACAGCTCCTACTTTTCTCCAATTATATGTGAAAATGTGCCCTGGCACCCTCTTTCTGAAAGTTGTTTGTACCTCTGTATAAATACCTAGGGGCCGGCCACACCCAGTAGCTCTAGGTGTTAATAAACCTGTGATTCTTCCTCCTGTTGTCCGGCTTTTTCATTGACCAGAGCAGAGAACGAACATTCTCATAACATTATGCTGCAGATGGATGTTTGGAAGAGCCTTTTCCCTCCATTGTCTCTTACAGTCTTCCTGTTTAAAGAATGGCGCTTAAAAGTGCTCTAAAATTCACATTTACACCGATTTTCTTTAAATTTGCTATGTTTCATGGAGTGCTGAGTCAATTTAGTGACCTAAATTTGGAATTATTTGTGCTAGGGGTTCAACAGCAAATAGCTTTCCAAAAAAAAAAAAAAAAGCTGGGTTTGTGAGGTTGTTTTTGTTGGTGGCTTATTCCTCGACAGAGCTAGAGATCAAACTATTTTCGTGATGTGGATCAAAATAGTCTGGCAATCAGTTTTACTCAAGGTAGTGTATGATATCCATTAAGTCTTGGGGATACCCAAATGTATGTTAATGGAAAGTAACGAGGCATTGCTAAAAGAAGGCAGAGTTAAAGTTGCTTGGGCAACCTTAACAATTTATTTCCTGGTTTTCATAAGTCTGTGTTCATCTCAACTCAACATTCCACCTCGGCACAACATACCACTAAGCAATCTGAATTCTCTACTGATGGTTTTTTCTACTGACTATACATGTCTCTGTCCATTAATGCTTGTAATTAGATGCAAAAATGTTCTAAAAGTGATAAATTATCTTTTCCTGTATTTTTAGAAATCTTTTTTATTACATGCATGGTGTCCTGAACAAACTGGTGGTGGAAACATTGTAGAAATAAAATATGATTAATTGTTAATATTTAGCATTACCCAGAAATGTATCAGTAGCTCACTTTGTACTTGAGGCAACTGAGACACAAAGGGTTGTAATAACCCCTTAAAGAGCACACACAAGGTGAGCCAGGAGTACAACCCAAGTCTCCTAACACTAAGGCTAGCTTCTTATCCATTGGACCAGTTGGCCTCCTGAAGAAAAATGCTATAGGTAAAAATTGGTACTTAGAGTTGAGCTATAAATCAATCCAACCAAAGATATTGTAGGTGTCTGTTATACCTGTTTCCTTGAATACTCTAACATCTAGACAAAGGACTCGGTTTCTGCACAATATCATCATGTTACATTAATATAGTTCTAAAGTTCCCAAAGTTATTTACAAATTTAAACTGATATATACAAAGTGATCACTTCACCCAGCTCTGAAATGCAGCCACTTCTTGGGAGAAATATAGCAAATATCTAGCCCACAGCAATAATACACAAGTTTGCAAGGAATGATGAAGAATGCCATATACAATAAATTACCTGGGGAAATTTAGGGTGGCAAAATTAAGTTACCCATATTAGATTTGGCCCAAAACACTGAGGTTAATTTAACTCTCTGTGCCAACAAAAAGTGCCATGGGATTTTTAATAGCAACATATCATTCCCTTTATGCTGTCTGAAGTTATGTCTAAATTGCCTGACTAGGGAGTTAAGTCTTTTAGAGTAATAATGATTATGTCTCTCAATCCAAAACACAGGAGTGGTAAACTTAAAACTAGTCCAGAGCACAGTTTCAGTATTGATTCAAAGAGAAAAGGATCACCTCTGTTGGATTATCAGTACCACTTCCTTCAGCACAATAAGTGTTTCCTGCCTGTTGTCCCCCAAGCAATGATCCCTTCCTCCCACATCAATTCCACATTTTAACTCACAACAGCCCTCCTGTTTATAGTCCTTCAGCTGCCTCCAGTTTCTCTCACTGGCATGATATTTCTCTACTCCCTTCCTTATTCCTCTGTTTATATAGCACCAACCTTCTCCTAGCCCTCCCACCCAATATTGCTGGTTCTTATCTGAGTGTCTTCTCCTCTGCAGTTCTTTCCACCTACACCAGCTTTCCTGTATCCCTTTGATTCATCAACCCTCATTCTCAGTTAGGATTTGTAAAGAGACAATCTCCTTTCTCCCTAGCCAATAATACTTTTTACTTTCTTCAGATGCTTTAATCTTTCCCTTTTAATTTTAATTCAGTAATTCGTTTAACTCTGAAACATGATGGGGATATGATTTGTATGACAGGCACTACACAATACACAGTATTTTGTACTGACTTTTTCAACAGATTTTGCTTAGTGTGAGAGAGTTTATGGCAACACAGCACAGAAGTGTGGCTACAGGCTGTTCAAGTCAAACTATTGTTTAGGGGAACAAATATATTACATTGGATTTTTACTTACCTGTTTTCAAGTCCCAGGGAGGCTCATTTCCTGCATGGGGAGTAGCTGCTTTCTTCTCCTTGCTAGCATTGCCCTTTCCAATCTGTTTTTACACTGGATTTGATATACTAACAGGCCTTAGTATTCATCAGAGGCACCCTCCTGAAAAAGTTACATTTTCTAAAACTAACTTTTTACTCACAAGTTAAAAGTGGCTGAAGTTGACAAGAAAGCACCACACACAATTTATCTGTTTTTCTCCAAGAATAAAAATGGAGGTACTTATTTCAGTGAAGAGTATTTTTAATAGGCTCCTGAGCTAAGACCTTGTTATAATAGATTCAGTTTGGCAATAAATGTTTTTTATGACAAGTTATAAAGCCTTACAAAGAGAGAGATTTATAATGTAGGCTTATGCTCCTCTGAGATTTCCTCTACAGCAGTTAAATCTGGTCTTGCAAGCAGGCCAAATGGCTGGCTGCAGACCTCAGACACAAAGTAGAGGGATATATTCTGATGTAAGAAGTGTGAGTAGAGTGACTTGGACTATGATTAAAACGGCAATCAGAGACCAGGGAATCCATTGGATTTAATCTTTTGAATAATTTCCCTCATAACAATGACTGAAAAAGTTAGCATTTGTTTTTCTTTAGAGATGGGCTGGACTTACTCCCACACATGTAAGCACTTCCTAACTCTGTAGCTCTCATCATTCTCTTTGTCTTATATCAGTAGTACAAAGTGTCCTTCATACTCCGCGCTAGGAGTAGGAGCATTCAGCCAGTTGAATAACTGAAGGAACATGAAAGGCTTGTCTTTACGTACAGTGCTACGGTGGTGCAGCTGCGCTGCTTTAGTGAAGATGCTCCTACACCAATGGGACAGCATCTCCTGTCGGCATAGTTAATCCACCTCACTGAGAGGTGTTAGCTATGTTGACAGAAGAAACGCTCCTATTGGCATTGCCCTATCTACACAGGAGGTTAGGTTTGTATAACTAGGTTAGGTTGCTCAGGGATGTGGCTTATTGACCTGGCCTAAGTTCTTCATAATAAGGGATAGACTGACGCAAGGAGTTCCCACATGACTCACAATACCAGGACTCATGCTGAGTTCTTTCAGCCAAAGATGGAGGTTGAAAATTAACTGAAGATTTGTTTAGCTTTTTTGAAAAGCAGTTGGATTTGGTGGTAGGACTTTAGTGGGTTCAAGGTACATTATCCAGATCCATTCTTCAAGCGACCCAAAATTTCAGTATGTTTGGATCTAGGGTTTTGATTCAAGCCTACTCTGTTCAGAAATAACCACTTGGCATGATAACTGAAAGATGTATGATGTCTGCAGTTATGTCTAAATTGCCTGACTAGGGAGTAGAGTCTTTTAGAGTAATACGTGTATATTCTTTTAAAAAGATAAACCTCATGGGGAAAAGTCATACATAATTTAAATAGAGAATAACAACTTTTCTATATTATTTATAGACTAGTTTATAGAATTCTATGGCAATGATATATTATCTGTTAAATTAAATTATATAAAATCTTAGAAAAATAAAATTCTTCATTAAATTAGCAATATGATTGCTAAGAGCTCCAGTATGAAACTGGAGAAAAGCTTGTTGAGAGTCTCTGGCTTACATTTAGAGGTGAGAGCAATAAGGGTGATGTTGTGCTGGGCATCTGTTATAGACCACCAGACCAGGAGGATGAGGTAGACGAGGCTTTTCCAGATCACAGGACCTGATTCTCATGGGGGAAGTAGAAGTGGGTGGTAACCTGACCAGCAGTGACCATGAGATGGTCAAGTTCAGGATCAGGACAAAAGGAAAAAAGGAGAACAGTAGGATATGGACTTCAGAAAAGCAGACTTAGACTCCCTCAGGGAGCTGATGGGCAGGATCCCGTTGGAGGCTAACATGAGTGGGAAAGGAATCTAAGAGAGCTGGCTGTATTTTAAAGAAACCTTATTGAGGGTATAGGAACAAACCATCCCAATGTGCAGAAAGAATAGCAAATATGATAGACAACCAGCATGGCTTAAGAAAGGTATCTTTGGTGAGGTTAAACACAACAAGGAAGCTTACAAGAAGTCGAAGCTTGGTCATATGACTAGAGAGGAATATAAAAATACTGCTCAAGCATTTAGGAGTCAAATCAGGAAGGCCAAATCATAATTGGAGTTACAGCTAGTAAGTGACATGAAGGGTAGCAAGAAGGGTTTCTACAGGTATGTTAGTAACGAGAAGTAGTTCAAGGAAAGTGTGGGCCCCTTACAGAATGGGGAAGGCAACCTTGTGACAGAGGATAGGAAAAAGCTTTAGTACTTAATGCTTTTTTTGCTTCTGTTTTCACAGACAAGGTCAGCCCCTAGATTACTGCACTGAGCAGCACAGAATGGGAATGAGGTGAGCAGCCCTCACTGCTGAAAGAACAGGTTCAGGACTATTTAGAAAAGCTGGAAATGCACAAGTCCATGAGGCTGGATGCAGTGCATCCGAGGTTGCTAAGGGAGTTGCTAATGTGATTGTAGAGCCATGGGCCTTTATCTTTGAAAACTTGTGGCAGTTGTGGGAGGTCCCAGATGATTGGAAAAAGGCAAGTATAGTGCCCATATTCAAAAAAGGGAAGGAGGAGGATCCAGAGAACTACAGACCGGTCAGCCTCACCTCAGTCTCTGGAAATATCATGGAGCAGGCCCTCAAGGAATCCATTTTGAGGCACCTGGAAGAGAGGAAGGTGATCAGGAACAGTCAGCATGGATTCACCAAGGGCAAGTCACGGCTGACCAACCTGATTGCCTTCTATGAAGAGGTGACTGGCTCTGTGGATGTAGGGAGAGCGGTGGACGAGATATACCTTGACTTTAGCAAAGCTTTTGATACGGTCTCCCACAATATTCTTATCAGCAAGTTAAAGAAGTATGGGTTAGATGAATGGACTATAAGGTGGATAAAAAGCTGGCTAGATCATTGGGCTCAACGGGTAGTGATCAATTGTTCCATGTCTAGTTGGCAGCCGGTAACAAAAGGATTGCTCCAGGGATTGGTGCGGAGACTGGTTTTGTTCAACACCTTCATTAATGATCTGGAGGATGGGGTGGATTACACCCTCAGCAAGTTTACAGATGACACTAAGCTAGGGGGAGTGGTAGATACACTGAAAGACATCGATAATATACAGTGTGACCTAGACAAATTAGAGGATTGGGCCAAAAGAAATCTGATGAGGTTCAACAAGGACAAGTGCAGAGTCCTCCACTTGGGATGGAAGAATCCCATGCACTGCTACAGACTGGGGACCGACTGGCTAGGCAGTAGTTCCTCAGAAAAGGACCTGGGGGTTACAGTGGACAAGAAGCTGGACATAAGTCAACAGTGTGCCATTATTACCAAGAAGGGTAATAGGATATTGGACTGCATTAGTAGGAGCATTGCCAGCAGATCGAGGGAAGTGATTATTCCCCTTGGTTCAGAACTGGTGAAGGCTCATCTGGAGTACGGTGTCCATTTTTGGACCCCCCCCACTACAGAAAGGATGTGGACAAATTGGAAGGAGTCCAGCAGAGGGCAAAAAAAAATGATTAGGGGGCTGGAGCACATGACTTATGAGGGGAGGCTGAGGGAACTGGGCTTGTTTAGTCTGTAGAAGAGAAGCGTGAGCGGGGATTTGATAGCACCCTTTAACTACCTGAAAGGGGGTTCCAGGGAGGAAGGAACTAGGCAGTTTTCAGTGGTAGTAGATGTCAGAACTAGGAGCAATGGTCTCAAGTTGCAGTTGGGGAGGTCGTGGTTGGATATTAGGAAAAAAACTTTTCACTAGGAGGGTGGTGAAGCACTGGAATGGGTTACCTAGGGAGGTGGTGGAATCTCCATCGTTATAGGTTTTTTAAGGTGCAGCTTGACAAAGCCATGACTGGGATGATGTAGTTGGTGTTGGTCCTGCTTTCAGTAGAGGATTGGACTAGATGACCTCTGGAGGACCCTTCCAACCCTAATCTTCTATGATTCTATGAAATTCTTTATATTCTCTCTCTTCCCTCCTTTTATTAAAGAGCAATTTTTTGCAGAATGCTATTGTTTTACATGATACTAAATTCTATTAAGTGTTTCTGTAAGGGGAGGAAATCATTCCTTTATGAATAATGATATAATGGGGAAGAAAACAGGAACTAGAAAAGGTAGAGTTTGTATGTTGTTAGTTTGGATGTACAGGGTTTACCCTTAAAGTGTTGGCACTTTCCCTTAGGAATGCCAAAAAATCAGAGGTCTGTGAGGTGGCCCACCTGGAAGACTGTTTATCAATTTTTCTTTTTTGCCTGCACATTAGAAAAAAAATCATTTTGGGGTCTCCCAAAATTGGATTTTTTTAAAATTCCTGTCCTGTGAAAAATGTCGACTTTTTTCTTTTTGCCCCAAATTGGGATTTTTTTTCTTTTGAAATTTTGATGTTTTGTGTGGGATGGAAATTCTGCTTTCTAGTCAGTTCTAGTCCTATCTCCCCCAATGAACCAAATGAGCATTGGTATGATGCCACATGGTGGAATTTGTTTTTTCAGTTTGCCTTTTTAAAAACGGAGGAGCTTACATTCAAAATTACATTAGAACAATGGTAAGGTTACAAAGACAGGTATATTCAGAAGTTAAAAAATTGGAGAATTTCAGTGGCCTCTTTGTGTGAGCCAGAATAGTACAATACAATCTTTAATTACATGATCAAATACTATTTTTTCCACAGGACCCCTCTCATTCGGTGCACAGAAAGGATGGTGCTTGGGGAGTTAATCAGGGTTGTATAGTAAATGAGAGTGTTGTCTGAAGGACCTCCACGTCATAGACTCTGGAATGCGTTTAGTGAACAAGCTATAGGACTGAAGGCTGGTCCTATGGTTAAGGCAGCTGAATGCTGCTCCAGACAATTGGATTCGATCCCTGCCTCTGTCAGACTTCCTATTTAATGCTGGGCAAGTCACTGGAACCAATTTTTTCCACAGGTGGTTCCTAATTATGTGTTCCTTTATTTTTTGGGTACCCAACATGACACCGTATCCACAGCTAGACACACATTGGGCATAGTGCATACCAGTGACAGTAATGAAGAGCAGAAACATTGAACATCCATCTGCCTGCTCAGGTTTGGCCCCGCTTGGCCTTCCCTGAGGAGGGCTGTCTGACTTCACTGTTCCTATTGTCTTTCAATGCTTCTATTGAAGAGTCATGAACACTGACATGCCATCAGAGAGGTTTCTCTTGTGCTCAGTATGGTGGGCTGCAGCTGTACTATTTGGATTAATGGTAGCTATGTGCAAACCCCCTATTGCCCTACTATTTCTTTGTTGTGTTTGCTACTGTCTCCTTAGCCTCATTTTAACCCAAATTCCTTCCTCCTTAATTAGATGCATGTCTATAGTTCAAAGAGGGAGCAAACTTAAGCAATTGTTTTCCCTTCCTTGATGTGTGTTTGATTCTTTTTTGCAAAGCTAATGTGCAATTAAACGTTAACAGGGAACCTTAACATTAGCTCAGTTTTAATTTAAAACAAGAGTTCAAGATAGCAATTGTTTGCTGGCGCACTTTCTAATGCGCTGACAGTGGGAATGTTGCACTTGAATGAGAAAACACTGTATGGCTGCTACTTCACATTACTCTGGAAAAGTATAAGGGATATAGCTTGCAGATTAATACCAAGTGGGGAGTACCAGGTCACCATGCTGAGGGGCCTGATACCAACATGTTGCAAGGTGCACCTGAGCTTTTATTAAAAATGGAACCATATTTCTGTACCTAACCTGTAGAAACACGATTCATTTCTGTGATGCATATAGAGCTGTGAATGTACATGCCACTTTGCCAAACAAATGGCTACTGTTCAGCCTACAGTAGATACCATTTATATGTTGACCTTTGCAATTAAAAAGTAATTGACATTATGGTGGTATCATAAGTATTACCAGTGTATTACAGGTATTTGCGACACTTGCTGGGGGAATACAGATAATACTGCAGTAAATTCAGAGAAAATGTGTCCTCATTTGCATTTAGTGGATGGCTCACACAGAGGATGACATCCTACTACTGCTGTCAGTTACTCCATTAGCTCAAGTGGCAGAGGTCAGTGGTCACAGATCCTTCTGCCCCTACATTTCAAGTCTGAACCCTTCTGTACCCAATATTTCCAGCTTGTCCTCATCCTACTTCCAGTCCCTCCCCCCTTCTCCAAGTTACTTCCCTCACTATCACCCCAGGCCTTATTGCTCAAGCCTGCTCACATGATGTGGTTTCATCCTCCTTGCTGCCTGGAAGCATTGAAAACCCAGGGGAGGAGGAGTCTCCCTGCTCTGAGCTCTGGTACGCAGAGCCACAGCAGCCACAAATTAACAGTTAGAACAATTACAGGGAAAGTCATCTTCTGCCCCTCCAGCTTCAGGATGGAGTACGCTCAAGTATTCAAAGGTGATGGTGCACTTACAGTCCAGTGAACATGGTGGAGTTGATTGGGGATGGTGCTCATTTGCTGAAGGGGGGATTTGAGAATTGTGTTGTCAAATTAACAAGGGTCTACTGAGCATGCATAAACAGCATTTCAGAGGCTCATAACTTGGCCAAATCTGGATGGATCGCCACCCAGGGTAAAAGCATATCCCTGACACCAGTATGACCCTACTGCCAAATTTCAAATCCCTGCTGCAAAGTGTGGGGGCACTAGAGCATCTCACTGGAACAATGCCATTTTTTTTAAACAAGGGCAAAACAATGGATTTTCCCCAGCCTCATTTTGAGAAACTATGGCTGAAATAAAATCAGCCTTAGGAAGACACCTGGTATGCACCATTTCAGCAATGGTTAAAATTTGGCAGTTATAAGTAGCTGAAAATGGGTCCTTATGCTAGTAAGCTTTATTATCGGGATCTTGACCTGCATCCCTCTGATGGATTTGTAGAACACTGGTGTCGGGCATCAGATATAAGCTGCAGCATGACCCTAATAAGTTAATGGTGTCAAATCTCAGGAAGAGTGTATCCCATTTATTGCAGGTGAGGGATCTGTAAAGATGAATAGGGCTCAATGGCCAGCATGTATCTAGCTCTGGTGCAGACAATCTTAAAGGAAGCCTGTCATGAACATGGGAGCTTGATGTATACACAGAATCATAAGGCTTTTCATACACCTACCTGTTTTATGTATATGCACCTTTAAATAGAGCCTTGGAGAGGGAGTATTAAGTCAGTCAAGGTACCTGTTACAGAATAACTTAAGCCATGTCTATACTAGGGACCTTACAACAGTACAGCTGTACTGATGCAGCTGCACTGCTGTAAGATTGCTCGTGTAGCCAGTCTATGGCGATGGGAGACAGCTCTCCCCTCGACACAACTACAGCCACTCATTGAGATGATTTTATTGTCTGTGGGAGAAGCTCACCCACAGACATAGCACTGTGCACGCTACCCCTTACGCCAGCGAAACATGTCACTCAGGAGAGTGTTTTTCACTCCCCTGAGTGACATACATTTTGCTGGCATAAGTCGTAGTGTAGACATGGCCTTACTCACATCTGGTCTCTCCCCCTTAAAAATGTATCCTTTTTTTCTTTGTTGATTTCCTTAATCTGAAGGGAAAGTCACTCCGACAGAAAGTGCAAGTTTTTATTAATATTGCTCTATGAGAAACGGAACTGGGAATGGGAGGATGAGAACTGTATGCCATTAATTATACAACCTAATCAGCTGTCTTTTGTACTTATATTTTTAAAATTAACACTCCAGTGCATTTGTTGAAGCATTAGGTATAAAGGCAGGACACCAGACCATTTGAATTATTTGGTGATCAGGTACATCAATGCTTTTTCCCTTCATGTGTTCACAGCCACTATGTTGCTGGAGTGATAAACTACAAGGCACTAAGGCAAGGGAAACATAAGCTCATATTAATGGTCCAGGGCTCACTGCCTTTGGGAAGAATTAACTCCAAACTCACTTGCCACTCAGCAGTGGTTAAATATAGCTTGCATATGGCCCTAAACAGCTGGGATTTTACATTTATGCAGAACATGGCCTCAGTGTTGCCATGGTTACCAATTCTTCCTTTGGAGGATTTTTGTTTGTGTGAGTGTGTGCATATGCATCACCCCCAATCTCAAAGTTGCAAAATCAAAGTGTCCCTTCTCTTTATTGCTCTTTCCCTCTTCCCACCCTCCCCCAGGAGAGATGGTGGTGCACTCTCTAAAAGAGCCCTGAATTTCAAGTATTAGGGAAGACGGATAAAGTGGAGACTCCCAAATCTATCTCCAGAGAAAGGAGATGAGTCACATGATTTGTTTTATAGTATCTAACTCAAGGTGTTTGAAGTGCCAAGTGTGAAATTATTTGGGTCAACCAGAAAGGTGAAAACAGAGGAGCACAATAACTTTGCTCTCAGGAATGTCTCTTTACACTTTTTCTTGGATGTCCTGGAACTGGTGATTTTAAAATTAGGCCACTCTGCATTCATGGGAACCAGAGGGTAGTGGGGCATAGCAATTGCTGTGCAATAGTTTGAATAATGCCTTGAAATAATTAAATGAGATCCATGTCCTCCTAATTATTCTCAGTGTGTAATCGCTAAGTCTTGTTGTCTAAAAGCAGCTGGGCTTCCCTCGTTCAAGCAGAGAAAAGCATTGAGGCAGCAGTCACTACTCCATTTCTTTCTCCCTCATCCATTGGTTCATCAAACAGAAGGATACCCTTGTGCAGTGACAAAGGCGGTGAGCTGCCACGGACTATGTGCTTAGACCCTTACATATATCTGAAAAAGGTTTGCAGCAATAAACCAATATTAACCTGTGCAACAAGTCAACTTGCTCTTGCAATATTGGCTTGGCAGTGAACTCATACAGAAAAGGGGCACTGTGATGGAAGCATGGTGAGGAAGCGTGCATTGCATCTTCCTGTGCTGTAACAATTCTGCAATTAAACAGAAGACTTGAGGCGCCATAGCCAGAAAGCTGGCACAGTGCCAGATCTGAAAAATGATTCAGTTACATAGCACTCTCACTGAAATTAAAAAATACCTTTGTTTGCAGATTATTTTAAAATGGGTTAGTTGGAATCATTTGTAGGAGTTAAGCCATTGGGCTGTGGCAGTCCTTTTAATGATCTCTGTGCCAAATGAGCAGCTGGCCTACAGGTGGAAGACTGTATAATGCATTAGCAAACTACAGAACCATCCACTTCCTTCCTTATCCCTGCTCTGCTCCCTCCAGCCAAAGAATAGCATTTTGGTGAAAGGGGGTATTAGTTACTCCACAGTCAGTGCCATTTGAGGGATGGGTGATAAGAACATGTGCAATAAATATATAAAAAACCATCAGAAGCAAGGAAAATGCTGTTAGTGGGGGCATGGGAGGGTTTGCTTTACTCCCCCCTGGACAGCACCACTGGCTGGCAGTTCGGGGGATTAGTTCAATCAGGCCAACCACCCCTTCCAGCAGTTACAGCCAGTCAGTTTCTCCTCTGCAGCCCCTCACTCTCAGGAACCACAGTGAAACTCTTCCTGACTCAGCCTTCCAGCCAGTTCACTCTTGGGAAAAATGTATCAAAGTTCTGCTCTCCGGCAGTCTTCCACCCACGCTAACTACCCCAGGTTCCAGCTTCAGCTAATGTCCATTCCCTGCAGCATGCTGCCTTTGCCTGAGCTGCCTCCATACCTCCTGGTCTTCCTCACTCCTCTAGGCTTGCCAGTCTCCTCACTTCCTCCTCTCAGGGAGTAACTTTAGGCAACTTGTCTCTGAAGCCCCTCAAACACTCTTCTCTGTGAATGACTGTAGCCCTTTCTGTTTCCATTTTCCTGTTCTTTTTATAGGCCCTGCCTGTTCCTGGAGATGTGAGCCTCTCTCTAATTAACTTATTGGGCTCACCTGGCCTAATTCAGCTCTTGCAAAGCCAGTCTGGGGAGCACACCCCATCACAGGATATGTTATGTTATACATATTTCCTATGGAGAGTTGCAAAGAGGCCGCGTGTGTTACCAGTGGGAAGGACTGAAGAGGACACAACTGATTTTATTAGAGAAAAAGTATGGAACTCTAGAGCACTAAGAAAGCATTCATGAATGGATTATAGAAATACCAATTTTCTTCAAATTTGGCTTGTTTTATAGGTCACCATGAGACTTAAAAGCAAATCACATATGAAGATTGCATATATTCTAGTGTGACTTCTTTGTAATGGGGTTTATAAGAAAATCTAATTTGTATTATAAATTGTATTACCTAACAAATTATGGCAGAGACTGGTTTACAGCATAAGCACAGAGGGATAAAGATAAGGATAAGCTTTCAACCTTACCTATGTATTTCTTAGCTTTTTGATTGATTTGATTTTTCTCAACTGTAATACCACATTAATATCAATCTTTTGCCTGGAATATGTCTCTATACAAATCACGTGTCCCCTACCTATATATATTGTGGGACAAATTCTCTGCTGACATAGCTCTATGGATTTTAACAGAGTTATGCCAGGAGGGAATTTGGACCTGTATGTCTTCTTTTATGCAACAGAGCTGCACAGAAAAAAAGATATGCATTAATTTATATACCATTATGTACAGGTAAATGTAAAATATGGTGGAACCTCATGTGAATATACAGTATAATTATACCATGTAACTATTTATTCAGGACAATAATATTAACTGTTACAGCAATATATAACCATTTTCCATAACACTTCAATTTGATACAATTATTTTTAAGTGGCTTCAATATAGCATGCCAAGAGTCCAATCTGTCCAGCTTCCCAGACTATTGTACAGACACACAGGTGCTTATCTTTTTAGGCACCTTTAAATAAATGAGCAGGCAGTTTTAATTCCTATCTAGCATGGAGTAGTGATGGCGTTTCAAATGGCTAGATAGCTAATCCATCTCCTTAGGATAAGCAGGACACATTTAGTAAGTAATTGCAGCTCTTCTGGCATGAGCTGTTCCCGGTTGATTGCCCATAGATCTTTCTCTTACTGACACAATAAGGCTTAGTGCAACTACTTGGTAGTCTATATCCCTTCTCCCAGATGGTTAAGAATGTTTCTTTGTGCATGGGAATACAGTAGATAATATTGGTACCACTAACGTCTATTAATGAGTGAATACGGATGCATTTTCCCTGGGACTTGATACTTTGCATTTGCATAACATAGTTCATGTGGAAGTGCTTTACAAACACTAATTAGGTCTGACAATCCATTTCAGGTAGATTACTATTATCATCCCCCTTTTACAGATGGGAAACTGAGGCACAAGATGTTCAAGTCACTTATCTCAAATCCCACTGCAAGACTGTGGCTGAACCGGGAACAGAAATCAGGAATCTTAACTCTGTCTTCTACTCCAACAAACTACTCTCTCCTCCTAAAAGAATGTGACTTGATTTTGTCTCCTGAAAGGTTGTATGAAAACATACAGCAAACTTATTTACTTTCTTTTCAGTTTAGCCCCCCACCTACAATAGGGTTAGTTCTTGCAGCAGCATTTTGGCTCCAAAGAAGGTACTGACAAAAAGAATCCTGGCTCATTATTCTTGCACTGATTTTCTAGGGTTGTTTTTATGAGATTCAGTTTATTATAATTTCTCATGTACTGTAGTAAAAACATTAAAAATGACAGATCATTTAAATGACTTTACCTAAAACTGGGAATGTGGAGGGGAAATCCCATAGTTCTGCTATTCTTTTAGACTCTTTACAGATAGAGGACTCTGTACAACACAACCCTGCATTGTTATTTGTTCTGCCTCAGATTTTAACTTTGACAATTTGAGAGGTCGTACAATCTTAGTAGCAGTTTTGTTTTTTTCCCCACTTCCATAAATAAAGTGAATGATTGGGAAATATGGAAAGGAGTTTGCATCTGGGTACGTGTAACAGTTGGGGGTAAAATATGGCACAACTATTTTAACCATATTCCACTAAAATTCTCTTTTTTATTTGACCCAAATTTTGGAGGAATTTTAGTTTTGTCCAGCACTTCCCCACACATTTTACAGGCTCCACTTAGCACGAAAACTTTTCTTTACTGCTGCTGAACTAACTAAGGTAGAGAGTCAGTGCTGTACTACTGAATATAGCACAGGGAAGCCTCCTGCTGTTGTGTTGGATGTACCAGTTATGGCCCAACATAGCATAATCAATCTTAGATGATCTTAGACAGGCAGGTATGATTTAAATACAAAGTCAGTAGAGGAAGATGACAGCATGACCGGTGTAGTATAGTTCTGCAAATGAAATAATTAGTTCCTTGCCCTTGGACAAGTTTGATTTTAATATTAAAAGCTTTACTCAGGGTCAAGTGAAATAAGGATACATATAGTTATATAGAGTAGAAAATGTTCTTATCCTCACTGCACATGGATAAGTGGGTCAGACTTGAGGACAATAACCATATCTCCCCACCACCGACTCTATAAAAGTAAGATGTAAATTGTATTAATGTATTTCACTTCACCTTGCGGGTCTCAATCATTTTCTGGGACACTCTAGCATGGCACATTTATGTGCTAGATTCCTAACTGAGCAAATTTTATGATGCACCAATAAAAATATATTTTACCATATATGACAATCTCCTTTCTTTAAGCTACAATAGAGATTCTCATGAAACATATACAAATAATATATGTAAGACATCACTAAACCTGACTTAGCCTAAAACACCTTTATATTATATTGCATTCCTTGGATATCAGTAGTTATTTTGCCAGGGGAAAACAAAGGTAATTCCATCTATTCTGACCTTAAACCATTCTGTCTCTCTTGTGGAACCCCAAGACAATAGGCTTCGTTAAGGAGGCTTCAGTGAAAGACTTCTCCTTTCAGGCCAGAGCACTAGCAGATCCTTTCTGCAGCTATTAATGAAACCCATGGATAAATAAAACTTTATCAATACCATGCATGGTCTCTGTGTACATTAAATACATATTTATCTTCTCCATAATACGTATTTATCTTCCCCATATGTATACATGCACGCACACATACGGAGTACTGATCATAAAGCAAAATGCATCCACACATAGAATTTACATTTGACTAGCTTCAGTGTGTGTGGGGGGTGAAATATCAGTACAATTTCAGCATCAGAAAAGCTGGGATAGAAGCCCAACACACATACACTCTGGAAAAATCAATGCAATATGTGTTCCTGTTTTCCCCCACAATTACTGATGTTGAAGTAATAGTGGGATCTTGATATTGGACCTTGATCAATCCTGTATGCAGAGGCCTGGCTAATTGGAAGCATTAGTTTACCACACTACTACCATTAACACTGAATGATGTTGTGAACATCCCTAATTGTGCTAACCCTAGACATGAATATTTTAGTCAATTGGAATGTATTCCAAAAATTAACATACTTAAGGAATTGTAATGGGTTGCATTATGTTAATAAGAAAGAGCACTCCAAGGTATGTCTGTGTACTACTGAGTCTCTGGGTACATGCAAGCATAATGAGCAAAGCAGCCCTTTTTTTTCCCCTCCACATGAACAAGAGTTGATTTATTTTGCAAATGCAACAATCACTTTTGTAAACATGCAGTAACTGACCTACAAAGGAAACTGAGTGTTTAGAGATGCTCCATTCTATGTGACTAGCATCCTGTTATTGGGCATCCTTCAATATTCTGTTTTCTTGTCCACTCCTTCAAAGTTTCACAACTTTTCCCAATAGTGGTGGAAGGATACTATAAACCTGTTGTAGACAGCTATAGGTGAAGAGGAGAGGACACATAAACTGATAGTGATGAGACAGTATAGCTGGACAGAGAAGAGACCAGTGCCAGAACAGTGATCGGGAGCAGAAAGAAAAAGCCTATAGTTTCATAGATTCCAAGTCCAGAAGGAACCACTCTGATTGTCTATGTAACAAAGGCCAGAGAATCTTCCCCAAATAATTCCTAGCACATAGCTTTTAAAAAAACATCCAATCTTGATTTAAAAATTGTCAGTGATGGAGAATTCACCATGACCACTGGTAAATTTTTCCAATGGTTAATTACCCTCACTTGAAAAAAAAAACTATGCCTTATTTCCACTTGGAATTTGTCTATCTTCAATTTCCAGCCATTGGATCATGTTATACTTTTCTTTGCCAGATTGAAGACCCAATTATTAAGTTTTTGTTTCCCATGTAGATACATATAGACTGTAATCACATCAAACCTTAACCTTCTCTTTGTTAAGCTAAAGCATCTCCAATTTATCAACATCCCTCTTGAACTGTGGGCACCAGAACTGAACACAGTGTTCCAGCAGTGGTCAATCCAGTGCTAAATAAAGAAAGAGAATAACCTTCCTGCTCTTATTTAAATTCCCCTGTTTATGTATCCCAGGATTGCATTAGCTCTTTTGGACACAGTATTACCCTGGAAACTCCTGTTCAGCTGATTATTTACCACTACCATCCTCAAACCTTTTTAAAATAAATATGTTTTCCCCTTGCCCCGTAATTCTTTATCATTAGTTTAATTTTAATAATGCAAGATGAGGAACTGAAATATAATACCAATGTGTATAAAAATAATTATCTGAGGACATCTGTAATTTACTGTTAGTATGTGTTAGGTATGTAAATAATAATCAGGTATCCTCTGAAAACCGAAAATGTCAGATATTACCCAACTTGTTTTAAAAGGACTGTTTGTTGTTAATACATCCCTGCTAGTAATACTAGGTTATTTACATGGTGTCTCTTTGGCCAAAAACCATTTTATCTCCTTGAAGAACTAAGATCTTTGAAGAAAATAATTGCCAGAGTAGTAGAATACATAAGTTACTCTCATGAAGGATGGATAATAGGATTTCATTTTAGGTCACTGATGTGAATTCAATGCAGGTTGATGTTGGTCAAAAGTTATTACTAATTGCTGACTATTTCATCACCTATTAGTCAGTGGTCTCAATCTAATGATGAAGAGAAAAGTGTACATATAAGGAGAGCTACCATCTCAACTAGCAGACTCAACAGAAAGGCCAAGCATTGTATGCTTGTGAAGACTGAATTTCCCACTTCAGTCCTAGAGAGAGTTTCTCCAGGGCAATTTTGAGGCACATGGACATGAATTTGGAAGTTTGAATGGCTGTTGCTTTTGTAGAATGTGTTCTGTACACAAAAGGAGGACCTCAGGCTCCAGGGCTGTCAACCTAGTACTTTTAACCAGCACTCATTTTAAAAAATCAAAACACTTCCCCAAAGAAAAATTAAATGTGCAAAGGTCAAGGGTCAGAAATGTGCTTAATTGGACACAGTAGCCAGATTAGTCAATTAAGGAGACGGGATGCATGCCGCCGGCCAAAGACTGCTTTGTGAAGTAACAAATGCATATGAAGTCATTGAGGACTTGCCAATATGTTGCAGACCCAAAACATTAAATACTCTCTCATTTTATATTTATGAAATAATGTAGCACATATTTATATCAGGAACACAGCATGTTTTTAGTAATGCTAGCGTGCATAAAATATAAAACTGGAATTTCTTCTCCTTGCGTATATCTATTCAGTACCAAGAAGACTGCAGGCTTAGCAAATAAAAAGCACTCATTTCTGTTGTGTGCTAATTTATTATAAGGAATAACATTCCCACAATGGGGCACAATACAGTTCTAATTCCATCACCCCAGGTGTTTCATATAATAAACCACAGGAGTTGTGTCACCAATACCCTGAAATGGAACTGAAGCCATAATTTATGCATATTTTAAGAACACGTTACAGTAACATATTTAAAGAACCCTTTTCTTCCCACTTTATAATCTTACTCTCATCTGCCTATAGTAATTTTCAGCTGCCCACGTTTTGCTCTGTTCCTTCCTTTACAGGTGTGTTTTTGGTTTTTTTTGGTTTGTTTAAACAGTTCCATTTGTAAGATGGACCTTTTGTCAAACTCTAGCCACATTTACAATAAAAGCAATACACAAGCCAAACAATATTAGATAACAAAAGCACACTGCAATTTCACACCAACTCACTCTAACACCAGGCCCAAGGAAACAGATGGCCTCCAACATATGCTCTGACAGTCAATAAACTCTTGCTTTTTTCAAACCAAAGAGGGAGTGGATTGCAGAGCCACAGGCTTGTAACTAATTAGGTCTTGCCCCAGACACAGATGACCAAACCTAGGAGATGTTGGCTCAAAGCATTCCAGATGATAGCAACTATTAAAGTAATGCATGGAGGGAAAGATGCACTTTAAGATACACAGGACCCAAACCACACTGTACAGTAGAAACAGGAATTACCAAACCAGATCAGACTGATGATGGTCTAGTGAGTTCAGTATAAAAGATGGATGTATTTTTTGCATGCAACTTTTTCTCAGGGAGAAGAAAAAAAAGCTGATTGAGGTTGACTGAAACAGTTAGTGAATTCATGTCAATTTTGAATTGTTTCCATTTTCCCCCCTCTAAAATGTCAAAACAGTTCATTTTGATCCAAGGCATTTCTGGTTTTTTTTAACTAGAAGACCTAGCTACGTCTACAATATCACTTACGTCGGTGTAACTTATGTCACTCAGGGCTGTGAGCATCCCATGCCCCTGAGTGACATAAATTACACTAATATCTCCTGCCGACATAGCTACTGCTGTTTATTGAGGGTGGATTAATTATGTCAATGGGAGAACTCTCTCCTATTGACATAGAGTGGCTACACGAGTGATCTAACAGCAGAGCAGCTGAATTGGTGCTGCTGTAAGTTCTCTAGTGTAGACATGGCTAGGTTCTTCACAAAAATCAAGGAGGTAGTGGCAATGGTGCCCCTCTTATACTCAATAGCCCAGGCACTCAGTTACGATGTAGAAGACCTAGTTTCAAATTTCCACTTTGAAGCAGGGACTTGAACCCAGGCCTCCCCGCTCTCTGCTAAGTGCCCTTACCACCAGTTCAGTGCTTAATTACTCTCACTTGAAAAAAAATGTATGTCTTATTTCCAGTTGCTTTTTGCTAACTCAATGAATTTTAAGTATTTCACAGAAAGGGGAACAGCTTTAAGAGAAGAGAATGAGAGAACACGCTCCCCACAATAGCCTAGCCTGGTGGTTAGAACATTCACCTGGGAAGGGAAAGAAAAATTTGACATGGTTTGGTTTCTGGTTGACCCAAATTATTATTATTATTTATTATATATTTTTCAGAACTACCAGCAAAATGAAAAATCGGTTATTGGCACAGCTTCATCTGGTATTTTCTCTGCAACAGTGGAGATATATGAAAATATATATATGAAAATGGGTATATATGAAAATGGGTTTCCTCTCCAATCTACTAGCAAAAAAAATAACAGGATTAACAGAAAGGAGTAGAGTGAATGAGAACAAAGGAATTGGAGGAAGGAGAAGAAAAACTGGAACCCACCAATTTTCTTCATTTTCAGGTTTCAAGGGAAAAAAATTTAAAAGAAAACACAATTTTTTTTCAGAACTTATTTTTGAAAATGGCCATTTTTGACTTTTTTTCATTCTACGTGTAAACCAGTTCTAATTATCTGAAAGAGCAAATTAGAGCTCCTGATTTACTTCTGCATATTATTCATCATTTTGTTTTCCCTCTATCTTGTCTTGTCTTATTAGCTTCCTTTATAAATTCAACAGTCTAATTTTCAATTTCTCTCCATATGGAATTTTTACCCAATGTGTAACATAATGGCCCTGAGCCTGCATCATTAAAGTCAATGTGAGCTTAATATGACCCTCAAATAGTGTAGGATCCAACTCTATTTTTGCTGCTGTTTTCTGAAACTTCTATTTTTCTGCTCTTTCCTTTCAGGGATGGAGAGACCAAAACAAACTTGGCATTTGGCACTATTATATACTATAATAGTATTACAATATTTTCTGTATTATTCTTTCTCTCTTCTTACTACAGGGTAATATGTTCTTTGTTTTTATGACTACTAGTGCATATTCAGCAGATGTTTTCAGTGATCTGTCCATAATGACGCCCTGGATTTTTTTTGTGAATAGCTGCAGTGAATTTATAACCAATCAATGTGCCTGAATGTTTCAAATTGTTCTTTCTAATCTGCATTACTTTCCACTTTTCTGCATTGGATTAGCTTGGTAAGATCTTTCTAAAGCTCTCCATAAGCTGCTTTAGAATTGACAAACCTAACAATGGTGTGTCATTCTCCAATTTTATTTTCCTCCTCACCCTTCAACTCCTCCTTCAGATCATTACTGAATAGAGCTGGACGAAAAATGATTTGTTTTTCCCTGAAAAGTATTGAAAATTTTAACAGGTTTTTTATTTATTTATTTTCCACAGAAAATTTTGGGGTTTCATTAAAAAACAACTATCCTTCACTTTTTGGCAACGATGCCTTTTTTTCTTTTTTGTTATTTCAATGAAAACGAAAATATTTTCACAAAAACCTTTTACAACAACCAGAACCCCATTTGTCCTGCACTGCTGTATAGATCATTGGGACACCTCACTGTTAACCTTCTTTCATATGGAAAAATGACTATTTATTCCTAAACATTGGTCTCTTACTCTCTCAACCAGTTTTTAATCCATGACAAAATTTTAAACCTCAACCTGGAACGAGAAGGTTACCTGTCTTGTGCAGTAACTATAGTTGTTCAAGATCTACTTCCCTATGGATGCTCCCCTCCCTAGGTGCACTTTGTTCCCTGTACAAAGACCAGAGTTTTTAGGTAGCAGTGTCCATTCGTCCCTTGCAGCCCTTGGTCCAGCCCTCCCTGGACTATATAACGTGGTGTGGGCAAACCTCCATCAGTTCCCTTTCTACCGCAGAGCACATTGAAAGGAACTCTGAAGCAGAAGAGGGGAGGAAAACAGGACCCATAGGGTCATACATCCAGAAGAACCATAGTTACTACACAGGGTGAGTAACCTTCTCTTTTTCTTTAAGTAGTGTCCCTCTACGTGATTTTGCAGCAGTACCCCCTAAGGGAGGGGTGGGGCTTCAGAGTCAAGTCTAGAATTGAGGATATAATAGAACCAAATATGGCAACGGATACTGAGTCATGGGTGACTGCATAATATTCAGCCAATATATGAGCAGATGTCCAGTCGCAGATCTACATATTTCTGTGACTGGAATGCTTCTGAGGAAGGATATGGCAGTGGAGAGACATCTCGTAGAGGGAGTTCATACTCTAGAGGGAGGCTGAAGATCATAAGACCAATAGCAGTAGGTAATGCAGCTCCATATCCATCTGCAAGAGTCTTTGTTTAGAGATTGAGGAAGCCTTCAATCTGTTTGCAATGGAAAGAAACAGTCTGGGAGATTTCCTGAAATGCTTAGTCCTATCTAAATAAAAGGCTAGTGCTTTCTTGACATTGAGAGTGTGCAATATCACATTCCTTTTATCCCAGATCGGAAAGAAAACTGGGAGTTGGATAAATTGGTTTATGTGGAAGTCTGAAGATATTTTTGATAGGAACTTGGGATGCGGTCAGAATGTGTCCTTATCTTTAAAAAAAGATTGTAAAGGGGGAGGAGGAGTATGCCATTACAGCTCTTATCTCTCCCACTCTTTGAGCAGAAATAATGGCCACTAGGAATTCAGTCTTCACAGATAGATGTAGAAGGGAGAAGAGGCCATGGGTTCAAAGGGGGTCTTGTAAGACACTTGATGACAAGGTTGAAGTCCAATGCCAGTATGGGGGATCTGATTGGTGGGAAGAGGCCATCCAGACCTTGAGAAACCTTCTTGTTGTGGGATGAGCAAAAACAGAATAAACCTCTATCTTATGATAGAAGGCAGTGATAGCTGTGAGAGCCATCTTTATGGATCTTAGAGATAATCCTGATCATTTTAGTTCTAGGATGTAATCTAGCACAACTGGTAGTGGGGAGGATGTAGGAGTAATGTGTCTTGAGTCACTCCAGAGTTTCTTCCACTTTTGGATATACGCATCATGAGTAGTTTGTTTCCTGCTATGTAACAGAACTGCCTTTACGTCCTCAGAGAAGGTAATTTCCAAGCTCTTGGACCATTGACCAGCCATGCCTTGAGACAGAAAACCTGGAAATTGGGGTGATGGACCTGGCCAGTATCCTGAGAGAACAGTTGCGAAACAAAGGCTGGAGAGTGACTGATTGGCAAACACCAAGCTGAATAAGGTAGGGGGACCATGTCTGTCTTGGCCATATGGGAACTATACTTATAACCCTGGCTCTTTTTTCTCTTTTTCTTGAACAGGACATTGGGTATTAGAAGAATAGATGGAAAGGCATACACAAGATCTCTGTTCGATTGTAGGAGAAAGGCATTGCCAAAAGAATGATGATCTAGACTGGCCCTAGAGCAGAACAGAGTATTTCTTGGTTTGGGTTTTGGTGAATAAGTTTATCTTTGGGACTCCCAATCATAGAAATATGCACTGAAGAATGGAGGGGTCTATTTCCATTCATGATCCTGGAAGAAGTGTCTGCTGAGACTGTCCATCATATTGTTTTATACACCAATTCCAAAGCTTCACTGTTTTGGCATAAAGGAAAGGCAATATCACTGCACTGATGGTTTCTATAAAACACATGAGATGTTTATCATGATCTTGATATGCTTTCCCCGGATCAGTGGGAGGAAATGTGTACAGGCATTTCTGACTGCTCTGAATTCCAGAAATTTGATATGTAGAGTGGACTCGAGTGGAGACCACCTGCCTTGAATAGTGTGGCTGCCCAGGTGGGGTCCTAACAGGGATACATTCATTGTTAATATTAACACTGGGGGGTCACAGACATTGTGAGGGTCTTTCCACCAGTCAATGGACTTTTTGACTATCAAGGGTATCAAGAAGAGTCTGTTTAAGCTGTGTTTGTTTGGTATGTAGCCAGTTTTGAGGCACCCTTGAAGGCAGTGCACGAGAAGCCTCATGTGATTTATTACACTGCCATTTGTCCCAGTACCTGAAAACAGTTTCTGGCCAATGTCTAAGGCCTGAGTTGGACTGTTGAAACTAAATTGAGAATGTTGTTGAACCTGTGTGAGGAAAGGAATGCTCTGGGTGCTACTGCATCTAGCTGGGCTCCTGTGAATGCCAGATGTTGCACTAGAGTTAATGTGGACTTTTGGTCATTTAATTGTAGTCCCAATTGGACGATCAGGTCCATGGCCTTTTGTGTGGCCATCAATCCCTCTCTGAAGAAGTGTGCTTTGAGCAAGTAATCATGTAAGTACTAGAAGGTCATAATTCCTTGTTTGCAAAGGTGTGTCACTACCACGGAAAGGACCCTTGAGAATACTCTGGGTGCAGACGACAGATTGAATGGGAACACCTTGTATTAAAAATCATTCGGTCTTAGAGTGAATCGTGGAAACCTTCTGTGGGATGGGTGAATCACAACATGGAAATAAGCATCTTCTGGGTCAAGGGCTGAGAACCATCAGTTTGGTCCAGAGATGGAATTGTTGCTGCGAGAGTTTTGAACCACTGCACCTTTACAAATCTGTTGAGTGATCTTAAATCTACAACGGGTCTCCAACCACTGTTCTCCTTTGATATCAGAAAGTACTTGGAGAAGAATTCCCTCCATCCATGTTGTTTAGGAACTGGTTCTATAGCACCTAGGTTCATGAGAGAACCATTTTCCTGTTGTAAATGGTACTTGTGAGGAGGGTCCCTGAAGAGGGACAGAGGAAAGTGTAGAGGGAGGTGAAATGGATAGAATATCCTGTAGAAATTATCTTCAACACCCACTTATCTGTGGTTATGTTTCCAGTTTTGGCGAGAAAAAGAAAGGCAGTAGCTGAAGCAAAGGAGACATGCAGATTGTTGCAGCAGATAAATATGGGGGTGGTAACTCAGGACATCAACCAACCCATCAAAATTGATGTTGGGCTGTAAAGGGTTACAAAGTTGATGTTTGTGGAATAGCTGGTCTCCTTTCCCGCAAATGCTATCATTTGCATTGGGGTTTATAAGCCCTCGCAGTGGTAGGGGAGGCATTGAAGAGGCTGGGACCTCTGCACTCTCTGGGATTTACTGAATCTTTTTTTTCATGTAGGCATATGAATTCCCAACAAGCGCAAAGTGGTTCTTAGAATCTTTTTGTGTATGTAGGGACTAATCAGTTTTCTCAGCAAACAACTTTATTCCCTCATAAAGAAGATTCCCCCTCTGTAGACTGGCCTTCCTTGAGAAAGCCAGATAGCTGAAGTCAGGAAGTTCTCCACATGACCACTGCTGTGGAGATAGAACGAGCGACTGTCAGTGGCATTTAGCAATGTCTACAAAGATATTCTTGCAAGAAGTTGGCCCTCCACAGTAAAAGGAAGAAAAAACAAAACAAAACACCAAAGGTACTTACACCCTTGGTATTGGTTATTATTCAGTGCTTGATATCAGTTTTATGTACATTTGGGGAATACAAATAATCTTAGCTTAATATTATGTAATAGGGACAAATCAGCATGGTTTCTATAAAGAGAACAGAGTCTAACCAACCTAATAGAACTCATAGAGGGGAGTCAACACACTAGGTGACAAAGGAGAACTGATCTTTATAATTTATTTGGACTTTCAAAAAGTCTTTAAGAAAGTCCTCAGAAGAGGCTAGAAAGGAAACTAATTCTTTTTCTTTGAGTAGTGTCCCTGTGGGTTCTCTACTCTAGGTGCACTTGAGTCCTCTGAACCTCAGATCAAAGATTTTAGGTGGCAGTGTCCACCTGGCCTGTGAATGACTTCTCCACTTCTCATGCCTGCACCAGGATCACATGCACCAACCGCCCTCAGTTCCTTCTTAAGTGCCTTGTCCTGAGATAGAACCTCAGCAGTGTCCAAATTCAGATGATCTCACTTATATTTTGTTCTTTTATTCAAGATAGTTAGTGTTAGTTTCCATTAGTTAGTGCTAGCACTCCTCTTTTCTTTTATTTTCTTTTCAAACTAAAAAAAAAAATCTCTCTCCTAATTAGGACAGAAAACTACTGCTCATCCATATTTATTTTTTTCTTATTTCCTCCCTTTGGGGAAGTGGAACCCAGAAAGGATATGCCTGATTCTCAGGTTTAAACATTGTCTTTCCTGCCGAGAAGCAATCCTGGTCTATGATGGACACTCTCACTATATACTCTGTCTTGAAAAGTCACATGTCTGTCAAAAGTTTACTTTCTGCCTTAAATTAAAGTCAAGGGCCAGAAAGAACCACAAACTAAAACTGCATTTGCTTATGATGGAGAATTTGCTCTGACTAATTTCTGACCCTGGCCCAGGGACCCCCTATACAAAGGTCCCCGACGAAGCCGATTCTGTTGACTTCCTCAGCACAACACTCTTCCATGGCTTTGAAGATGAAATCCCTGTACTCCTCTCAAAAAAGTCTCTAAAAAGCAGGCTTCAAGTCCTTGGGTAGAGAATCTAATGCAAAGAGATGATCCCAGATGAGGTCAACCAACTCAAAACCCACTGATATCTGACTTGATACCCAAAAGGCTGCGGGATCCTCAGGTACTATCATTTCCAGCAAGACTAAAGACTCTAAGGGTTTGGGGTCCAGAAGATCAGTGCCAGTGGGTAAACATACAGGTAGAGAGAAAACCAGCTCTTTTAAATCCATGCTGACTGTGTCCCCTAAGGCCATGGTACCAAGTACTTTAGTTCCTCAGAAGACCAGACCAACACCTACTGGTCATTCATCTGAATGCAAGAGACCTCCAGTACCCTCAGGTCCTTCTACATCAGCCACATCTGCTCATCTTACCTCAGCAATATTGCCCACCATCCTGGTATTGCAATAATTTCACTTTCAGAAACACCTGAATCTCCCCTGCTCAGCACCAACACATTCACAGTACCGAGAGTATTCCCCACAGCTTTCATAAGTGCTCCATCTCTGCCAACTGATAAAGAAGAGAATGATGATTTTTCTTCAGTCTCTCATATTTCTGTCCAAGGCTCACCTTTCTACTATCAGGGAGCTTTCCATCCCAAGACTCTGCACAACCAGCTTACTGTCATGAGAGACACAGCCCATCCAATTGGTATAGCCCCACACATGCCTGTTGCACCACTTCAGTGGCCCTACTGGAACTCCTGGGCAGCTTATTGACAGCAATTCTTAAGGATCCCTATTTCTCTCACAGGGAGAAGAGAAGGCAATCCCCTAGAGCTACTCTCTCTAGAGCTCCTAATTCGCAAGAGGAGACATTTGAAGAACAGGAAGTGAGATTAGGCAAGGAGATTATTCCTGCCACCAACATCTCTTCATCCTTTCCTGATGAATCTGTTATGCCTCCTCCATCAACTTTGGCAAATGATTTTAGGCCATTTCAGGACTTTATAAAAAGGTTAGTGGACTCCTCAAAAACTCCACTAGAAGAGTCACAACACATGCTACTCAATATCCTTCACACCTTCTCATTTGCCCACATTGTGTTACCCATTAACAAAACTTTCTTGGATCCAGCAAAAATATGGCATACCCTGGCCACAATACCTCCCACCTGTAAGAGAGTGGACAAAACATACTATGCCTAACTTTGCCAAACTTTGGAAAGGTAGAGAACAGAGTCCACTGTGATCTACTCTGTGAAAGCTTATTGTATTTGGCACTCATATGCTCCAGAGTCTTAGAAATACTTAGAGTAGCCTATCATAGAAATGAAGGGACAGATGAAATACAGAGAGGGCTATATACAGACTGAACTGTGTGTATGTGTGAGGGCAAGCTCATTGTACAAGAGAGCTGGAGTACAGCACTTTGTTCCTGTAAGAGTTGCTTTGAGCTGCAACATAAACATCCTTCAGATCACTGAGAACAGACAGACCAGATGAGGCAGTGCCTTTTAATCACATCTATCAAGTATTATCAGTAAAATGAGAATGGACCCAAACATAAAACTTCACTAACACACACACTCTTCCATGCACTTCTGTATTTTAAGGTTTTTAGCTGGGGTGAAATTCATTCCTATTTAGACAGCAGCAGAATGGCCTAAATGGGATTAAATGGTTCATAGGCCCTCTGAACAGAGGTGAATTTCACCCCGGAAATGGCAATATGGAAATTACACTACAGAGGCTGTTCATATGGCAATTCTGGATTCCCCCTAGAAGCAAAGAATCTCAAAAGATCTTCTGATTGTGTGAAATTTGAAACAGTTTCCATACCAGAGATGTTCAGACTCCGATAAACATTTGTACTTCTAGATGCTCACCTAAGTAGGGCCAGCCAGAAAAAAAGAATTCAATGTCACAATAAAAGGTTTCCACACTTCATTCTGCATTAGAACAAAACCATGTCTTCTTTAAATTTTTATGAAAATGAAAGAGACACAGAGCACATCACCCAAGAATAGCCACTCACCTGGAGGCTACAGCACTCACCTAGGTTTGAGTCAGTCTGATTCAGAGCAGGAATTTAAACCTGGGTCTTCTACATCTCAGGCAAGTTCCTTTACCACTGAGGTACAGAGTCAATCTGTCGCTAGTTTTGGAACTATTCCACTTTATATAAATTAAATATTCATTGGAATATAGAGAGATAAAGGCTGATATATAGCCCAGTGATGAGGGCACTCATGTAGGCTGTGGGAGACAAAGGTGAGTGCCTTAATCAGCAGGTTATTGGCTATTCTGGGATGGGTCTCTCTCTTCTCTTCTCTCCTCCTCCCCCTAGAGATTCCATCTGCACTGGGGAAAGATCCCAATGAAGACATCAGAAAAAAAGATACATTTCCATGAAGAGCTTCAGTGCTGAAGAATCAGCATTTTCCAGCAAAAATCATTCATCAGAAAATTCCCCAACCAGCTCTACATCCAAATCCAACCTTGTGAGGTTTGCCCATAGACACAGGGAATACACATGCCTCGCTGGAGTCTTGTAACAATGAGCACGCACTGTGCAACAATCCCATGCTTCTGCAGCTGTCCTATTTCAAGGGAGCCAGAGCAGTTGACTCGCTGCCAGCAAGCAGCCATCCATGCAGTATCTTAGAGACTTATTTCTTTGTTAAGGCACCCACATTAATGTAGATGTGGAAGCAACATGCTGTGTGAGGGTGTGTGCATTGGAATGAGTGCATGAAAATTACAGTACATAGAAATCGGAAAGAAAAATTGCCTTCAGAGTGACAGGTTATCCTTCAAGGAGAAGAAAAGCCAAATAATTTATGCCTGTAGAGATACTGTAGGACTCATATTTTAGCAGGCAGAATTCATCCAGATTATATAACTGGTCCCTGCAGGAAGGATCTATTAATCCTCTGTATGCTTTGTCATTAATATTGTTTATTGGGCCACAAGAAGACGACATAAAATCTTAATGTCTTTTTCTCACTCTAAGGGCTTTTTTCCTTGAAAATCTGAGGGTCCCTGCCAATCTGATATGGCACTTAGATTAAAGGAACAGATGGCTGATGCTGAATGACTAATTTTAGCATCAGCCAAAGCTTTGATGTTTGATACATATTATATGGGGGGAAATGCCCCCTTTTACATTCCACTGGACAGAGGGGACTGAAAAGCAACAAAGACACAATTAAACAAATGAGCCTTCTTTGGTGTCCACACAGCTTGGGGAACACAAAGAGAGCTGTGAAATATACTGCACTACCGGTCACAAACGTTGGGCTTGATTAAAGGCAATGAGTGCACAGGTAGTGCCAAATTGGACTGGGTGGAGAGACATCTGAGTTAGGTACTTTAGGAGAACACTGGGTGGGGAAGGGCAGAGGGTAGCATACTGGTCTGTACAGAGTCTCCTTGCTATATTTAATCTCTAGGAAAACTCAGATAGCACTTAATTTTTCAGTTACGTGTTTTGGTATCCATGTGGGTGGAAAGAGGCAAAAGACCAAATGGACCTAAACCACAGAGCAAGCCTCAACCCTCGTACTTAGGAATCCCAGTCCTTGGTTCTATTACTAACCATCAACCAACAGTATCTGATTGGACAGGTAGTATCAGAGCTTCAGGGGCAGTGTCCAGAACATGGCAGTTGGAGGGATCCACCCATCTTCCCTTCTGGCAGACAGAGATTTAGGTTTGTCCTGAGCATGGGGTTGCATCCCTCATCCCCTTGGCGAATAGCTATTGATATCCTCCATGAACATATCTAGTTCTTTTCTGAACCCATTATACTTTTGACCATCACCACATCCCATGAAAATGAGTTCCACAGGTTAATTGTGCATCATGTGAAAAAGTGCTTCTTCTTGTTTGTATTAAACCTGCTGCCTATTATATTTCATTGGGTGACCCCTGGTTTTTGTATTTTAAGAGAGGGTAAATAATACTTCTCTATTCACTTTTTCCACATCATTCGTGGATTTTATAGACGTCTATCATGTCCCTCCTTAATTGCCTATTTTCTAAGCTAAGTAGCCCAAGTTGTCGTAGTTTTTCCTCCTATGGAAGCCATCCCATATCCTTGATCGTCTTTGTTGCCCTTCTCTGAACCTTTTCCAGTTCCATTATAATCTTTTTCAGATGCGACAAGCAGAATTGGAAACAATGTTCAAGGTGTGGGAACACCAAGGCTTTATATAGGTAGCCTCCTGATATTTGCTGATCTAAGTTCAAACCCATTCTCCCCAGTAGACAGAAGGGAGAACTGAACCAATGTCTTCCACATCCCCCAGTACTCTAACCAATGAGCTCAAGGTTCTAAGGTAGTCTGCCCCCTCCAACATTTTGTGAGTCTAGTCTTTTTC
This sequence comes from Mesoclemmys tuberculata, assembly GCA_007922155.1. Classification (NCBI taxonomy): domain Eukaryota; kingdom Metazoa; phylum Chordata; order Testudines; family Chelidae; genus Mesoclemmys; species Mesoclemmys tuberculata. The sequence continues at coordinate 37,979,491 of ML675613.1, forward strand.
TAGGCTTTTCTGAAAATGCCTGAAACAGAAATTAAACATTTTGGATCAGGTCAAAACAAAACATTTTTTCACCATTATTGGTTTTGTCAAAACTACTCAGTGAACTAGAATGAATTCATTACTATTTTCAGGTTAACTGAAATTGCATTTTTTGGCCCTAATTATTTCATGGGAAAACGGGGGGGAATCACCCAGCTCTAGACCAGCCCTTTCTCAAAGCATTCCTTTTTTTAAAAATGGAGAGAATTGGAAGGTAATCCAGAGCAGCCACTTTAGCTTCATCACCCTGGCTGATCACACTAATCACAACTACCTTTCTCTTAAAACGGGGAATGCTAATACTTCAGTAGTGTAATTTGTTACAAATGCAACTGAAATTTTTTTAAAGTCAACCACTGTAAGAAGTCCCCATGGTTTAAGCGGGAGGAGTCTAGAAGTCAGACAATCTTCTTGATTGGCAGTAAACTCTGGAAAGCATTTCCCCATCCATACAGGAATTTGTGGAGCAAAGCCAAATAAATATTGACTAGGACTTTAGGGTGGATGGAAAGAGAGCAGCTTGTTTTGGTGAGTGGAAATGTCTCCTTTTATGGTCACTCTGATCTGTTGAGTTGCCGGGTTAATAGTGATTTTACAATGCTCATGGCCCTAAATGGGCACTTTTAAAATAAACCTAAAATTAAACAGTAAATATGTATGGTTTGTGGCTGGTGTCTCTGATTCTACAAAGATATTTCTTTGTCATAAACTATAGAGGGAGATCTTATGAGAAATCTTAGCAATTGCACAGGATAATCATTATGTTAACACTGGTCATCACTGTATTTTGTATGTCTGCAAAGCAAAACATGTGCCTGGGTTAGCCTACCAAAGCTAGCTTGACTCTAGCTAGCGTGCATAGCAATGGCAGTGAAGGTAACATAACATATGTGCTTCAGAGTGGGCTAGTGAACCAAGTATGTACCCAAGGTCCCTGCCGAGCTTGCACTACCTCTGCTGAAGCCCGAGCTGCACTGTTGTCTCCGTTACTGTAACCTGCACTGGATAGATTCAAGCCAATTCATGCAGAGCTTCTGCTGTGTAGACATATCCATAAAGAAACAAAACTGTAAAAGAAGGCTTGAGTTTTCCCATTGCCTGTACGCTGTACACAGCCCAAGAAATGGATGGTACAACATACACCTATCTGGCCTTAACAGATGATCTCAGAGTCTGCACACATATTTCAGGGCAGCAAGTATTTCCTCCTGCTCCCCAACCCAATCTGTCATTCTTAAACTTTAAATTCAATAAACTCTTTAAAAACACCTAAACAATAGCATCAGGCCATTCTCCAACTTATGAGCTATTTCACTCTTTTGCTTAACGATTTCTAAATTCACACTGCTCTGTTCCTGTCAGGAAATAGCTACTGGAGGAGGACTGAATAAATACCATGCAGATGTTTGTGTTTCTAGGAAGAAATAGTTTGAGTCTGTAACTAGTCCTTGAAGACAACCAGAGAGAAGGATACAACAGTTGACTGGCCTTATTGTACTACCCCCCCCCCCAAATCATTGCGACAGAGCCAAGAAAACAGTTTGAAATGATTCACCACAATCCCCTCTTGTGAGAGGCAATGTCTCAGTGCCATTCTTGCTTCAGCAAAACAATAGAAAGCAACAAAGACAAATTAATGTATAATAACCATTGAGGCAGGATATGCCAGACAGTAACAAACATAAATACAAACTTGGCAGCTTTCAATGCTGGCAAGAACTTGGATTTTTTTTTTTAAATAAAGGGAGATCCAGTACCAGTGTTTATATAAATACAGGAGTTAACTGGCATGGTAGGTTTTTAAGCTGTGTTAGTTGGTGTTTCGATTTGGTGTCCTTCTCCTTTCCTTGACCCCTCGTGCATTTATTTGATCTGTAAAAATGGACCAAATGGAGCATTCCTGAAAAGGAAATTACGGTTGTCTGAGTTCCTAACCTATTGTAAAAATGTTTCCTTCCAAGCAGAGCTATGCGCACACACACAGCAGCTCTGCGGTGGTGATAAAAGATTCCTGGCGCATAGTGACGATGAAAAATTGTACACAGTTGAGAGGTAAATTGCCAGAGGTGTCAGAAGACATGTTGTGGTGACGTAAACAGTGACACCACCATTAATTTCAATAATCTGATGGTATGTTAGCAAAACAGAGCATACCTAAGCCATTCACCAGATTTGTCTGTATCATTACATACCTCTCCCCATCACAAACCATGCTCTTTCTGGGCTCCCAAAAGACAAGCCCCAAAACAGGATGCCTGGATAAGTCAGCTCAAGATGGGAGCCTTCTCATTAATTGTACTAAATAGAGTGATGATCTGGAAAGGTCATATTGGCTTTTTACATGCCCTCTCTCCCAGCTAAGTACCTTTTCAGCTACAATTGATTACTGTGTCGTTTGGGTTTGCGCAACTCTGTCAAGCAGCTGTGCAGACAGCATCAATAACATTATTGATATTGTGATGAACCGTGTTCCACTCAGCACAGACTCCATCTTGTATTCTGTGGCACTGCATGGTGATATTGACTGAACCACCAAGAGGGAGGCTTAGGCATGGGAAGGATGGTATCAGAGAGACTTAGAATGTACCTTTTCATGTGAAACTGAAGCATGGGGACAGTACAACAAGAGCATTTGTCAATATGAGAATAATAAGAGAAAACAGTGCTCTAGCCATGTTTTCTTTCAGGTTTTCAAAGTCACCCCATTTTTGTTGGTTTCACTGTGTTCACTGAAGGTGTGGCAAGCCCATGAGAGAGATTACTGAATTTGAAATATCTACCTACTAAAGGGTTTAATACTGGTAGTAATTTAGCACATTCTACTAGTTACACTCCATATTAAACTAGGTTCGTTGGAAGGTGCCTTCACTTATTTCCCTGAGAAGGGAATAAAGCTGGGGTTCAGAAATATGTTTTCATGTTGATTTGTGAAGTAAGAAAATGGTATAGGCACTTTTTATGTACATAATTGGCCCTCTCACATATTATATATGCTTACTGAAACCCATAGGAAGCTATCTTTGGCTTCTCCAACACATACGGTACCCACTCCATCATAACCAGACCTACTAGAAACACACATGCTGCAACATGTGCAGTTATCCATGCCAACAGAGACACTGTGCCTACCTGCTGGTCCATCAATTCTCCTTTGAATGTGCATGGATGTATGAATGCTCTCTTGCCTCGATATAGACAGAGTGAACTCTATTGGTTCTTGACAGTGGAAGGTGACCTGTATGTATAAGATGCCAGTCAATGGATCAGTTTTGTTGCCATCTCAGTTCAGCATGTGGCAACTCAGAAAACACTTTTTCAACTAAAAAAGAATGAATGGGTCATGTCACTTCTCTTTAAAGTCTGCTAAATTCCGTTGGCATCAATTCAGCTGCTTCCTAGCTGGAGAGAAACTGCAAGAGTAAATACATTTGCAAAACTGGCATGTCAAAAAACCAAACCCATCCAGCTCACACCATGGCCCTCTTTTGTCTTCCTGGTACATCCCTTCCCCTCCTGCAGCACAGGTGAGATCTTATTTAAAGCTCAGGGATAGTGGTCTCTACAGTTTTCTTCCACTGAGGAGAAGAAAATTATTTGTCATATTAATGTATTTGTCATATTAATCTAAAATACATTAATAAATACATATTAAAATTAAAATACATATTAATGTATTTGTCATATTAATGTAAAATAGTCACACTGTATTTACAGTACTAACAAAGGGACAGGAAGAGGGCAAAGGGATTGTCGATTCTTTCCCAATGTCAAGAATGAAGAGGCTCTGGAAACCTGGGCACAAGTCCCATTTAGATCATGATCACTCCTCCTCCATTTGTGATATTTCCATTTGTTCAATTCCATCTTTTTTTGGGGGGGGCTGTAAATAGTTCAGGGCATATTTTTATTGTGTATTTGTTCAGTGCCCAGCATAACAGAGACCCAATCTGGACTGTATTGTCATAGCACCTGGCAACCCAAACAGTAAATCATCATCATTATCTACGTCCATATCATAAAACCATTGCACTAAGTGTAACAAATGAGAGTCTCTAGGAAGATCTAGACATGGAATAACAGCCTGTGGTAGGTCAGAATGAAGATGCATTGGGAACCAGCAAACCTATAATAGGTGTGGGGAGCTCAAGAATGGATTAGCAGAGAATACTGATGGTAAGGGTTGAGGTGCTTCAGCAGGGCGAGTGTAAACTAGAATATCTGGAAGTGCGGTAATTGAACGTTGGAAGTGCATGCATCTTCTGCCCACAATATATTTGGCTGAGTCAAAGTCTCTCAGTATCATCAGGAATGTTCAAGTACAACCACAGAAATTCACAAGGAAAAATAAATGTCATCAAAGATAATGTTCTCACTCGAAACTGGTTAACAGAGCTTTTTCCTTGGATTACGCTAACACTAAACAAACTGGCAGAAAAAATAGTGAACTGTCACATTCAAAGAGGCAGACTCTGCTCAGGGAAAAAATATTCCAGATTTGCATTATGAAGAATTTGATCTCAAGGCAAAGGGAAAACAAGCAAACCCTGGAAAGCAACCTATTTATCAACATTGTTCCCAAGTCAAGCTGTTTCCTTTAAGATGAAGACACCTGAAGAAAACAAGGTCCTGCTAAGGAGACTTATTGCAAATGTGACACAAAGCAGAAGCCAGAAGTCTTAAGTGGCCAAACCACTATGTCAAAAATCAGTAAACTGATCAAAAAGCTCTCGGTGCCCTGACAAGTGCTTGTTAGCATTCACTGCGATGCAGCTTCTGTCTTCTCTTTCAGACTCATCACTAGGAACGAAAGGGGAAGAAAGAGCCGTTTGTTTCCCCCTCTGTCACCACTAGGGACTCCAGAGCTCTTTTCAAACTCCCTTCAGCATCTTGACAATTGAGAAGCTCACAGAAGAGAGGGCCTGTTAAAGAGGACTGCCACAGAGCAAGCCGAACAGCAGCAGCAGGGCAGCCAGTGGGGCCAATGTTCGGGGGAAAGCTGCAAGCAAGATTTGAAAGTCGTGCAAGTCAGCAACAGGAATTCTGCTTTGAAAAGCAGAACATCAAAGTAGAGAGGGTTTGCCTCTGTTAATTAAGACAATAAGGTGCAACTGAGGAGCTTCCTCTTTCATCATCTGTAAATACACTAAGCACATACTTTCAAAACAATCTCTTCAACAATCTGATTGTGAGATCAGTTCAGGTGAACCAGCTTAACTATGCCTCTTGGAAAGGTGCACAGAACACTCTATTTAGAGACATTTTGACTCCTATAAAATAGATTTTTCCATATCACATAATTAATGTAATAAGCACCTTTCACAGGCACTGTATCAAAGTGCTGTACAGCTTAACCAACAAACAATAAAGGGGGAGTTTTATTACCCGGAACCCAGATGGGAAAAAGCCCCACAGCGAGGTATTAATCAGATATAAAAAAGAGAAGGAAATCAGCCACAGAGCACACTTGAAAACACATACACAATGACAGAATGTTTTGCCCCTCTGTAGTGTTCCAGGGTCTAAAAGTGCTTTATAGTCACCAAGTCTCAGAACACCACTAGGAGGTTGGCTAATAATGTAAACACTGCTTTATGTAGAAACTGAAGCACAGGTTGTTGACACAGGACTAGTGACGGATCAAGAATTCGGAGTCCCAAGATCAGAAGGCCCAAGTTATTAGGAATTTTTTTACTAGATTTTTTTCATTCAAAAATGTTGATTTTTTTAAACCAAAACTTTTCAAGAGAAAGGGCCAATTTTGATAAATTTTCCATTTTGAAAACATTTTGAAAAAAGTTTTGAAACAGTCAAACTTGACATCTTTGAAACAAAAAACATCTATTTTTCATTTTGAAAGTTTTTCATCTCAAAATTAAGCTACTTTATAGTAAAAATATTTTAAAGTTAAAAGTTCAAAATCAAAATGACACAATTTGAAATGATTGAAATGTTTTGATAACAGAGGGAGTTTGCCTGGGAGTTTGCCGGGGGAGAGCCCACAGAGGGTTTTTGCCTTTCAGACTTAGCTGAGCATTAAATACAGCATTTGAAGAGATATGGAAAGTGAGCGATTTGCTGTTGTCAACTGCATTGGCTGTGCTATGTTTGTCTTTCTCCCACAGAACAGAGGTGACTTCATCTGTACAAAGTGCAGGCTGGTTTCCATATTGGAAAAGAAGGTTAAAGGGCTAGAGACCCAAATATCAACCCTGCATTGCATTAAAGAAAACAAAGTCTTTCTCAATTGAAGACATGATTTGTTACTGCAGGCACAGCATGAGGAAGAATCAGAGAAGACATGCAGGGAAGACTGATGAATGGGGAAGCAAATTGACAGCATGTGACCTCCCAAAGAAAGAGAACCTGTATGCCCACCATGCAAATAAAGGTAAGAAATCATTTTCAAGCTCTCTGCACAGGTTCTATGGCCAAGAACGATTTGGAAGACTCATCGGAGGGAATGGAACAGAAGGAGACCCTGTTGATCAGAAGACATGGGATGCATGGTCCTAGGGATGGGGGTTCCATGACCACTACTTCCAAGAGGAAGAGAAGGGTGCTGATGGTCAGGCACTCCCTCTTAAGGGGGAAGGAGTCATCCATCTACCATCCAGACTGGGAAACTAGAGAAGTGTGCAGCTTGCCTGGAGTTAGGATTCAAGATGTGACGGAGAGAGGGCTTGTCTTCTTTGATCAAGGGATGTTGTTCCTGGAAGCAGGATTACTAGGAAGAGACGGGATTCACCTAACAAAGAGACGGAAGAGTATCTTCACAGACAGGCTGGCTAACCTAGTGAGGAAGGCTTTAAACTAGGTTTGATGGGGGACAGGAACCTAAGCCCAGAGGTAAGTGGGGAAGTGGGACACAAGCAGGAAGCAGAAGGAGGAGGGTGCAACAGGGAAGGCCTTCTGAATTGCACTGAGAAAGTAGGGCAATTGGCCAGTTAGCTCAAGTGCCTATGCACAAACTCAAGAAGCCTGCGAAACAAGCAGGAGGAATTGGAAGTCCTGGCACAGTCAAGAAACTATGATACAATTTGAATAACCGAGACCTGGTGGGGTGACTCACACGACTGGAGCTCTGTCATGGATGGGTATAATCTGTTCAGGAAGGACAGGCAGGGGCGAAAGGGTGTAGGAGTTGCACTGTATGTAAGAGAGCACTATAATTGCTCTGAGCTCCAATATGAAACTGGAGATAAGCCAGTTGAGTGACTCTGGGTTAAACTTAGAAGCAAGAACAATAAGGGTGATGTCATGGTGGGTGTCTGTTATAGACCACCAGACCAGAAGGATGAGGTAAATGAGTCTTTCTTCAGTCAACTAGGGAAAGTTTCCAGTTCACAGGATCTGGTTCTCATGGGAGACTTCAATCACCCTGACATCTGCTGGAAGAGTAATACAGCAGAGCACAGACAATCCCAGAATTTTTTGGAGAGTGTTGAGGACAAGTTCCTGGTGCAAGTGCCAGAGCAATCAACTAGAGGACATGTTCCTCTTGACCTGCTGCTCACAAACAGGGAAGATTTGGTAAGGAAAGTAGAAGTGGGTGTCAACCTAGGCAGCAGAGACCATGAATTGGTAGCATACAGGATCCTGACAAAAGGAAGAAAGGAGAACAGCAGGATACAGACCATGGACTTCAGAAAAGCAGACTTTGACTCCCTCAGGGAGCTGATGGGCAGGATCCCCTGGGAGGCTAATGTGAGGGGGAAAGGAACCCAAGAGAGCTAGCTGTATTTTAAAGAAACCTTATTGAGGGCACGGGAACAAACCATCCCGATGTGCAGAAAGAATAGCAAATATGGTAGGCACCCAGCTTGTCTTAACAAAGATGTCTTTGGTGAACTTAAGCACAAAAAAGAAGCTTACAAGAAGTGGAAGCTTGGTCAGATTACTAGGGAGGATTATAAAAATACTGCTCGAACATGCAGGAATGAAATCAGGAAGACCAAAGTGCAACTGAAGTTGCAGCTAGCAAGGGACATGAAGGGGAACAAGAAGGGTTTCCTCAGCTATGTTACCAGCAAGAGGAAGATTAGGAAAGTGTGGGCCCGTTACAGAATGGGGGAGGCCACCTAGTGGCAGAGGATGTAGAGAAAGCTGAGGTACTCAATGCCTTTTTTGCCTCTGTCTTCACAGACAAGGTCAGCTCCCAGGCTACTGCACTGGGCGGCACAGAATGTTGAGGAAGTGAACATCTCTCACTGCTGAAGGAACAGGTTCAGAACTATTTAGAAAGATTGGACATACACAAGTCCATGGGCCCAGATGCAGTGCATCCTCTGGTGCTGAGGGAGTTAGCTGATGTTATTTCAGAGCCATTGGCTATTTTCTTTGAAAGCTCATGGCAATTGGGGGAGGTCCCTGATGGCTGGAAAAAGGCAAATATAGTGCCCATATTCAAGAAAGGGAAGAAAGAGGAGCCAGGGAACTACAGACTGGTCAGCCTCACCTCAAACCCTGGAAAAATCATGGAGCAGGTCTTCAAGGAATCTATTTTAAGGCCTTGAAGAGAAGCCGGTGATCAGGAACAGTCAATATTCAGACAGACTTGATTGACTTCTATGAAGAGGTGACTGGCTCTGTGGATGTGGGGAAAGCGGTGGACGTGATATACCTTGACTTTAGCAAAGCTTTTGTTACAGTCTCCCACAGTATTCTTATTAGCAAAATAAAGAAGTATGGGTTGGATGAATGGACTATAAAGTGGATAGAGAGCTGGGTGGATCATCAGGCTCAATGGGTAGTGATCAATGACTCCATGTCTAACTGGCAGCCGGTAACAAGCAGACTGCCCCAGGAGTCAGTGCTTGGGCTGGTTTTGTTCAACATCTTCATTAATGATCTAGAGGATGGGGTAGATTGCATCCTCAGCAAGTTTACAGATGACACTAAGCTAGGGGGAGTGGTAGATACCCTGGAAGATAGGGATAGGATACAGAGTGACCTAGCCAAATTGGAAGATTGGGCCAAAAGAAATCTGCTGTGGTTCAACAAGGACAAATGCAGAGTCCTTTACTTAGGATGGAAGAATCCCATGCACAGCTACAGACTGGGGACCGACGGGCTAGGCAGCAGTTCTGCAGAAAAGGACCTGGGGGTTACAGTGGATAAGAAACTGGATATGAGTCAGCAGTGTGCCCTGATTGCCAAGAAGGGTAATAGCATATTGGGCTGCACTAGCAGGAGCATTGCCAGCAAACTGAGGGAAGTAATTATTCCCCTGTATTCAGCATTGGTGAAGCCGTATTTGGAGTATTATGTCCAGTTTAGGGCCCCCCACTACAAAAAGGATGTGGATAAATTGGACAGAGTCCAGCGGAGGGGAACAAAAATGATTAGGAGATTGGAATATGACACTTATAAGGAGAGACTGATGGAACTAGCTTTGTTTAGTCTGCAAAAGAGAAGAACGAGGGAGGGTGAAGCTAGGCTGTTCTCAATGGTAGTAGATGACAGAACAAGGAGCAATGGTCTCAAGTTTAAGTGGGGGTGGTCTAGAGTGGATATTAGGAAAATGTTTTTCACTAAGTGTGTGGTGAAGCACTGGAATGGGTTACCTAGGGAGCTGGTGGAATCACCATCTTTAGAGGTTTTTAAGCAGTGGCTTGACAAAGCCCTGGCTGGGATGATTTAGCTGAGGTTAGTCCTGCTTTGAGCAGGGGGTTAGACTAGATTACCTCCTGAGGTCCCTTCCAACTCTAATTGTCTATGATTCTATGACCAAAGCTGAATTTTTTGGAACACTGGGGGAAGGGAAGGGGTCATGGAAATTTCTGAAATTTTTTAACCTGATTACCAGAATGGGAAAATGTTTGGAAATCTCAACCATTTCTCACAAGATAACTGTTTCCTTCCCAGCTTAGGAATTCCTCTACTTTTTCCTGTTTATTCTCTCTCCAGAAGAGATCAGGCTAGATTTATGGCACTGGATGTGGGAGCAATCCCAGGGAGCAGGCCCTGAGAGGTAGAAAGTCTACCTGGAAAGTCGGAATAGCAGCACTAGACACCCACAGCTTCTGCTCCATCCATCAATCTCCTGCTCCAGTTGTAAAAATTGGCAGGGCTAACTAAAGAGGGGCTGGCTGAGGACAAAGGCACCCAAAATATGTGCTGATTCAGTGCATCGCCCAGGCAGTCTCTTTGGAGTTTAAAGTTGCCCTCCTTTGACAAGGATGCTGCCTCCTGTATTTTCATCAGAAGTGGAATCTACCCCACCCCAGGCATAGTATTCCATCTCCTCTTCCATAGGAATGTATCAATGTTCCATTTCTTAAATCACAGTTGGTTGCAGGACAGGAGATGATGAGATCACAAACAGAATGTGTTGACTTCAAATGGAAAAAAAGTAGAAGGAGCAGTTAAAATCCTAAATCAAAGACACGTTTTTCATGTGAACATCCTTGGTAACATGCTTACCCTACCTCCAAACCACACACATACAAAATATCTGCTGCCTCAGCAGCAATATTGCTGAATGTAACATCCCAATGATGTTTAAAACGAAAATTGCTGTTCCTCAGGTCCAGAACAGTCTTAAAGGTGCCCTCATAGACTTTTCCACACTAATTAAGGAAACATAATCATCTGTGAAATCACAGTTGCATATCGGGTGGGTATGGGGCATAGCATCAAGATTATCAGTGGTATTTACAATGCTCACTAACACAGTGAATTTCTCAATGACAACTTGTTTGGTTCATAAGAAAAAGAAGAATTGATGGTGACTTTCTGATGGGGCTGAGTCATGGAAACTGCTTCTGGGTCCCCAGAGATGAGATCCACCTGACACATGTTCCATTTCATTTCAAGTGAGAAAAAAATCCGAACAGTGCCTTGTATTTCTGTTCTCTCAGAACACAAAGTGGCACCAAAAAGATCATTGGAAAGAAATCATGGCAAGAGCAGCAGAAAGCTTGATTTATGTGTTTATTTTTACAGTCTTCATTTAATACTTATGAAATTAAGTCTTTGATTCAGCAAAAGAGGTAACAACAGGAGCCACGGCCAGTTCAGATAATCCTGCCAAACCTACTTTTGCAGAGGAAATGCCTTACTCTGGGAGGTCACATGGCCCATGCCAGCAGAGACATGAATGAAGTGTTTATTGCTCAAATTTCAGTGCTGCTGAGTATGGAGGAAAAACTACCCTGCACTGACTGAAGGCCTAAACCTGAGTTATGCTGATAATCTGTAGTTCCCAGACCGTCAATGGCAGAGTCAGGAATAGAACTCAGGATTGTTCTGAACCGTGCACCACACTTGCCCCTTACTTATAATTACATGCTTGTGTTGTCATGCCTAGGGTTCTTCAGACTTGCCGGCTCAAATTTCAAAGAGTTCAGCTCCATTTAGGTACTAAAATAAAGGCCAGATTTTTGGAAGAGCTCAAACCCCTTTGAAAATGCAGTCATAATTGTTAGAATATGGCCTTCTTTAGATGCCCAAATGAGAGCTGATTTCTTGTAAGAATACCTGCATGGTGAGTGTTGAGCGCTAGGGCTGACTGGAAAACAAGGACCTGGTTTCACGCAAAACTGAACTTCCAACACTGATTTCCATTCTGTTGTGGAATGAAATCAAGACCTTTCAAAATTTGTCTTAAAAAGAAAAAAGAGAGAGAGAGACACCACCACTCCTGTGGTTAGGGCACTCACTTGGGACATGGGAGACTCAGGTTCAAGTTCTTCTTGTGCCTGGCTCTCACTTGGGACTTGAAGCTGTCTTCCACATCCTGGATGTGTGTCCTAACAGCCAGCCCAATGACTATTCTGGGGAGGGCCTTGCTCTCTGATTTGGACGAGAAAAACCTTCCAAGAAAAAGTTTTGTCAAAACCAATTCAAGGGTTTTAGAAGGGGTGATGTGCCTGATTCAGAACAGGGTCCCCACATCCCAGGGGACTGTATTACCCACCAGGACATTGACTATTCTGGGTTTGGAGCTCTTTCTCAAGCTAAGAAACTTTTCCATCAACATTTTTCAAAAAATTCTTAACCAGCTCCACTGAGCACTTGAAAATCCAGCCTTGAGTTGTTTTGAAAATTTGGCTTCATGTGCACTGGCAAATAGCCTTGGAAAGTCTGCATTTTATTGTTGCAAATTCAGCCCGTATTCTCTGAAGCCTGTTTAGCAAACTAGTTTCATTAAGCAGCTGAAAATATTTCTATGCTTTTCTATAAGCTCAAACAGCAATTTGGGTGACTTTTTATGCTTTTAAATTCATATCTTAAAACTTATTTTAAATCTTCTCCTTCCATAGCTAAAAAGAAATTTGAGAAATGAGGTTTTAACTCTTCCACCAACTAAATGGATGACTGATGCTAAGGGTTTTCTTTTTTTCTTTTCTTTTTAACAGATGCAGTGTTAGTCACTCATAAAAGCCCAAGAAAATTATAAAGCAGTGAAAATAGCTACTTCAAGATATCCTACCTTTACTGCCATTGCCCATAGATAAAAAATGCAAGCAGGAGATTTCAGTAAATTCACTATCAGGCACATTTGAAAAACCAAGTCAATGGGCCAGATGTGCACCTCTTCCAAGATGTGACCCAATTATGTATTTAGGTTCCCGTGTTGCCATTCAGCAAATCATTTTATCAAACAGCAGAAATTGCTTATTAGAGCCCAGAGTCAGGTTCATCATTTGATTACTCATGTGCTAAGTGCTGTCCACATAATGAAGGGAAGCACTCTCCAGTGATGGGGGTTTGAAAGCAGTCCCTGCTCTGAATTTGATCTGCTTCATGAAAACTAGGAACCAGCTGTCGAATCAGATAATTAAGTCTGACTGGTGACAAAGGGGTAAAGATCATAGAAGTGTATGCATTCAGGGCTGCTCACAGAAGCAGAACTCACTATAATGGTATTGTATTTGCAGAGCATTTTCTCTTCAAGTGTGCTTTACAAACTGCAGAAATCACTTGGACCCAACACTGAAATGCAGCTACCTCTGAGATAAAACAAATCAACTTATTTAACAGCTGACAGCAACACAGCACAAGAAGTGTAGAAGACTTCAGCTAAATTAAACAGCTATGTGGAACAATGCTATTACTAATTTTTATTAGTTGTGAACTTATTTCTTGCCTGAAGGCCCACTGTTATTTGGTTAACAATATTATACAGACATGACATCTCAGTCTATTAAAGAAGAGAAGGATGGTCTGTTCGTCACTCACCTACTCTCATCCCAGATAAACCAACTACTATATGTTTCTGGAACCTTGTCCTTCTTCCCTATCAATTCCTCTTGTCCTAGTTTACAAACATCTCCAAATTCGTGGTGGTCATGCCACACCTTCACAGGGTAGACACCCTTCTCCAATATGCTGGATGTCTCATTCTTGTCATTCAATTCTCATTCAACTCCCTCCTCAAAATTCCCTTAATTCTCTTAGAGTGTACCCCTAATAATCTCTTTTCAGATATAAGCAGTCCCCATTCCCAGTCCTGTACCAGACCCTTTGAAAATTGCTAAACACAACAAAAGAAGTTAATCTCCCTCATGGGAGGTTTTTAAGAACAAGTTAGACAAACACCTGTCAGGGATGCTCAAGGTCCCTTCCAGTCCTACATTTCTATGATTCTATATAGCGCTCACTAAGGTGAACCTTTACTAGCACTTTTCCCTCCACAACTGCCATCATCAGGAGCTTTACTACTGACAGAGGTCCAGGATAAAGGTCTAAGGGACCAAGAGTGAAAGGTGCAGTAAATCTTCAGGGTCAGGTTGCTTGGAGAGAATACTCCACACTTTTATTAACTAACCAAGCACTCAATTTCTGTCTGAATTTGCTCAGGCTTCTAGGAAATCTAGTTCATAGAGATCACGTTCTGAGAGGTTTGGGTGAGCCACCTACACATTAACTTTATATCAGCTCATTTGCATAGTCTCACCACGCCCATGCTAGTAACATGGTGTCTGAAGGGCTTTCTCAGCTACAAAATTCCTTCCTGTCAGAAGTTAGTATGAGATGTGGTCTGGCAATCTTGGAGCAAAATTTAAGTCCCATCACTTTCTGTACAATCTTTCTGCCAACAATATTAGAACAGCAGTCCTGGGTACATTTCCTTGGACAGAAGAAACAGAAATGAAACAACAACAAATACAGAACACCTACCCCAATTCCATGCACACTCAAATGATAGAGGGGTGGAGAGGAAAGTCATTGGAACTGAATTTGACTTGTAATAATATTGACATCACCCAGACACCAGAGGGCTGGGTGCACTATAAATACATAAATTGGATGGGTCAGACCATGACAAACAAAATCATTAAAACACAAAACCGAACAATTCAGTTTTGCTTCTTAAAAAGTATCATTAAAACCTCCTTTCCCTTTCCTAATAGTTGTACTTTATCATTCATTGTGTGTGTTATTATGTCTGTCTATTGCATTTTGTTAAAAATTAGGATGCTCATGAACTGTGCAATATAAATGAATAAGCACAGTTATTTACTGCTCTCCCACAAAACAAGGGGCCAACTGATATGGACTGATTAATTGTATTATATACTATTTGTAAAGAACTTTGAAGATGAAAAGCAATATATGTGCTAAGTATTACTATTGTGCTCAAAAGCATGTTGTCAAGGTAGAGCAATAAGCCTATCCTTTAAACACATTCATGGTAATTATGGCTCTTCACAATGGATATTGTTCAGCTGAGTGAACATGGTAAGACATCAGCTAACAGATTTTATCAGTCTGACATTCTTACAAATATCCCTTGCTAAAATGTCATGTGAGATTTCTAGAGGGAAAGGAAAATGCAAAATACGAAGTTTATGAAGATAAAAAAGAGAGGAAAAAATAAAAACATGTTACTCACAGTTTCAGATGTCTATAAAACTTCAACACAAATTACTAATCATCAACAGGGCCTGATTCTACATAGAGGAGAGATCAGTAATAGACATTGAATCTGCATCTCTGGGACACTGATTTACATTTGTGCTGAAATTCCTCTTTTTAAAGTTAAAACAGAAAAATCAGAGAGCGAGAGAGACAGCTGATGATTCCTACTCCATAACTGGTGTATTGCTTTGCTCTACTCCTTCAACAAAAAGCTATTCAAAACTGAACTCTATCCTCAGGACTAGTTGTAACCTGGTCTTTAAGAGTCTTATTAGCAAAAATAAAACAAAGAATGTAATTTATACAGTTGCACATAGGCAAATTATGGGACATTGTATTACAAATTTATTATGTATGCAACATAAATATTCATCAGGATTTTCCTAAATTGAATTTGCAATGCCTAGTTCTATTGGAGTGGTATGATGTACTTATTTATGCTGGGTTTCTAGCCCCTGTCACCTCACGGAAGGTGATCATTCAACTCTGAACTCTTTTCTCTAATGAGAAGCCTATGGGTTTAGCACAGGGCTGGGTGCAAGGAGCCACTGAGTTCTCATCCCATCACCACACAAATTTCAGACAAATGCCAACCTCTCAGCTTCAGTTTCTAGGTGTGTAAAATGGAGATGCACTGTACTTATCTACCTTACAGTGGTGCTGTGACCAGGAGAATTTTTTTTAATGCTTGTAAATTGCTTTAAAGATGTAAGTTGCCACAATATATATGTGCCACATATTTCTTATTATGAGTACCTGACTTCTCCCCATATCCCTGCATGCATTAGAAATGTGATGGTTTCATGTTAATGCATCTGATCACTGGGACAAATAGTTGCATTATGTTCCTTTGTGTGTCTGGTATTGATTTGTATCACAGCCTCTTGCCTAACCAGAAAGCAGAGTCATATGTTGAAGCTGAACTGGCAGCACAAGGAATAATGCCACTTTCTGCTCCCTCCAGTAAAGCAAAAGCTGATTGTGTACCATCTCCAAGCCACAGAGATTCTGAGCAGTTAAAAGGAACCTGAGAAAAGAATCTGACCTTTCAAGATGCTTCTCTAGCTCTTTTAGGTTTTACCTATCACTTCTCTACAAACAGCTAAAGCGTCATGGAAACCTCTATGAAAATGTATTTTCACATGCTTTGTTTTTCAATAAAGGGAACAAGAAGAGGGGGGAAAGGGGATATTTGCAGTTTAAGTCTAAAATTAACGGTGCTCAGGCTAAAACAAGTAAAAGGCAATGCTCCTTCACAGTGCCTGAACCATAGAAATTAGGAATTGTTTAGATCAGTGATACACAGGCTGGGTCTACACTGACGGCGGCAACTTCGCCACCCTCACATCGATTGCTGTGGATCGACTGAGCGGTCTGTGTAGACGCGCTCAGTCGATCCAGGAAGCGATGCAGGAAACCACCCCGGTAAGAGGAGTAACGCTGCGTCAAAGGGAATGCTGTTCCCTTCGACACAGCGCAGTATGGACGCGGCGCAGAGGAGACACTGCAAAGTCGACTGGAGATACTCAAGTGATTTACGTCACTTGCGTATCTCCCATCGACTGCCGCCGAATCGCAAAGGTAAGTGTAGACCGGGCCTCAGACTAAGGCTTGGACGCCGCAAGCGGCTCTTTAAAGTGTCTCCTGTGACTCTTTGTAGCACACGATATTAAAACACAGTGTGATTAAATTCTTAATCAATCTAAGTTATTAAACAATCTGGATGCTTTTAGTATGTTATTAACCAATTGTAGAATACTTGGTCAGTAATTTTGCTGTGAGACTAATATATATTCATTTATATATATTGCAAATGAAATAATGAATTCACACTACTATGTCTCTTTTGAGTAATGTTGATTGCTAATTTGGCTCCTGAACCACTGAGGTCTGAGTAGCACTGATTTAGATCATCTAATCCATCTGGGGAATATCCTATTGCAAGAATAGCTCTGTATGCTAGGATAAGGATAATCAAAACATCATGCTTCAGGGACTGGGTCAACTACCACTGAAATGGGGAAGACATTCATCCCTACACAGTCAAATGCATTGTTACACAATTTGCTAAGTGCAGTATCAGGGTATGTCATCCTCCGAACTGTAAGAAACTGGGCATTAGTGAAAAATCAGAGACAGGCTTGAAAGACTAATGTTCTGTTCCAAGGGGCAAATATACTTTACTTTTAGACCTATCCAGTTTCATCTGGGTATAACTAAAACTTAATTTATTCCACTGTTGACAGTTCTTGGATTTGCCACAGAATTTATTCCTTGCCGCAGATTTCTGAGTTTTCTTTCCAAATCGAAATTATGTTTCTAGGCCACAATTTCAAAGATAACTTTGAAAACATGACCTGAGGGTAAACCAATGCAATGTGCTCTTGAGACTTCCTACATCTTGAAACAGCCCAAATGTGCGATGTTGTCATATTCATATCAATGGACTGTTAGCTCAGAAACCTAAAGATGACCGTTCAAAAACCAATATTGTTAACTACTTCACTGTTGATTCTTTTAGCAAAACACCCAGCTAGTATACTTCTCCTAAAATCCCAAATCATCTCCCTCATCTCTCCTGCTGCCAGTCTCCTGTTTCTCCTCTGTCAATTTCTGTAATGCAGTTAGGTAATATCAGTTGTGGTAAAGTCAGGCCAGAGTGCTACCAAAGCATATACCAGGGCCAGTATGGGGGCCCTAAAGGGTTAAAGGTCCTTCGCCCTGCAGACAGAGGAGAGACTGCAGCAGGGCAATTAGAGACACCTGGACCCAATGAAGGGCGATGCCAGGTGTATTTAAACCCTGCCTTCCCAAGAGGGGGAAGGGGGAAAAAACGGGGAGGAAGCTGCCAGAAGGCCTGTAGCAGCTGGAAGAGAAGCTTCCCTCCCAGACCAGGAGACAAAGCTTCTCTGCAGCCAGGGAAGATGGGGTAGTTGGGGGTGCCAAGGCCCATGAAGGGCGGTAAAAACACGAGACTCACCAGTGGGAAGCTGGCAGGTTGCCATACAGTACAAAAGTCTTCTCACAGAGGAAAGTGAAATTCAGAGACAACACAACATAAATACTAAAATAAATGGCACAGCAACTATTGTACAGATTGCATTATTCATTATATTTAATAAAATCCTCAATTTAAAAAATTTAGCAGAAAATACCATAAAATATCCAGAGTGTCATAGAACCCGGGAACCTGCTCCAGAACTTTGGTTCAGGTTACTGTGGTGTACATAGGACTTTGAATTTCTATATTCTTTTCTGCTTCCTGTCCTAAAACTTTCACTACTGCTACAGTGGGATTCTAAACAGCTGCCACATTCATCCCCCAAAGTGTCTTCCTTTCAGTGATGTCTCCAGACACTTTATAAACCACTTTATGATGCTTCAGAATAAAGAGTTAAACATAAAATATAATATATAATTTGTAAATTAATACATATTATTATATAACTTTTTAATCAATGCAGAGTAGTAAAATAGTAGGAATGCTTTCCTACCTTATTCCAACATTTTCCCAATATTGTCATCAAGAAGGCAGTCTTAGCCTGAGCCTGATGCTGTAATAATTATACTGCACAACTCTCTAGTACATTACGGGAAAAGTTCACCTTCCTCTGAAGCTTTGGGTATCGGCAAATGTTTGAAGCAGGATACCAAATTTAATGGACCAATGGTCCAATTATTTACTGCAAATTCTATGACACTATAGTTCAGAAGCTACTTTGGGATCTCCAGGATGATAAACACGGTATGGATTTGAAATATACTTTCTGACACTCCAACCCAGCTGTTCTCTGGGAAGAATCCATGTCAGACAAATATGGCCTGTCTTTGAACAAGCCATGCTGAGCAAAGCAAGCCAAGAAAATAAAAAGCCAGGTTGCTGTGCAACATTTACAGCTGCACCTTAGCATAAGAGAGATTAATAATCAGTTCCATAATCTGGGAACAACAATGACTTTTTAAAAAAGAAATCATTTTAAATTTGAGTATGACATGATCATCATTATGAGGAGAGCAGAAAAAAGGTAGATGAGGTAAGGGACTAGTTTTCCTTGATCTGTATTGGATTGATGTACTTGCCTCTAAGTATATTAAGCAACATTAGCACATGCAGTTAATTAAATAATTAGCTGTTAAAACAACTATCTTATGTTTGCTCAGAAGAAATCTGTTTTAATAAGGTAAAGCACTCAGAGTTGTGTGGACCATCTTTAAGAAGCAAAAATTGCTTCTGCTGTGGGGATGCTTCCAGACTCAATATAACACAGACCCACAGCAACACCTAGTGCTCGTTAGGACACATGGCAAGACTGTAGTCCTCAAAAATTCCACTTGAAATTGCCCCCAGGGCCTCTTACTGGCTGTGTGCTGTTTGAAGTTGTAATTAGGTGAGAGAAATCATGCTGAACTAGTGCTTCATGAGCACTGCTGGTAAGGTAGTGCTCCCAAGGCTTATAGTGCACCATGATAAATTGGATTGAGAGATCACGCTACTTTAAAGATATGTATAGTTGGGTTCCTAGGCATGAAAAAATAAAACAAAAAATGGAGATTTAAAAACATTTAATTGGTTAGGGCCACATGAGAAAGCTCAGTAAAGTGTCTACAGTAAGTTGTGACAGTGGAATCCTCAGAAGATTTAAAGAAGTAATGGCAGCATTTGGATCTGGAACTAAACAACACAAAAAGGACACATTTGTAAAGTTTGGATATGGACTGGAGCTTTAAAAAAAGATGGAGGGGAGTTCTGTGCCCATAATGGAATGATAAATCAGAGAAATGTGAAATTCAACACTCCTCGCATGTGTATGTTGAGGTTGGTTCAGGCTGTCTCTAGCTCTAAATTGAGGAATTTGTTCTTCATTTCTGTTTTGCAAAGCTAATTAGATGAAACTTTAAAAAAAACAACAAATTTCTGGTACTTGTTATGGTCAGAAATACTAGAGTCTTCTTCTTTGTATAGGAGATCTGCTACTGATTTCAGCAGAGGTGAGAAACTATAAAGAAAGAACCTTCACTCCATATTACATATCTATTTCTCCAAATTCCCCTTATTCAAAGACATTGGAGAGATATGCAGGATTCCAAAGAGACGGTCTTTTCCATCCTTCACTAGAATCTGGAAAAATAAGTGCAACATGGGAAAAGAGCCATATACGTTCACCTACAGCAGATTAGAAGATAAAATTTTTGTTCCATGGGATACTGACATTTCAAAATTAGTTTTTGTCCCAAATCAGGACAAAGAGCCTATTTTTCTGTAGAACAAAAAATTCTGAAATATTTAAAGTTAGATCCATCAAAATAACTTTACTAAAGTGCTTCATTCTGATGGTGTCAAAACAACATATAATATTAAATACATAAATAATGTAATATTAAAATTACAGTTAGAACTGTACAGAGGACAGAAGATGGTTTGGAAAGATGAAATTCAATGCTGATAAACGCAAAGTAATGAACATTGGAAAACATAATCCCAACTATACATACAAAATGATGGAGTCTAAATTAGCTATTACCACTCAAAAAGAGATTTTGTCGTCATTGTGGATAGTTCTCTGAAAACATCCACTCAGTGTGCATTGATAGTCAAAGAATCTAACAGAATGTTGGGAATCATTAGGAAACGGATAGGTAATGAGACAGAAAATATTATATTGCCTCTTTATAAATCCATAGTATGCCCACATCTTGAATGCTGCATGCAGATCTGATCACCCCATCTCAAAAAGGATATATTGGAATTGGAAAAGGTACAGAAAAGGGCAACAAAATGATTAGGGGTATGGAACAGTTTCCATATAAGAAGAGATTAATAGGAGTGGGACTTTTCAGCTTGGAAAAGAGATGACTAAGAGGGAATATGATAGAGGTCTATAAAATCACAACTGGCGTGGAGACAGTAAATAAGGAAGTGTTATTTATACTTTCTCATAACACAAGAGCTAGGCACCACCAAATGAAATTAATGGACAGCAAGTTTAAAATGAACAAAAGGAAATATTTCTTCACATAATGCACAGTCAACCTGTGCATTCAAAGAAGAACTAGATAAGTTCATGGAGGATAGGTCCATCAATGGTTATTAGCCAGGATAGGCAGGGATGCAAAACCATGCTCTGAAGTGTCCCTAGTCTCTGTTGCCAGAAGCTGGGAATGGTTGACAGGGGATAGATCACTTGGATGGATCATTACCTGTTCTGTTCATTCCCTCTGAAACACCTGGCATTGGCCACTGTCGGAAAATAGAACACTGGGCTAGATGGACCATTGGTCTGACCCAATATGGCTATTCTTATGTTCTTACTTTCTTGGAGAAGACAAAATGATCTCACAAAGCTTTTAGATTTTGATGGAACTGCATTCATCAACAGAAAGTGATTTCCACCAAAATGTTTCTGATCAGCTCTACATTTATATTTCACTGAATGTAGGCACCGTTCACAGGGTTTAGCATCTATCTGTGGGCAGTAGATACAGGTATAAAATAGGGATGGGCAAAACACTTTAGAAACTCAGCAACAAATCTGAGCCATTGCCCAAAATTCAAACCAAACACCCAGCAGAAGTTTTGAAAAAATCTAGTTCAGTTACCTTCCTCTCCCTCGCAGTATTCCCCATTATTATTTTCACTTCCCTGTGATTCTTTGATTTCCAATTCTCCCAGGATGGTTTGGATACTGAAAGAGAACTTCTGCCTTAGGTGGATATGGAAAACACCCATAACTCTCATGAGAAAGCCCGTTCCAAAGATTTCCAGTCCAGTCTGATCAACCTGAGAGGTCTGAAAGAGCATTCCAGCTTCTGCCTGTGCATTAAGGACATACCAACTGATCACGTTGGACACACAATCCATTTGAGAGCAGGCTGTACTCAGGTTCTAATGAGTTTACCAACGTTAGCACAAGTTCAAATCATTGGTCCCAGAGATAGAGGGCCACCAATATAATCTTTACAATCTTTCTTTTTCTCCCAATTAACGTTAATGTGATAGTACCTCCACCCAGTATAGCAGATATCACAGATAAAGCGGTAATGTTGATGCTTGCAAATGGAAAACGTAATTAACATTTGAAGGGTGAGCACTGTACCAGAATGAAGGCTGTGTTTAGATATTGGGCTACTATTGTGAACACAATCCCTATAGATGTGCATATTCCTTTCCATCTAAGTACACATACCTTGGGGAAAAGTCCTACCAAATTTAAAACAAATTCGTAATTTTCTGTTTTTAGACTAACAGAGAATTATATTGCTCCTAAATAAGATTATATACGATGGTTCATAAACCCTATAGAAAGAAGATGATGTTCCATTTCATTCCATCAGTTTTAAGAGTAGTCAGTATAGAGTCCTATTACATATTCCAAAGGGAGCCCATAAATTTCATCTGTATTAATTTCTATAAGATTCTTATTAAGGGACACACATCCCTCTAAATCCGAGACCAAAGAATGAAATACTTGAGCTGCATTTTTGTCAAAGTTCTTACCAGAGGGCTTGCTTCACTGACAACCACTGCAAATTCAGTTCTGGTGGGAACAGTTGGCTGAAACTCTGTAAGGTCTTCAAGCCCTAGTGCTCATCTGACCTGAACTCCAAACCTTTCAACCTTTGCCTGCCGCTGCTCTCAAATTGTTGTTAGTCTCCACAAAGCAGCTTTGTGCAGCTTCACAAAGATTTAGACAGCAAAACACCTGCCTGGACTCCATAATATTCATCTCAGCTTCTCAAACTGATAACACAGTTCGGTTTTGTTGTTGCTTGTTCCCCGCCAGGAAATACTATCATCAGCCCTGTGACTCCAGAAGACAGAGTTTTGAAAAAATGTAGTTCAGTTATTGTAATGACAGAGTATTGTAATGTGACATATTAAAGCAGATGACAGCACAGATTATGGCCGGAGCTCCACACCCACTAGCAATCAGAGGCTAAGCAAAAGTGACATTTTAAGAGAGCTGCGGTTGCCAGCCCTGTGAGTCAAAGCTTCACAATGGGTTTGGTGACTCAGCTCTTGCTTAATGCTCCTCAAATTATTCTTACATTAGCTGGTGTGGAAAAACAAAACTGGAAGTTGCTTGTGTATTATCTTCATCAGTCCCAGTATAGGATGAGCAAACACAAGTGAAATAAAAGGAATTGTTACAAGATGGCAATGACATTAAAAAAAGACCTTGCTAATATTCCCCCACCATTACTACCCCCCAACAACTTGTACGTGATTGTAGAATCCATTATTTTGACATGCTGACTTTATCCAACTTTATCACTCTTTCATTGAAAAGGCAGTCAAGCAGCTACTGGGGATGGACCAGAGTGAGCTGTTTGGAGGTGGATCACACAACCATGATCTATTGCTTTATCGCCTTTACTCTGGACTAACAAAGTCCTCTCATAAACCCATTCACATGCTGGAGCTGGTGTGTAATGCATCAATCTGCTCATTAATGGGAGTATCTCTGTAGGAGCACAATGTCAGTGCTCTGTGATCTGCACCAGCTGCCTATGGGTATCTAGGTGGACTTTAGTAAGTTGGCTTTCACTTATAGAGGCAAAAGTAGCCTGGGCACTACCTGAATGACTACCTCTTCTCTCCCAGGCTCTACTGCTCTAGCTGAGGTCAGTCGAAGCACCTGAGCTGGATCTCCATTAATACATAAGAAATGCAGATGCCAAAAGGGTATTTTCCTCAAAGGAAGCTCAGCCGTGTAATTCACTCCCCTCTCCTCTTTGGTCTGAAATAATCCAGATTTGATGACCTTCTGGGAAGACTGCAAAACCCACGCCTTTGAACAGGCACTGGGGCAGGAATGAGGCAATTGGAGATGGGGCCCCTTTTAGGTATAGGAGGGGTTTCTTGTTGCCTGGCAGCTGTATGCTGTGATGCTTGTGGGGCAGAGGAATAAGATTTTGTTTTGCTCTGTAACGGGCTTAGTATTGGTAAGAGATCACAAGGACGCCTAGAGCCCAAGATAGGCATTTTATAGTGGTTTATTTAACTGAAAAAAATTAAATTATAATGAAGAGAGACTAATAGATCAAGCTTGAATCATGCAGGGCAGGTGCAGCACGGTTTCCCTCTCTTTGTTCTGGCAAAGTGCATTAGAAAGGAGGGGGATCAACACTAGCTGCTGCTGTCCTGTACAGTGCTGTATTCCACACATATTTCTGCCACCACACCTTGTTCCTGACCTGAAATACTACTGCAGTGCTGGAATCCCAACCAGTTATGCCACTGTACTTTGATCCTAAGCCTCAGTACCACCCTTTGTAATTCCAGTCCTCGCACTCCTGGAGCTGTCCATTATGCTATCACACAAGAACTGAAATGGTGGCACCAGGCCTCAGGTATTAAAGGGGCAACTACCCATAACAAAGCTTATTTGAACATAAAAGGATGAACCAGAGGCCTGAGTTAAGAGGGGGTCAGACATGAACCAAAGGAGTGGGGAGGGGTTGTGAGAAAGTTGGGAAGCAAACTGAGCTAACCATCCAAGAGAAGAGAGGGAGTTGAAATCTCGTGGAAGGAGCAGACAGTTCTTACCGTCCTGCATCTTGGCAAGTGGTTAGACTAGATGACTCTTGCAGTCCCTTCTAAACTTATGATTCTATGAGTCTATCAAGGGAAAAGGGGGAAGGGGTTGGGAGAAGAGTGTGGGAATGGGACAGAGAAGAGAAAGGTTTAAGTGTAAGCTATTTCATAAGATTTAGGTTGGGATATCCCTGACCTTTGCCTACCAGCAAAGAGAGCAATATGTTGGCCCAGTACTTATAAGTACTTGTAAGACCAATTCTTATAGCACTCCTTCACCTGTTTTGACTCTGCCAGGCTGACAGCGTGATCTCAGGCCAGAAGTACTGTTTTGTTTCATAAAAGGATTCATTTTAAAAGCTATTCAAGAACAAATTCAAAAATGATTACAGCTTACAGAACTCCTGCAAGTAGAAATTCAAAGCCCTAGCAAGAAAAACATTTCTTCATTGTATAAAGCACTCAAGGCATTATATGCATAATGAAATGTCATTAAAGCCATTTGTTACAATAATGCAGAGAAAATAAATTAATCAGAACTAATATGACTTTTGGGGGGGAGATAAAAAAATAAAAACAGCTTTCTCTCTAATGTCCTGGAAACTAGCTAGCTTTATATGGTGAGAGCAATTGACTTGCTTTGGAAAAAATATATAGTATCTTGACTAAGCAGTCTGCACCCTGTATATATCAATAAGTTCCTTACCATACACTGTACAATACATGAAACAGGTGAGAGCAAGGAGTGTGAACTACAGGTATGTATGTAATCATACTGTATCAAATCCATGGCTAGCTAGGGCTTCACAGTTACCATGCTTCACACCTTGGCTATTTGCATCTTCACAGGAGCAACAGAGACAAAGCCCAGATCCTCCTGCTTCAAAAGCACAGGCCCCTCCCACTGGAGTAATAGGTGATTCATATTTACCAGTTGCAGTACAGGTCTTAGTTCTCAGGCCTCATGAGTGGGATGGGGAAAGATTTGCATATGTGAAGGAGGAGGACAAAAGACTGATGATGTGTGTTACTTTCACAGAGACTTTTGGGGAAGACAAGATTCACAGGAATATAAAGACAATGTGGATTTCAACAGAGACCTCCAGTCTGTGACATGGGAGAGCTTCATCCACAGGCACTTCCGTTACTACATATATTACTTCACTTTTCCCTTTGAACTCCACATTCACCAGCTATCCCAGACCATGGAAAGAAAATGGGAACATTAAAAGGACACTGCAGAAAGCCAGAGCTTAGGTCCCAAAACATAAGGTATCTAAGAAAGAAAGAACAAACAAATGAAAGAAACCCAAACCCTAATAAAATAGAAAATCTCTCATTTTTTCTTTAAGAAAATAAACCAATTTAAAGTATTCCAGCCATCCCCCTATTTTAAAGCTTCTTCTGTTGTCTTAGAGATTCAAACATAAGAGCATTGTGCTACACATCCCAGTTCCATTATCATCAATAGCAAAAAGCTCATAATTTTAGTGGCAGTAAATTTTGAACTTTAGGATATTATCCTAAACAGGTTCTATTGGGTCCTGGGCATCTGTGCAGTCCCATTTAAGTCAAATGCAATATCAGGGCTTTAGACTTAAGACATATGCTTTGCCCCAAAGAGCTAGTCTTCCCTACTGGCTCTACTGCTTACTACCAGGCTTAAAAACTCATTAGGTTCAATGGGTCTAAGTCAAATAGTAAGAGTTTGAAAGATTGCTCCTACATTTGTAGAGTGCTTTCAGTTCACCGTTCTAGAGTGCATTTTGCAATACAAATAAGATAATAAAAACTGGCTGCACACTGGGAGGGAGGAACGGGGCAGATCCTCAGTTGGTGCATGCTGGCATGGCTCCAATTAAACTACATGTCCATTTACATTAGCTGAGGATCTGGCCCAGAGAGTGACCACTGTTTGAGCTGAATGAAACTCCAAAGGAAAAACAAACAGCATTACCGTTCAAATGCAAATTATATTTTCAAAATTATTTCAGCTTTAGTAATTTAAGTTGTAATTTGTGATAGAAGGAAGGATATTCTTATTTTTAAATTTATGGATTTCATCTGTACAGAATCCTTGGAATTATTGCTTAAAATCCAGCCAAAATGACATGACATTTTGCGAAGTAAGACCACTGGCTTTGCAGCAACCCTGACTTTCCAACTATGATGAGATAGTCTCTCCTCTCCATCACTAAAACACACAGGAATAATTCCCCCAAATGGGAACTACATCAGTGCCCATCACAGAATAGGAGTCTTACATGTTTCCAGTACCCCTGGATCCTCAACACTATCATTTTGTTTATCAAATTCTGTTCCTAAATCTTCATCCCTGTATCTCCCACTGTAACAAGGAACAAAAGATGACCTCCTAGTGAGAGAGTTTCACCACATTTTCTGGGGATAACCATCTGGTTCACGTCACGGAGCTGTTGCCATGGTCAATAACGACTATTTCAAACTGTGCTTATGACCATGTGCAGGATAGTTACACAAGGCCAGCAGTGGAGAAGCCCAATTCATGTTTGCAGACCAAAAAGTTCAATTTAAATTCTATCCTAGCTGAACAACCTCTGAACCTCTTGAGGTACATATCATAGCTAGTATTTTTGTTGGAAGGGAGAATTGTAAAGAACAAAAACTGTGGATCTGGAGAAGTACTACAGGAAGAGTTTGACTAAAATCCCTATGGAAATAAGGTATCTGCTTTCTGTTGCTCAAGTTCTTCTATGTACAATAAGTTCTCTCTTCAGAGACATACAGAGCTCCTGTGTTAAATGAATATTTCACATGGAGACCTCAACTCAGGCAATATGTTTATTTGCTTGGTCTTCAGGTTCCTTTATAGAAACTATGTAGACCCACATAGGAAGCAAAAATGGGGTAAAAAGAATCCCATCCCTCTACTGAGAATCATCTAAGCTCACACTGCTAGAAAGAAAAGAAGTAAATTAAAGTCTTTTGCTGCGTAGTGAATGCTCTGCTTAGGAGCCAAAATATTTATCTCTGTGTAGAAAAGGAAAGATATTTGGTCTCCAAGGTTAGGGGAAGAGCCAAGACTTCCAGTGATTTAGTTACAGGAAAAAACACTTATCCCAGCAGAATCTCAAAGAAAACGGAGGAGGCCCAAAAGCCTCTAGAGCTTTGGATGCAAGTGTGGAATCTCTTTGTTAAGTTAAACAGACACAGACACACCATATCTCCTTGCCCACTTCAGGAACAAAGATGTAAGAGGGAGAATTAAAGCACAGATTAAGAGACTCCTTTCGACAGTTTAAGACTCTTAAGCAGGCAGTGCCAAGCCAAGTATATTTATTATGAGAAGTCTTCCAGTTACCTCTCTGTCCTGTCATTGTTCTCAGGATTGGGTAAAGCTGCATATACCACAAAGCTGATTGTCAGGGAATTCCGATTCTTAGATATCTTTTTACAGTTTGGAATGGCTGTGACCTCTTGCAGAATGAGGGCACCAGGTTACTGCTGTGATCCACAAATATGTACAACAAAGGAGAAAAGGAAAAGTGTGGCAAGATAAACTATGCTCTGTCCCTCTCTCACTTACTGCTTGGCCATGTCATGTGGTGGTTATATAACAGGACAGAGTGTGATAGGACTAAGGCAATTCCCTCTATGCTGAGACACTTTAGTCCTCCATTAAACCATACAGACAAACACTGTGTCTTCTGTATGATGCACAAGAACAAGAGTGCATCTGAAAAGCACCACTACAATTAGACAATTCTGGCCAAAGGCTTCTGCAGAGAATGTAGAACAGTCTTGAAATTTCAGTCGCATAAAATAAATAAATAAATAAAAAGAAATATGCATTCAGATGAGACTCAACAAAAACCGTGCAGGAGAGGAAAAGAATATACAGTATTTTCTGTTTGTCTTCCAAAGTCTGTATTAATTAGTCCAGTTCAGCCAGATAGCAATGTTTCTTTATATATACTAAGACAGATAATATACATGGCCATTTACGTGCGCTTTTTACTACCGACATTCTAAGAAGCCCTTCCAGCTCTTAGCTTTGACTTCAGTCTTCACTGAAAGATGAGTGTGTGATTATATAAAAGCTATTGTACAACCCAAATGCTCTGGGGGTTACTTCAGTTGCAGAAACTGCGTGAGAGAGTAGAGTATCTGCTTTTTATTTAGTAGAATCCAGAAATTACAATAGCTAGGGTATTTTTAAAATGAATTAAAATACCCACCGACGTGGGTTCTTTGCTTTTATAGAAGGATCTTCATATTTCTCCTGAGAGGCAGCTTTTCAGAGTGTCACTCCAAATAGGACATCCAGATATTCCTTTTGGACACTCAGGTCAGCATTTAAATGTGAAAAGGTTAATCTATTTCACCTGCCTAAGTGTCGTCCTGGGGATTGCTTTTCCAACCCCCATTTTATCCACATTCCATTGCCTCTAGCTGCTCTTTTGACCCCCTATCACACTATCTCCCTCCCAATCCTTCAAATTAAATTCACACTCCTCATCTTCACAGTCCTGCACGGCTCTTCCTTTGCTTACCACAATGACCTCCTCGCTTCCCATACCACCTCTCTTCCTATATTCCCTTTGTCTCCCTTTCATACCCTCCTTCTCTCACATCCCAACCCTCTACTTGGAGCAAACCACCACCTTCTCCTCCCCATCCAACCCACTGCCTTCCACGCTATTCATTCTCTGCACTTTCCCCACCTTTCTCTAACTGCTCCTTTCAGGTCCTCCTCCTTCCCTTTTCTGCAGAGTCAGCATGTTGACTCCTATCTGGAACAGGCTCCTTTCTCCTGTTCACTGGGTAAGCTTTCCTTTCCTTAAAATCCCTTTGTAAAGCTGTTTCATCATGGCCTGTGTCACTAATCTTCTGGCGTTAACTAATCTCACTTTCACAACCTTGATAATATTTAAAATGGGGTGGGTATATATATGAAAGGAAACTCCACGGTGAAAAAAGCAAACATGAAACCCCAGTGCTATATCTTGTAACTTCCCCCAGCAGCAGTTCTGTAAATTACCCCTTCACTAAGATCTAATGATCTAATTATCTTAGTGGCTAACTATGTAAGTGTAACCCATGCTTACAGTGTGGCTTTCTGTCCCTCTCTAGTGGCTGATTCATACAAAGGTTGAACTATATAACCTCTCAGCTAACAGAGCTATGTCTTTTAACTAAGACAGAGGATCATGTATTCAGATCAAAATGTTCTAGATTCAATCCTACAGACAAGAACCCACCCAGAGGCTGTGCGACTAACATATGAAAACTTTTTACACATGAACTGAACAAACTAAGGGAACAGGTCATGATTTGTTACACACATAGATATTCAGATGATTAACTTGTTACAGCAGTTGGGACTCTTTGCTGGTCTTTTATGATTAGGTGCTCCAGTCAAGACCAATGAATCCCAAATCATCTCCTGCCCTCCCCCTCATTCTCATTTTACAGTCTACCTTTGGCTCTAGGCATAGGATTATTTCTGAAGGGGTGAACAGTCACAGAGTACCTGGAAAATCATCTGCCACTAGGAAACTGCATTTTCTTAAACCCAGTGTACAAGCTTTCTGCTAAACTACTCTACTCTAAGCTAAACTACTCTAGCCATTTATTTCAGAACTGGTCCTGATGTCAGCACTTTAATGCAACATAACATTCCAGATTAATATGGTGATTCAGCAAGCAACACTATCATTGTCTGCCTGCAGAGCTTTTACTTTGGGTTTAAGTCCGGTATTCCTGGTAAGGTTTTGTTTTTTTTCTTTTCTTTTCTTTTTTCCCCCCTCCCTTCCTTTTTGGCCTGTATAGAGTGCCAAAGCTCACTTGCCAGTTGTCAGCCCAGCTTGTTCTTGAGGAAAGGAGGAATTCATGTGTAAAGTACCCAGGGTCTTAAAAACATAGAAACATGTGCTGGAGGATCATAGTGCCTGGTTGGCTGACTTCAGCAATGAGAGAGAGAGAGAGAGGAGCTGCTCAACTGACTGGAACTAAATAGGGAAGAAATTTGAATGTTCCTTTTATCTTCTACATATTCTTAAAATAATATTTAGGCTATTCAGTCTTTAATAATCTTGCTGTACCTACATTTCTGCAGGGAAGCTTCTATTGCAACACTACATTCATTTGGTTTAAGGACTTTTCCGGCTCTTCCGATAGCAACATGGTAATATGTGGAGAATGCAGAATGGTGAGTTTATATAATCCCTCAAACAATATATGGAAAACAGAATGAACTACAGAATTCTCCATATTTCTGCAATGTAAAAAAATAATATCTCCAAACCCAGCCATAAACTGGGATAAAATGGAAACTTTGTACAAATGAGACATTTCATATTTTCTTTTAAATAGTTCTTTTTAATTGTACATTTTTGCATTCCACTTTCCCACACACTCCAAGCTGCTGCTTAAGTCAGTTCCTGGATTAACTAGCTTGTCATGAAATCTGGCAATACTGAATTTTATCTGCTTCCTCTGTGCCATAAGGATAACAAATAGTATTTCAGTAACTTTAATGATCATTCTGTAGAGTTATCAGACTTACAACACAGAAGAAAATGCCTATGGACCATTAAATTTAGGAAATGAGTAATCAAGTCCATGAAAGATGAGTTTCAAGGAATCATGCAGGAATCTAAATAGAGAAACAGCTGGTCAAGAAGTAAACAGATAACTAAAATGAAGCATTCTCCCTCAATAACTATACTAATTTACACACTACAAGGGTAACTTTTAAATTACTTTGTTAGATACAAATGAAATGTATGGCTTAACCATCCAACAAACAAATGGAAACGCTGGCCTCATTCATACAAACACAGATATCATCCATACCCAAAGAGAAGTGCCCCTTTCTCTCTCAGGATTTAGCTATGGTTAGGCTGCAACATTATGGCCCAATCCAATGAAGTGGTGATCACTTTTCAATTCCTTCTCACATCCCGCTGAGTTGTGGGTACTCTGCAGCCTATAGGATTTGGTCCTTTAAGTGTTTTATAAATTAGGGGATCTTGTGCATCCTCCCAGAATACGAAAGATTTTCATTTCCAGTTTCTATGTTATCCACCCCCTTAACTTTCTCTCTATCTGAAGTCTGTTATACCTTAGTTCCCTTCTCAAAAGAAAAGAGCGCTGGAGAGTTCCATAGGGTTTTATTTAAAATCCTTCCCCTGTGACAAAGTAAATGTAGAAGCAACCACAATTCATATGCCTCATGTGAAGATGAGGAGGATCCAAGAGATGCATAATGAGAGAAAAAAATGGTAAATTACACCATGACTGGAGACAGATTTGCCTGTCATATTCCTATATAGTAACATTGTTGCAGGATGGAATATCACTTCCAGAAAACAAGAGGAAACACAGCTATAACCAGCTTTCCTTGTTTAATCCTCCTGTCAAGCTGGTATACAAAAACAGCAGCAACCACAGCCAGAGAGAGCGACTGACAGGCAAGATGTAATAATATGAGATTATTCAATTACTCTGTAGCAGAGGCCTTTATAGTAAGTATTTAGTTTTACAATGCAACACCCATTAAAAAAAAAGCCTCATTACATTTCTTCATACTTAATGGAGCAAATAAAAAGACCACATCAAACATGATGTGCCTTCAGAGGTTTTATGCATGTATGTATCTATCATCCCCTTTGGACATACTTTATATATACATACATATACACTTGCACACCCCTCTATCTCTGATTATTCATATAGCCACATTTATACCTGTGCCTTTCTATAACAGCCAGCCAGCTGTGCATAATTCCATCAAATAGATACCACATCTTTCAATATCAGTTATCTATATTCATATAATTGAGGAGAAAGTCCCTAGAAATTCCATTTGGGGAACCAGGCATCTTAGAAATGTATTTACAGATGGATCTCTCACCTCTTTGGGAAAGCTAAGTGTTGTCAATGCAGCAATAAAACACATTCAAGTGCAGAGTCCCTGATGCTATTGTGATACGATGGTATTTTACTTTCATTAAATAACTAGGAGATGGGAATGGCTACAACAATCTCAACATTTCTGAAGAAAAGCACCTGTGGGGGAATCTAGGCTCAGACTTTGAATATCTCAAAAACCAAGTGGTTTAATAGATCCTAGGAAACATTACACTACAATAAATCATGCTGGACAAGGCAGTTACTTAGAACACCTGTATGCTTGATGCCACCTTAAACCTTCCCTTTCCTTTCCCCCGTCCCCATCCAAATAACTGAAAGGCAATAGGAAACCATTTGTGATTGGCACTTTAGTCAGATTTGGAAGGATTAAAGATATAGCCCCAAATATTTCACAGATGCTGTAGCCTTAAAACAGTGCAAGATGTATTCAGTAGGTTAATGGGAAGCAGTAGCAGAGAAACTCCACGTAATACAGAGAGAGGTCTACAAATCCTCAACAATTTCTATTCTATCATCTGCTCTAGCTAACGACAACAGGAGTAGCTTTTTTTACTCACATATTCATTACTTCAGAGCAGACAAACGCATAGAGGGAAAAAAAACTTGATTTGTGAAAATACAGAGACTCCCATTGAAGTTATTGCATTGGGCTTTTGTGTATGTGAGAGAGAAAATTCCTTTGGACTCTGAGACCAGAAAAAGCTTTTAAATGCTATTTTATCAACATTTCTCAACACTCTGAATCATCATTGTACACGTACTTTAGCTTTGCAAATACTAGGTAAATCAAAAGGGAAAGCTAAGAGAGATGTGGGGGGGGTGGAATTTGCAAATGACAAGCATAGTGTTTACAACACACCTACATTGTGTCACCACGCATTATAGGTGCACCATACACATCTCTTTTAGCTTCTTTCAAGATGAAACAAATCAAGCATAAACAATGAAAGGAGGAAGGAGGGGCAGACAAGCCCCTGGACTTACCTTTCGTATGGTCCCTCCTAAAACTTCTCCAAAAGAAATTAAAAATTCCTACAGATGGACTTGGATTCTTCTTTTTCTATTTATTTTTTTTAAGTCACATAGAAGCAAAACAATTAGTTTTCAAAGGTTCCATTTACTGATCTTCCATCCCCAGCAAAATGCGTCCAAAAGACAATGCCAAAAGTGAGCCCAGAGCTCAAAGGCAATTGGAAAACAGGGGGGGAGGGAGGGGAAGGGAGAGGGAGGTGGCTGAGGGACCGGATTGTGAAATTGAGTATTCAATTCAGCCTGGGTATATTAATCTTCACTGTACAATATACCTTGTTCACCAAAAACTGAAGTGCAAACTGTCACTAGTAGCCTCCAATAGCTGCTGTGTGTGCTGCAGATGGTACGTCTCACTGTTACCTTCCCAGATGGGTAGAGGATTCAAAGAACAGCAAAACCAGGGGTCTCCTCCAAACCAGGTGGATTGCCAGTCACTCACTCACTCCGTCCAATTAATCAAGACAAGAATAGCTCTGTCACCAGAGGTATCTCCTTCCAGGGTGCACAGGATTATGGCAAGGTTATTAATCTTGCTTTGCTGCATCCCCCCACCCCCTACATTCAGCAGCCTGCATTGAGATGATTGCCAGCTCTGTCTCTGTCCCTGTTCTACTGCATTTTGCTCAGCCCTCTGTTGCTGCAAGTGAAACACAGAGGAGGGAGGAATACTAATAAGGTGGTTAGCTACAGTTTCTTCAATTCTACGTACTCTGTCTGTGTGGTGTGTCTGTATGTGTGTATATTTTCTGTGGGGCACTCTCGTGCTTTAGTTACAGTTAGAATGGAAAACTGTTTCCACACTGCTACCAAAGCCTGAATTAATCTGGATTATTACTTTCAAGGAATATCAGAGTGAGAGAGCTTATTTTATTTACGATAAAAGAAGGGTGCTAAATGTTTAGAAGCCCAGAGCCATAGCCTGGCAGTTATGGGAGAAAAAATGTTCAGAGAGATGCATTAGGTTAGTAAATAGACTCAAAGGGACCTAGCCAATATTTAAAATCCATTGCTATACTACATATAATTGATTTTTAAAAGCAGCCCCTTCCTATCAATCTTGAGATGGGAAACAAAGATAAGCGATTGTTTGTATAAAGAGACTGATTTTTGATGAGGTGAAAAAACATTACTGAGTCAAGCATTAATAGATGTAAGACATTCTGGTTCCAGGGTGCTTGAGAATTCTTGGTCCCTCAATGAGATCTGTTCTTCTACAGAAATATTTGAAGGATATGAAATGAGTTTGGAGTGATCAGCACAGTGTACTGGATTTAATATGATGCCATGCAGCCAACAGAACGAAGCTGTAATATATTGGTAAAGTAGTAGCCCTTCATCGGTGTATTAGCCTTTGAACATCCGGGGTGGACAAATCCTAGCTGCAAAGCACCATTCACATTGTAGTTTGCCCTCTTGGAACCTAGAGGTAATAACCTTTGCTCAGCCATTGATATTTTACTGTGTTCTTTGTTGATGTTCAGCATTCGAGCACTTTTGTGCAAGTAACTTCTTATTATTTATAGTCCCAGTATTTTCCAGCAGATTACAGTATGTATGACTCAATTCAGGAACCAGAGGAAGGGAAACCTACAAGCAAAAAAAATTTTTCTTGAGAGATGTGTAGATTTTTAATGTTATAACTATCTGAGACTGGATGGCTCAGCAGACTGGTAAATGAGCTATCGAGCCTTCCAAATTAAGGGTTTAAAACTTTGAACCCAGCTCTGATCAGCAGCAGCCAAAACTTAGTGCCATCAATACCAGATAGAGATGGCTGTTCAGTGATGTATGTGAAATGAGTTTGGTGGTCTCAGCATACAGGTGCCTACATCACAAATACAACATTCACAATTAGCTTTCATCAACTCCCTTGTTAGTAGCATTGGATCAAGGACTGAAGAATAAATGGTGACTGAATGGGCACAGAGATGGGGTTATCTTCCATGGGTTTTATGTGGTCCTTCTAGGACAGGGGTTAGAATCTTTGGTTGGACAGTATGGGGAAACTACCTCTGGCACTGTTATTACTGCTCTAAATAAAGAGGACTACAATCTGCTGGGCAATCGATTCTGCACCTATCAAAACACTATATTTACTGAATGCAATTACTGAATAAAGATACTTTGTTGGTAAATGAACCCTACAACCATGAAACTCTGTGCTGTGGGCTCACCAGATCATGCAACTTAAAATGGGTCTGGATCTGCTCTGCATCTGGATGGGAAAACATAAGGTGCTGTAAGGAACTGCTTCAGGAGATTGAAAAAGTAGCCTTCTAACACTGACCAACCAACCCTGTACTCATTCAGGCTTCATCCTTTAATTTAGCTCACATTTCAATTTAAACATAAAGTGATTTACATAAAAAATCTTGGAACTAAGAAGACATGTGCTAAGCAGAACTGTTCCAAATCTCTTTGTTTTTATGTTTCAGCCTCACCCTCACCACCCACAACTACCGTCTTCGCTATCTGTATTTTGTAATCTCCTTAAGGAAGGAGCTAATTTTCCTAAGCCACAAACACAACGAGAACTGATGCTCTTCTTTCCAACTAAGGACCAAACCAATACTTCACAATGGTGTTAGCGAGCTCAATGATTCTGAAGAAGCTAGGTTTGACACTTGTGGTCATTAAATATCTGATAGCACTTTTTTGTAAGAAAGCCTAGTGTCCTGGTCAAGTTACAATGTGGATAATCACAATCTGCTACACTGAAGTTACCTGTCTAGTTACAGGTGACTATGGCATTCTTTAATTCCTGTTTTAAACTTTGTTGTGGTGTGTGTTGTCAAACAGTCGTAACCACCAAGATGGTTCAAGGAATTCACACCTTATACTTAAAAATTCTGGGATCCTTCTGAATAAATGGTTCTATATGAAAGTGACTTTGCATTAGAATTATTATTTCTGCCTCAAATTAACAGCATAGGAAAGGACTTTAATGAAGATGAGCTAGAATAAAATTATTGTTAGCAGAAATTCTCAGACCATAGACATGTGGTCACCAGTGCCATGGAATCTCTGAAGGGGTCCATAGTATAAGAGTAGATGCCTGTTTTGCCCACCTGTCACATATGATCACTCCATGCTAACAACATACTATCACATAAGCACTTCCATGCTAATTTACAGTAGAGACAAAATATCTTCTAGAGTCTCAAGTTACTTTCACAGGATTCTTATGCAACCAAAAACAACCACTAAGATCCCATCAGAGCCTCTGATCACATTCAGTTTATGCAGTTTAGATAACTAAATGAAAAAAACTAGATCACCTACAAAAAATATAAACCAGATGTGCTGTCTCTAGAGCTCCTTCTCGTAACTTCCAGCCTACAACCCCTTTCTCACCCTGACTATAGCTGATCTTCCTGTAAGGGTCAAACTCTTACCTAGGCTCAGCTGGACCAGATCACTTCCCAGCTGGGAGTCTCTCTTGGAAGACCTCCGCTGGAATTTAGCTACAAATAAACCTATATCACTCTGGTTTGGCAGGGCCCTCACTAGGAGTATCACTGAGTCAGGAAGTTTATGGCTGTATTGCCTCAACACAGGGTACTGAAATTCCTATATATCTTATCAGTCTGCAGAGAAGAAAAAATGTTGGTATGCACACCTTTCACAGACCTGAGGAAAAGCTCTGGGTAGCTCCAAAGCTTGTCTCTCTCACCAAACAGCAGTGGGCCCAATAAACAATATTACTTCACCCACTTTGCCTCTCTAATATCCTGGGACTGGCATGGCTACAACATTGTATGCATGATATAAGGAATGACATGGTAATAACTTTGTTAAAGCCTATGAGCATACCCAGTGTAAAGTAGACGATCCTAGAAAGCTCTGCAGACTCAGCTATGTGGTTAGTAGAAGTGTTTTAACTGCTCTTCAATCAACCTGTCTTCTGAATGCTGAATAAACACTACATATAGATGGATTCATGTTTGGAAGACAGCAGTGAGAGATTGTGCATCTGGGAGGGAAGGTGAACCCACAGGAGGATCTATTGCCAACAGAAAGAGATTCACAGCAATAGTGATCAGAAGCCCAGAATGAATAGAAATGTGCATTGGTAACGTTGTGACGAATATTGTGTGTTTGTACAGGGCTTTTTACAACTTCTATGGCAATATAGATTGATAATAATAAAGGTTTTATCTAACCCTTTCCTCTGCAAAAAGAAAGGACAAATCAAAAAGCTATGCACAGTGGGCTTGATCCTACCAACTCTCCACAAATGGGAATGCCTAGTCCCAATGATTTGGCTTGTCCATAAGCCCTTTGCACTACCTTCCTTCCCCCCAGAAAAAAGTGCAGCCTCACAGAGAATTTTTCACTGTGCCACCCAATGAGTGCATCCTGATATTGCATTAAAACTTAAACACCCCAAAATAAGGACAACTACACACTTCATAGCAGCTTTGTGGCTGTCCATGGGGAATTTTCTTTTTCAGTTTCTTTTGGAATAGTAAATAGTATTCATCTGTAAGTATTAAGCTCAGAAGGGCCCATTCTGATGATCTAGTCTGACTTTCTGCATAGCACAGACCATAGAATTTTACTTAGCAATTACTACATTAAACCTATAATTTCTGGTTGATTGTGTTTTGTATTTCAGCATGCCTCTGGTGTTTATTCTTCACTATTACCACTATTCTCTGGTGTTTATTTGTGCTGGTTTGCTATTATTATTTAAGGCTGGAACATGGGTCGCTTGCTGGTGGATTCCCTGCAGCTTGAGGTCTTCAAATCTCATTTTTGAGGATTTCAACAACTCGGTCATGGGTTCGGGGTTGTTATAAATGTGTATGGGTAGGGTTTTGTGGCCTGCCTTGTGCGGGAGGTCAGACTAGATGATCATATTGGTCCCTTCTGACCTATGAGTCTATGAGTCTATGAGTCTATTTAAAGGGGCCTAGCAGATTAAGGCACTTAAATTTAATCAAAAACCAATGAAAGTTGGGTGGCTAACTCTATCTGTGCCTTTGCAAAATATATTAAGGGGAGATTTTAAAGAACAAGATAATTTTCAAATCAATACATAAAATCTGAACACTTCATCCCTCTGTTAAAAAACATTTTTAAAAGACCCAATACAGTAATTTAAGGCCTTAGATTTTTTTTCCCCATTTAACAAAGAGGGAGTGGTTGTAGAGCATGTTTTGAAGAAAAAAAAACCAACAATTCTTCCTATCACAAAAAAAAAAAATTACAAGGTGATATCTGACTTTCATCAACATAAATAAAATTAATGATACTCTCTATCCCATTGAAATATTACTTTGACCGAGGCTTTCGTATTCATTTTTGGTGTTATGCCTTTTCTTTCTCTCTTTCTTTCTTTTTTTTGAGTCAAATATAAAAAAATGGAATTCTTCAAATCACTAGTCTGGATCTTTCTTTCAGACATTTGTCTATGTAGTGAAAATGGCTTGGTGGTTAGGACATACAGGCCACCTTTGCTACACTGTGCTACTGTTTGAGAAAAAATCAAAACTTATTCAACTAAAGCAAAACTGACTAGTGTAGCTTCCTTACTGAGGTGAGTAAAAACATCAATGGTCAAATCAGATTTTTACAATCTGTTGTATTTTACTTCTCTAAGAAGTTATTAGTAACAGATTTTTTAAATTTACTTTTTAGAAGTTCACAATCCCCTTTCATGATCTTTAACTCCTCACAGACACAGAAAAAAAACATTTATTAACCATGACTATTACATATGTCTCTTAGAGCACGGAAAGATTCAGTATATTTGTTAAACTCCCTGGAACCTTTAGCTGTCTAACTGCTCCTAAACTTTGTGCTGTCTTTGTCTAAAAACATGATTTCTGATATTTAAACTTGTTCCAGTGTTATTGACTGCCAATAAAGAAAGGGTGAGTGGGATAGTTTCATCAATATTTCAGCCCTTCAGAGATTTTCATTCTTTCAGCAGCTGTGTCTGACTTTCCTTCTTAGTCCCACTTGCGTGAAAAGGAATTCAGGAAACAAGCTTTATACTCATCTTCACAGTGCAGGTGTGGCTAAGAGGGACCGTCCAAAAGAGCTAAGAAATTCAGTTCAGTTAACAAAGGGGTATAGTCTGAACACAACATAGCCTCTTTAGAGATACTATTCCTTATTCAACCTAGAGGCATAAGGCAGTAATGACTTCTCAGAGAAAGTTATTTCTCAGATACCTGTGTTTCTATTATATTTTGAAAATGCAATAGTACTAAGAATTTTTATTATTATACATAAATTGCAAGTGGATATTCAATCATGGTAGGGAGAGGGACGTGGGCTAAGATTCCCTTTTCCCAAATTGATCAGGAAGGTAAAAGGGTTCTAGCTGGTAACTGCCTTCCTGAGGAAGGGTTTTGAGATAAGGCAATTCTGCTTCTTTACCATGTTAAAGACTTGTAGAAAAGCTGATTTTGTCTTCTAAGCTTACTCCAGGTTGGGCCTGAAATAAACATGTCATTTGGCTACAGGACCAAAAAACTTTTGAGAATTCACTTGTGTGATCAGTAAGTGAATATGGAAAGGTGAAGAACATGTGAATCCTTTTTTCTTTGGAACCAACACAGTCTCTTTTTCACCTTGACTATTTGGATGTTTTTCCATCAGGCAGAGGTTAAGTAAGAAAAGCTACTTTGGCAGGTTTTCCTTAAACGAGGCATGGTGACAGCCCCAAAGTCCTTGCAGAAATAGAGGCAGATCAGACATTTTACACATTACAGTTGCACTTGCACATTTTTTTTTTGAAGGGGCACTATACATGCTAAAGCAGCAGCAGGCACATTAATGAGAGGGATTCTAAAGAAAAGAATCTAGTTATATGCTTAGGCTGATGAAGTCACTGAATTTGACTGCTACCCCCATAATTATTTCATAAAAGTTAGAGATAGAAAAGAAAGACCTATTACATGCTGAGTTCATCTCCCAGTCAGTACAGAATTGCTTTCTAATGTACAGGACTCTGTCCAGTCTAATTTTAAGTTTTCCCATGCACTGGGACCTCCACCACTTTCCTTAGGAGAATGTTCTACTGCCTAATAAATTTCCATTTAAAATAATATTCAGACAGGTATTGCAATGAGTGATTCTTTGTCAATAGCAGACAGCATCTGGGGTAAATCCACAAAAAGAGTACGACTGCCCAAGCAGGGGGCCAGAAGCACATAGCTGGACAATCAAGAAAGATAAAATCACGTTTGGCTGTATCGGGGTGCAACCCCCGATCACCTCATCGCTCTTAGGAACTTCTTAATTGGCTAGAAATAGGCATAGGGCTGTGAGGAAAAGAAATACAAGGTGATCATAAACAGGAAGTAAACTGGAGATGTCCCGTATCTTAGGAAGAGCACCAGAATAGCTCTACGTGGAGGCCTGATCTACTTACCCGTCTCTCCCCAGTTTGCCTCTCAAACCTGAGTATAGCACGTGTGGCTGTGAAACCTGAGTGTGACAGTATATTCCACTCAGATGCAAACTCGGGAATCGTACTAGTAATATTGGAGTGTTGCTTTGCTGCTGACAAACCTCACTGTTGCAGTGTAAGTATAATAGTATAAGTATAACCCTATAGTGTAAACTAGCTTTATAAGTATAATTGTATAGCTGTAATTGTGATTGTGTTTTAAGTAGTTAAGTTGTTGTATTAGATAAGAATTAATGGTGATTTTTAAATTGTAATTGTTGATTTATAGATTGTTGCAAGTAAAACAAAGTTGTATGCAAAGCAGCCCTTGTCGCTCCTTATTTGAGGGATCCATATAATTGAACCTGACAGCAAGCTGGTTCTTGTTGTCACCTCAGGCTAGATGATCGAGAGGTAAAAATTTCTGGGTACTGTTACTAACACATTGAACCTGTATCCTCCTCTACTTAAATTGAATGTATATAATAATCGATCGTGTGTTAAAGCACAGCGTCCCTCATGAGTGAGTCCAGCTCTTGTGTTGCACCACTTTTAAAATCAAGAGGGTGAAAGTAACCCTTAGAGTCTCCCAACTTAAGAGAATCCCTAGGAGTAAAAAAAGAACAAATACAGTTATCACAAACATAGTCATAAGTAAATAATCTTGTCTATATTATAAATTTCACTAAGCAGATAATTAAGGTTACAATCACAAGCACCCATACAAAACCTGAGGGAGCCCATGCAATAGAATCATGGAATATTAGAGTTGGAAGGGACCTCAGGAGGTCATCTAGTCCAACCCCCTGCTCAAAGCAGGACTAGCCTCAGCTAAATCATCCTGGTGAGGGTTTTGTGAAGCCTCAGCTTAAAAACCTCTAAAGATGGAGATGCCACCTCCTCCCTTGGTAACCCATTCCAATGCTTCACCACTCTCCTAGTGAAAAACGTTTTCCTAATGTCCAACCTAGACCTCCCCCACTGCAACTTGAGACCGTTGCTCCTTGTACTGTCATCTGCCACCATTGAAAACAGCCTAGCTCCATCCTCCCTGGAACCCCCTTTCAGGTAGTTAAACGCTGCTATCAAATTCCCCCTCATTCTTCTCTTCTGCAGACTAAACAGGCCTAGTTCTTTCAGCCTCTCCTCATAAGTCTTGTTCTCCAGCCCCCTAATCATTTTTGTTGACAATGCTATATTCATACTTCCATACCCAAAGATATCATTGCGTTGGGTGGATCTCTCAAACAGGTAGTCAACAGAGGAATGGTCCCTATCCATATGAGGCAACTATTTTTTCTCCTATATTATGACCACATATACCACCTTATGTATATGCATGAAAGTTCCAATCCACTTTTCCTTATCTGTGCTTCCACATTCCCTAAATTTTGGCATGCCCTACTCCTCATAGGTGGTTCTTTTAGTTCTCCTTAGTCTCATTAGCATCTACATAAACATGTTCCCATGGTAATCTGTGGTGAGAGCAAAACTTTCCATGATGTTAAAATGAAGTGTCACATAGTCTAGATGGGTAGACTAGAAATTGTGGCATATTTTCCTGAACATCACCTATTGGCACATTCTGTACAGTAATCTTGTAACTTTCCTGGTACAGAGTTATTCCTGAGTCATCTACTTATGTCAACACTTTTTAGGCCTGAAGCCTATTATGGTTAAGCTGAAATCTTACTTTTACATATATACCTAACACATATTCATCACTCATAAATACATGTTGATCTTATACTCTATTATCCTCTCCTACTTACATCTGTATCTTATATATTTAAATCTATTCATCACACATTCATTTAAGTATGAAGTAACAGGAGTTAACCACTACACTAGATAACACAATTAAATAATAAATGATTTAATGGGCTATAAACCATGGCATCATTCCCACCTCAGTCAACTTCATTCTTTCAGCAAGTATACTCAGAACTATGCTTCTGGGTACTGCAATGAGAAACTAAAGAGATTTCCCCAGGCATATTTTGGAGGTTGAATGAAGGTTAAAAAGAAAGTAGAAGGTGAACTGCCTCCAGTAGCTCCCACAGCGATGGGTGTATCCTATCTCCTAGCTAGCTCAGTAGGAGATCAGAGAGATAGAAAAGCTAAGGAAACACCTGGAGAGAAAAGTCAAATATTTCCTCTATGAATGTCAGAAGCAGAAAAGCTGACTTTAAGGGTACGTGAAATGCCCCAAGGAATATTGATTGGAGTGAGATAACATGCAGGAAATCTGTTACAGAAGAAAGCAGAAAGGGTTTGAGAGACTGTAACTAAAATCCAAATAGGTTTTGTTTCAACAAAGAAAGAGGAACAGAGGGTAAGGAGGTTAAGCAACAAAAATTTGACTCTAAAAATTAAATGAATACAGCATAGGGACACGAGAATATGTTTAGACTAGAAATTAGACGAAGGTTTCTAACCATTAGGGGAGTGAAGTTCTGGAATAGCCTTCCGAGGGAAGTAGTGGGGGCAAATGACTTATCTGGCTTTAAGACTAAGCTTGATAAGTATATGGAGGGGATGTTATGATGGAATAGTTTAATTTGAGCAACTGATTTTGGATTATCGGCAGATAAGTCTGCTCAATGGTCTGTGGGAATGCTGGATGGGATGGGAACTGAGTTACTGCAGAGAAATCTTTTTTGGGTGCTGGCTGGTGAGTCTTGCCCACATGCTCAGGGTTTAGCTGATCGCCATATTTGGGGTCGGGAAGGAATTTTCCTCCGGGGCGGATTGGCAGGGGCCACGGAGGTTTTTCGCCTTCCTCTGCAGCATGGGGCATGGGTCGCTTGCTGGTGGATTCCCTGCAGCTTGAGGTCTTCAAATCTCACTTTTGAGGATTTCAATAACTCAGTCATGGGTAAATGTGTATGGGTAGGGTTTTGTGGCCTGCCTTGTGCGGGAGGTCAGACTAGATGATCATATTGGTCCCTTCTGACCTATGAGTCTATGAGTCTATGAGTCTATAATAGAAATAATTTTGTGTCATAAAGAGGCTAGGAATAAAGAGATGAAATTAAGGTAAGTAAAACTTTAAGTTGAGTAACAGGTGACTTGTATGATGAGAGAAACTAGGCTATAAAGTAATCATTCAAAAGAAACTGTGGAAGCCTCTTGGATTAGGCTATTTAAAACGAGACTGGATAAAACAGTAGTAAACGTACAATAGGGAACAATCTTGCTATTTGCAGGGAGAGGCACTAGATGACCTAATGCAGCAGGTGTTTTCCCTCTCTAGCATCTACAATCCTGTAGGGAAAAGCAAAAAGGCAAGTGGGATGCAACACAAAGACTCAGACTACAATTATCTGGATTTCATTACTGTGTGAGGCACTGGGAATATGTGAAAAGGAAAAAATGTGTTTAGCTCTGCTCTCCATTTTTTGGCAGAGGAAGGGGGAAGCATCACCCAGGTATCAGGGATGTTTCTTTTGATGTTCCTGTGAAAAATCACCCAGATTCAGCCCGTAATGAGCCTCTGAAAATCTCAGTTCACATATGCTCAGTAGAGATGTGCTAGAATCTGGCAAGCACATTTCTGAAAATTTTGTTAGCAATAAGCGTGTTGTAGTCCAGGGACAGCAAAACTTTCTTTTGCAATTGCTGCTCTGGCTGTCTGTGGTGCCCACCACTGGAACTGAGACCAGGGAGACAGTCTTCTCCTGTGCGAGGGCTATTAATAATTTTCTCTTTACAGCTGTGTTTGAATTGTGTGCAGTAAATAAGATCTAGGGCTACCCTTTGAACAAGAGGATGAAACCAACGATTTATAGCTTCCCATTTAGTAAGCAGTGATCATCCTTGAGTTTTTCCTATGGAATATATATATGAACACCCAATTGCTCCCTGGCAGCCCCCAATGTAAAGGCAAAACTAGGAAGAGGTGTTTTGCGGTAGGAGGGGGAGTCAGATCGCCCACATGGGGGGGAGGGGGAAGGG
Source organism: Mesoclemmys tuberculata (assembly GCA_007922155.1). Lineage (NCBI taxonomy): Eukaryota > Metazoa > Chordata > Testudines > Chelidae > Mesoclemmys > Mesoclemmys tuberculata. The sequence goes on from ML675613.1 coordinate 38,024,241, forward strand.
TACATTTTACAGGGGCCCAGAAGCCCGGGAGAGCCTGGCCCAGGCTGCAACCCCTATTACCATGAGGAAAAAAAATGTCATGGCTCATGAGATTGTATGTATGGGATGCAGGATTGCGGTATGTATGTGGGAGAGGACCCATGTTACAAGTTTGCACTGGGCTCGAAAAAATTATGCTTGGGCCGTGTGAGGAGTTGCTGCAGCATTCCATTCCAGCAACTCCAGGCATCAGCAAAACCTATAAACAGCCAAATAAGGGGGCTCTAACCCATGTAAGGTGCCTCATCACCACACAGAGCAGTTCAACGTCTGGAAGGTTATGATTTCTATGCACAGCTCTACCACAGATTTCCTGTGTGACCTTGGGAAGTTAGTTAAACCTCTTCGTACCTCAGTTTCCCTATAGGTATAATAGAGCTAAACCCTACCTGCCTTCTTTCTGAGGATATTATGAGAATTCCTTAATTTGTATTTCTAAAGCACTTTGAGATTCTATAATGCAAAGCCATATCTTCTATTCATAAGGACAAGTGCCTCCCGTCCTTTGCACATCCATTTATAACTTTGTGTGCCATGACTAGAAAAGATTCCCTTAAAAATGATCGCCTAGTACTCCCTCAACTGTGCGCATGCACACACACAGAGATAGACACGTACTTTCATCTAGACACTTTCTATACTGCTGTAACATTTTAGATTGCCAATATAGCTAACACAGTACAACCCCCTACTGTGCATGCAGTTATACCAATAAAAAGGTACTTTTATCAATTATTCCTGTAAAGCTATAATGATATAAGCACCTTTATTTCAGCATAATTAGTTCCACACTAGCCTATTGTATCACTAAACTATATCAGCTTCTAAACCATTATACCTACAGTAACACAAAAACTGGGTGTAGACAAGCTCTTTAACTGGTTGTGTTAAGCATGTTCAAACCACTGTGCAGAGACTCCCACTTTCACTTTATTCATGTGCGACTTCGAATTCGTTTTAAACCTGTTCCCAATTTATTTAAACTAAATTGAAACAAAAGCATCCCCATTGTTGCTTACACCTATTTAACTAAGGACTTTTCTAAAATGCAATAGTGGCACAGCTGCACCTGCATTGCTGTAGCACTTCATTGTAGACACTATCAGCACTGATGGGAAGAATTATCCCATAGGTGTATGTAATCCACCTCCCCAGGAAGTGGTAGCTAAGCTGGTGAAGAATTCTTCCATGAGTGTAGCTCCATCTACTCCAGGGACTAAATCAGTATAGCTACATCTCTCAGGGGTATGGAATTTTCACACCAATGTAAATTCCTAGTGTAGACCAGCACTCAATTAGTTTAAAATAATGCCTTAAATTAAAACAATGCAAGTCCGTGTGTGTGTATACAAGCCACTAGATCAGCCTTTGCAGTGATTGCAGAGCAACATTAGGTGCTCCATCCACCATTCCTCCCAGTTAAAACTCAAGGGACTGTTAACACTGTGCTCCCAAAGTCATCCAGCTCAGAGCAATAAGTCATGCAGTCTCAGTTTCCTGTGTAACAGTGAGAGCTTTAGCCACAGGGCACCAGATTAGTCCATAGACTGCATCTTTATATAGATTTGGTCACTTAGGTTACATTAGCCCCCTTGGGAAAATGGTGTCCTCAACAAAATTCAGGTATAGAAATCACTGCAATTTGGAAGAACCTGCAATAGTTAGAGGGTTTTATTGTTATTTGGAGGAACATATTTCTAACTACACAGGCCAAAGGACATTACTGAAGAATGACCCTCACCAATATTGCTTTTGACAGTCTGCAGCCAAAGCAATAATGTTTACTAATTGTCACATGTTCTGAAGGGGAGAGGGGGAAAAAAAGAGTCCCCAGTGTCACTGAATAAGAGGAATAACTGAACACTGGAATAAATTGTCCAGCCAGATGATAATGCTCAACTTCAGAAAGATTGCTCTTCTCATTAATAAAAGAAATATGCTTGTCATTTCACAGAACAAAAATTCAGGTTATAAGTATTTTCCTCAGACTTTTAAAAGGCATTTGAACAAGCTGCTGCCTCACACATACATAATACCACTTGCTCTTCATCCTAAGATCTCCAAGCACTTTAACCAATGAGCATGAACCGCACCTGTGGGAAGTAGGTTACAGTTCACCTTACCTAACACTAAAGGGCAGCTACCTCTAGGGAGGAATGTTGCAACTGATTAACAGCACACACACACGCTGCAACACTATAGCTATGAGTGTCCTGCAAAAAAATAGGTGTGTTTTTACATCAGGATAGCTATCTTGATGTAAAATCTCAGTGGAGGCCAGGCACACATTGATTTTAACCTTAGTGTAGCTAGTCAATCTACTGCCCATCTGGGGTTTACTTAGACTAACTATGTTGTGGTAAAACCTACAGTGCTTCACTATGGTTGAATACAGAGAGTTATTTCCATGTAAACACAAACCTATTTCTGCAGCAGCGACATAGCCTATACAGCAATTTAGGAAAACAAATGAAGATGAATATTAAAACTAAAGAGAAAAACTTGAGAAGCAGAATATAATTGCCTGAGCTGGAATGTGACTTGGTTACCAGAAGTAACGTCCTTCTCTTTCTCAAAATTCAAAGGGCTTTTTTAATAAATGCACAAGAGGTTCAGGTTTCAAGATTTACATCTCACCCAACAGATGGCACCTCCAACAACAAATTTCCCACAAACAGCATTCTGAGAATTGGTTCAGTACTGATTCAGAGAGGCGCACCCATTCACAAGTCATCAGCGCCATTTCCTGCAGCAGCCAGATGTGGCTTAGAAGCTCCCCAAATTCAAATTCAGAACTAGCAAGATACTGCTCACAGCTCCATTCCTCAGCTTCTCTGAACCATGCAGATGAAGATTTAGCTCAGATTAGAGAATGATCTCTCTCTTCTGTTCTATTGTTAAGCACCCTATTGAATTCTTTAGCAGGAATCTTATTCTCTAATTAAATTCTCTAAAATTCTATAAGATGGTTCAAGTCTCTGTAGAAAGGGTATCGTTTTCTATCAAACTGTATAGGAAGATGTGACAGGCTCCATACTCAGTTATCAATTCATGAGCCAGCCAGGCTCCTTGTTTTTGTTCCTGTGCATATCAGTCACCATGATCATAGATTCTCTTACATCATTCCCAACTCAGACAAGGGTAGTGACTCTGCTGCTCTAGGTAATATATTCTTTGAAACAGAATTGAATAGGGAAGCTTTTGTCAGAAGGTATGTTGTGTTGCTTTTTTAAAAAAAATCATCCCTCTTACATTATATTTATGCATATGCATATGTGATAGTGCTTGGGGCATGCTACAGAGCACTAGGATCTGATATGGACATGGACAGAGACTTCTTTAATGCTTTTAATGAAGTAAATACTACTGGGAACTGTGTGATTATGGGAGACTTTAACTTGCCAGGTATAGACTAGAGGACAAGTGCTAGTAGTAATAATAGGGCCCAGATTTTCCTGGATGTAATAGCTGACGGATTCCTTTACCAAATAGTTACTGAACCAACAAGAGGGTATGCCATCTTAGATTTGGTATTGATAAGTAGTGAGGACCTCACAGAAGAATTGGTTGTATGGGACAACCTTGGTTAGAGTGACCATTAGCTAATTCAGTTCAAACTAAATGGAAGGATAAACAAAAATAGATCTGTGACTAGGGTTTTGACTTCAAAAGGGTTGACTTCAAAAAAATTAAGGGAATTAGTTGGGGAAGTAGACTTAACTAAAGAACTCATGGATCTAAAGGTGGAGGAGGCTTGGAATTACTTCAAATCAAAGTTGCAGGAACTAGCTGAAGCCTGCATGCCAAGGAAATGGAAAAAAATTAATAGGCAAGAGTTGTAGACCAATGTGGCTGAGTAAGCATCTCAGACAGGTGATTAAGATAAAGCAGAAAGTCTACAAGGAGTGGAAGATGGAAGGGATCAGCAAGGAAAGCTACCTCTTGATGGTCAGAAAATGTACAGATAAAGTGAGAAAGGCCAAACGCCAAATAGACTTGAACCTTGCAAAGGGAATTCAAGCCAATAGTAAAAGATTCTACAGCCATATAAATAGGAAGAAAACAAAGAAAGAAGAAGTAGGACAACTGAGCACTGAGGATGGGATGGAAGTTAAGGATATCCTAGGCGTGGCTCAACATCTAAACAAATACTTTGCCTCTGTTTTTAATAAGGCTGATGATGAGCTTGGGGATAGTGGTGGGGTGGCTAATGGAAGTGCGGATATGGAGGTAGAAATGACCACATCCAAGGTAGAAGCCAAACTTGAACATCTTAATGGGACTAAATTGGGAGGGAGGGGGGAGAATCTCCATCCAAGAATATTAAAGGAACTAGCACATGAAATTGCAAGCCCATTAGCAATGATTTTTAATGAATCTGTAAACTCAGGGGCTGGACTGGAGAATGCTAACATAGCTCCTATTTTTAAGAAAGGGGAAAAAAGTGATCTGGATAACTACAGAGCTGATAGTTTGACCTCAGTGGTATGCAAGGTCTTGGACAATTTTTTGAAAGGGAAAGTAGTTAAGGACTTCAAGGTTAATAGTAATTGGGTCAAAATACAACATGGCTTTACAAAAGGTAGATCGTACCAGACCAACCTGATCTGTTTTTGAGAAGATAACAGTTTTTTTAGACAAAGCGAATGCAGTGGATCTAATTTACCTAGATTTCAGTAAGGTATTTGATATGGTTCCGCATGGGGAATTATTAGTTAAATTGGAAAAGATAGGGATTAATATGAAAATTGAAAGGTAGATAAGGAACTGGGTTAAAGGGAGAATACGATGGATCATGCTGAAAGGTGAACTGTCAGGATGGAGGAAGGTTACTAGTGGAGTTCCTCAGGGATCAGTCTTGGGACTAATCTTATTTAACCTTTTTATTACTGACCTTGGCACAAAAAGTGGGAATGTGCTAATAAAATTTGTGGATGACACAAAGTTGGGAGGTATTGCCAATACAGAGAAGGATTAGGATATCATATAAGAAGATCTGGATGACCTTGTAAACTGGAGTAATAGCAATAGGATGAAATTTAATAGTAGAAAGTACGAAGTCATGCATTTAGGGACTAATAACAAGAATTTTTGCTATAAACTGGGTATGTATTAGTTAGAAATGACAGAGAAGAGGAAAGATATTCGTTGATCACAAGACGATTATGAGCCGCCAATGTGATGTGTCCATGAAAAAAGCTAATACAGTCCTAGGATGCATCAGATGAGGTGTTTCCAGTAGAGATAGGGAGGTGTTAGTACCGTTATATAAGGTGCTGGTGAGACCTCATCTGGAATATCGTGTGCGGTTCTGATCCCTCATATTTAAGAAAGATGAATTCAAACTGGAACTTGTGCAGAGAGGGGCTACTAGGATGATCCACAGAATGGAATACCTGCCTTATGAGAGGAAACTCAAAGAGCTTGGCTTGTCTAGCCTAAGGAAAAGAAGGTTGAGGGGAGATATGATTGCTCTCTATAAATACATCTGAGGGATAAATACCAGGGAGGGAGAGTAGTTATTTAAGTTCAGCGCCTATGTGGACACAAGAACAAATGGACATAAACTGGCCATCAGAAAGTTTAAACTTGAAATTAGACACAGGTTTCTAACCATCAGAGGAGTGAAGTTCTGGAATAGCCTTCCAAGGGGAACAGTGGGGGCAAACATCTGGCTTCAAAACTGAACTTGATGAATTTATGGAGGGGATGGTATGATGCAACAGCTAGTTTGGCAACTGACTGATCTTTGACTATTGGAATAGATATGCCCAATGGCCTGTGGTGGGATGTTTGATGGGGTGGATTCTGAGTTACCGCAGAGAATTCTTTCTTGGGTGTCTGGCTGATGAGTCTTGCCCACATGCTCAGAGTTTAACTGATTGCCATATTTGGGGTCGGGAAGGAATCTTCCCCCAGGACAGATGGGCAAAGGCTCTGGTTTGGGTTTTTTTGTTTTGTTTTTTGTTTTGCCTTCCTCTGTGGCATAGGGCAAGGCTCACTTGCTGATGGATTCTCTGTATCTTAAAGTCTTTAAACCATGATTTGAGGGCTTTATTAACTCAGTCATAGGTTATGGGTTTATTACAGGAGTGGGTGGGTGAGGTTCTGTGGCCTGCATTGTGCAGGAAGTCAGACTAAATGATCATATTGGTCCCTTCTGATCTTAGAGTCTACGGGTCTGTAATGATTATGTATAATGGTATCTTCTTACTCAACAAACTCATCCCAGTGCATATCTGAGGCATAATTACTGACTTTTCTGACAGAAAAATGTTTACTTTTCTCTGCCCTGCAAAGCCAATCCAGTCATGAGAGACTGAGCTAGATTCTATTCTGTCTCACACATCATTATCTGAAGAATTGCCTGCTAAAAATTCTGGTTGCAGCATCTTTATTAGTTTTGTGATGATGCCAGCCACAGCTGAAGTTATAGATCCCAACTAGAGTTTGTTACAAAAATCATCTTCTCAGCAATGTGCTCCGGAGTCATTGGAAGAGAATGAAATAGGGAAGCTCATAAAATTATTTTTACTGACTATAACTTCACTTTAAACAGTAAAGCTCAAGAGACAGTATTTTCTTGGGGGATTATTGTTTATCTCAAGTGAGATTTTAAGCAGGTTCGTGCCTTTAATCACCCCCAAAGACCAGTGGTATCTCCTACTCCTATGTGCTCTCTACCTGCTATTATGAGACAGAAATGACAGTTTAAAAAAAAAAAGGGAAATTCTAAAGAGATTTACTTTTGATTTGGAGTTGTGGTTGTGGAAAATGAGGAGGTCGTGTACTAGGATTTCTATTACTGAAAGAGACAGACTCTCAGATAACCATAAAAAAGGATTTTTATTTTACACTATCCCAAGAAAATGTACATTACCCCAACTAAATTCTTTAGCTGTTTATCTGCTTATTCAGGAAAAGAAATGAGATACTAAATATGAATAAACTAAACAGATAATTGCATGAAATGGCTCAAGAAAGTACACATTATTAATTCATTATTTATCTGTGTACTTATCTGGCCCTTATCTCAATCAAATTGAAGTGCCTCACAAACATTGAGGAAATTAAGGTAAGTAAGTGAGAGGTAAGTAAGTATTATTAGCCTTATTTTACAGATAAGAAACTGAGACAGTGAGTTTAAGTGAGTTGGCCAGGTTACAGAGGACATTTGTATGACAGCCAAGAGTAGCACCCAGATTTCCTAAGGCTATATGCCTACACTACCACTTTTGTCACTATAGGGGGTTTGAATCCCCCTCCCTCCATGTACGCATGCTAGAATCAGTGGACTCCTGCCTATCTATGGGGGGGGTCCTAACCTGCCTTCCTGATCCCCTCATGTGAGACATGTTCTGAGGGGTCTTTGCCAAACTCCTTACTCCCTTTGTGATCCAGGGGTCTCTATCCCCACACTGTGGCAAGATGTAAGAGGCTCCTGCCCACTCTCATGTGAGCAAGGTTCTGGAAGGAGCTTGCCTTTGGGGGGGAGGGGGGGTGCCGGCGGCGAGGAGAGAGTCTGAGCCCCTCTTCTCCCTTCCTATCCTCTTGTGAGCCAGGATCTAGGGAAGGTCTTCCTATCTGATTGGAGCATGCACCAAGAACATGCTGCTGAGACTGAGGTGAGGAGCTGAGAATGACTTACAGCGATAGACTGGTGGTGTAGCCACAGTGAGCCCAGGACATTAGAGAGACAAGGTGGGTGAGGTAATGTCTTTTATTGGACTAACTTCTGTTGGTGAAAGAGACAAGCTTTCAAGCTACACCAAGCTCTTCTGCAGGCCTTAGTATCTGTGAGAGGCACAATACATGACACTCTGTTTTCAGGAAAAATACGAGTGCTTTAAGACACTGCTTCTGTGGCAATGTAAAGATTAAATAAAGGATGTCACCTACACACTATTCTTTAGGGATCTAACTCTTCTCCTCTTCAGTCAATGGTGTTTCAGCACATGACTCTTTCACTCTAGGTGAAATCCTGCCCCTGCTCCAAGTCCTGTATGCTGCTGGGGAAGAATCTAGGTGCCAGGGAGAATTCCGCCCATGCAACTGGTGCAATAGGCCTCTGTAGAAGGCCCTACAGTGCCCCACCTATAACACCCAGGACAGTGGGTATTCCAGGGGAGGAGTCACTGCAGGCATTTTGGGTTTACATTAGAAATCACAGGCAGCTCTGGTAAGACTACTCTAACTTGGAACATTTCTCCAGGTTTCTTAATTATGTCTGAGGCTGTTTTGGCCTTTGAAGCAAGCTGGAAATAGAATGGTGTAAAAGTGGCTTTGTAAAAAGGCTAGTGGATGTTATGCAAGTTGCCGGCTGACACTTGCACATTTGGCAGGCCTTTTTGCATGTCTGCAGCCCAACTTAGATGTAGTAATCCAGCTGGCCTGCATCCAGCATCCCCCTGGGCTTCAATAATAAGCTGCAATTGCTGCTGGTTGCTATTAAGGGTTGATACAGCAGCCGCTTTGCAAGCAGTCACGAGGCATTTGTTTCCCCTCTTGCTTTCCACCCCCTGCTGGAGATTCCCATCCCTTCCAGTATTCCCAGAAAGCACACACAACTCCCAGATTATGTCCCAGACACCTAAACACACCCCAGTTCATACCAGACATCCCTCCCAAAACACTAGGTTATCTACTGAAGGAGACCCATCTCCTGCTAAACACTCAGCCCTCAGCTAGCAGGCCACCAACTTCCCCAACTTTCTAAGGGGTTTTCAGCTTTACTCCCACTATTCCCAACACACCAGGTTCCCACCCAGCTACAATAAGCACCCACCCAATCCAGTACCCTCGACACCATCAGGACTTCTAGACTCCCTCCAGCACCATCTCTTCAGGTACCTTCCAGCACCCCCAGTTCCCCTCCCAGTCGGTGCCAGAGTAAGATTCAACATCCACTCCTCTACATGCCCCTCTGGAACACACCAACCTTAGAAGATATCGTAGACTCCTCCCTTTCCCATCCACAGCTATTGAGCTTTGTGCAATTCTATCTCCTGTCCCCACAACTCCACATTCCTGTGTGTAGTGACTAAAAGCTGAAAAGTCTTGCCACTGTGCAAAAAAATTAGCTCATTTTATAATCTGCATAAAATGTCACACTTGTTACTTAATAAGACTGGATAGATAAAGACTTAAAGAAACTTCTGTCCCTTCTTCCTCTCCAAGAGGCGCAGCACAGACTCTCAGCCTCTGAATCAATACTGCACAAATTCATCAAAACCCTAAACCGTAGATCGTGACCACTGGTCTTCCAGTGGTCTTATAAATGTCTTATAACACATCCCAAAAGACTACAGATATTACCAGTTCAAATTCCAAGTTGAGTAGCTATTAATCTGCTTGCTTAGATCTCTCGTGCCATCTTCCTCACCCAATCAAGTGGAGACAGTATTCTTCACTTACTAACACTACATCACTCCTGTGTATTTACACAGCTGCTAGGTACATTCCACCCCCCAAGAATTGACAGTGTTTCAGTCGTTAATGAAATAGCCTGTGTCTGATATATAAACCCCAGTTCTTCAAGAAGCTAAGCACACAGTAATTTAACATACATAAGTAGTCCCCTACAGTACAGTCGGATTACTCACATGCACAGTTATTCGCATGTGTAAAGATTCATAATATGAGGACCATGGTTTGTAGATCAGTTAAATTTTATAGGTGCTTAGGAACTTTTTGTGATGCACAATGCTAAAGTATATCAATAAATTTGTGTTTTTATAGAGTTAGAAAAGAGGAAATTATAAATTGAACAAACTATGTTTTTTTAAAGTCATTATTTTAAATTTATGAAAGCTGGATCAGATAAAGTCCATATGGATGATTAACACAAAAGCTCTTATTTCAGCTGTTCTTAATGTTTCATGGATGACGCAAAGTATATTTTTTAAATTATTGAATGTAATTTCTCTGAGATGAGTAGTGATTTTTGTTCTGTACATTAGTCAATAAAAACTGACAAGAGACTCATTTTGTTTGGGACTTTTGCTATTTCTCTTGGAATTCTTTTTTTATTTTTTTTACACACACACACCTCTTTCCTTCCCCTTCCCCCAGGCTTAAACACCCACTACTTTCCAGCAACAGGCATGTCTTCTCTTGAGATATTCCCAGGAATATTTACTGATGTCTAGATCCACGTCAATCATAGATTTAACATGCACTGACAGAACTCCTCTTTAGTTCTAGTTCAAGCTCTTTTATTCATCCATTGTGTGTGATATCAGGAGATTTTTTTCCTTCTGTTCTTCAGTTTTTCCACCTGTAAAATGGTGAACATTTTACCCCACACTGATACTGTGAGACTTGATTCACTAGGGCCTGGTCCAAAATCGCTTATAGTATATGGAAACACTCCTATTACTTTTGAATCAAGGCCTATTAACTTTTAAAGCTCTTTAAATGCAAACAAAATTATAAAATGATATGTTTTCTCTTAGTTTGTTACTGATGTTTCATATTATATATCAAAGAATGAATTTGCATCACCAAGAAAGATAATAAAAAAGCACAAACAAGGACTAGAATCTGTTGCCTTCCCTATGTGTGTCAGCACTGATTAACACAGGAAATAAAGCAATTATGTTAGTAGATGATAAATACTGTTTGCTAGTCACCAAACATTTTGATATCTTGACAATTTACTTTGCATTATCCCAAAACTACTCTAAAATCAATATAAATACTGGGAAAATATTTACTTCAAAATAAGGTTTTGTTATCTCATCATTTTAAGAAACACCATGATAAAAAAATGCTGGAAAACACATACATGCACATTTGGGAAGAGTGGCTGTTCTAAATTTCATAACTCAAACAGACCAACAAAAGCAGTTCTCATTGGGACATTCATAATGTACCTGTTGCCTATGGTGAAACAGGCATACTGAGAAGTATAAAGAGTGACGGAATAAATATATACCAATTTTTTTAAAAAGCCTATCAACTATTAGCTACATAGTCACATTCCTCATAGTGTACACATAGAGGTGGATTGTACTTTAAAATCTAGCACAAGTAAAAGGCAGTCCACAGTTACATTGCCCAAGAAGCAGGCAATGAGCCATACTAATGCCTGGTTCTCCCTTGTTGAAGTGTGGGGAAGTCATCTCTGCCACTTCACTTTGCTGGTATAGATTGTATTCCCGCCTCTGGCCAGTCCATAGCTCCACCCATTCCCCACTCAACTTCATGGGAGAGTGAAGTTGCAGCCCTGTGGTGGTTTTTCTCCCGTCCATCCTGCAGGGTCCAATGATGCAGGTACTCTGAAAGGACCATGAATCCATTGTGTGGGTGTGCAATAGGGCTCATGTTTGAGGCCAGAATATACACCATTCTGCTTTCCCTCTTTCTCTTTTCATCTCTTTAGACCGTGAGTGCCTTGCAGCAGACAATCTCCTTTTTTATTTGGAAAGTATCTAGAAACATTGGGAGCCACAAAAAACAAGTAATATCTTCTCAGTTTGGTTTATTTCTACCTTTTATGCCAAGCCTAGAAGGGAATCAAATCTTTTTTTTAAAAGGAAAAGAAAGGTCACTAGAATTATTCTATAATGGGAAAACTATTGTTACCCCCTTTGAGACTAAAGGTTAGGTAGTATTGGAAGTCTTGCAGGTTGTTTCCATCCAAAGAAATTTATAGCAAGTATTTCTCTGATTCAATGCCATTTACTTACAAAGAATGTATACAAGTCCTGTTTCCCTGAACACAGGTGGAATCAAACAACTCCAGGCAGTGTCTTTGGTCACATTTCCAGCCAGCACTGATCATAAAGCTCTGTCAGAACCACACTTCTAGTACTATACACATCTCTAAAACACTAAAACAATACCCAATCCCTGCATTTGTATTTAGACCCCAGGGAAAACCACTCAAACTGCATGGTTCAATCTTCCTCCAGCCTTGTCATGCTGATCTCGGATTTGGCAGTGGCTTCTGTTGTTTCAGCTATTACTAAACAGAGGGGCACTTAACTGTTCCCTCATTGAGACTGAATGGAAAGTGGCTATCATATACCCACCAGATTTAATAAGTTTTGTGCCTGCCTATAAATCAAATACACAAACCCTGGAGAAACCCAGTCTAACACTATTTTATTCAATCTCCTTTCACTCTAAGAAAGATCAATCATTATTATTCAAGCTTTCCTAGAAGAGACCAACCCTGAAAAGTTTTAGTGCAGTTTTAGTTGAGAAAGTTATAGTAAATGAATGCAAGATATTATAATCACAATTATTTTAGCCCTCAGCAGAGAATTACACTGCAGAATTTAAGCTTTCATTTTAAGAAAGCAATTTTGACTTTCTGAGTCTGCAGAGAACCTAAAACTATGTCTCCTGGAGATGTGCTGATAACACCTAGCAAAAAAGATGACTTTCAAAATGTTAATTATTTCTCCCCCAATCATTCCAATTTGCCTCTCACTTCTTGAAGTTCCAGATTCCCTGAATGTCCCCACCTGCCAAAGTCTCCTATTTTCTCTAACCACTTTCTGCAGCACAGATCTGTGTTGTTAAAATACAAAATCTCAGTCACATTGAAAGGTCAACTGAATTAAATATCAGCATGCCTATCAGAGGATATGGTACTGGCCATACTGACTCACTTTCACATTTAATTCATTAAAATAATTTCTAACAAGTAAATGAAAGTGCTGCGAAGTTTCCTCTATGACACGTCAGCCCTCCATAGACACAAGAGGCCCTTGCAAAGGCTGTAGCTCCAGTTTACTACACAACATATGCATCCTGAGTTAAAAAGGAAATTTTCAGGGAATTGAACTGTAGGTTTTTTCTATAGTATGGCAATTTCAGTTTCACTTTGCGTATAAACTTAATTACATAACATGACAAAGCATTTAGGGATACCGTTTTTGTGCAAAATGCTGTACAAAACGAAGTTGTATAGCTGTTGTATTATTTCATCTAATCGCCACCTCAATAAATCCTCTCTAATGTTCAGCCTAAACCAAATCTCTCCTTAAAATCCCAGTTGTCATAAAGTGGAAACAGATTCCTTCCTCATTCCTTTTGGGAACTCTTCAATTATTTGCTGCCCCTAATTGAGACTTATTACCACCTTCCCTGTTTGAGAAAAATGAAGTTAAAAGATGCTCCATTCCCTGCCCTCCCTCCTTCCCCCAAGTTATTTTCATGCACACTTGCTGCAACAACACATGCAAATTGGGTATTTGCATGGAAATAAATGTTATTTTACACAACCAGAGTTTTGGAATTCCATTTTCTTTGCATCAGGCATTGTTTGAAATCCACTCCACTGAATGAATATTGTATCAGAGTGCTGCTTTCACTTAGTCAGTTTGTTCAGCTAACATGCAAACTGTTATGTTACACAAGTCCTAAGTGTTATTTTCTATGTACCATCAATATTTTTTTTTTCCCCATTTGGGGCTTACATCTACAAAGATCCAGTTGAGTTTAATGGGGCAGGATCAGGCCCACAGTGTATCAGGGAGACTCCTACTTCTTGAAAATCCACATGCAAGTATGCTGAATCTGTGTCTATATATTGCAGGCCAGATTGTCAGCTGGTATATTAGCTGATTTACGTGAGATCAGAAGGCAGCCCTACAACAACAGACACTTTAGACAAGCTGATAGATTAGATACAATTAATGCATGGGAATATAAATACTATTACCAGAGATTGCTAATGTATTTTGCTCACAGAACTGCACAGTGGAACTTCACTATAGTAGGCATTTTACTCCTTTTGATCTGCTTTTCCATTCTGGTTTACAGAGATTGACAGCTGAGGGAGCATTACAGAACAGCAAGGGAAAGGAGAGCAGATGCCTGTTCCCCGTAGCTGAAACAGCAACTTTAGGACTATGAGTCCCTGCAAGGTGGGAGAGAAAAGCCTCAGAGGAGGAACCAGTCCCTAATCTTCTCTCTCAGTTAAGAGCATTGTTTGAAATCTGTTTGTTTGGCAAATGTTTGTTTCTTACCCTGAGGTCAGTGACGTCTGTACTTTAATTTAAAGCAAAAATTCATAAGTTTTTCAGAAAAAATACCCATTTATCTGAGTACTAATTGTTCTCAGAAGGAAGCAGGGTTGAATAGTGGGAATAACGGGAAACGGGCCATTGGAATTCTATGCTAGACGCTATCATTAACTTGCTGCATGACTTTGGACAGGTCATTTACCTTCTCTATAGATCCCTGTTATAGACCTCAATAAAATAGATTTTAAAAAGAACAGATCATTCTCTATTACCGTCTGTCAGTTTTTAGAATATTTTTTATATAATCTTATTAGTTTCATCTTGGTTACATTCCATTGGACTTTGCTATTCGATTTAATTTACTAAAAAGAAAAGTATTCTAACAATATTCAGTTTTCAAAGCTACTTTGGATTAGTGTGTATATAAAGGAAGCATGGCTAGCATAGAGTAGAGTGTGTGAAACACAAAATGGGAAGGACAAAAATGTGTAGCTTTCAGGATAGAGATGGAAAAATATTTGCTACAAAGGTATTATGCAAACTCTTGCAATTCTATAGATTCCCAGCAGAGGGGGAGAGAAGCTGGACCAGAAGTTATTTGCATATAAAATGCAATGCTTTAAGTTGTGAAGGGAAAGCAAAGTCTCTGTCTATGAAGAAACATGTATGTCAGAAACATTAGAATTGCTGCTTTTGTATTTAGATCAGTGGACAAGGGGCTTGGGTGATAGAGAATAGGATTGCACTAGTCATGCATGGGCAAACCTAAGGACATGCCGTGTATGTATCTGGAGCTTGAAGAAAACATTAAAGCCAGGAGCAAAAATAAACCAGGCTATTGAATAAGTTACCCACTTCTCATAGTTATTTGGCACTCTCCTTCTTTTAGATAGCTGTAGCCAAGGCCAGGTAGGAAGGCTATTTAATTTAATTTATAGACCTTTCTATAGCACTCAACACTTTAGGTCTGTGCACTGCACGGATGTTTATGAGTTTATCCTCCCAACTCCCCTCTGAATTAGAGAAATTGTATTAGCCCCATTTTACACAGGGAGGAACTCAGGTCCAGACATATTGATTCACCTACATTTTAAAATGCATCGACTAATTTGACACTCAACTTGACACTTGGGGCCTAAATTTTCACAACTGTCTATGAACATGAGGCACCTCAATTTATGGGCACTGTGCTTGAGTTACTTAAGTTACCTGGCTAATATGTGCGTGTGTCTCTCTCTCACCCACCACCCACCCAGAATCAGGAGGAGAACCCAAATCTCAAGTGCTAGACAAGCCCTTTAAGAACAGAACTATTTTATTCCCAGTGCTTTGCTGTCAAAATATGAACATGTACACACAGACAAATCCATCAATTCCATACTCTTCCCCCTTATCAACAGAAAAATACCATGTCCATGAATTTCACATGCTTTCCCTCCTAAATCCATTAGTCTGTAAGGAACCTTCTACCATCTGCTTCTCCTCCAGGCCTCGTCACTTTAGTTGCATTATGCTTTCTTTCCCTTCCCCAGTCCATATTGGGGCTCCATAAGGTGGCTCATCCCAGTAGCAGCAGTGGTGGCAGGTGGGTTGTCCTACAGTCTCTGAGAATCCCTGGTTGTGGGGTGTTTGGCCAGCTGGGAAGTGAGTCCCTTCTGAGAATGGGCAGTCTCCCCTGGCTGCTGAAGGCCTTCATATTTTAAAGATGGAAAAAACATAAGGTACAGAGAAATTAGGGCTTACATTTTGTAAAGGGAGCAGGAGCAGATGTTGCACTACTTTTCCAGTGGTGGGATCTCCACTGACTTAGTCATTAGGAGATATTTTATAAGCTAAAAATAATTATTTCTACAGTAGTCAGCTACAGATAGCTGAAATTTTTCTTTTCTTTTTTTAAGAGACAAAAGTGGTCATTTTTCAAACAAAATAGTTTGCAAACATGTTTTGATTCTCATTTTTCAACTTCTCCAGAATTGTTCACAGTTTGTTTTCGCATGAATTTTTCAGTATCATTGAAAATTTTCAGTTTCAGTTTCTTTGCCATTTTTGATTGATGAATTTAGTCACATGACTGGGCTTTTCAAACATAAATATTTTCAAAAGAAAAAAATCAATTTTTGAAACATTTAGGTTTCTGAAAATTAAGAAAATACAAATTAAAAAATTTCAAATTTGATCTAGTTCAAAAACTCCTGGGATATAATTGTTAACATTTTTTGCAAACTAAAACAAAAACAAAGTTTCTTGACCACATCTAATAATAACCCAGAACTCTGCCATAGCAGTATGACTTATAGCATTTTAGACCATTGCTACAGAATACTTTTTAAAAACTAGGTGTTTTCCCAGAGAGGCTGTCCCTTTTAACAGACATAATGTAATGGATTGCATTAGACATTATCACATCATGAGCAGTTTATTATATCCTGAAGAGAAAGAATAGGGGCTTGAGATCAATCATCATCAGAAGTAAGTCGACATATTTCTACCATGGCAAAGCTTATGGGGAAAGAGAATCGTCACTGTGCCCCACATTTTACTGATTATTTCTGCACTGGTTGACTGTTCACACACCACTTAAAAGTCCGATCCAAAGCCCCTGAAGGCCTTTGAAGTCTTCCCATTATTTTTAATAGGCTTTGGATCAGGCCTTAAATTCCTAAAGCCTTGTCTCAGTGTACAATGAGCCCAATGTAAAAACCTGGAAACTATTCTTTGGAAGAGCCAACAAGAGTTTTCTGCAAAGTTCTGATCAGGAATATGGAAAAGGAAATCCCAGGTTTGTGGAGACCACTTGTTCTTACTGCTAAGAAGAAATTAATTACCCCTACTATTGTACATGAGCTTCCCTATTCCCATTTCTTTCCTTTCACTCACCTGCTATCGGGTGCTATCCTTTTCCATATAACAGTTATAATGTTGGATATAAAGAAGAATGTCATGAGTTCCTCCAGGGAACTGTCAATGCATGTGATTCAAGCTAGAGAAATGGGGTTTAAATTCACACACAGAAATACTCATATTAGTTCTCTCACATACATTTTTCCCTTTATTCTGAATGCAAATGTGGTACAGCAAGTGCTACAGCATTTTGGCATGAGTTTTAGTGCTCAGGGTTGAGAATATTGTTTTATAGCCACAAATCATGTAGGTAGCTACTGTATATGCAAGCCTTCCCCAACATAGCTCAATGACAGATATGGCAGTATGCAATACTTTTGAAAAACTTTATTGAATTACATTTAAATATCTTTGTGGTTCTATTATACTAAATGCAAAATTTATGTATTATTATGGGCCAGGGTTGTATGTAGCCTTTCTAGTGAGGAGATGGGATGTGTGGCCTAAATGATCAAAGGACTGCATTGAACAGTGTGCCAGACAAGACTGGACTTTTGGGATGACATACATGAAGTAGATTTCCTGGGAAATACCTAAGGGGAAGTGAATGTAAATTCCAAATATTCAAAAACCCAGCCTTATGAACCTACACCTTGAGGAGAGGACCACTGCCTTGTGATTACCTGTTCCCAAAGTTTCCGGATCAAAGTCCCAAGCCATACAAAGAAAAGACTGAACTATTCATGAATGTGCTAGTTCTGAGCTAATTATGAACTTGTAATCACAAAAAAAACCCTTTGTGGGGTTTGAAGGACGGATTCCTACCAGAGCCCTTGTTGGAGTGATCTCTGCTAAACTTATCAGCATGGATAGGTTCTTTTATTGTTTTCATGTTTTTTTCTGTAATGCTTCCATTATAAGATGGAATGTGGTTGGCTAGAAAGAACTATGTGGTAATTACAGCCTTCAGAGAGAAAGCAAAGTGAAGACACTGGCCTATTTGGCAGTCTGGCTTGCTAGAAAAAATCAACAGTGTAGGCAAGGAAATGTGAAGCCTGGAAAATCCCTGCTCAGGAAAGACACAGACGCTGGTCTCCTGGCAAGAGACATGATGGTTGAGGAGCCAGGAAACTAGAGTGCTTACTCTTGGTGGACCACAGTGGGGAAATACAAGATCAGTTGCCCTGAACTATGACATGCCCTGCTAATGCCCCCAAATCCTGACCTGCTGGAAGATTAAGACCATCACATTCACATTTATTTGTGACTTTAACAAAATTTGAACTCTGATCTCTAGCGGAGAAAGTGAAATGCTCGATAACTACCAATGCATCCTTCACACCCAGGCACTATTTTGATATAAACAAACCTCCATTGTATTCTTTAAAGAAAATGTTTCTTTAAACCTCTGGATGCATATAGTATTTCTTAGTTTCCAAAGACGAAACTCCTGTTTCTTTGTATGTTCTCCTGGAAAAACTAAATGCACATGACACTGAACAGTCTGCAAACCCCGACTGGCTTAATGCTTTCAGTAGGGCTCTCTCCAGGGATTCTCACTGTTAAATTGGCTAGCCATTTCTTTCCAGCATATCTGTTATTCTTCTAGCAGGTTCAAGACCCCATGCCAGTAAATGGCAATTGTCACATACAGTAACACCTATGATTTTCCCAACATACAGATAAGACTGGCTGGCTTTTTACAAGGTGAAATAAGTGTCTAAAACAGACAGAAAGAGAGAGAGAGAAAAAAACACACACTTCTATTACTTGATGGAGTACAAAGCTGGACTGGGTCAGAAGCAACTCTTTCTGAAAGTTACCGGGTGAACGGTACATCTGATCCCTTTTGGTCTCTCTGAGTGTACTCCCTCAAAGTCTCTAGCTCTCACTTGTCTCTTGGGATGGAATATCACTCTCAAACTGGGCCCCAGATTGCAGTCCCCCTGCTGATTTACCTCTGCAGGTCTGACTTTATGTCCAAACCCTGCTGTTCTATTCCCTCTGGGGCAATGAGCATGATATTCAGTAACCGAACAGTTTCCTAAAAGCAAAGTATCACTTCTTGAGAGCAAAAGCCTTTTAAAGAAAATATTTTAAATATAGACAGTACACATATCTAGCTTATCATTCCCTGCATCTGGGGAGGCCCAATTTCTTTAGACTCCATCTGCAGAGTGGATCTCTGTCTCCCTAGACAAGTGGCACCATTCCTCTTCTCAGAGGACTTTAAACTGTTTAGTATCTTTTTGATCTCAAAGTTTTCAGC
This sequence comes from Mesoclemmys tuberculata, assembly GCA_007922155.1. Taxonomy (NCBI): domain Eukaryota; kingdom Metazoa; phylum Chordata; order Testudines; family Chelidae; genus Mesoclemmys; species Mesoclemmys tuberculata. The sequence goes on from ML675613.1 coordinate 38,043,369, forward strand.
ATGGCAAGACAAGTTTGCATCTTCCATTGTGACAGGATGCAAGGTCCTTGAAGCTGATAGGCAAAACTATTGACTGCTTGGCTGTTCCTATCCAGGGAGCTGTTGTGCTGCTTCCCCTGTTTGTTCTTTCCACAGCCTCCAGTATAAGGAGGGTGACAAGTGTGTAAAATCAGAACACATTTTTTTTTCCCAGGGATGAGTGGATGGGATAGTTGTGTATAACGATTTAAAAAATTAAAAATAGAATGTGCACATAGGTCTACCTCGTACTGTAGATCATGCAGCTCTCAAAAGCAGTCTCATATTTCTTGGATGATGCTTCAGTCCAGTGCAGCATGAAGCCCAAGCCCGTCCGCACAGGGCTGAAGAAGGTAGAGTGGCTTGTTAACATCTCTGCAGTCATAGAACAAAAAGGGGGTTGGTGGGTTACAGATTGTTGTGATAAGATATCAGTACAGTGTCTGTTCAATCCATGATTTTTAGTGTCTAGCAGGTTTATGAATTTAAGCTCCCAGGCTCATCTTTTGAAAGCATTTTGCAGGTTTCTTCTGAAGACCACTAACTCCCATTTTTGTCCTATGACTGCAGGAGTGTTAATGGGCCACTCCAGCTTGAATGGTCAAGTAAAATATGTGCTAACCACTTATGCTAAACAATCTCTTCAATCCTGCACTTAGCTGTGATGCTCAGAGCACCTTTCCCAGACCTGAAGAATATTTTTGTGGCTTGAATGATTGTCTCTCTCACCAACAGAAGTTGGGCCAATAAAAGATATTACCTCACCCACCTTGTCTCTTTAATATTCTGGGACTGACATAGCTACAACTATACTTCATACCTCCCTGGCACAGGCACATACAATGTTCATACAATTGTTACATATCAGTTTTCAATTCATTATTACTTTGCCTCTGTGACAGCAATGAAGCTGCTATCTATGAAAAGGATATGGAAGACGGTTCATGAAACATCATCTTAATCTTACCTGAATAGATTAAGTGTAGATGTAAAAATATAAGTAAGCGAAAGGACAAGTGAATATGAACAGCCCGTTGACTTTAATAAGAACCCTTTGCATACATCTGAAGACTAAATTAGCCACAGTTCCTGTATATCTTGCTCTGTAGTGCGGAGCTCATCAAGGAATAAATAGATCTTAATTTGAAAAGATAAATAGGAACTCTTGGTTATTCAAAGCTACTTACATTCCGCTGTTCTCTTGCCCTCCTGTGCTTCCCAAAGAACTCTCTTTTATATGTGACTGTTATTGGAGAAAAGTAAAAGTAAAGAATATGATCCTAGGGTCTAAAGAACTCATGTGGTTAAGATAAACCAACCTGAGCCTCTGAGATTTTGTTAAATTCAGGTAACTTCTGGGATGACTTCTGTCATTTCTGGCTGGGAAGAGAAATGCTGAAACAACATCCAAAAAGTTAGTTTCTCCCCACTTGGTATTTTTCACTCAAACAGCAAGGAAAGGATAATAAAATCTGGAGGGGAAAAAGCTAGTTATCCAGAGGATTTCTGCCCTCAAGGCCTCCCTGAGTTCTCCCAGGGTTGGTGCAGCTCTAAACTACATCCAACTCAAAAGTGCTGTTCTTAATGACACAACATGGCCCTCTTTATCTCTAAGGGTATGTCTACACTGCAAAAACATGAGGCAGGCAGTCTCAGAGCACAGATAAACTGACTCAGGCTCACATTACAGCATAGCAGTGTAGACGTGCCCGCTGGAGCTCAGGCTCTGGCACTGGCAAGAGCGGTGGGTCTCAGAGCCTAGGCAGGAACATTTACACTACTATTTTAGCCCCATTTCAGGAGCTCCAGAGCCAGTTGACCTGGGCTCTGAGACTCGCTGCCACTTTTTTGGGGGCAATGTAGAGATACCGTAAGATACACGGCATGAGAAGATAGAGGACACTGAACAAAACCAAGCCAAGCATCACCCCGTTGGAGTAGTTTCCATTTCAGCGTAGCCCTTAAAAAGAATAACGAAGCAATTTAGTTGAAATGCAAAGGTACAGACTGAAACATCTAGGAGTCAGCATTAGCACAAGCAATACCTTTGCATTAGATCACCGCTCTGTATCTTTCAGTACATAATCTTTACTATCAATGGGATCAGATACAAACTAGTAGGCAAATACTGCTAACACTTACCTCTTCCTGTAAGTTAGCAAACAAATACAACATTTTAATTTCTTCTAACCCAATTCTGCAAGAGAAACAAGCCTTATTGTATCAAGAGGCATGCAGCTGTGCAGCTTCAATTAATACTCAATTAGAATTGTAATAAAATGCATTCTCATGCATTATAATTCTTTAGAGAAACAGAACTCTCTCCTTTCACTACTACTGTAAATTGTACATGAGTTAACAGTTTGAAATGTATTATCACTTTTGCCATTTTCCACCCTTCAAAATAGGCGCCCACAAATTCTGATCTTAGGATAACATACTGAGCTTAAAGTAACATCAAAGGAATTGACATGATAGGATATATTCTCTTCTTCATGCGTGAGTCTTGCTCCCATGCTCAGTCCTCCAAGTAATCCAGTAGCTGAGCTACAGTTACACTACTAAACGGGTAAACATATATCTGTGATGGTGTGATGTTGGCTTCCAGGGGAGCCATGCTGAGATAGCTTAAATGGCAAACTGCAAAGAATGGGGCAGGCAAAGCCTTAAATGCTGGTGGTTTTTCTTCCATAAGATATACTAAGCCAGCAACAAACAGGTTCTGATGATCTCACTGGTCTTTCAGTAGACAAAACACAGTTCCCTTAGAACTATCCAGCCCTTTGACTAGCACTCAGACAGCCAAGTCAAATATGATGGGTATTATTGAGAATTTGTATCCATCATATGTAAAGAAGTTCTACCAATCCCAAAGAATCGGACACATTCCCTAACAGGTCAATGAACAGTTCTAATCTTACCCAAATACATGCTTAAAGCCAATGCTTGTTAACTAAACTAACGTTAATTTTAAAAAAGGAAAGAGAGTAATGGTTAAAAGGTCAGTATACATACACAGATGAAAATAAAGCTCTTAGGTCAGTTTCAAAGTAGAGATGATAAATGAATTGCAAAGTTCTTAAATTGCAAAGTCTCTGAAATTACCCAAACAGCTTGGGGGTCATCAGTCCTTGTTTACAGCTTTTTTGTTAGAAATCCAGTCCAGAGAATTGAAGACTAAATATTCCATGTACAGAGTTTGTTCAAATTCTGCCGTGAGAATTAGCAGGGTGATTCCAGGCTGGTGCTGGGATTTCAATCTTGTGATCCAAACATTCCCTGACAAGCTTGGACAGATTTGAGATAAAAAGTATCAGTCCACTATAATCTGTTATAGATCCATCCAGGCTGAACCTCCAAGATATTTTCCTGACAGCAGGTGCCTCCTTGAACAATTAATAGAGGATTACTTGGGACTCTGAAGCATCATCTCCTATGTCCTGTGCACATCGGTAACTAGTTACATTAGCACAAGGTAATAGGCCATTTACAACATTTACAGGTATTTACTACTTAAACTTCAAAGAGAAATACAAACAATAGTATTGTTACATTCAAAGTTCCATCTAAGGGTACATCCACACTGACGGCGGCAAAGTTGCTGCCGTCAGATCGACTCATCTGGATTGACGCAGCGGTCAGCAAAGACCTGCTCAATTGATCCAGAAGTCAACACTGTTATTCTGCCCCCTCAAGTGGCGTAGCACTATGTTGACGGGAACGCAGTTCCCATCGGCACAGTGCAGTGAAGATGGCATGCAGAAGAGAAGCACAGCAGTCAACGGGGGTTATGCAAGCTACTCTGTGTAGCTTGTGTAACTCCCATCGACTACTGCAGAACTGCCGGACAAGTGTAGACCAAGCCTAAATGTTCATATGTTCCTTTTGAATTCTTAATCAATAGAACAGTGATAGAGAGGGAAGCAGTTTATCCACACTGCTAACCTCTAACAAGAGATACGTAAACAATGTCAAATAACTACCAACAATACACTTTCATATCAAAGCTCTAGTCTACTTATAAGGAATGACATTCACCACCATTGTATTTTCCTATAATATATCTTGAAAGGTTAGAGTTGGGCCATGCAATTTGTACAGTTACTTGGCTTTTTCAGGTCTAGCATCACAGATGGATTCAGCCACAATATTAATTTCATAGATAACCTGCTTTACAGCATCATTTAATGACACTTGCAATTGGATCATCACTGAAAGCAACCTGTGCAGAGCTACAATAAAACACACTGTATAACTAACTGCTGGGGTGAATTGCAGGTTATATACTCTCATTTTTCCAATTATCTTTTAACAGTTCCATATACACATGGAAAACAAATTGGGTTGCAGGTACAGTATTGATAATTCTCAGCGCTCTAGGTCTGAGAACATCCAATGTAAATACAATTAAGTTCTGCTAGGCATTGCTATTATGGAATCGACTGTTGGACCATTTTGTCTGGCATCCTGGCCTATATTGGATACTTCAGAGGAGTGGGAGAAAATGCAACTGAGGAAGTGTGCTGTCTGCAACATAGTATGTACAATTCCTTGCTGACCTATTTGATGGCCATTTAATGCCCCCAAAACACATAAATGGGTGGCCTTTGTCATGATGTGACTTTTCATTTGGGTATCTAATCAAATCATTGCTTAAATTTTGTCACAGTAATATTTGCCTTGTCAGCCTGTCTTCTGTGTTGCTTTTGGGACTTTGGTGAAATACTCTATTGGCGTAAATTCATTGACATTCTTGCACTCCACTGATGTCAGTCAAGTTTCACCAGCAAAGAACTTGTCTCACAAGATATCTTTGTGTGTGTGTGCGCACGTGCGTGCGCATGTGCATGCATGCGTTTGTGTGTATAAAAGCAGCACCAGATATGCTGGTAGACCAGGTGTCAGCTCTTGCCCAGGCTGAAAGCATCAGATAAGCACTGACAAATTCAAAGCTGGAAACCAGACCAGCTCATCTGTATGTTTCTATTGTTCAAGACTTGTAAGCATGTGTTTTAGTGTTTAGATTCCAAAAAATGCCTGTAATTTGCTGCATGAATTAATTTGCTTGTAATTTCTGTATCCCATGCCGTAGGATAATATGGAAAGCCAGGTCTACACTATAGGTTTATTACAGTATAACCATACAGCTCAGGGGCATGAAATATCCACATCCCTGAGAAACATAGTTATACGGATCTAATCCCCCGTGTAGACAGTGCTATGTCCTCCCATTGACATATCTACAGACTCTCAGGGAGGTGGATTTACTACACTGATGGGAAATACTTTCCCGTTGGCATAGAAGCATCTTCACTAAAGTGCTACAGTGGCACAGTTTCACTGATACAGCTACACCACTATAGCACTTTATGTGAAGATGAGCCATAGGTTGATGGCCCTCTTGCACCTGTGAAAGTGCCATGTGCAAGGAAGTTCATCCCATCAGTTTGAATTCTGGAAGAAGGAAATAAATATAGCTGACATGAAAATTCTTCATGTCTTCGCTGATTGGACTCTCACACAGCTGAAGCCAGGAAACAAAAACAGAGATCCCCAGGGTCAAGCATGGTTAGCCCTAAAAGATATTCAGAGCTGAGAGATTACTCTAACTATGTCACCTTTTGGAACCACAGATTGTAACTCATTTGTGTATTTATGTTGCCTGCTTAAACCTGTAAACTCTCATTTCTTTTTCCTAGTTAATAAATCTTTAGTATGGGACTGGCTACAAATGTTGTCTTTGGAATGAGATTTGAGGTAAAAATTGACCTGAGGTAAGTGATTGGTCTCTTGGGAGTGGAAGCAACCTGAATCTTTTGTGATCTTTGATGTAAGTGACCATTTATCACTTAGGCTTTTTAAACCTGTTATAATTTTGGCCTTCACAACATCCCCAGGCAAGGAGTTCCACTGGTTGAGATTGAGTTGTGTGAAGTACTTCCTTTTACTTGTGTTAAATCTGCTGTCTGTTAATTTTTGATGATATGAGGAGCTGTTTATGTGAGACAAAGACCTTGTTTAGCCCAAAATCATGTAGCCTCACACTGTGGAGATCTGAAATTGGAAGCACCCTTCTTAAAGGCAAAGAATCCATCAAAGAGCACTGGAAGGAACACTGCCAAAAAGCTTCTAAAATCAAGAATCAATTGTGGTTGATGATACCATCGATTCTATCCCTCAGCATGCAATCTGGGAAAGTCCCACCAATCCACCAACGCTTGAGGAGGTCCTTAATACAATTAAGCAAATGAAGAACAATAAAGCATCAGGTCCTTATGGCATACCAGCTGAAGTAATGAAAGGGGGGAGAGGGGAAACCTTGACAAACAAGCCCTACTTTCTGTTTCTCAAAATCTGGCTAACTGAAGAAATTCCCACTGATTTACACAACGCTAACATCACCACCATTTTAAAAAAAGGGACATTGTGATAACGACCACGGCCTTGCCTTTCTCTCCATCATTGGGAAGATTCTTGCTAGAATATTATTGAACTGTCTGCTTCCTCTGTGAAGGAAGCACTCCTAGAGTCTCAGTGTAGTCTCAGACCATCACGAGTCACCACCAACTTGATTTTTGCAACTAGGCAGGTCCAGGAAAAATACAAAGAACATCATCAGGAGCTGTATATCGCCTTTATCTGTCTGACCAAAGCATCCGATTCTGTCAATCATAAGGCTCTCTGGAAAATCAAGTCAAAGTTTGGTTGTCCAAGTACATTTATTTATGTAAGGGTATGTCTACACTGCAGAATGAAGTCAACACCACGCTCTTTGTGCTGGGCTTATGCATCCACACTCACCACACTTGTGTCAACATTCAAAGCAGTGCACTGTGGGATGCTATTCCACAGTGCAACTAGCCACCATGGCTGTTGGGACAAGTTTCATTGTTTGACGATACAACGCTCCTTCCCCCTCCTTTCTTTCCCCTAAACAAACAGAAAACCGATTTTCGCACCCTTTGTTTATGCCACGTTCTCGCCACTGCTGCGGGGACATGGAGCCAGCTCAACTCTGCACTATTATTGTGAGTGTCACAAATACATTGCGGCTTATCATTGACTATTTTTGAAGTACAGCAAGAAGCCGAAACACAGGCAACTGCGAGGCCACTGAGGCTGCCCTGCTACAAGCCATCGAGTGGAATAATTCCCGATTGCTGCAGGCTGTAATGCATCATCTGCAATCCTTGGAGCACTGGGTCTGGCCCTGGGAAACAAGCACAGAGTGGTGGGATCGCATTGTTATGCAGCTATGGATGATGACCAGTGGCTGCAAAACTTCCATTATGCGAAAGGCCACTTTCCTTGAACTTTGCTAGGAGCTGGCCCCACCCCTGAAGCATGTGGATACTCGTTTGAGACAAGCTCTGATGGTGGAGAAGAGAGTTGCCATCACTCTGTGGAAGCTGGCAACCCCCGACTGTTATTGCTCGGTTGGGAGTCCATTCAGAGTCAGTAAATCTACAGTGGGCGTTGCTGTGATTTAAGTGTACGATAGACTTCTGCTATGAAGGTTAGTGACTTTAGGAAATGTGCAGGACATAGTCGACAGGTTTGCCACGTTGGGGTTCCCAAACTGCGGGGGAGGGACGTTGATGGGATGCACATTCCTATCTTAGCACCTGCCTACCTAGCAACCGAGTACATAAACTGCAAGGGGTACTTTTCCATGGTTCTGCAGGGCCTTGTGGATCACAGGGGTCGTTTCACCGACATCTGCGTGGGGTGGTCTGGCAAGGTGCATAATGCATGCATATTTCAGAATTCGGGGCTGTTCCCTAACATGCAGGCGGGCACTTTCTTCCTTGACCAAAAAATTCAGATCAGGGGTGTGGAAATGCCAATAGTGATCAGGGGGGATCCTGCTTACCCCTTGCTCCCTTGGCTAATGAAGCCATACACCAGGCACCTTGACAGTGACAAAGAGTGTTTTAATAACAGGTTAAGCACTTTCGGAATGTTGTTGAATGTGCGTTTGGGCATTTAAAGACAGATGGAGGAGTCAGCTCACTAGGCTGGAAATGAGTGAAAAGAACCTATCAGTGATATCTGTGCGCTGTGTTCTTTATAATGTGTGTGAGGCGAAGAGGGAGAGGTTCCCCCAGGGTTTGGCTGTGGAGGCAGAAAGACTGGCCCTCAATTATGAGCAGCTCGATGCCAGCAGTATGCAGAGAGTTAACCGCTGAGCGCTTTGCATTAGGGAAGCACTGAAAACCAGGTTGAGCAATGAGATGCAGGACTGATTTCTGTTCCTGTCTGTTATTTGCCTTTGCTCAACATCCCTCCACCATCGATATCAGTACCCTCCAAATCCCTCCCAAACAAGATATGATTTAATAAAGAAACGTGTTTAAATAATGCAAAAGTTTATTTATGAACATTCAAGTTGTGGGGGTGGGGGGAGGAGAAAGGGGAGTGTTCATTCACAGTCTCAAGGGGTAGCATAGTTTCTTGCAGGCCAGCTGTCAGTGGGGCCACCGTTACTTTCTGCTCGCCTCCACTGGGGTGGAGTTCATTACATTCTGCCTGGCCATTCTCCACTGAGACCTCTTGGCGGTGCAGGAGGGGCAAGGCAGCAAAGCCATAGGCGGAGGATCATTAGCTCCACAAGCCACCGGAGCACGTCTGCCTGGTTGTGCATGATTCACAGCAGCTCCTCCTTGATACTGCAATCATGCTCCTGCATTTCTCTGCAACTCTCCCTGTTCATGTCCATATTCTTGGACAAAGTCAGCCGCCACACTCTGAGCTCTATTTCTGTAGTCGTGCAGGCGTTCGTGAGCTCGCCAAACATGTCTCTTGATTTTTTTTCCCCCTCTTTCTAATCTGCAATAGTCTTTCCGCAGCATTTCTAGAGAGTTGGGCCAAGGCCGAGGTGTCTACAGAATGAAAAGAAATGCACAAGGTTGCCATTGTCAGAAAATGAAACAGCTGCAACAATGTATAAAATACTCCCCTTTCAGTGCACAAGACAAACCCAGACCCTCATTTCATTCCTAACATCCCAGAAGGGTATGCTCGCTGTGCCGTTACAGAGATGGTAAGCCAGGGCACTTTAATGTGCTACAGAAAGGATTAATTATCTTTAAAAAGCTCATTTCAAATGCCCTGTGTAGGAGGGGTGCCTGGGCAACATGGTTTAATTTGGATGCTGTTTTGTCACGAGGTGGCCACAGGGGATCTGAGGACAGCGCAGGGGGGTTAATAGTCTCTTCTGAAACCAAATCAAAATAATTAAAGTGACTTGGTAGCTCACTGCACTACAATGAGGAATACAGGGGTACAAGGTATCTGCTCTACAGCACGGGTATTTTAAACATGCGCCGTCTTCCCTAGGTGACCATGAGCGATATCAGTCTCCTGAGGGTAACCCACGAGGAAAGGGAAGATTTGCTGCACGTAGCGGGGTACCAGCCTAGCCCTTATGCCGTTATGCTGTATTTTGCCATGATGCCGGCTTCCTCGATTACAGCATGGTGTGGCAAAGTATCCTATCGGGGAGGAAGGAATAAGGCTGCCCTCTCCCAAAATCTTGTGCAAAGAATAACAGTTTACCTACATGAAAGTTTCCTTGAGATATCAACTGATGATTCTCAGAGCATATCTCTGCACATAAATAATCTGTTCCGGGGGTAACCCCCCAGTAAAGTCTGCTAAACGCCTGAAATCCCCTTCCTCCCCCCCACTGCCCTTTAAAAGGACAGAACTGCTAAGAAGAAAAAAAGCTGCATCAGATGTGCCTTCCCCAGGATCATTAGTGCTGCCCTGTGTACTGCTGGGCTCCTCTGGGGTCAAGAATAGGTCCCGACTGTCTGGGAGAACAGACAGCCCCTGTCCTGTACCCTGCTCTCCTGAACCTCTTCCTCCTCCTCGTCCATGGAGTCCACATCATTGTCCATGGACTGTGATCTAGCGGAGGTATCAATGCTGTGGGGCAGCACCATGGTGGGGTCGCTGCTGAGAATTGCATGCAGCTCCTCATAGAAGTGGCATGTTTTTGGTGAGGAGCCAGAACAGCTGTTAGCTTCCCTGGCTTTCTGATATGACTGCTGCAGCTCCTTCATCTTCACGTGGCACTGCTGTGCATCCCTGTTGTGTCCTTCTCCTGGGATATCTTCCTGTAAATGTCCAAATTCCTTTTGTAAGCTCTGAGCTGAGCCATAATGGAGTGCTTGCCTCACAGACCAATGAGATCTAAGACTCTGGTCGACTCCATGCTGGAGTGTGTTTGGGCCTTGCAGTAGCCACGAGGAGTCCAACAACAAAGCTCTCTCCATACTGGCTGCATAGGAAATGAAAATTCAAATTTTCCTGGGGCATGAGGGGAGAAGCCATTTCTGGTAGCGTGATCACTAACAGCAGAGCACGAATGTCCAGGGCGGTCACAATGGGGCATTGTGGGATATGTCCCATAGGCCATTAACATCAAATTACGTTACGCTCTGTCTACACTGATGCAAAATCGATCCAATAAAATTGATTTAGGTGTTACGTCACTTGTGGAGGTGGTTTTATTATGTCGATTTTTGCTGTGTTTTAAGTCGATGGAACTTCCATACCAGTGTAGACGCAGGCTTATGGAGATTGATGTAAGTGACGTTACGTCAACCTCCATCGTCAGTGTAGACCAGGCCTAAGACTCCTCCATGACCAGATGATTGCCTCCATCCTGTGCAGTGGCTCTACTTCTAAGCCCTTTGCCATCTGAACTGGTGTAAAGCAAGGTTGTGTACTCGCACCCAGTCTCTTCTCCATTTTTCTAGCCATTATGAAAACACTAATCCAAGACTATCTGCCACTGGGCATTGGGATCCAATATTGGACCAATGGCAACCTTTTCAACTGCTCACTTTTGTACCACAACTAAAGTAACATTAGTGATAATAACCAAATCTCAGTATGCAGATGATTGTGCTGTAGGTTCACACTCATTGGAGGATTTACAAACAGCACTTAATTACTTGTCATAGGCTTACAAAAGCCTCTGACTAACTCTGAACATGAGCAAAACCAAATTCCTCCACCAGCCTGCTCTTGGTGAATCATCAGCAAGGAACATCTACACTGATAGAGAGGAACTGAAAAATGGAGAACACTTTGCCTGTCTTGGTAGCCATCTCACAGAGAGGGCAAATATAGATGTTGCAAGGAATCCACTGTGTCAGCCTTGCCTTTTGTAAACTGTTTTGCTGGGTGTTCAGTAACTATGATATTAGAACACAAGCTAGACTCTGAATTTACAAAGTGGTGGTAATTCTAACTCTCCTCTATGGCTGCAAGACTTGGGTGACCTACAGAAAATACTTACAAAATGTGGAATGTCAGCACCAGCACTTTCTCCAGAAGATCCTCAACATAAAGTGGGAGGATGACCCCACTAACTTCAGTGACCTCACAGAGGCTAACATCTGTAGTGTTGAGGCATGCATTATTCAGCACCAGTTGAGGTGGATTGGGCACTGTGTGCGTATGTCTGATGCATGCCTACCAAAACAATTGTTGTATGCCCAACTCAGCAAAGAAGAAAGGAAACTGGAAGGTGAAAAGAAATGCTTTCAAGACACTCTCAAGACAAACATCAAGAGATGTGGTATTGACATCACACACTGGGAGACAGTCACTCAAGACAGGGCAAACTGGCAAAGACTTGTCAGAGAAGAAATGACCACTTTTGAGGAAAATTGCCTCACCTTGGTCTCGAAAAACACCAGAAAAGAAAGGACAGAAAACGGTCATTTAGCAATTCTGGCCCGACCCTGCTTTCCAACACCATCTGCAGTGTCTGCCAATGAGTCTGCAGCTCAAAGATCAGACTTCTCTGTCACCAAAGGACTTACATAAAACAAAAACGGTAAAAAATTATCCTCGACCACAAGGGATTGCAGAAAATTTTGCATTTATCAACACTGAAAGTCATCTGCCATTTTGTTGCCCAATCACCCTGTTTTATGAAATCCCTTTGTAACTCTTTGCTTTCTGTTTCGGACTTAACTATCTTCATTATTTTTATACTGTCTGCAAATTTTGGTAAAATTTCATAATTGACAAAGAAAACAAAAAGAATCAATTGTTCTTTGTTCTAATTTTATAGGTTTAAGCAAGCATCACCAATTGCAGTCCTTTTGTTATTAACTGGGTTCAATTCATTTTCAATATCCTCATTTATATATCCGATATATACACCATTATAATCCTATCACCTTCCTTATAGATCACAAGCATCTTTTGTTCCCATAGAGCTAGGAATCTTCCATATCCCTGTGGCAGCTCCTCCTCTCAAAACCATAATTACAGCATATGGCAACAGACAGCACCAATGAATATAAACAGTCACACTCCTAAATTGAGGGCTCATTCTTGCATCTATTTAAGTTGATAGCAAAATTCCTATTGACTTCAATGGAACTGGATCAAATCTTGTATCAGGGGGACTCCTGCTCTTGATTATTCCCCCATCTCCATCACCTACCTCTGAAAATGGGGAGGGGAAATCACAATGGCCAGGAATCTCAGAGAATCAGGCCTCGCACTTTTGAACATTCATAAAAATGTGTCACCTTTCTGTTGGGAAGACCCTGCTAGATTCAGCTTAGCTATTCTGTCTGAGGAGAACTGGAAAAAATGATATCTTATGAATTGATTAATGTGATGTATTTAAAAATGAAAAGGATTAGGCTGTTGCTAAATTATTTAGGCTTGATTATGAATGTACATGCAAGTATGGACAGCTTTTATTTTTATTTTTTGCTCAAAGGCTTGGTCCTCTTTCAGTAATAGAAAAAATAAAATAAAGCATGTCAAATGAGGATGAAATTGAAATCCTACTAATTTATTTAATCCAGTCCTAGTTTTAGAAGCTGATGTGACCTTGGTTTTGCATCTCTTCCATTGATGCTGCAAACCTCCACATTCACTTCTAACTTATCTTTCTGTTTAATTCCAGGACATATATGATGGGAGTCCCAGGCACAAAAAAGTAATTTGATCATGATTAAAATTTAATGTAAAGGTGGTTCGGTTTGCACACAGACAGAGCTGTGAGCCATCATTAGATTGGCACTGTAAGGAATGGTCCCAAACAGGCTATTCATTCCAAAAAGGTACATTTATTAAGATGTCTCAAACCTATAAATCAGATTTGCACTCTTAAGAAATTTCTGTATGATTGATATATAAATATATTATAACAGGAGCAGTAATGACAGCCACAATTAAGGTCATAGAGTGTTTCTATTCTAACCCCATGTTTTGAGCCACTCAAAACTTTCCAATTTATTTTCATTTGCAGCTGAATTGTTCCCAGTTTAGCATCTGCTTCATTGTGATTACAGTCAGATACATTTAGAAAGTCTGAGATGGAACAGTTCAGCTGTTTGAGTAGGAGTGTGAAAAATAAGCACAATTTACCAATTATGAAACATTCTTCCAATGATCTTCTTCTGAATAGCTCTAGCACTGAAGTAGCGAGGATTGTAAAAATGAAATATGAAAGGGAAATAGCCCCCACTGAAAAGAAACTCATTTGTGTCCCAGTGAAGATATTTCCAATGGAAAAACACAAACTTAAGTAGAAGCTTTTGTCAGACCCAGCTCACTCTGTAAGACAAATCAAGACAGTACAAAAATTGAGGCACACAAACATTCTAGATAGCCTTTTGTACATTGATCTCTGACTTACTGTATTTTAGCCAAGGCAATATGTTTGGGAGAACTGTATTTTGCCACCTGATCAAGGAGTCAGAATTTCTCTTACTGACAGCACATCATCTCATCATTCAACCTTGGGCCACACTATACACACCAAGCTGAAACTTACAGAGGAGTGGAAAGGGAACTCCAGATCAGTTAGGGCTCTGTTTCTCAGATAACCTTTACTTCATGTATATAATGGTAACCAGGATAGGGCAGAAGAGGGTGGATAGACATTACGAAGTCCAACCAAAAATCCCTTTGCAGGATTATGGTGGGGCCAACAAGTTTAGTCATGATAGCATGGCCAATGGAGGTAAGAGGTCAGCTGGGATAACAGTATCACACCCTGACCAGCCCTCCATTCCTTAGACAAACACAGTTAGTAGGTAGTCAAAGCCTTTTAGCACTGAAAAAGCCATTTAACTGAAAAGGCTGTTGGTTTGTCATGGTCTGAAGGGAGTTATGATCATTTTGCATCTATCTGTGTAGAACTGTGGTCATTGTGTCTGACGAACGCTAGCTGGACTTCATCAAGAAGAGGAGTCCAACGCATTGTAGCAGAGTGACTTTACAGACCCCTGCAAAGTGTTTTACTCAGCATTACTGTACACACGTGTCCCAAGAACTTATTTTTTCCTCACCTCCTTCCTTCTTTAAGTAAATGGACTAAGAGCCTCTGTATGCAATGTTTAGGGTCAAAGTCTGCATTCAGTTACACTAGTTCAACGCCTTTGAATTCAGAGTTTGTTATTCCCGTCATCCCCATTGACTTCTCTTAGATTCAAACCTTACATCAGGATATTTTGGCTTTCCATGGCATCATATTATAGGTGAAAGAAATGGCAAAGACTTTTTGCCTGTCCCTTTCCACCCACCTAGAACAGACTTTATCTTTAGTACTAGATTTCAAAATTAGGAAGTAATCTGTAACATTCAGACTCAGTTTTCAGTTTCTTATTGCTCGTATTTATCCCTTGGACAATTGTAAGGACTTCCTTTCCCACTTTTAGGCCGCTATTTTATCATCAGCTCTCTTGCTGCTACCTGCTCGGGCCCACCCACTCTAAGTCACCCATGCTTATTGTGCTTGTGTATAGAGAGTTTGACACGCAGAACATCTACATAAGTTCTTTCACAGTGGCTATTTTAATAGCTGCTTTTCCACTTGCAGCTTAAAGGGCCTGGTGTTCATAACTAAATTATGCCTATTATGCTATAATAATAAAAATAATAGAGGGGTGGGATTTTTTTACATTCATTTAAACAGGCTTGTTTTCAAACAGCTAATTGTCAAAAGAAATGAGAGCTCATTTTGGTTTTATATATATGCAAGGAACATTATTTTGATTACAAATCAGAGCATGCAAACTGAAAAGGAATTTTGTTGTTAGTCAGGCATTAATATACTTGGAAGCGCACTGTCTTTTTTCACGTGCAAATACCACCATCTACAGTTCTCTATATAAGTCTGATGTATCATTGATAAGACTGGTCAGGATTTCTTTCAGCACCATCTCCAAAGACATCCAGAGAAGCCAATGAGATATAGGGGGGAAAGGGAGCAAAGAAAGGGGAATAGCAGAAATCAAATACAGAGACTGGAAAAAGAAATAAAGAAAATTCTAATAAAAAGTGCAGTTGATAAACTACAGTATATTGAGTGCACAGTGCTGTTGTAGCTGTGTTGGTCCCAAAATATTAGATATTACCTCACCCACCTTGTGTCTCCAGGATATAGAACACACATTCGTGGCAGCCTAGCTTTTTGTTAAGATTGTGGGATTTGGAGACTTCACCCCTAGAACATAGCAGAAGTTTCCTTATCTACAGAAATGTATCTTCAGCTGGTCAGGCTTTTGAAAGAATTTAACAAATAAACAAAGCCCCAACTGCTGTTTAGACTTGCTGGGAGTGTATCCCACTCATGACTGCATTGCGTACTCAAACCAAGTCCAAGGGCAACAGATCTATCCAGAGAAATGATCAGAGCAATGTTGAGTTTCTCTGTTAGAAGCATCTCTTTACATATCTTAAAGGGCTCTGATCTCTAGGGAAGGCAACAGGTGTGGAATAACATTAGTTCCTTCGCAGCCCTGTGACAGCAGCTGAATAATCTTTCCATCAGTTGGAAGAAGGTGATAATTGACTTGCAAAGTTTCCCCACTGTTTGCTTTGTTTTTAAACAGCCACTTGTGTGATATAAATACACATGGAACACTGCAGTAAATTAACTGATTACACTTGCATTCTGAAGGCTTGCTTTGTTTGGAAACTACAGCAGCACAGCAAAGGGATTTCATAAAGAGCAGGCCAAGAGTGGAATGTCTATGTTCCACCAATCAGAAAGAGAGGAGGGAGAATTAGTTTTAACCATGTAGTAGGACTAAATTCACCCTGTTGTAACACCATCCCACAGAGTCACAAACTTCGGGGATCAGTGGGCCCATAATGACCAGGAGAGAGCATTTTCTTGTTCTTTGATCATGAGATCAGAATTATGACAAGAGCTGTGCAAATAACAGGGTTTTTTATATATATTTTTTGTCATTTTTTATTTTTTCACTAAAACACTCAATTATTTGTTTGGTTTGACAAAAAACCACAAATACACTCCCATCCACTTTAGTTCCAGGCTTAACAAAACATTGTGCTTTATGTTTCCCAACACCTATGGCCTGTTTTTAAAAGAGTAATAAAATTGGAAGTGAAAACTCACTTTGAATTGAAAAATCGAAACACTTCATTCTGAACGTATTAAAACTGTCATTTTGATTTTTTCAGGTTTTTGTTTGCCAAAACAATTTAGTGAATTTGAGAAATACACAAAATGTTTCAGTCAAACTAAATTGGACTTTTTTTTAGTGAAAATGTTCTCCAAAATATTTTGCCCAGCTTCAATCATGACTCTTGGAGTGAAGTCCTGGCTCTATTAAAGTCAAAGGAGAAAGGGCCCAAATTGAGGATAAAGATGATTGTTTATCAACAGATCAGGTACAGTGCAAGCACCCAATTCCTTTAGGAGAGTATTCACAGTAATAAATCTCGGGATAGATTCTGCTCCAATTGAAGCCAATGGGAATAGACTCATAGACTCATAGGTCAGAAGGGACCAATATGATCATCTAGTCTGACCTCCCGCACAAGGCAGGCCACAAAACCCTACCCATACACATTTATAACAACCCCGAACCCATGACTGAGTTATTGAAATCCTCAAAAGTGAGATTTGAAGACCTCAAGCTGCAGGGAATCCACCAGCAAGCGACTCATGCCCCATGCTGCAGAGGAAGGTGAAAAACCTCCGTGGCCCCTGCCAATCCGCCCCGGAGGAAAATTCCTTCCCGACCCCAAATATGGTGATCAGCTAAACCCTGAGCATGTGGGCAAGACTCACCAGCCAGCACCCAAAAAAGATTTCTCTGCAGTAACTCAGTTCCCATCCCATCCAGCATTCCCACAGACCATTGAGCAGACTTATCTGCGGATAATCCAAAATCAATTGCTCAAATTAAACTATCCCATCATAACATCCCCTCCATATACTTATCAAGCTTAGTCTTAAAGCCAGATAAGTCATTTGCCCCCACTACTTCCCTCGGAAGGCTATTCCAGAACTTCACTCCCCTAATGGTTAGAAACCTTCGTCTAATTTCTAGTCTAAATTTCCTAATATCCAATTTGTACCCATTC